>CM062567.1:21952877-22588550 GCA_031468815.1 Morus bassanus | reverse complement strand
TTGTCTCTAGACAATTTTAGCTCACAGGCTTTGTACTATGGCATTTTGTGCCTTGAAAACTATTGCTTGTGTATTGTCATCTGTAGCTTATGCTTTTTTTTTTTTTTTTTTTGAAGGGGGAAGCCTTTATTTGGCCATCTTAATTACACTTGTACCTCAGAGAACTTTTACTCTTTCTGCCTTTCTGTGTCGGGTTTTATAATTCATAGTTTCTTTCTCAGGATAAGGAATATTTATCTTTTCTGTATGAAAAGATAAAACATTATCAGTACAAAGTGTTTATGTGATTAGGAGTGAACCAGAGGTATTTCCTCTGACTTGTTTCAGTCAGCACTTGACATATCAGATATTTGAATGAACCTTCTCCCGGCGATGCAACAGCTTGTCCAGATAGGATAAAATCATCTTAGGGGAACTGCATAAATCCTGAGCTTCTGTTTGCCATTGCACATCTATTAACTTGGTTATCATGAGTGACTGGTGAATGGCTTGCTGGCAAGTGATTCTGTGGTCAGCATGAACAACAAAGGGGATAAGAGATATCTTTGATATATGATTCATGTAAAGATTAATCCAAGATGAATGTTCCTCACTGGTGAAAATCAATGCCAAAGTTGCTCTGAGACTGAGTAAAGTTCTTCTGTGTGCCATATGAGAGAACAGTTGTAAGACTTCGGAGAGTCTGTAACCCAGAAGAAGTGCTGCGTAGTTCAGCAAGATAGATACAAGTGTGCATATGCATATGAATGTTCAAATTTTCCTACCTGGCTGGACTATGCAATTAATAGAATGAAGGATGTGCATGAGCATGTATTTTAGCATTGATCTTTGTAGTTTTCACTGAAATTTTCAAAATACATGTATTTTATAAATGTTCTCCCTGTTTAAAGGATGATGTGAAAAGTACTAGTACAATTTAGGGATACAAATACATATCCGACTTTGAGCTTTATTGAAGGAAGCAAGTTCAACCTGCTGTTTTCTAACATTGTCTTCCCTTGAATTTGTATTGACCAGTGTTTTATACAACCTAAGCCCTGATGTAAGGCTGCCAACATAGAGTAGTACAGTGTTTCAAAACCTTGTTTTGTAATATCCAAGGTATTCTATATCTCAGTATTTTTGAAAAGGCGAGAAAGTTGGGTTTGGTTTTTTTGCAAATACAGAAAACATTTAATAGTTGCATTCTTTGTAATATTTTTTTCAGAAGTGAATTACAGTTTCCTTAACTCCAGCAGGATTTCTGTCTACTGGATTATATTTGAATATCTACATTAGAATAATGTTTGTCTTAAATGAAAAACCTACTGTTAAAATACCCAGTAATTCATACTGTCTCAAATAGATGGTTCTACTTCATCAGCTTCTAGAGTTTATCAGCTGCTGATTTTCTAGATACAAATCAAGGTCTACAGATTCTTCTAGTTAAAGAGGCCGATGAGCCAGTTATGGGTAGTGCTTCAGCTCCATGGGACTGGGTGGGCCTGTTAAAAAAAAAATAGGGGTATCTATTAAAAAACTGTGTGCATACAAGCCTTCATTCTAGCCTATGCAAAGCAGAGTGTACCAGACTTGTTCTAGTTACCTTCAGTGTGGAATACTGATCTGCAGAAGACTCTAATTATTTTGAAATTGGATGGTTATTTCCACTGGAAAATACAGGTATTTTGTTTTTCTGTTTGTCCCAATTAGGGTAAACAGTTTCTACAGTTTCTTTTAACAGAATAATGTTTATGCTGTCATCTTGGAAAAGACCTTAATATTGCCTTAATACCTGCAACAGATTATGGACCATCCACAAATTGAATTTGTGGAGTCACAAACTCATTGCATTTACACCAATATATTAAATAGTAAGTGTAAAGTGACAGATGATGCTTGGAGCATAATTCAGGTCTGTATCATGAGCAGATAATAATATTAAGTTATTATTTAGGAAGTCCTAGAAAATTGGTATGTTATAATGCAAACTGCATCTGTGTGTCACATTCACAGTGTCTGTCAGCTGGACTTAACTGGATTTTGTACATTTTTTATTGTTTTTTATCATCTTGCCCCTTACTTGTTCTGTTCCACCAGTCTCCTTTTGTATTTTAATTTTTGTTTTCTTTTTTCAAGATTCAATATCACAGTTTTATGATGGTACTATAATTTTATCATATGTCCTAACTTTCTACTTGATAGCTCATGTTTGTATTTAAATAAATGAATATATATATATATGAACATGGTTCAGGCAGGCCACTTTCTTATACATTTAATGATGTGCTTTAGAAAAAGCACATTTGAATTAGATTGTTTGTGAGTTGCATAGATACCGGCAGCAGGATTTGCAGGTGTAACTCCGGGGAAGGATGATGCTTCTCACACATTCAGTGCTCAGACACCATGCAGTTACGCTTGTACTGGATCCATATTTGAGCGGTAGCAATCAGGTACATAGAGCGCTTTAGGTACATAATGCCACTCTTTGATATACTGTGCTTTCTGGTGAATCCATGAGAGTCCAGCAAACTCTTCCATCTGGAAATGTTTTGAAACGTTCCCCTGTAAATTCATGTGGCTATTAAAAACAGGATCCTTTTTCCCTTTCCTCTTTTTAAAGACAGCACAGTCTGGCTGGGTTTTACTGCACTGTTTCTCTTAAAATGGACTGCTCCAAATGCTCTCATACTGTGCGGTGAAGCATAAGTATTTTGCAAATGGTACTGGCCTACATGCTGAGTGAGGAAGCAGAGGTCTTCCTGTATAATCCGATTTCAATCAACTCACTCTAATCACTACTGATAGTTGCAAAATTTAGCCTGGATCTGCTCTGGTAATCTAGATTGACAGGAGGTAAAAGTAAAGGGACAGAAGGGCAGAGGAAAAATAAAAACGAGCAGGGAGCGTGTTTTTTTTGCTTTTGCTTCCCCTTCTGGGGCGCGTGTCTGTGCTGGTGGATGTGCCCAGCACTGCTGCAGAGGTGCGGGGACAACAGGTGCCCTCTGCGGGGCTGGAGCGGCAGCTACCACGCTGCGGGCACGCGTGGCACAACAGGTACCTGTGTGACCTGTTGGTGTGCATTATTTATTGACAATGACATCCTAATTCTTTGTATTACTTGGAAGATCCCAGGATTGTGAAATATTCAGGCGTAGCAGCAGTTAAACAGTGCAGCCAGCAACCAGGCGTCTCTTTGACATCCTCTGAAGGCGAGTGGCTTCCAGTGTTGGGCTTCATTCTCCTACAAGCTCAGTCCTTGGGTCAGAGCTTGGTGGGTAACTGGGCTCTGCATTTTCCCGGTGGAAAGGGGAAGTGTCTGTGAGAGTGGGTCCTTTTGACTTTCAGTTTAAACTCTTCCAAGAGAACAGCCAACTTTGGATTTCATGGATATACGGAAATACAGCCAGCTGCTGCTGAAGACAGATATTTCACAAAGATTTGTCTCTGTTTGACTGGACTGTACATCTGGAAGAAAAATGACTTTTTTTATTGTTACCTGACCACATGCTCAGTGTGCCTGTGTCAGCCAGGCTAAGGGACTGCACATCCTGGCATAACAGAGGCACCTGGACTACCCCTCCATCTGACTTTCCATGCTGGTGGGGCTGTTGTTGGTCATCTCAGCCTTGCATGTTGCCATGCTAAAAACACCCAAGGCTAAAAATGTGTCCTGGGTAAGTACAAAAGGATGAACAAATTTTATATAAATATGCATTTTTTCAGATACATATGAATATGCTTCTCTAAAGATAATTTTGTGACCAGTATTTTAAATGAAAAAAAAAAAAAAAGAAACAGAATAGCTATTGCACTGAGGATGTTTAAAACAAGTAATGAGAATTTTTCAGAACATAATAGTGATTTTTTTTTTTTAGTGCTCTACTGTTCTGAAAACCTGAGATACTCTGAACTGAAGTGCAAGGGCACCTTACAGAAACAGATACCTGCTCAAAGTATCACTTGGTTTAAATCCCAACAAGTGGAGATTATCTTCAACTCCCTGAAAATCTGGAATTTGATTCTGGAAGCTTTGCCTGTCTGATGATTTGATTTTGACCTTTCTGCATATGCAGTAAAAATAATGAGGGTCCAAGGCTGAATCACAAGGATGAGTGCAAGAAAAAATTTTTGGCTATAATCTAGCAAAGCACTTCAACATCTGCTAAAATTTCAGCTTATTTCTCACGTGCTTAAAACTTAAGATTGTGGTCAACCACTTTGCTGAATCAGCATGTTTGCTAAATTTATGTTATTTAAAGTTGGCATTTGATCCTTGTGTCTTTAGCATACAAGTTCTTAAGGACAGAAAGCATGCTATGCTGGTGTATCTTGGTACGAAAGACTGCTACCTGCATAATTCATATTTCCTGTTTAGGGCTTCGAAGTGCCTACCTGGGTGCCTTCCCTGTGAAAAAAAGCCTGCTACAGTGTTTAATAACTAGGCAGCTTCTGGGACCTTTGCCAACATTTTGCACCAATGTGTCTGAGAGACCCCTGACTGCTGCAAGGACCCTCACCTCAGCAATCACAAGGCTGAGAAATTAATTTCTCATGTCTTTCAAGAGCTGAGGAATCAACAACTCCTTAGTGGGTTGTTTCTTCCCCAAAGCTCTTCAGACACCGTTTGATAGATCTGCATGACTTCAATACAGGCTCTGGGATTTCCAGACATGTTGAATTACAGCCTCGGTTTTGTGCATTCGGTCTTGAGGAAAGCTTTGGTCGCTGCTGCACAAGGTGTGTGGCTTTTTAAGTGCATTAAATGGCCATGGAGGAGCTGCAGTGACTTCAGTTTTAAATTACATAGAAAATATTTTCACTTCTCTCTCTAAAGGTTGTTGATGCTGCCCCGTGTGAATGTTTTTGAAAGTTACTGGTAAGAACTGAGGCTGACCTAGACAAGATGACTGTAAAACTGTTTGTCATCTAATGTCTTGGGTTTTTTTAATGTTTGATTTGCAAAATGCATCCATTTAATTATCCCTAATGGAATCACTTCGTTAAATGGACTCCTAATGACATGAATTTAATTTTTATTGTCCTATATATGCAATTTTATTGTTTGTTACTTTATGTAGATACAAGCAATCCTGTCATTGAGCTATGTGACAACTGTAGGTAGGACCTACACCTGTGAAAAAGCCAACAAATTACAATAAATGCAGCTATGGGACATGGTGGGGTTTTTTTAAGCTATGTTTTTGACCTAAGCAGCAGATGATGGTGAAATTTGAGCTTAAAGGAACTTTTAAATTTGAAGTACCATAGGGTCTTCAAAATATTGCTCTATGCCTATTAATGAAAGATTTCTTCCCTATACTTCCTGTAAACCATTTGGCCAGTCTGTTATACTGGTAAATAACAGGAGTAAACACCTTTAAGTATTCTGTGAAAGACATTTAATTTTGTACCTGATGTAATTTTCAAGGGTAGCATGATCTTACAGAGTTCCAGATACCACCCTTTTTTCCTATCCAAACATCCTCTGGCTTTTGGAGCCATACAAGCCCTGCTGGAGGGCTGCAAACCTTGACTACGTGCCAAAGCAGCCTACTGAGCAGAAAGGTCATTGAGCCACAGATATCAAAAAATAAATTCTAGCTCTTTAGCTGAAAGCTGTGGAGCCTCCTGCCATGCTCTGCTGTCAGTAGTTGTAGATCGTGGTACCCACTGCAAAAAAAGAACAAAGTCTGTATGTCACTTTGGTAGAGTAACTCTACTTCCCTGAAAGACAGGTTTGGATGGGTAGGAAATTTGCTGCGTTGCTATTATCATAAGTTAGGATGCTTAAGAGTGCATACACAGTATGATCCTGCTTTTATTAATATTTAAATTGAGTTGTCACTGTTGGTATTTAAGAGATGAATCTTCTTGATTGCAAAGTGTCCATTATCTCTATCCTTTTAGTTATTAACGCTCTTTGTCACACAGCTAGTATTACTAAAATTCAAAGGAGTGGCATTTACAGAGGAGGAAGACTGACTTTTGTGTAGTTAACTAAATTACAGTTCTTGGTGAATTCCCTGATCTAATAAAAGGGACTGATATTTCTATCTCACTTTATTACTTAAGAAGTTACATGGTGGTGCACATAGTGTTTACAATGGTACAGAAAGTGAGGGATGAAAGAAGAAGGATGGGAAGTAAATAGTAAAATGTGGTTGTTCCAGCTCAGAATGTTTCAAGAGAGGATGGGACATCTGTGGAAAATGTAAAGAATAGTTCAGTTATATTGATTTGGAAACTCTTGAAATACGGAGTAACTTGAGAAGATGAAGGATTAAATGGTCAAAAAAAGGAGAGGAGAAGATATGAGGGAGGTAAAAAGACAAAATAGAGCTTTTAATCTCAAAGAGATGTGATAGTATTAGAAAGGAAAGATTAAACAAATGCAGAAATACCAACAGGAGGGTGTGGCTACATTGAGTTCTGTTTTTGTGTCTTCATTTGGGGTCAACTTGAAAATAGGAAATTAAACAAGTAGTTTGAAGAAAAGACAGTGGAAAAAGCTTGAAAATAATTGAAAAATTATCTGGGTATGGTTTTACCCTGAAACGTGGAGAATAATGATAATACAAATGAAATTTGCTGTGTTCCTAACAGAGAGGACAAAATGTTCCCTTGGATGAGTTCTTTTTGCTTGAGGTTCTCAAGGGACATGAAGGAGGAAAGCTTGAACAGAAGCACTCACTATTTACAGGCATGCTGTTTCTCTGGTGTGGATTAGTATCGATCTTGTGAGGAGACTGCTTGTAGCTACAAAAGTGGGTGAAGTCAGGAAATATTAAAGATGGAAATGTCACTCTCTGTGGAACAATAATAGAGCTATTGCTCATTTCAAGGGGTTGTTTTAAGATGTTATTGAAAGAGGGTAGGCAAGGATCTGATGAAAGGTCGAAGTAGAGAACTGCTGATTGTAACAGTATCTGTTTGGGCTTACAGATCTCTCCATGCAGGAGCTGGAGTAGACTACGGCACAAGAGGCAATTGCTTACTCAACTCTGGCTTGCATGGAGGACTTCATCCTTTGATAAACATGGCTCTTGACATTTAAAGATTGACATAGCTGAAAGAGCCATAGATATTTTTGGCTGAAAAACAACATTATTGTGAAAAAAAAAAAAAAAAAAAACCAACACCAAAGCAAACACCCCCCCCCCCCCCCCCCCCCCCCCCCCCCCGAACTCATGTTTGTTACATTACTTACGAAGTGGTGTTTCTTTTCAGTAAATCAATAGGGTGCTGTTTTGGTTCTGTCTCGGCCTGACCTAATGTGCACTGATGCGATACTCATTCTGACAAATAATCATGGACTGAAATGACAGTGTCATTTGCTTTCCTTCTGGTTGTTATCAAGTCCTTAGTTTCTATTGGAGACAGCTCTTAGCATTCTTGGGTGATAGAGCAAGCTTCCTCAGTGAAGTTCTGATGAGGACTTTGGCTCTGACCACTGGCAGTGCAGGTTTTTTCGATTAATGGAGGCAGGCCTGGGTTGTCTCCATCCTTCAGAGGGAAACGTGGGAAAGCTACTGTGGCTGCTGGATTGTCTCCCTTTGCTTGCACCGGACTCAAGTGGTGTGCTACAGAAAGCTCGGGGGATTTGAAGCACTAGGAAACAAAAGGCAAAAAGCTTAATTACATATTATCCCCTCCTCTGGTTTTTCTTGTACTTACTTATCAGTGCGATTCCCACTGATTTGGGTTGGAGCTACATGCGTAAACCGATTAGCAGAAAGGTTGTCAGGGCATGCATAACTTAAAGTTGTCTGCTGTAAGCTGCAGGACTTACTTCCCCTGAAATTTTTGAAAGTTTTGCCTTGAATCAGGGGAACCAGGATTCTGCCCACATCACAGCAGCTGGGCTGTACCAGCAGGGTCACCCTGACGGCAGTTTCTCTCGGCAGTAGTAGCCTGAGTGTGTAAGGCTGTGATGTGCGCTCAGTCTGCTAGCACTGGGAGCCTGGGCTGGATGTGGGTGATACATCCCTATCGATAACACTGCTTGACTCAGGCAGATTGCTTGATCTTTAAAATTAAGCAATCATGTTTGAAAATTAGTTAATGATATACTCCAATTTGGAACCTATCATTAATTTTAACACTTCATCTTTACATGCGCTGTGCTGAGTTCGTGACCAGCAGGCAGAAATTTGAAAGAGGCTGAAGGACAATTTATGTTAAAGGTAGAAAGTTGTTACTGTGACTGACTTCATACAGTAATGATAATTAATACTGTGTAATAGCATACTTAAGCATTTACCAGAGACATCTAATTGCTACTTCTAATCTCTACAGACTTCTGTAACCACACAGATACAAAGGGGAAGGTAAGAGGAAAGTGTTTTCCCCTTTTTAAGATGTAAAAGTTAAGTTTGTTTTCCAGTATCAAGAGTTAATAAAAAAGCAGAAGTTACCAGTTGACCCAGTCGCAATCAACCTGAGCTGCCTTGAACTGTCTTGACAAAGAAATTTTTAGAGACCTTCAGTTTATTCTGGGATAGAGAAGAGCGTAGGAAAAAATACAAACCTGACTTTGAAGGTAATGTTGTCTGAGGTAAAATAGAATTACAGAAGCATCTGTGGATAAAAGAAAATTATGCCTGTTTTTCTCAGTAGTATTTGTACTGGCCTTTGACATTAAAATCTGGACACAGGAATGCCAGCTATCTTTTCCAGTGGGTTAGTTATTTCTATTGTAATATCCCTTTTTCTTTTCTATTTTTGCCACTACTAAAACTGGAAAAGCTTGCAATATAAATTTACATATAACTTTCCTGTATTTGAATTGCAAAGACTAAAGCTGACTGAGGTCTGCCTGTTACTTAAATTTATGACAAATTGCCATGTACATGTTGCATTTCTAGAGACATCAACGGGCCCAGAGTGTTTAAAGTGTAAATGGTTTATTTTTCCAGGGATGCATAACAAATTTAAACATGTAACTGCATAAGCATTTATGAGTTCTTCACTCAAATCATCAGTGCATTAATGGGAGAATTTTTCGTAAAAATATGGTAGCCAAGGGAAATAGAAAGGGAGAGAAGAGAGCAGCTACTGGACGTTTAGGGCTGAGAACACTCTGCAACACTAGGAAGACTCTATACAAATTAGGAAGATGGAGAAGTTTTAACCCTTTCATGTTTGATTAATGTTACAGATGATATAGAAATGTTATGTTGTGTTGAACACACTAGCACTGTATGCGAAGGCTGTATAATTTTCTGTTTGGATTCATCTTGCTCCCTTTTAAAAATACTTGTGCTCATCATGATTGCTAAATTTCAACTGGAATTCTGCTTGTGTATGGATTTCTTAATGTTCTGCAGTTATTTTATACCATCAAGTTACACTGTCCTTCAAGTAATGTGTGATGCTGGACAAAAATTATGCACACAATAAGAAAGGCTCTTAAGAAACATTCAAGAAATGGTCCATATTTTAGCCATAAAGTTTTGGATAAAGTTGATCATAATTTCATGGAAATTTAGTAAGTATATGCTCAAGCTTTTCTGTATCTGTTCATTTCTTGCTATTTATACTCAATAATAAGACGATATTTACATATTGACTATTTTATACAGAATTCATAAGGACTACTCATTCCATTGAAAGCCTTCCTAAGTTCCATTTTCATTAGGTAGCCTGTTCTTGAAGGAAACTGAGGCAGGATTTCTCATGTGGAAATAATTTCTGAATATTTAGAGCCAATCTGATTGTAATACTGTGCAGAAAACTAAACCAAGTAAAGTATCCATTTTTATTTGTTGTAGTAGGAAGATCTGTGGTAAAAACTATCATAATAAAAAAAACCATCACAGTTACCATAGTGTCTCTGAATGATCATCAGGAATATACTTACCTAGTTACTAGGAAGTGTTTATTTGTTGCCTCTTGAGGCATCAGTAAGTCATCTTCTATAGAATGAAAACAGCATCATCACTTGTTAACACAGGATATAACAGCTGATTACTAGACTAGATAAATCTGGGCAATGATATGAAAAGGTATGTCACACAGAAAAAAATATATGTACAAATAGCATGCAAAAAAGTTACATGTGGAAGCATATGTTACATTCCCAAGATACACACTGGCAGTGCAGATCTCTCTCAGTTCCATTATACATGATTCCTAAATGCTTTCATCGCAAGTGAAAACATCTTGGAAATGAGAGAAGACATTCAAAAGATATTAGAGATTCAAAATCATTTGCTGTGAAAAGACAGCAAAGAAGTAAATACAGCTGTAAAAGCTTTAGGTTTCAAGAATTCAAAAATCCAGACCTGTGCCTAGAGCCCATTGGTGATGCCTTCTCTGCAGAGGCCTAAGGGATTGCCTTTATGTCTGACTTCTAACTGTCTTTGCTTCTTGATATTCTTCATTTCATGGTGGCTTCAGTAAATAAGTACCTGGCTACTATACTAGATTAATTTCTGTTGGATACTGCATATTGAATTCTTGCCCTATTTCCAGGCCAAATGCTGTATCCTCATTTCAGCATGTCCTTGGCCGCTCTTCAGGGCAAATCCCTCTCTGTGAGACCTCTGCCACATTATAGAACCTGTTTCTTGAATGCAAAATATTCATAACCAACTCTGGGAGAATTTATTAAGTAAATTTAATTTGATAAACTTCTACAGCACTTTGATAGTTACTGTAATAATATATTGTTATCTTCAGAATTTTTAGAAAATAATAGGAGGTGCTTTGCAAGCAACACCTCAGTTTGTGAATATTCAGCATTTGAAATCAATATCATGTTCTTCAGGTGCAAATTATTTTATTGCAGGGCTCATCTATGTTCTGTACTTGCAGGTTTTACTGTCTTTTGGGCTTTTTCTTTCACTGGAAGACTTGCTTCCAGTTTGAAATGTACCCTGTGGCGAAGAGTGAATTGCACTTTTTGAAGTGATTTTGCTTGAGTCTTCCAGTAATTTTGAGGTTTTACTGTCAGATTTCCTTCTATATCTACCCTTTGTTGAATAAAGAATCCGTATGCACCGTAGGAGACAATACTCAAAAGAGAAGGCCATGAAATACATAAAGCAATGTCTAGTGCACTAGGTACTTTTATTGTGAATAAGAATAATATTTTTAAATAATAGTAAATGTTACTTCTTGAAATAAGACTAGTAAGCAATTTGAAAGAGATGCATTCAAAGAACATAATCTCTCTAAGAAGAGAGGATATTGTTTTTTAAAAAATTGGAGTGTAGCTGCATTGGGTCCTTTGAGTGCACTAATATGCAAGATATTATTTTACAGATCTTTTAATTGCTGCACTTCTGAATGTGGTTTCCTGTTGTTTAAGTGTAAGTTACAAAAGTTCTGGCTTACTCTTTCTTTGGCTAACAAGGGCCATTCAGGAGTAAGTGACATTCAGTTGTCCTTGAAGTTAAAGTTCCTCCCTAAAGATGCAAGAATGTCTGAAGACATCATGAAAACCAGAATGAAATCCCAAAAGCACAAAGGGAACAGGGAAATCAAAGTAATGTTATCTCAGCTGTTGATATTTGCCTTTATGTATTTCTTAATAGAAGGCATGGGTCAGATATGACATCTTCTGACAAACTGCTTCCTCTTTATAAATCACCATCTCAGTCTAGTCCTAGAGCCATTCCTGCCTATTGGTGAAAATGGGATGTTATTGGAATGCCTTGGCATAATTATGGCCTTTTTCAGTTGTCAGAAATTAGAGCAGCAGTTAATACACTCAGCTTTGATTCAGACAGATGAATATGCAGCGGAAGCAAGACGGGACAACCCCCAAATTCAAGAACTTGTGGTTTCTTCTCACAAAAACCTTGATTTGCAGACTCGGTAGTTGGTCATATACCATTACTTGTTTCTCAGAGACCAGACAACTAATATTTTGGTTCTCTTTGGTTGATCACTTAGGAAAGCATGCGCTTTCTTCTAACTTTTACCATACTTTGTATTGTAAGGAAATCAAGGTTTTATTTAATGACTTAGTCTCTTTCAGAACACTGACAAAACAGGAGTGCATAAGTACTTGGTGTGCCTAAGTGCGTGGAATACCGTACTTGGAAGGCATTAATACATGGTGATATTCTTTGGAGTCAGTAACAATTGATAGAGAATAACACTAATGAGGCAAAATATAACTGTAGAACACACATTAATTTCCTCTTAAATTAACATATTTTTAGGAGCAGGTTTTTGCAGAGGAAGAAGAAACTTAATCACCCTTTTCCAGCTAAAGCAGCTTTGCAATTCAGCAACTGATAAATTGTATTCTTCCGTGAATAATAAAACAAAACATCTAATTTCAAATATATTTTCAACTGTTAAAAAGTATTACTGTAATATTAATGTATTATTAATGTAGTATTAATGTCTATAATTAGTTTCACTTAGGTAGTTTTCATTTTAAGAGTTTTGGCAAATTCTTGTTTTTTTAATTGTAAAATGTTTCTCAATATCACAGATACTTTTTAGGAGATTTTTCCCATTGTAAACAGAAATTAAGCAAGCTGTATGCCAGCTATTTCAGTGCTGACAATTGGGCTCTTGCAAGGTCACTTACAAAAGCTCATAAACTTAATTAAGTTCTCTTGCAAGCTTTGACATGAAGGGTAAGTTGAAAAGTGTTGGGTTGCCAGAAATTTCAAAGTGTTCCCAGTGCTACAGCCAACAAAGCGGCAGGACAGGGGACGGGGCAGACCAGGGCTGTGCTCTTTAGCTCCTGGCAAAACGACACAAAGAGAGCAAAATCTCTTCAGTGACTTTCCAACTTTCTTCTGAACAAACTGTACTCTCAAGTATAATTTCAAATGTCATCAGTATCATTTCAAATGTCATCAGCTCTGTCACGTGCTTAATGTTGTCATATAAGGGTAAGAAATTACCTCTGAATGTTTGAAGTCAGTAAATCTACCCTGATGTAACCTCTGTGTGCTGTATAACGGTGCGAGGGCAATACTAGGTATGATTATACTATATTTCTGATAAGTAAAATAATATCAGTCACACAACATTTTTTTACACTGTCACCAGAGCAGACATTTCAGTCTTTCCATCTGCGTTAGGGATGACAGGGAGTGTGGGCTGTGCTGCAATACATGCGTTATTGGGTCTGTTTTTCTCCATCAGATGATTTCACATGATCAATCACCTCCATACACTGTTGGACTGGCAGTCTTTTTAAATAAATAAAACCAAAGTCCCACCTTTCCAAAACCAATGAGAAGTTTATTTTGTATTAGGAAATCTGGTGATCCTGTAGGAGCCCGCAGGGCTACAGTCCCCATGCCTGCACCCCTAGCAATGTGGCCGGGCAGTGCTGGTCTGCAGGGTTTGGAAGGAAACCCAAGTGGGGCATTTAGCTGGTGTGCATGAGTGGAGTGGGGTTGGTGCAAGGAGGGGAGATATTTCTCTGTCTGAAGCAAAGCCAGTCCCCGTTGATAGCCTAAAAGCATGGCTGTTTAATACAGTGCCATCATTTCTAAGCTGTCTGCAGGAGGACCTGACCTGCAGGGATCAGGTCTGGGGCTGCTTAATAAGCACCCCCAAACAGCATCAGTCACCACATCAATTTGTCAACCCTTATTTTCCCTTCTCTCCTCCCAAGTTCTTCCCTTTTCCCACCCTCATTCTCACCCAAATAAACAGCCCTCCCCTAATCACTTTTTTTTCCAATAGGTCCCAATTTTGGTATGTCTGACAGTGTTGCCCAGGTAACATGGCCTTATACCACCTTACTGATAGCGTTACCTGCGCCCTGTGTTACATGCATGACCATTTCGGTGGTCACAGAGAAGGATTCACGTATTAATGAGTAAATGAGGCACCTCTCTAAATTATACTGGCTAGTGGGAAAATGACGTGCTAAGTGATCAGGTCCAAGTAAGCATGTAGATTTTAATTTGAACTATTTTTGTGGGTGATTCAAGCAGTCATGAAGAAATGGCTTTTGGATTGCAACCTTTCCTGTAAATTTCCCTTAACGCCTTGGTAAATTTGAAAGAGATTATTTTAAGAGACATTTTGTAGGTGACCTCTTCCAAGAGGCAAAGTATCTGGTTTGTTTTTAAAATACTTCCTTTGTAATTGTGTTTGTAACTAAAATAAATCTTAAAAATATGCACATTGCCTCCTTTAAAAAAATAATAATAAAAAATTGCTTAAGTTGAAATCCAAACCCAATTGGTCTAAACTACTGCAGTAATTTCTGCATATTTACAAGTTGAACAGTGCTAGACTAGCTCATGATAGCAAATTAAGGACTTCTTTTCACTCTTTTCACAGCCAGTGCTTTTAACTACTCCCTTGTATCTTTTTCCATAGATTTATTGTTGCTAAGGGAAATACTTTGAATCCTATGAGAAACATGGTATGTTCCCACACTAATGGAAACTACTGTATTCTTGTAGTATACAGTTTTCAAGGAACTCCTCATGCTGCGAGTTACATCATGAGTAATGAACGCATTGGCTCTGGGAACTGGTGTTCTCCTAGTGACAGCGTAAACTCTCTGTTGTAAACACTGCATTTTTAAGGAAAAGGAATGAAAAAGCTCTTTAGCAATAACCCGTACATTCCAGATTAGCTAATCATAATGTTGTATGGTGGTCTTTGAACTCAGGCTCTTCTTCAAGTGCTAGTAGCTGATTTATTCGTAATATACTACAGTGTGCTAATGTCTTACTGGTGGGTTTTAGCAGTGTGATTTTATAGCTGTATAGCTGTTGGATAGTTATATTAACCATTGTATTTTTGCCATGCTGCATTTTATTACAGTTCTAAAACTGCATAGAAAATTGAACTATTGAAGATTCAAGGCCAAATCTCGCTATGGCATAAAAAAGAGGGAAGTTAACTTTCTACAGTTATTTCAGGTATAATGCACATAGGGGAAGATAAATATTAACAATGGTAATAATGTTGAAGCATATTTGGAAACAAAGGGTAAAATAACTCTGAAGTGCATGATGTTTTAGTGTTCATCCATCATTAACAAGAGACTTAGTGGTACTGTTAAAATTGTAGTTTAGGTTGAAATTTTCAAGACTTGCCGAACTGTGTAATTTGTAAAAATCCATAGATAGTTCCTTATGTCCAGACAGCAAAAACTGCTTTAGTGTTTCTCACTGAAATCAGTCTTTAAAAACCAGACTTGGCACGTGCCCGTAATGAACTACTTAATGCACACATTCTGATAGGATTTTGCTTGTATGAATGTGCTTGACTAAAAGGAGGCGGCTGAGGAAAAGCCATTCAAAACCATTGTGCTTCCAAAGTGATTGATTCCTATTATTTCTGATATCAGCCATGCACTTGTATCAAGCTACACAAAAGTTAGCCTAGTTAGATGTTCACATCTTGTGTGCCTTTGCAAATCTGTGCTTGGGGTATTTATTTTATTCTTCCATTAATATATTGTTAATCCTCTGAAATGTGACTAAGTGGATCTTCTGCACGAAGTGTAACAACTGCGACTTCATCCAGAGCCTCCTGTAAGGAATTAGTTCCCATTTTTCAGGTATTCGTAGCTCTTTCATCCCTTGCAAGCTGTGTTCTGGTGTGTTGTATTCCTTAATGGTACTGAACTTACTGGTCCAGTATTACTAGAGAACTGGTCAGTTCTCTAGCTAAATGGGTGCAACTCCTCAGAATTGCCAAATTCTGCTTTCTATTTCTGAGGTTTTTAATTTTTAATTTGCATGAATATTGCTTCATCTGTTTACAGCTGTAAATTAAGACAGTCAAATGCTTTTGTTTTCACGGAACAGGGCAAATGCTGGTTATTCATGGAAATTTAGCGTAGCATAGAGGGTGGGGTTTGGGACTGCTTACTGCATCCCTCAGTTCCCCCCAGGGGAACTCCCCAGGCAGTCAGCCCGTCCCTGGGGTCTGGGGTGTCTGGTGGGGGAAGTCTTCCTTCATGGGTGGCCAATCCATGGTCAGAGTTGGGGATCAGAACTTTAAATCTGATAATTTTTGGAGAGTTTTTTGTTATTTCCATGGTTCCTTTGATGTGGGCACTCCTAAGAAGATGTTAGTAAAGATCATCCATCTTTTCAGCTTGCCTTTTTCTGGTCAAACATAACCTCCATGCTCAGGAGCTCTTCAGCTTCGTACGTTTTTGAATGTGAATTGGGAACTCTATTGAATGAGAGGAGGGAGGGGTGGGAGAAATACCTTCAGTGAGACCTGTTTCTGGCATTTTTTTAGACATAAAGTCAGCATATTAACAAGAGCTGCATTTTTAGCCAGGATTGCTTCCTAGCAACGGACCATTTACTGTACTATGGGCTTAAAATGTATTAAATAATTTTAGCTTTCCTACTTTAACCTCGGAGTATTACACTAATGCCTCAAGGCTCTTTTCCTGTGGTATGCTATATGCCTTCCCATACAAGACAGTAAACTACTGTCAAGGCCATCTTGTGCTTAACCCCAAATGCTGTTAAACTTTTTTTGGCGTAAGAGTGTTAAGATAATTTCTGCTATCTTCCTACTAAGCAACTAGCAAAGTAAATATTTAGAAACTCAGGAGACTGCTATCCAAAAGCTGTCCAGATTTATACTTTCAGAAGTTAAAATAACCAAACCAAAACAAAAAAGTATTTTTGTGAAAGTTGTAAATAAAACAAAGGAAAATATCAGAATGGGGGTGATAAACCTTTAAATCTGATAAATTTGCAGAATTTTTAGTTATTTCCATGGGATAGGAGGGAATATATTTTGCTGGCTAGATTTCTTTTAAGATTATTATTTGATTTTTTTTTTTTAATTTATCTTGGCTTATTTCCTTCTAATTCTAAATATTTAAGACAGTACTGAAAGATTTTCACTTTATGGTTCAATTTTGACTTTTATATTCATGTTACAGTACTGTTTTGTAGAACTTACTCCAAAAGTAGTTTTGATTTTCGGCTGTAACCAATGTGCATATCATGCTGAAGGCAAATAAGAAACCTGTCTGGCTTGAGCAGCTTATCGTCTACATAAAGCCTGTACTGTTTAAAGAGGATACTTTGACTAAGTATTTAAGTCGTCTAGACTTGATAGTGCAAAAAGGCAAAGGTCATACAAGTCATTTTCTTCCCTATCCTCCCTCCTAAGTGTTGATTAAATCTGAAGAAAATCATCCCCTCAGATGAGGAACCTGCCTTTCCATCGGCACTGTGTAGTCACTTAGACTAAAGCAAAAATTACTTTTACACACATTTTGAATAGCTAGAAATGATTATAGAAAGAAGCAGATAATAAATGTCAGTAAATTCAGGCCAGTGATGGGTACTGATAGTAGACTTCTAAAAATATCTTAAAGTTTAATTGTAAAATTAATTAACCAAAGTCTTTTAAAATACTTTAATTACTGTAAAGTTCAAAAAGTATGTGAAATGCTTTAAATTTTAATTTATTTAAAAGTTGTGAATATTTGAAATATTTGGACATTCTCCAAATATACGAATATTTGGATATTTGAAATATTAAGGTCTCAAAATATTTTAAAATACTCTTTACCATTTAAAAGAAATATCTGTTGATTTAGTCTCTGTAACTATAGTTATGTCCCATTCAGCATTGAGGTCAATGGGTATGAATCTCCTGAGATTTAGGACTCTCATGAGTTTTTATTTATTAACATTTTTTGTCCCGTTTTCTTGTCTATTGTTTTATTACTAGGTCTGAGCTAAGCATTTTTCCAGTGTTCCTGGAAGTGATAACCTTTTCTTTTGTCCTGTTAGGCTGCACATTTAAAATGTGAAGTAAAAGTCTTTGGGCCAATTTTGTTGTTATTTATGCATAAGTAAAGCAAATCACAGCTGTCAAATTTTGTGCACACCATGGAAGATGTTTATGCAAATCACTGAATAAGAAATTTTGCTTGCTTAATGCAATTTTGCATATAACAAAAAAGTTCCATTTGAAAAACAAAGGTGCTGATGGTGGTCTATTTACTCTGGTTGGTGAAATCTTTTATTAGGTACAGGGTAAAAGGTAAACATACTGCCCTATTACAATGTCAAAGTTCTTGCCTGGTGGGAATAAAAAGGTTATTTCTGTCTTATTTCTTTGTTTCAGGTGCTTTTCTGTTTGATTACCAATTAATATTAACTGTGGTAATGAGTATGTAGTATGGAAGCTGAAACTGAAATCTCAGCAGTCTGGCAGATGGGAGATATGTTTAACTGTTACTGAGAGGCAAAGGGAAATCATCAGTGCGTTCATGACACAGTACATTACCCAGACCCAAATAAGTATAAGTTTCTGATGAAGAGTTGTACTTGTAACAGACAATCTTAATTCAGACATTTCTTAAAATTGAGTCCTGAATTAGACATCACTGTTTAAAATATTAAATTTTTTAACCCCAAATGATTCATTTTGCAGTTGCATTTCAGTAAAAGTAAACTAATGAAAATAATTTTGGTGTATTTCTAGTATTGTACAAGACACTGCATAATGTTACAAGACACTGATTTGGCCCCTGCTCCTGAAAATGAATTATTCAAGCAGCTCATACTAGGAGTAATAGAACATGATCTTCAGCATTGCTTTCCTGCTTTTCAGTCTGGCAGACCAGGTGCTTGAAATCTGCCGATTTTCCCTACTTTTTGTACAGCTGCTTGTTCATTATTTTTATTCTGTTAAACTTTTTGTGTATTTGGGTCTCAATCTTTCACGTTTGTCTTGTTGCAGTAGCTCACGCCTGTTTG
This sequence comes from Morus bassanus, assembly GCA_031468815.1. Classification (NCBI taxonomy): domain Eukaryota; kingdom Metazoa; phylum Chordata; class Aves; order Suliformes; family Sulidae; genus Morus; species Morus bassanus. Next base: position 22,569,876 of record CM062567.1, on the reverse strand, counting down.
TGCACACTCTGAAGCTGCCAGATGAAGTCTGGCAGGGGAATGAGGCGGAGATATTCTTGGATCTCAACGTTAAGAGCTGAGCTCTTGTTTGTCTCAAGAGTAAGATGCTGCTTTCCCATAAGAAATTTCAGAGCCTTGTAGGAAAGAGCTTTCAGGGTCGAAATGTTGGGTTTGGCCTCTACCCTTGCCAGATCCTTTTCTGGATCATTTGAAATGGCCTGAAGTGCCAGTGACTCCAGAGGGTAGTCAAGGGGGGCAGCACAAAATTCAGCCAAGTGCAACACTGTGATATTCTCCTTGTGCATTACTCTGAATGCACAGCTCAATGTAACTGTGCCCAAATGTAATTGGCACCACCTATTGTGATGGGAGATTGTACAGGTGGGTTCTCTAGTGTCCATGAATTATGCTTTTTTCAAGGTCAGGATAATTAAATCTAAAAATGCTGTTTAATAAATATTTGTTTTAAGCTTGGCATAATCCTTTCCATAGTGTCTTTTATATTGTGCCAGAAAGATTTCAGCCCATATAAAATCTATAGTTTGGGATGTCATTTAATGGCTATTTTGTACTGAACTTCTGATTTTCTCTTTTACATGTAATTTGACATGAGAAAACATGGAATCATCAAATGTATTTCACAGCAAAAAGGCACGCTGAAATGAAGTGCCCATGTTGATATGGCAATGGGCTGCAGCGCACTGAGGTGAAGACTGGCTTGGAAAGTCTAAGGTCATATTTTTCAGGTCCTGATTTTTCAGAGAGAGATGTAACTGCAGTTTTCTATATGCTTTAGAAATCTAAACCCAGGCTGCCCGGGCTGGCTGCAGCTGTGAGCAGGGAGCCTCTGGAGCCTCTCGCTGGCCTGTGCTGGGAGGTGCAGAATCAGCTCCTTAATCTGCTCTTTTCTACCTTCTACAAAATCCTGCCATAAAGTGAGTTTATGCTGCTGGCAGCACTTGATGTTTTTGTCCTTCCAGATTTTGTATTGTCGGTTTCAAGATGAATTCTAGTGAGATTATAGTAAGAACATGTCTTTTCAATTTTCTTTAGTAAATCTGAATAGATTAGTCTGAATTGTACATATAAGAAAAAAAATTAAAGTAGTGGTATTAAAATCCTGCGGACGAAACATCATTCTGAGTTCCTCTGAGAAGTAGCCTTGCCTGCTCCACCAAAATGATCTTCTTGAAGCCCACTTCTTTTCTGCTCTGAAGTATTTTCTTACCCTGTTCCACAAAACTTTCACCTACCTGACCCCTCTCTAAGGATTTTGGCAAGCTTCAGAGATATTTATATTTGGCTTGCAATGTTTTACGATATAACATTATTGGTTGCCAGTTGATGGTACAGGAAAGCTCCTCATGTCCCCATGTCTTTTACAGTCAGATGGTCTGATATATCATGTAGTGAGGGGCACACCAAAAATCTTTCAATGTTTCTGTGTCAGTGTTACACTTGAGGTTTGGTGCTTTTCTGTGGTTCTTGGTTTATAAAACTGTATTGGTGGTGTTATAGCAGAACTTAGAAAATTCTGTTGCAATCAAATGAAATTTATTTAATAAGACAAGTTTAAAAAAATTGGTCTATGGTGAATATGAAATAATTAAATACTCATCACAATCTGTTTTATTGTTTATATGCCTAAGTATTTCTTCAGATATCTGTCTGACTTGAACAAAACCGCATACTTAAATCTTTAGTTGACTTGATAGTCTTTGATTTTTCTTACTAAAATTGTCTGAAAAGAAGTGTGAAGGAGTACGGAGTGCTATGGAGCAGATACAAATTTCCTTATGCTGCTATACTAGTTTTTTCAAGGTTTTTATGTTACTGCTTTGCTAAAAAAAAAAAAAAAAGAAAAAAATCATAGTAGTCTCATAACTGACAGAGTTAAAAATTAGCTTTACCAAGGACACTAAATTTGCATATTTTACACAGGGCTAGAGAGAACAGGTGAAAAAATTGAGTGAAATTGGAAAAATAGCTGTAACAAAATCAGTGGTCTTTAAATGGTACCCAGGTGTTCTGAGGAGAGGTATCAGTGAAAATGAAGAGATATGTCATGTCACTCATGTCCCTTATGTCATGAGGACAGGAATATCCTGAGAAGGATAAGTGTATTTATCTGCATAATATGGTGTTCCTGGCTTCGACATCAGGCAGAGCAGTGTCTCCCTTCAGCCCTGCTGTGAGCTGCCCATTTTGCAGAGCTGTGAAGAAATAGCAAGCCCAGCCAGGTGTGCTCTTCCTCGCCTGCATAGGCGGCTGGACATGAACATGGAGCCGTTAAAGCCAGGCTGCCAAAGAGCATGAAACCCTGGACCTGGTGCAGAAGCTGGCCCTGTTTAATTCTTACATGGCAGAAATGGGAAATCAGAGACTGAATTTGGAGTGCTTTTCCCCAAGAGACTGCACTGTTGCAGATAGCCCTTTATTCCACGTAGATTATAGTGTCAGCACAGCAAGGAGCTGAACTTGGAAATATTTATAAAACTGGTCTCCATTTAGTAGAGAAGACCTATTTGTTTGCAGGATCTGGTTTTATTTATATCATAAACCTTAGTTTCCTATGCTAAACCCTCAGCCTTATATCCTGGGTTACAGATAATGAGCCATAAGTGCAGCTCGGGCGAGGAGGTGCAAAATGGCCTTGAGCCATCAGCCTTGGCATAATGACATGACCTAATCTAAACTTTCCCTGGCTCTGCTCCAGCAGCCTCTGGGATGCTCAGTCCATCGCTTCTCCCTGTGTTCCCCTGCCCTCATAGGCCCTTTTTCTGGGAGCCAGGAGATAAATATTGTAAAAACAGCTGCTCTGCTCTAGCTGCTCCAGTGTCTCATTTTTAATACAGTCCTGAGACACTGAACAAATGGGTTTGTTATTTTTATCTTACACATTAGATGGTACTCTGTCTCTCTAATGCTCTCTTTCTGAATGTTCTTCTTGCATTTTATAATTTGAGATGTACCTTGTAGACATACAATAAATGAGGGAAGACACTACCGTTGCAAAGACTCGCTTATTTCCAAATGACTGTCCCATTCTACAGGCCCTTGTCTTTTTTGATTTCTTTCTCAAAAAAGATATCATTGTCACCATTTCTATGTTGTAATACAAGTACAGTCAAGTGGAAAAGGCTTAGAAATTAAATCATAGCACTAGGCAAACTGAATCAGTGGCATTGAAATGTCATTTCTAGAATTATCCGGCTTACTGGGGAGTGTTTCAAGGAATAACCTTCTGGCGTGGCAGACTACAGTACAGGGATTAGACGGGGCTTGCACAGCAGGCCAAATTCTGCCTGGTGTTAATTAGGATTCTGTGAGCGTAAGTGAGGACAAGAACTGTCCCAGAGTTTGCCATTTTATTTTTAAATCTCTGTGGTATGTTTGTGGCATTATTTTTCCCCAGGTAGGAGTGGACTCATACCCCTTTATCTTTAAAAAAAAAAAGAATAAAAAGATAATTAGATGATGTGTTGACAAAATCGTTCTAAGACACAGCACCTGTTTTGTTTTCAGAAATTTAGTATATGTTTAGGACCCTGCTTTCAAGAGAAATACATTTCATTCTAAGTTTGTCTAAGAAACCTGCAGTATTACCCTGTGAGCAGGACCTAGAGTTTTGAAGGTTTCTGAAAACATCCTTAGACCATAATTGGATGCTGTTTACAGAAGTTTTCCAGAAAAGCAAGAAGACTCCTAAGGAAGCCACAGAGTGCTGAGCCTGCGAGACAGTTCCCCTGGTCCTACAACCGTCCTTGTTTCTGCAGAGGCATAGAAAGAAAGAAACTCATGGCAAGACTTTTGGATTTGACTCCCAAAGCCTGTCAGCAGAAGAACATGGGAAGTTAAGATGGACAAGCTTTACCTCAGAATGTTAGCATAGGGCTTTGCACACCTCCCAGATTGCTGTTTAACAGTCAGAATGAAATATTCAAAGGCAGAGCTTTGAATTTCAAGTTAGTCCAAATGTAGAATAGAATATGCAGCATGCTGCCTTCTGCTTTAAGACACTCAAATAAATTGGAGCTGATTAAATAGCTTTAATACTGTTATTTTCAATACTGTTCTTTTGATCTGTGAGTCTGTGCTATTTTTAAAAAATCAGATCAAAAGTTCAAGCACTAAGAGGTGCTATAATTGTAATAAGCTTCTAACATCGTGAAGGGAATTTTTGGAACTGCCGTTAAAAGGATGACTGCGACTCATTTAATAATGTTTGGTGGGAGCTACCAAACAGCTTATTGAAAGAACAATCTAGGGCAAAGAAGAAGTACTTGGATTTAAACTATTTTATGAGGAAATAAGACAATATGTGATCTGTATTTTGGCTATTTCTGCCTGGAAAAAAATTGCATGTATGTGCTGGTGGTGAAGAGCGTAGAAGGGAGTGATCAGGAGAAACACATCCAGCCCTGCCGCCAAGTCACTGAGTGGCAGATCATTTGTGGGGCAGGGATGTTTCCTCATTTGACTTCTACTGGGCATCTGGCAAACTGCTAATTTCGTGCTAATTTCCCAAAGTTCATTGTGGGAATGATTGGACCAGTTTTTAGAGAATTCATAATTCCGTTACGTAATTGTCCGGTTTTTAAGTATGAGTTGAACGTGGCCAGGTTTAAAAAGCAGAAGCTGTTGCTTGCAAAATCAAGCATGTTTTGTGTTGATATTGCAATCTGAAACAATTAATTTCAAGATTTTTTAAATTATTTTTATTCAATTTACTGCAAAAAGAAGATCTGACAGGGCTTGAAGTCTTGTGACTTGTGAACGCTGATTTCTGCTGCTGTTCTGATACAGATATACTCTACTTCATGGACCAAGGAGCAAGCCTTATACAATAATTCATTATTTGAGTTCTGTTTCCTCATTTAGACAGTTGGAGTTGGAAAAACATTTAATGATTGCTTATGCTTACTCTGATAATGGTTTTTGTACTCTGTATGGAATTCTGGACATTTAATATTATTATTCATAAGAATTCCCATTTTATTTATATCTGCCTTTATAGTATTTTTAAGTATTTTTTTGCTACTGCAGAAAAATGAAGACCTTTAAAATCAGTCCTATGATTAAATGATAAGATTAGGTAGTATGTTTAAAGGGGGAGAATACACCAGAAATTACTAACTGTAATAATTTTTGCCAGCCGCCCATGCACCCTTAGCTCATCAAGGAAGGTGCTGGCAGCTGTTTGTTTATGGTAAGAGGGGATGGCATTTATGTCTCTCGTTAAATCCTTGATTGACGCAAACTGCCTAAATCTCCTTAGGAAGAAACAATCACTGTGAGGCACGCTGGGATGGGTGGGCAGGAGACTCCTCTCATACGCAGAGCGGTGTCAGGACAAACGTGTGCCTTGTGTCACCTGTGCTTATCGGAGGCGGTTTGCTGAAGGAGAAGGCTGGGGAGCTGCAATCAACCCCTGCCTGTGTGCTCCCTGCGCTTGGCCTTTGCTGGCGAGGTGGATGGGGGTTGTGCAAGGGAGTAAGATTACTTAAAATTTGACTGTGCTTGACTTTCCTCTCACAGTATGATAAGGAGTTAATTGTAAAAATAACAAATGTAATGAAAAGTTAATTTTTCCATTTTCTATGGGAATTTCCCTCGATGGATCAATTAATCCAGTGATTTTTTTTGTTTGTTTGTTTGTTTAGGAACAGAGTTGCAGCATTCTGCTTCCTTTAAGTAAGCCCATGATGCAAAGAAGGGGAAAAATTGAAATTACATTGCTTACAGCAAGAATACTTTTCTGTCCTGGTTTAAAGAAATAATTAAACCTGGTAGTTTTGCAGCCATGATATGACCTGCTTCATGACTGTACTGGGCTTGGCAGTGGCAGACTGTTACCTGGGTCTTCCCGTTCTCTTGTGCGCTATTTCTCACCCAGACTGATGTGCAAGTGTGTCAGGAGATAAGAAATACGTAACCAAGGAGAGAGGGGGGCTCTGAACCCTCCATCAAAAGGTATCTGTCACAAAATGTCCTGTAAAACAGCTTTAAACCAAAAACATTAGAGGTGTAGCACCTTCCAAGTGACCTGACTTTTCCAAGTACCTGAATGATTTATGTTCTCCATTGCAAATTCATTTTTGTCAGGGCTGATTTAATAGATTTACTGCAAAAATAATTTTGCAAGTAATGGATCTTTCTTTTGCTCTATTGGATTTCATAAGGAAAAAAGGTTTAAGATTTCTTTTTTTTTAAAGGAAACTGTATTCCCTGACATATCTCAGGTGAGGTTTCACGTATTTAAAATAAAAGTTCTGCTGCTGTTTGATTAAATTCTGATTTTCTGGGTGTTTTAAGAAAGTAGGATTTGGAGCAGGGGATTCCTTGCAGGGTTTGTTTGTTTGTTTTTCAAGGAGTGCCAATATAGGAAAACAACAGAATAAATTGAAGTAGAATGGATTAAAAGACTATTGGAAGAAAAATCATATTAATTTGAAAAAAGGGCAAACTATGGTGAGAACAGCAAGTGGTATAAAGGGAGAAGAGAATGATGATGTAAGTGAATGACGGCAGATGGAAGCAGAGAGAAGACACAGAAAAGAATTAACCTAGAGCTGAAGGTGAGCTTTTAAGTCAGCTTGAGTAACAGCCATGGTTGAAAAAAAAGGTGGATATAGAAATAGGCAGTTGTAATTTAAAACATAAGTAATCTGAATAATCAAATTCTTAAAAATTCATCTGATTAATAGATATTCCTTTAGGGTGATATGGTTGAGATCTTAATGTTTTGAGATGTACCAAAGTAGTATTTGGGATTCAAATAATCAGATAATTATACACCACTGAATACTGGTTTTGGTACCTGTAACTCAGGGCTCAGTGTTGTCAGACACCACAAAACTGTATAAACTTCTGTTTTTCTGTGTTGCCAACAACATCTGCACAGTACATGGCAGACAGCACAGCCTGATGAAGGGTGCTTCATCTCTGACTGCGATGTGCTATTAATGAAACAAAATATGTAATAATTAAAAATTCAGTCCACAAGATGATTTCAGTTTCTGATACTTTCAGGAGGAGGTGTAAAAGATGAATTCCATGTTTCTTTACTGTCCAGGAGCTGGAAAAGGGACGTCCCTCCTCCTCTCAGATTCAGCTGCGGGGCAGGCAGGGGGTTTTGGATGGGCAGGACAACACTGAGCACATTGCAGCTATGCATCAGATTCAGAGTCGTTTCTGTAGTAAAGTATACTCTTTTAGAAAAAAAAACAACTTGTATTTTGCTTCATTCCTTTTTCTTCCTTAATTTCTTTCCCTTTTATTTCTGCTACACAAGCAGCCTAATTGCTTTTATAATTCACATTCTTTCTGTTTTACAGTGTATTCACCTCTCTACATCATGAGCTAATCCCAAAATATGTACCAGAGATATGTTATATGTGCTAGAAATAGCAAATGGGAGTCTTGTGTTCTGTTTTGGTTTGGTGTTTGGTTTTGTGTTGTGGTTTTTTTGTGTTGTTTTTTTTTTTTTTTTTTTTTGCCTTTTTTTTTGTTTTGTTTGTTTGTTTTTGTTTTTATTGGGTTTTTTTTTGTTTTCCTAGAAGCTTCTTTTCAGCAGCCTCTTCTCTAAAAATTGCCCAGCAATCCCGTGGCATTCCCCAGATCTGGGACACCAAATCATTCTCTTAATTCCCATCTCTGATTACTTTCTGCTTCTGACTGGTCTCTGGAGCTGAAGCACACAGATTTAGTATGTTCGATTTGCTGCGCCACTGAAATCTTTTATCAGCCAAGAATAAAAAATAAAACAAAAAACCCCACCCAAACCTGTTCTCTCTGCAGCTGTACAGGGGGAAACACAGTCTTGAGGAGCCATAAAGTTTGAAATTCTCTCCAGGTGATCCAAAGCGAATGTGTGCTTTAATTTGTATTACGTTATACTGATCTGAGTATTTGCTGTGTCTAAAATGTAATGAAATTTGGTGTGGAAAGGCAATGAGAAGGGAAATGGTGGTTGGCCTGGGTCAGTATCAGTGAAAATGTGTCTTAAAGAGATTTATAGAAATAACCCCAGTTGCAGGGAGATAAATATGTATTTTTCTTAACGAATGCTATCAGCAATCCTAAATCCAGGTGTAAAATGCCTGGAAGAGTGGCAGATGTGTACATAACCTGGGCCTTAAACAAACATCAGCTGCATTAAACTAACCAGGCATTTAAATGACAGTGCTGCATCCAACACAGTTTTGTTTTCTAAATCTCCTTGTACACGCTTTGCCAAAGCTTTATGGAAATAATTAACTGAGTTAAAGTGAAAAGGAAAGAAGATTCAGAACAGAAGTAAGCCATATTAGCGGTGCTCAGATTTGATGGAGAGTCTCAAAGCCCGTAAGACCCGTGTGACATGCTCCGTGCTGCGAGGGCAGCCAGTGGCCTGGCGCTGCCTGCCGGGGGGCCGGCTGGCTGTCCCACCAGGCAGGGTAGGGACCTGTGGGAGTCTCTGGAAAGGCACCGGAGAGGTTTAGCAGGACAATGCCTGTCTGGGTTGATGCCGTATGGTGCCAAATCGAAAGAAAACTCCAGATGAGCAGGTGAGGATAAAAAATTGAAATACTTGAGTTGGCTTAGAAACGATGGTGAAACGATCACCTGAGTGCACTTTAGAGTACGTTTGTGGCCATAAATGGGGCCTGGCTTTGCCTGTAGGAGCTACTGAAGCTGTCTAGTGCTAAAGCTGTTTCTGTACTCTGAGCTGAGGAGCATCACAGGTTTCCTGGCACAGGAGTGCAACTCTGTAGAGTTGTCAGAGTGGTCCCTGGTGTGTGTTTGGCTGGGACTAACCCGCAGTCTTCCAGGCAGCTCTTTGGCGTTGCTTGTGAGACAGCACAGGTCAGGTAGTATTCCTGCAGGGTGGTCTGGATTCAGCCATCCTCTTTTGAAGGGGAAGAGAGTTAGTTTAGTACTATGGACTTGGACAACTCCAAGCCAGTTGGCTTTGGTTCAAGAGAATGGTCCATGCATGTTTGATGCATTAGACCCCAGTAAGAGGAGCCAGGAGTACTGTCCCATGCTAGTAGTCACCAATTTACCTTCTCGGGCCCTGCAGCGATTGCACTGCTATCTGCTAGGAGTGGACCAGGAGCCAAATGAGCCAGGAGGAAAAGTCCTGATCTTCCTCCAACCCTTGGAGGTACCTCCATGTTTATTGAAAAAGCGTTTCTGTTTCTGCCCTTGTATGAAAGATGGGCATTTGCATGGCCAAGATTATGTTTTAGCAATCATTTTTAAGTTGTGTTGTGCTTGATAATTCACAGAGCAGTAGCTGTTTTGCAGAGTAATTTTCTTTTTTTACTGTATGGCTGATCTGAAATGCAATCAGTGGTATTGCACTGTCTGTTAAACAGTATTAAGACTGTTTTGGTTAAATTGTTCTCCATATTCTGCTTTTGAAAAATAGTACTTTCACAAATGTCTTGTGTGTTGAAAATGAAACTTTTCAAACAAAATATTGACATTGGCTATACAGCAAAGTTAAATAGGAAGTGCAGTGTCTACTGTAACTTCTGGTTATGGGCAAAATCAGATTTAAAAGCAGGGTATATCATGTCCTTGGCTCTTGGAGAATATTAAGGAAGTAATCATGGGAAAGAAATGGACGGAATTATATTAGGGAGGAAAATAACACTATCAGCTGAAGTCTCTATTTGCAGAGATAATGTAGCCTTCTGGGCAGTTCCTGCTGTCGTAGGCTGTCCCTCTGCTGCCTAGTTCATGGTCGAAAGCACTGTTTAATGCTCTAGGGAAAACTCCTTCCCATAACCTGGTACTTGACAGTACTAACATCCGTACTGACCTATGAAGTTTAATGGAAATACACAGCAGTTCTCTGAATGTGCATTTTCTTCTCCTGTGTACAGTCATCTCAAGGGACTGCTTGCACTTAGTACCTCACATTTGGGTGTGATGTTTCTGGAGAATTTGTGCTTTAACACAACAAGAGGTTGCTTTTTATTTTACCAGAGGGAAAGGTAAGTCCTTCATCATAAAAACAGAATCAGAGTTAAAAAAGAAAAACAGAAAAGCAGGGAAAATGAAACTTTAAGTATATTTAACACCAGCCTCCTTCCCTCGAAGATTTTGCAGAAGCATCTCTCAGGCATGAAGCCTTAGGGGCAGCTTAGCACCACAAAGCTTCCTGGGAGTTATGTTTCATATCAGCCGTTAAGCTAACTTTGAAAGTTGAAGAACTCAGCGTGGATCTCCTTTTACTCTCTTTGTTCCCCTTATCTGTTAATTTAACACGTGACATAAAACATGCTGTACTCAGTTAGACCAAAGATTTATCTAGCTGTTTCCAATAGTAGCCAGTAGCAGAAATAAGGAGAAATACAACCAGAAAGCGAGTGTGTAGTGATACCCTTCCACAAGACAGTTTATTTTCCATAAAGTGTGGCACAAGAACTCAGACAGTGGTACTATACATAAGGTTTATTTAATGTGTGTTCACTGGCTCTCAATGGATTTGTATTCCAAGAACATGTTATCTCCACTCACTCTTTGGGTCCAGTTCTGTCATTTGCTGCGTATGTTATTTACTCAACAGAAGTATGGTTTCTGAACTTACACTGGGATGGTTAGGATGGCTTAAGTTCTTTCTTGAGGACTTCAGATCTTGAGATCAAAATGCAACAGGAGGGACACTTCTGCATTAAGGGGTTTGTCTGTATTTGAATTCTGTTGTACCCATTAATCAGCACCTTCATTCTACTTTAAAAAAGCTTCTTTCTGGTCATCTTGTGGGTGCATGACAAATATTATGCATGTCTTCCAAAGATGAGTGGTCTTGCAAGAAGATCTCTTGCTGTTCTCAGCTACTCGGAGGTGAGGTGCTGCTGCTGGGAGCAGGAGGCTTTCTCTTACACACCAAATTTTGGTGCCACAGGCAACAAAAAGATTGCGTGCTCCTATTTAAAATGCTGAGGACATACCATGGCCTTCAGAACAAGCAGCCCCTTCTGACTGTATTCTGCCTGCCTTAGCTCTCATCTGTAAAGCAGGAAGAAAGCCCCCTTCATCTTACTGTGCTGCTTATTATGAAGATAAATTCTTTTTGAAGCTATAGAAAATGCTAGTGATAAACTTCTCAGAAAATTCCAAGAACAAATTAATAATACAGGCTTCAGAGCAATACAGGAGGCCTGGGGCCCAAATGCTCAGGAGAATAAAGAGGAGAAAAAATATACATAAAGTAGCAACTCAGTAAACATTTATCTGTCTGTGTGCTGAAAAATATAGGAGCTCTCTGGAAATCAGAATATGATTATGTAGGTGAGCACAAGGGAATTCAGTTAAAGCTGACCAAATGCTTAATTGCTTTATTTTGTAGTCTTGTCAATCTTCTGTCAAAGTGGGCTCTGTATGTAATATATTGTAGTTTAACCTTGATATGACTGTTTTTTTGTCATTCTTTCTGTGCTTATAAGAAAAAAAAGAATTGCAGTATTTGTTATTATTAGAATGAGTAAGTTAGTATTTTTTTTTTACTGTGCTACATTGTTTTCTTGAGCCTATTTACATGTCTTAATTGGCATGCAATTGCTTTCCTAATCCAGATAAGTAGTGTTGAACTGTGAATTGCAAAGTCCAGTGCCTTTTAGATTGATGGGTGGAGACTCTGCTGTTGTTTGCAAAGGATCACTGAAAATTCTGCATTGCTGATCTAATAAACTATAACTTCTATCAGTATAGAAAGATAATCTCAGGTATTTGTAGGCTGTAGTATTCTGTGATAAATGGTGAAAATACATGAAATGCAGTAGATGAGAGTGTGAATAATCCACTCTTACTGCATTGGTAAAAGTTGGAAAAAATAATTTTAAAATAACTTATTTTTAGTCCTTGTAATGAATTGTTGTACTGACCTATTTTTGATATAATATTAGAGGTTGTAATCTGAAGGCCATTTTCTGATTCCCTATAAACCAGTGCACATTATTGGGTAGTAGTTCTGGCTCATCTATTTATTTCAGCAAGGCTTTTTCTATAGTAGTAATACTGAATTCTTCACAAGGATTTAGTGATAATCATGTTAATATTTTATTGTTTGTGCAGTTACAAGGATGGATTTAGATATCCTGGTGTGATGTTTTTATTGTTGGTAGAAAAAAAAGGCAACTTTACAAGAAATTCTAATTGCTCTTCACTGGAGGAAAATTATGCATAAGAAAGTAGATTATAACAGTTCATCATACTTCTTCATTACGTGTAGCCTAACAAGCTCTTGTATGGAGAGTTTTCACTAACTGATAGCAATCCCTTCCAAATGTCACTGTGGAGTTGCACATAACAAATAGGCACATATTGACAATTGCTTCATGTGGTCTATGCAATGGTACTTTGTGTCTTTTGTACTTAGTATTAGATTGCTTTGCTGTCTCTTGAGGAAGATCACAGATTAATCTAGAATTTACAAAATATATGCAATATTTTGGATATTTTGTATAAAAATAATATAGGAGAAGAATACTGACCCTGGACCTTCTCCCTTCCAGTAGTTCCAGCTGTGGCAATAAGGGTCTGCTGTGATTTTTATCCCCTGTGCAGAGATGGACATGAAGTTGCAAAGCACAGAAGTTAAAAAAAACACACTGGAATACATTAAGGGTGTATATCACACAAAACTGTATTAATTATTTCAGCTCCTTTCTGGGAGTATTAACTTGTATGTTCAGTTGAACAGAATTGCATCAGTTCTGCTTTTCCAAAATACAAGGGTCTGTTAAATAGAAATGAATTTGTACACACAGAAATTGTGTCTGCTGGAACTTGCATAGGAGAAATGGTCCCCAGATGTTACAGTTATGTAAGTGCCTAATCTAAAGCCAACCGAAGAGAGCCTTGTGGGCTTCAGATCACGCCAATAAGAACATTTTCAGGAGAATTAACATTGAAGGAGATTGCAGTAAGCTAACGTTGTCTGTAGCTATTGTAAGTATAAAATCAAAAAGGATGGATGGAGGGGTGTGCCTTATTCACTGTGGCTGGAGTTAAATTTGTACTTCGAAGGGGAAAAATGTGACATGAATTATTTTTAATTAAAAAAAGACTTCATTTAAATGTTAAGCACAACTGTACATATCTTAAAGCTGTCATTTCTTCTGTTTACTTGAGTAAGTGTTTGTGTGAGGGTGGTTAATTATTAATGTTTTGAGTGTGAGATACTTGTTTTGAAGTAGATGTCTTCTCTGCTTTTAAACTGATACAGTATTACATTGCACAGCTATTGCTATGCATTACAAAATAGAAATTAGACTCACAAAGGGAGTTAGGTCCTTGGTGAGTTATCTCGTAGTGCTTCGCAGTGAGGTTTAGGTGGTGGAGGTTTGTTGCCCCACCGCTACCAGCATCCTTTCCCTTGCTTTTGTTCCTTTTAGCTATTTCATTTTACTGATCTGGCAGAAAAAATAAGAAAACGAAAAAAAAAAACAAAACCCAAGAAGTTTCCTACTGGGCTAGGTATGTCACTCTCCTCCTGGAGGAGTCTGACAAGTGCTGGGACCAGCACTGCTGGAGTTACTAGGGATGGGGGCAGGAGTGGAGAGGACCACGAGCTCTGCTCTCAGCAGTGGCGTTCACTTATTTAAATTGTTGGTTTAGCTGTTTTATGTGATGTTTATGTTTTATATGCTGCACTCAGATCCTGTAAAGTTCCTAACACATCCTTCAGTGCCATCAGGGAACTTAAATTTTCATGTAGTGCTGAAGTTTCTTCTCTGCAAAAATTAAAAATGATCTGTAGGAGCTCTGTGAATCCTGCTTTCCTAATCAACACCTAACCTTAAAGTACTGTTGCGCACTGATCATGCTTTGTGGACCTTGCAGTAAGGCAGTGTTGTATAAGAGTGGGAGTGTATTTAGACTGGTGGAATTCCAAATTTTCCATTAAATTGATTTTTGGCAAAGCAGTGTGTACTTGAAGTCAGGAAGATCAGCATCCACAAAGATGCAACAGTTTACTCTTGGCTGCAACTCTTGCTCTCAGGAGTAACAGTTCACAAGACAAATTCCTCAAGTTAGCTGGTCAAAAATGAGGAATATGAAGGTGTAGATCTTGGTAAGCCAGGCACTCTTATTGTGCATTTTAATTGTAAAATATAGCTGTGAACCTTTTTCTCCCAGTAGGTATCTAACCAAGTCAGCTTGCCCTTATTTAAAAAAAAAAAAAAAAAAAAAAAAAAAAATCTTCCCTGTGTGTTATAACCAGTAACCCTGCTGGTTTGAGTACTCATATGTTTCAAACCTTCAAACCTATTTTGCAGTATTTAGGCATTACAGGATTTTGTCCTTTATTCTGTGATGAATTTTTCATCTTGAACCTTCTCCCACGTACAGAAAATAGCTGACTTTTCATTGGCCACAGAGAGAAAAACAAGAGACTGACTTCATATCTGGTAGTGAAGAAACTTTTCCTTGGAGGCGGGAGACTCTGTTCATGTCCCTTGCTCAAACTGGCAGAGTGTAGTCGGGAAGCAGTCAGCTCTCTTACAGCTCAGCTCCCACCGTGCTGGGTGAGCGGCTGGGTTATCGTCCTTTGCTAGAAGTATCAACCAGCCACTCTCTCAGCATCTCACCTGGGACTCTGCTGCATGAGTGACCCTATTCAGTTAGTGTGCAAAGCACCAAGCAGACTGGTGCTTTGGTAAAGATCTGAGAGGGAATGATGGACCTGAGAAACCCTCATGAGCTTTGACATGAGCAAGGGAACTGAGCAGTCTCTTGCTGACAGGGTGTTTTTGAGTGTTTTCTTTGGAAAGGTTGTTGCAGCAATTTAGGAAATCTGGGTTTGGGTCTGTTTGCTACTGAATTGTTGACTCTGTGTGAGCTTTGACTAATTTATCATCTGTCTTCTCAACAAAAATTTTGTAGATGACAAAATTCATATCTATCAACTTTGCGTAGGCATATACAGAGTTCTGTTGTCTTGTCATGTTAAATAAATGAGGGATTTTAATACCTTGATGTCTTTTGGGAAGACTTTGAGTCTTCTCAAAGGGGAAAGAAAATCATCTAAAGTTGAATCTTGCCAGGTGAGAAGAGCTGGTAACATATGTAACTTACATGAATGGCAAAGAGATAAATATTCACCTTCAAATAGGAAAAGGGAACAGCTTGGACCATACTTAACTCAACCTGAGGTCTTTCTGTGGGATACTAGGATACCTAAAGAGTTGGCTGAGGAATCTGAGAGACATAAAGTTATTTTTTTGATAAACTGCATGAGACTGATGACATACCCAATGACTGAGTAAAAGTAAATTTGATATTTCAGGTAACTGAAGAAAAACAAACACAGTATCTGCCTTTAAAATGGGAAGTAAATGAGAAACAGAAGAATCCTCCTGTATATACATATATTAGATTTAGACATGTGGATTGACAAGTTGCCATGCATTACCTGTTCATGCATTTATCCACCAGCAAATGCCAGATAACATAATCCATAATGAGGCAGAATTACAATAAATTGCCTTAATTTGTTTGCCATATGCTGAGTGCCCACATGGCCACATACGGATCAGCTGATGCACAATAACTTGGTGATGAGAAAAATTACTCATATGTCTAAGCTTTTATTATTTCTAAGATATTGACTGTTGTGATCTCTAACAATTCATTTATGATCTGGAACTCTTTTAGAGAGACATCCATTTCCAATTTCGGGTGGAAAGAAGCAGAGTCCAGATAGCTTGATTTGCTAAACTAAAAAACCAAAACCAAAACACCTTAAACATTCACAAGCAAGCTTCTGTTAGTGTGTTACTGAGAATGAGTGTTTAGTCAATCAGTGCTCTATTCGCTTATGTGCTTAATGGCATTTATATAGTCCAAACATAGTAAAATTTCATAAGGTTATGTTTAAAATTGATTGAGACTTCTGTTGAAAACACTGTGTAAATATGGAGTATTAATATTTAATGTTAAATCTACTTCTCCATTAGTGCTATACAAGAGTAAAGAATGAATGAAAATAGTAATCATTGGATGAATTGTGTTCCTGTTCTCTTAACAAAGAACTTATATTTTTCTGTAAGTGGCTGAAGGCCACTCACTGTTGTTCTAAGGCACCTTAATTAATTTGTTGGGTTACACACAGAATGCAGCTTTTAGCAGACCTGGTACTTCTTAGGTGACAATTCACCCTCTTGGGCAAAAAAGGACAGTAGTCATCTAGCATTTACTACACACTAGTTCCATGACTGTGAGCTGCTCAGAAGTTTTAAAAAAAAAAAAAAAAAAAAGGAAAAAGAAAAAAAAGGAAGAAAAAGAAGTGATTTCTGTTCTGTGTCTAGAAGATTTAGGGAGCTTTTGAAACTGTATGATCAGTACCAGGGAATTCCTCTATTGCTGTTTCTGCAGCTTAAATCATCTTATTACTGTGTTTTCTAGTACAAAGTTCTTTTGTTTCAATATTGTGATGCCAAAATTTACCATGATGACAGCCTGGTCTTGCAAGCTTAGTTTCAGTATTCTGTAAAATCTGCTGAAGGGCAGAAAATAAGCCTCTGGAATCAGAGCAGCCCTGTCCTAATTGCGATATTCCAGCTGGGACTGTGACTGTGTATTCTTCAGAGTAGTTCTGATTTGCCCCAAGGTATTTGTGTCCCACAGTGTGTGTTAAACTTTTTAAGGATGATAATTTTGCCAAAAAGCTAGCTCAGTAATTGTACTGTAAAAAAAAAGCTTTATTAATATAGTATTGCATCAGAAATTGCTATACTTCTCACAGCCTTCTAAAATTGTATTCGCTGATGTTTACTGTTTGCTTCCTCTGAAAACAGTAGTTGTTTCAACATTCCCAGTTCAAGAATGCATCCTAGAAGCGCCTTATGGAAGTCAAAATAAATTATACAAGATGTTGTCAATGTTCTGTATGTTTTTCTTTGCTGAATCTATTTCAGGTAAATAGAAATATCTGTTTCATGAGAAAGAAATATTTGGCTATCATCAAAAATTTATGTAAGTTTTCTACTTACTTAATACTATTTTGGCATCTGAACTGAGCCTAACATTAATATTGGTTTCTGAAACAGTGTTAAAATTTTAACAATCCTGCATTCCCAGCCTCCCCTTGCAAAAAAAAAAAAAACCAAAACCCAAACCAAACCAAAACAAAACAACCAAACAAAAACCAAAAACCAAACCTGATCACATATAAACCAAAAGTCACTTCTAGTTTCAGTGAGTTAAAATTGTTGACAATATGGTATGTAGCTAGTATAAATAAGAAATCACATTTTAAGTGATGGGGGGAGGGAAGTGCATAACTTTTTAATTGACCTTGATACACCTTACAAGTGGCTGTGTGAAAATATGTGTATTTTCCAGTTAATATAAATGGAAGCCAATCTGAGGTCTTTATTAAAAAAAAAAAAAATCAATCTGCTTTGATTCTTATTGTGAGACATGTAGGTGGGGTCTGCCCTTCCCTCTCCAACTACTGTTGACTTTACAGAGTGTAATTACAAAGCCAGCTTTAAGAGTTTGGCCTTTAGAAATAGGCAATGTTTTCAGCTCTCACAGACCAGAGTTGTGTCTTTATGGGGCTTTGCTTGCCTAGCATGCTTATTAAAGACCAGTCTCAAGGCGTAAGCAGAGGAGAAGATTGCCTAGCTCACTGAGCAGTTGGAGCCAAAAAAACATGTTTGTGCTTGTTGCTACTCTCAGGAGTCGCTGCCTCATCATTTATTATCTTGGTGGTAGCAGCAGCAGAAAGCTGCTCCTGCACAGCTCTTTCTCTGTTCATGCCATTCCCTGCCTGTTGCTGCCTGCTCCTTACTCCTCTTTACTACACCTCCAGAAGCCTCTGACCGATACAGACATGTATCCTTCATTCTTCTCATTTACATTTAACCTATACTCTTACTTTAAGCCAGTTGACCCTAATCTTGCAAACTCTTAAACTCATTAGGGCCAATAATATTATGCATATGAGTTTCCCTGATGATTTCAGTGGACTGGCTAATACATGGAAGAACTACCGTGCTGATGTGTCTAATAAGGTTTTTTTTAAGGATGGTAGTTTTTATAAAGAACCATGATTAAGGTTCATTTGAATGTATCTTCTACCTTAATTATGATCAAGCAAAATTTTCCTTTTACAGGGGAGATTTCCAACTTGAATTGAGATTTCCAACTTGAAATAACAGTGCCTAATATATCTGTTCAGGAGGGGGGAAAAAAAAGGGAAAAAAATCCATGTCCGCAAACATCAAGAAGTCCAATTATCCAGTGTTCATGTTCAGATACTTCTCCATGATTTGTTTCTGGCTGCATAGCATGTTGTTTTATGTTAACAGGAGGTCATGCGTGCTGCAAGGCATGCATCTGAGATTAATAAAATGTTATGTTATCCCAGCAAGTGTGCAGGCTTCATTCCTAAAGCAGCTGACGTCACTGAGAGCGCGGAGCCCTCCCACTCCTCCTGGGTAATTGATGGTGACGGGCTCTCTGCTGAGCTGTAACCTAACATAGGGACTGAATCAGATCAACAGCTGAGAGAATCGCCAGCAAACAGTATCACTCCATAGAGACAAAAGCTGGGCACTTTAAATCAGGCCTTAGATGGACACATATTTCAAATAATGTTTAATGCAGGCTGATTTGCTGAAGTTTTTGCTGGTGCACTGCTTTGCGTCAGAGGTTTTGCTCCTGTGAGAAGCGTTGCTGCTGCTGGAAGGGCTGGCCCGCTTGGAGCGAGGCTGACATGCTTGACAGACGCCTGATGTCTCCTCAAACCAAGCACGTTACTCCTGGGGTAAGCATATGTTGAAGGAGTGAAGGCCAGATGCTCGGGACCCCTTTAATTTCACAATGCAATGTACGGGCTTGCTTGCAAGTTAACTTAATTACAGTTAACCTGTTTCACTTTGCTCTCATCTAGTCAAGCTCAAATACTGTTGAAAAATGTGCCAGCCTTTTTGTGGAAGTCCAAATTACACTTTTGAGCTTCCTTTTTTAAAATGTACTAACTTGCTGTCATGTTGAAAAACTGCAGAAAACTGGAATTGAGGGGAAGGGAAAGCACTCACAGGTGGCTGTTGCTTAGAGTGCTTCTGTCTTACAATGCTATTAAAATAGTTAAAACGGAGTAGCTTGCTGTTTGTTCTGTGTTTTGGGGGATTATACTAAATTGTTTTTTCCTCAATATGAGAGCAATGGGACTCTCTGCTGGCAGTAGTTTGAAGTACATTCTCTTTACAGACACAAATGTTACACTGTGGTATTTTTGGTTTGGGTTAGGTTGTAACATGCTCATGAGCTTTGGTTTGGCTGCATTTGACCAGGTGCATGTATTCTGGGGCCAGGGACTTATAGTAGCAGATATCCCACTACAGCTGTGCTTGTGAAATAAAATACAAATAGATGACAGTTTTTTTTTTAAAGTTATAATTGGATGTGCTTTGTTTTCTTTTTTACACTGTAGAAAACAAAGGATGGAGATTAAAATATTAAAAGCTACATAGGCATAAACTTCAGCCAAATATTTGGCTTAAACTTGCTACTTTCTATAAGCGTTATGAGAGATTTGAATATAGTTGCAGTGAAAGAAGTGTACTGGAGGCATAACATGTAGCATTCCAGCTACTGAAAAAACCCAGGGACAGTGTCTTTTGTAACAGCTGCTCCACAGCTTTCTTCTAGAAGGAAATCAGATTTGGATCATTCCTGATCCTGGATTATTTAGGGATCTCCACACAGGAAGTTGAGTAGTTATTGCTAACATCCATTCTAACCTCCTTTTATGGACAACTTTTCTTGACTCAAATTAGAATGTGCTCCTATGTTTGTCGGGGGAATAATGCAACAATGGGTCTTATAGGAAGTGTGCCATGAAGTAGGAAGGTATACAACTACCATACACAACTCCACCAGACTTGTTTTCAGAATGGATGTTCAGAACAGCAGAAATCAGCTACTAGTAGAATCACAGAATCATTTAGGTTGGAAAAGACCTTTGAGATCATCAAGTCCAACTGTAGCTTTAGCTGCCTTTATCATTTTCATATGTAATTAATATAGGTAAAAGCTTAAGTCTTTACGTTTTAATGCATATCTTTTCCAAGCAGTTCTTAAGAGTTCTGATGAATTAATGTGTTTTGGGGTTCTCTGACAATCCCAATAAAATTATAAATGGGGAAAAATTGGAGAATAACTTTTTGGGTGGGAAATGGTGTAAAATGAAAAAAAAAAAAGATTGGAAAATACTGTTTTCCTAAAGAGAAGCTACTTGATGTTAGAACATAGCACAAATAATGTCCATGCTTCCGTTCAACATTTTCATCTTTCTGTCTACTGGTTGTCAAATAATGTCATCAAGGGGAAGGTGAGTTTGATTTATCTGGGCTATAGAGTCAAACAAAGCTTTTCCCTCATATCACATCATGAAGAAGGCTATATCTGGAATAGTCATAGAGGTCCTGGTGGACGGAGGAGGAAGTTACTGTTTGACAGGGTGAGGGGATTGCAGGGAGTGGTGCTGTAGATGTGCAGCCCTTGTGAACTGAGAAGCAGCAACAAAGCAGGATAGGTGAAGTGGAACACAAGTGGAAAGGAATAAAATTTGTCTGAAGGGATTCAGCCATGTGTATTACGTGGATTTCTGAACATTTGGTCAACCCTTCTTTCAAAATCATGGTTGATGGTTATTCTTTCCATGTTTCCTTAGTTTCTATCCTAGTTTCTAGATGTGTCATGAGGGGAAGAGAACCATTTAGCTTTGCTAATATGAATTTTGGCTGTAGTCATTTCTTGTTCAGAAGCATTTTAAAGGAAGCTGTGCTTGCAAATTAGCTTGGTTTTAGTGGTACTAGTCCTCAAACATTATCTAATTGAAAAAGGAATTGTTTAGATGGATGAGAAGAAAGTAATGGGAAGATTAAAAAAGAGATATAGCTTGAGAATTGTCTCTTTTGTATTTCTTGGCATGTATAACTAAGTAAATTGACTACTGATTATAGTCTCTTAATGACAGATGCTGCATCAAAAGTGGATACAAATTGCATAATTGAACAGAAATTCAGATAACTGTTTAATGGGTACTTTTTTCTGAATTGCCAAATTTCAGGATGTTCCTTGTAACAAGTTGACTCCTGAAGTATTCGAGTCAATTAAAATGTTACAGTAGGATGAAATAAAATAATACTTATTACATAACCGCTGACGCATTTTTCACCACCAACACAGTCCTTGTGACATAGAAATCCTTCAATATGGAAACTTCTGTAACTGTCAGACAGTGTAAGCACATCAGGCACAGTAATTCCTTGCGGTCTCCTGAGGCTGTCATTTTGTCCTTACCTCACCCACTATGCAGAAAAGTGATATCCTGCTTTTTTGCAAATTTACCCAGATTTTCCTGAATTTATGTTTTCAGCATCAGTGGAATATATAATTGTTGCCACTATTTTTAATATAGTTTGCAAATTGCAGTGAACGAGCCTAGGAATTCATAAACTTGAAAGGGCGAATTCTGCTATTTGCTTCCCAAGGTGGATAGTGTGGAAGTGCACCGTAAAAAGGGTGTAAAAGGAGGGGAGGTAAAGTGCCTTGGATCTTCCATTGCATTCAGATACCTATTTTGTAGGCCATTAAACCACTAGGCTGCTCTATTTTAATTTCTATTTTTTTGCTATGGGCCAAAATACAGAAGATGTTATAATTTTGAAAATAGGTTTTCTAATTACATGTGCACCTATGACTTTTTGCAGGTTTGTTGTTTTTTTTTTTTTTTTTATTACTGATCCCTCAGGTCCTTTGTTATAAGTACAGTATTTCTTTGCAAATTTTTATGCGCCATGGGTGCTGCATGTACACTGCATGAAAGCCTGTAGTTTATATCATACTTGCAACTGCTTAATAACAGCAACCAATGTTCTGTGAAAAAGAGAGTTTGAAAATTCTCCATACTGAACAGACTAAATGTTTACATTGCTGTTCATGCCATCATCTTATATTTAAACAAGCTGCTGAGTATTAAAGTATATGGACAGTCTTTGTATAACAGCTCTGATTTTTAGGTTGGTTTCCTAAGACAAGATTTATGCAATCCCACTTTCCATCTGTTAGTTGTGCTTCTCAGTAACTTCAATCCAATGGCCAATTTAAATCAGTCTTGTAGAGGTCTCAGAAGTACTGAGTGCTTAGAACAGACCCTCTTGGGGGCTGGACATGCCAGTGTGTGAGAGTCAAGTCACACTCTGGGCTTCTCTGGCATCCCAAAGATAGCATCCAGCCAGCCGATGAGCACAAATTTAACTCTAGAGTAGCTGAAACAAATGCTGCCTCTTGTTCAACCAGCTTCATGGAAAGGGAAGGGAAATTTGGGGAGGGGAGGAGAACCAAGGGTACGGAGCATGTGGTGTGTAGGGAAAATGAGAGAGAGCTGAAGGTATTGTGGAGGTGTGTGTGGGAAACCAGGCTTCGTTACTTGTGCTGTTCACAAAACAACTTGTTTTTCTTCAGCTCATCATTAATGATACATTGCATTTTGCAGTATTTTAGTGGATATAAATTTCTATTTTTTTCTGAATGTTTTGAGGCTGCCAAGAGTATGCTGACAGATTGACAATTTAGAATATTCATCCCTTAAAAATTATTAGCTTGTTAGTTAATAGTATTGGTACAATACTAGTGTCAGGAAAAAAAATCCATTTTAAAGCTGTGCTAGCAATTCTAGGTAGAAAAACTGAATTTCACTTTGAATAGGCTCATGCTGATCAAAGGACGTCAATAGAAAGACTGTCTCACAGTTGCAATACGTGTAATGTAAGTTAGTTTCTTCTCAGTTTGACAAAGTCCTCAGTCAAGTATGTATTATCGTTTCTGTGCAATTCAGCAGAGTCTTGTAAGTATGCAGTTCAGCAGCTCAGTTCATCAGGATAGAGTTTCTTTGAAAATCTCTGTGACCCAGAGATGCTTGGGCTTTACACTTTTCCCTGTCATTAACAGCCTTATGATTTTGTTTATTTGTTTAAGCACTATTCAGTGACTGGTTTTTATTTGAAAGTTTCTGGTTTTTAATTTTTATGTCACATTCACATGCTTTATCATTATATGATAATGAAATATGCATATCTTTTTTGCCTTTTAATAATGTAACAATGAAACAAGTCTTTTCAAATCACAGTATTATTTGAAAGAGTAATCTTTTCAATAATTGCTCTCTAGAAACTAGTAAGTGACTATATGTAAGGAACTTGAAAAAGTAATGTTTGAACTTTTTAAATACTGCTTTTCAGCAATATTTCCAGTTCATCTTGGAAACAGGGTCACTTTGGTATGTAAGAAACAGGTTAATGCTTAATTATATAATATTTTCAATAGCTTATGCTATGGTGGAATGCTAGAAAAGTAATTTTCATACTAAGCACTTTAACTTTGAATTTTGCAGAAAGTTATCAATCAGTGAGTTCCCAGAACATCATGATATTTTCTGGCTGAATGTTTTCTGTCAAGAAAGTATGAGCAGCTTCTCTCGCTGTGCTTTCACATGGATCTCCCAGCTTCATTAGAATTTGTACAGACTTAAACAAGGCAGCTGGCATTGTAATGGCAGAAGTCTTTCATTTTAGGAGAAGCTTAAGGTGTCTGAACTAAACTGACTGAGCGAATAATTTCCTTCTTAAATTTTAAAAGCAACTTTCTGCATTGATGCTGGTTTAGTGTAAATCCATTATTCTGTTTAATTCATGCACAACAGGATATACAACTTAGGTTCAGTTTTACGAATTTAGAAGAGGAGAAATTCTTGTACCTTGGAATTCAAAACACTGTCTTTTCATAGGTCACTACCATATTAAGAGCAACAATTACAGATTTGATCAGAATTCTTATGTTACTGACTTTTTCACTGTGGTAAATCAATTGTTAATAATTTTTTTGTACTCAGGAGGAGTTTCTCAGTGACTTCAGAAATCCTCACCCAACTCCTCTTAGTATCACAGATTTGAACCTGAAAAAGGTAGTGGGGGGATGACTGCTGAATCACGTGAACACGTTCACATTTAAAATTCTACCTGGGATGTAGAAAATACTGGAGTGCCTTTCTTGGAGTATCAGAGCGCTGCAGCCTCAGACAGAGAAAGCAAGCCTGACATAAAAATGCAGTTTGAGGTATGCTCTTTGGTTTGATATATGAGCTTTCAATACTGTCAGCTCTGAGGAAACAGGCTGTCCAGGGCATTCTTTTTACAAACACTGTTTGAATTGTAGCAACAGGGAGGGGAAAAAATGGACCAAACAGAAAAATGTAACTGAAAAATCACATTTTTACACCAATCTAGGAGAATATAAATGGGAAAAAAATACACATCATTTCAATGTAGGAGAGGGAGGACCTTTCCACCCTGCACTAAGTATTCTTACTGTCAGCTAACAAGATTCTGCTAATTCGGGTGGACACGGAAGACTGACTGAAAGTACGTTCATGCTGCATCTCATCAGGGCAGTTCTGAAAATGTCGTTGTAACATGTTGCATTAGTTCTCTGTAAGGAACAACTTACTGTACATATTGCATCTGTTACGTTGCAAACTACTGTCTCCGCGTACTGGTTCTTCTGACTGTATTCACCGGAATGCACTGAGTGTTATTAGTCAGGGATGCACATCTGGCTCCCTGCTCATTAAACTGAAGTACATTTCTGCAGTGCCAGGGTGACGCCCATCCTCATAGGTGAGAGAGGCCATTACAACAGTACATGTGCTGCCTAAATTCCACTTCATTCCTATTCTGAGCTCTGAAGTGGGTCTCAAGTGATACGTAGTCCTTTCGGCAGAGACAAGTTTTCCATCTTTCACATTTCACCAGAGCTTATTTCACTGGAGCTCATTAAATTGTGCAAGTAATTCTTCACCAAAAATTAAGCATAATTAATAAAGCTTTTAGCATCGCCAAAAATGAAAACATCAGAAATATTAGAGGTTTCAAACATAGCAAAAATGAGAAATGAGAACTGAGATTTGAAGAGGTGATGAGGCCAAAGAAACCACAACATTTGGTGAGAATCAATAACTTAAACTGATGGAATTGTGGAACAATGGCTTGTGCCAAAAATGCATGAACAAAGGCAAAGTGTGCCAAAATACCTCCTGTGGCCTGCTGCTGTAGCTCTGCTGATCAGATACATTTTCGTTTCTGAAACAACAGACTTTGGAGGTCTTAACAGCTCAAGTTTTACAAGCACTTTTATAAACACGATTTTGAGGTATGGTTGGACTTGGTACATGAATTATTACCTCATTTTAAAAACCAAAACAGTTTTAAAGGACCAAGGGCTCAGACCTCTCCTCTGTGAAGTATCAGTTGATAAGTCAATGTCCCAAGTGTGGGAATTTCACAGCAGTAGTACCCAGAGGACAACTTCTAACTCAAGCACATTTTTTCAGGTCGTGGATGTGGCCAGAGGTGGTTAATATCCCTGGTAGTTCGTCGTGGCTTCTGTACACAGCTACAAGCCAAAGTTACTCCTCAGTCACCAGCTCTGGGAAATCAGCATCTGTTGATCGTCGAGCTGCTTGTGGCACTTGAAACACTTCAGTGCACCCAGGAGCAGATGTGTGCTGAGTGTGAGAGTTGAAAGCCTTTCACTGCAATTAAATCCCAGTGTACATTTAATGTAGCCTTCAGTGCAGCAGCATGTAATACATCACCAGCACGTAGTGGTGACACTAGAGAGTTAAATTAGTAACTTTTCAATGGAAAGCTGTATTTTCTAAGGAACTATAGCCATCACAGGTTGTTTTTCCAGGGTTGTGTAAGTTTTATATATTTTACTTCAAGATGTTAGTGTTATCTCTGAAGATTAATTCTATTATTGATGTTCTTGTGCTCAAAAGCATATGCATTTCCCTTATTGCAATTAATAATACAGCAAAATGAACATTGTCTCTGTTTTAATCTTCAGGGTATTATTTCTTTTAAATGTGGTTGTTGAAATCGATTTTTTCCCAACCACTTAAAGCTCTGACAAAATTTACAGCTCTTCAGAAGTGTGTGGCTGCCCATTCAGTTGCAGGTGACTTGTGTGAGCACCCTAGAACAGCAAAAGCATGTTGAACACTTGACTTGTTCTTTCTGTCTGTATCCCCATTCTCTGTGCCTCACTGCTTGAAGGCTACAAGAAGACAATGTTCCCCATGACTTGCATTACATTTAAAAAATTAAAATAAAAAATCTTGCCCATGCATGGGAACAATCACTTTTGGGCAGGTCTTCCAACTTTATAGCATTTATAGCACCTCTCCAAAACCTGAGTGATGCAGAGCATCCATAATACAACAGATATTTGTATTACATATCCATAATACAAATGGTATCAAACCTTTGCTATGTTCTTGATATTCATTGTGAGTTGGGTTAGATGTTTTAACATGCAAGAAGAATGGCAGCCATTTGCAGCTTGTTATTTCTGTGGCACTGTGAGAACATACTCATGTTATCTTTCAGTGCAGGAGGAGATAGCATGTGCCCCTAATGTAAGTATGTTTGCAAGTTGAGAAGTTTAGTCTGCTGTTAATGTTATCACTGCTGTATCCTGAAATAGAAAACTGCAGGCAGATTGGATTGTGTTAGAGAATGGTAACCATAATAACCAATAACAATCTGCAAATGATAAGCAGCTTTAGTATTTAAAAATAAAATTTAAATAGCATTCCAATAGTTCCATGGGCATACTTTCAGATTTTATTTTATTTTTCATTCATTTTCATCTTTTTTTTTTTTTGAGATTTAAGATGTGACGTTAATCTCAAGGAAGTGTTTAATTATTGCACTGTGAATTAGTTGACAATGGTTTATTACATACCTGAATTAATTCTTATAGAATAAAATGTTACTTATCTACCCTCTTTCAGATGGACACCATCTGTAAAGGAGAATTACAAACATCCTACATGGCGTATGGTATTTTGCATAAGGAGGTGGACTTTGATTTTATGGCTAGATGTAAAGCCAATACATTCAGAAAAGAAACACAAAGTCTGCTGGAGATGAACACAGAGCATCTTGATGGTTTGGAATCTGCACCATGTTCTGGGATCCTGCCCAACACCTCTGCTTATATGAAAATTAAAAACAAACAAACAAACAAAACCCTTTTAAGTTGACCCAAAACATGCTATTATTTGGGGGGTGCTTTAAAAAGAAAGGAAGGCGTCATTCAAAAGAAGTGAAGGAGCAGGTCCAAATTGTGTCCGGGCCCCTCCATCCCCCTCTTTCCCTCTCCTCAACATACACATAGGGTGTTTAGCAAGAATCTGGGAAACTCAAACTAAATGACTTACCTGTCATGAAGTTGTATGAGCAGCATGGTGCTATGATCAAGCTGTTAACTTTTCTGGGTTAATTTGTTTCCAGTCTCCCTTGCTGAGACAGTCCTGTCATTTTCATAAAATACTTGAATGTTTCTTAGAACACAGAGTCTTATTTCCCAGTTGTTCTAACTGCTGGGACACTGCGGTTACCGCCATACTGCATTCAGAGAGTAACAAGGGCAATAAGAAGACTTGAGGAAGAACCATCCTTCAGAATATGCTGATGTTCGGAGGAACAAGAAGGCCAGGGCTTCAAATCCTTCCTGTAGCTCTTTCAGGGCAATAACACTCCTGGAGGTGTAGGCGAGCCACAGGTTATGCTGCTGGAAGTGCAGTGCCCCCAGTTATCCTGACCACCGTGTGAGAAAATCAATGGGAGAGCTAAAATTCAGAGGAAAAACTGAAAAATTACTAATCATCATTTTCCCATTTAAGTAACACTGTTAAGCAATTATTTAGTGCTGGTGTGGGAAAGGATAGTTTGGATGGTAGGTAATTAAAGCACAATAGCTCTTGCTCTTTGGTCCCATATATGAAAGGGGACAAGTTCTTCAGCATTTTTTGCCACAGGTAAATGAAAACAGGAACATTGACAAAGTTCCCTTAAAAATGGAATGCTTGCGTTTACAAGAGGCAATTCTTGTTGCTAGCTGTGCAAAAGATAGTTACGAGCTGTTGACATTCTTCACTGGGATTTGAATTTTAATCTGAATTAAGTAAGAGAGAGTTGGTTGCTTTCCATTTGAGTTCCTAAAGAAAAAATAGCTGTTACTGTTGGATGCAGGTTGAAAGATTCATGTTTATCGAGGAAGGTCTGTTTAGTCTATTAACCTTGACAACCATGTCAGCAGTTTTTTCTGCTTGTTTTCCCAAAGGCACTATGTTGAAGTAGTGTGATATACAGTTATTTATAGTGTAGACAATTCATAGCTATGCTTGAAAGACGTGGGTCAGAGTTTAAATATCAGAGTTAAATGCTATCCTCCTAGACAATTTGAAAAGTCATTATGCTTAATCTTTAAAGATTAAAATGGAGAGATAGAATCACTAAAATATCAACATGAATCAGATATTTTTTGTATGTGTTTGTTATGGTTTCACAGAGGGTTTGAGGTAGGAAGGCACCCCTGGATGTCATCTAGTCCAATCACCTGCTTGGAGTAGGTCTACCTACACCCAGTTGCCCAGGACTGTATCCAGATGGTTTTTGAATATCTCCAAGCATGGAGACTCCACAACCTCCTTGGGCAACCAGTGCCAGTGCTCAGTCGCCCTCATGGTAAAAAAAAAAAAAAAAAAAAAAAAAAGAAAGAAAGAAAATTAATTTCCTTATGTTTAAATGGAATTTCCTATATTTCAGTCTATGCTCATATGCTCATTGCTTCTTGCCCTTTCACTGGGAACCACTGAGAAGAGTCTTGCTCTGTCTTCTTTAATCCCTCCCATCAGGTATTATACATGTTAGTAGATTTTTATGAAAGCAACAAAATTCACAGAAACATTCAAAGCAAACAAAGTCCACACATATTGACATGCCTGCATTTGTACCTGGTTGCCTCTGTTAACAGATGCTTAATATTGCTATTGCTGTCCTGGATTCTACAGATGAGCAAGGGCTACTGTAAAAGTACTTGTGTACAGTAGAAAGCTAAAGAAGTAATTTCTTTTATTCTTGTGATTTACTTATCATTTCAGACTGTAGTCTTGACTCTCAGTCAAGCCTCCAGGTAGTTTGTTTTTCTTTAGTCTGAAGGCTGGTTCTTAAGGCCCAGTCTTCATCAAGTTGGGTTTGTGTACCTGTGTAGCTCTGTCATACATCTTCAAGCACACGTCCTGCTGGAAAGTACCAGTAGAGGAGAGGAGCAATTCCACCCTTAGCTTTGTTTCCACCTTCTTTTTTTACAGAGCCATTGCTGTGGTTTTGACATTTTCTGCCTTTATCCCAGTTCTATTGCTATCCTCAACTTAATCTCTCACTGAAGTCTCCACCCTACAGGTTTTTCACTAGCCCCTCTTTGCTTGATCAGTCAGTTCTGCCCAGGCATCCCATCTCAGCATCTCTGCCCTGCTCTTCACCACTCCCCTCTTCCCTGGTTTCCTCCTAGCTTTGGGCTAGTCAGGTAGCCAGCTGTCTCTGTGCAGGTCTTTTCATATCCTATTGTGTTCCCTGCCAACCATGAGTGTTTTTCTTGCCTAATCTTAATTTGTGTCTTCTGGCCTGGTTTATAGCATCTCCTCCCTGAGGTCACACAGCACACTGCTTCCTTCCTTGTTCTGCACTCTGGTTTCCTGCCCTTCCCATTCCCACCACCTCCTTGGTCCCGTTGCTGCCAGATTCCTTTTTCCGGCCTACTTCTGTCTCTCTCCCATTTCCACTTCTGTGCTCACTCTTTCTATGTGGATCATGAGATTCTCATCTGTACTGCCTCGCTGCAAGGGTCAGCACTGGCGAGACACTGTCCACCCTGTGCTGGCCAGTCCCTTGCCACGCTGAGCCCCTGAGGGAAGGAAGAGCAGAGAAAACCCACTGCGCTCACTTTGCTGGGAGTGGAGCACAGGTCATCCAGAAGTGCTGTGCTAAGTTTAAACGCCCTCAACAGGAGTGGCATTTTTGCAGACTTTAACTCTTGCACATTGAAAGCTATATACAGATTTGCTTTGTGGAGCCCTAAGATAGACTTGGGTACCTGTCATGATGTTTCAGTTCAAGAGAGCAATGAGCAATTCAGCTTATTTACCGTCCAAGCTGCCAGACTCTGGCTGCTTGTACTGTCTGTAGTAAGAATTACTTGTGACATGTAAGTCACTTATGGTGACAGTCTGAATAATGCCGTAAGCTTCTGTTGAGTGTATGTGAACTGCAGTCCTCCCTGATTTCATATTCATGCCCAAAGTACAGGAACTGATGAAACTATTTAAAAAAAAAAATCACCATAATTTTAAATACATAGAAAGCAATATGTTTTCCTTATTCTGGGTGGTAGGAGCAGTTGTGACATTCCTGCTGATTTTTTTTTTTTTCCAAATTTAATAGTGAGAGCCATATCCAGCAAGGGAGCAATCAAGTTATGGCACCCGAATTTCAGTTGCTTATAACAGCTGTATCAGACTAGCAAAGTAATGGGTGATGACACTAGCTTCGCCTAGTATTGACAGGTGTGGTTTCATGCTAAAAACCTGTGCAGTAAAGCTTAGGCAATTACATTAGAACTAATAAATGTAGGTAACCACACTCGTTCTGCATCAATAGTGGTACCCAACTTGGACAAGTGATTATCGCATTCCACTAGCAGTGTCTTATGTCTGTTATTTATCTCCGTGCAGGAATGGTGCATGTTTTCTTTACTTTCTGGGAATGCAATATTATGATATTGCTTGTTTGAAGCATAATTTGCAGTTGATATAATATGAAGTGACCAGTTTGGCTGACAGATTAAACTACTGCTATTTTGTAAACACGGTTAGAAGATACTGAAGGGGAGTAAACTTAACGTCTTCTGATTTCTAATTTGCTCTTTCCAAGAGTATATAGCTTACTTTTAACTCTGCTTGTGAATACATACAAGAACTTGAAAAATCCAGACTCATGAGTCACATCACATATAGTCAACAGAGGACCAAAGGTCTGTTTTGACAGAGAAAGCAGATTGAGAGAAGAATATTCTACTAACTCATGCAAAGAAACTGAGGTAGTCAAGATAAGATCTATTTAAAATAAACAGGGAGCGAGGCCGGGGGAGGAACAGGGAGGATGTTTGCAATGTATTTGAACTGCATCATTTGGTGTCTTTCTTAGGAAAGAGGTCTTGTCCTCTTTCCTCTGTGAAGAGAGGGAAGTTGAGTAGTGCAAACTGTTTTTCAATGCTATATGTGTTTATGGTATCTTGTCATGCTATGTTGTGTATATTATGTTAACATGATTATAGATAAGAATGGGCAAGCGTACAGCCACACATTTCCTTCTTCAGACATTACATATTCCGTAATTTTTCCTACAGCTTATGCATAGTTCTGATTATGGGATATAGTGGTAGCAGCAATATGAAGGAATTCAGAGGACTGAGCAGAGAGGGGATGGGTATCCTAGCACTGTTTTAAAGCTGTTTTGATTGGGGTCGTGTTACTGTATGCCAACTGGTGGCCTCTTCCCCAGTTGTGAAGGCCAGCCTTTCCCAGAGGGCAGTATTTCTGTATGCTTGGCTCACTTTACGCTGTATTCCTAAACCATCTTTATTGAGATTTATTTTTAAAGCTCCGCTTTCATATTAGATTGGGAATGCTGTGGGTGAATTTGTCTGTGAAATCTTTAGCAGTTTATCCTGCTCTTTGGCTGCTTTTACTCTTTCTTGCCTGCTCTACCTGGACTGGAAGTTGGCCAGGAGTGAGGCAGGGCCTCAGACTCTTCGGTCATGGCACAGTATCGTACGCTGGATCTGCTTCCCATGCTGGGGAGGTAGCGGGTATAACTTTTCTGTTACCTAAGTGGCAGCATGTTATAAAGTTGCACTGTGATTCACTAGCGGAGCAGCCTGGGAATTAATCAGCAGAAGGAAGCAATGAAGTGAGTGAAACATAGCAACAGAAAACTATCCTGGAATGATTTCTGTTTTTTTTAATAGGGATAGATAGTGAGATACCTGCATGGGTTTCTACAGAAGTGTCGGAGTGAGGGATAAATTTAGATGAGCTTGGGTAATCCAGATTGTGAACTGCCTGTTTCTGAGCTTCTCCAAGTTGACCTAGTCGTGCTCGCTCACACCGAGCACTTCACCCGGCTGCAGCATTTGCTCCCTCTGCCTCTCGGTGATGAATACCCCCGGGCGTCCGCTCCCACTCCAGAAATGCTACTCCTGCGACGTTCCGGGGCTCTCCCATCCCAAACCACAGGGCATGGGGCTCCCACTCGCTTTTTGCCGACCCTGCTTTCCTCGCAGCCAATCAGGGCAGCGCCAGCAGCATGTGAGGAGGAGCAGGAGCCTGAATGAGCGCCCCGGCCCCGCTCGGCGCTGACAGCCCGGCGCTGCCCGCCGCCGCGCTCCGGCCGGGCCGCGCGCTCCTGCTCCTGCTCCGGCTCCTGCTCCGGCTCCTGCTCCTGCTCCGGCTCCTGCTCCTGCTCCTGCTCCTGCTCCGGCTCCGGCTCCGGCTCCGGCTCCGGCTCCGGCTCCGGCTCCTGCTCCTGCTCCGGCTCCTGCTCCTGCTCCTGCTCCGGCTCCGGCTCCTGCTCCTGCTCCGGCTCCGGCTCCGGCTCCGGCTCCTGCTCCGGCTGCTGCTCCTGCTCCGGCTCCGGCTGCTGCTCCGGCTCCGGCTGCTGCTCCGGCTCCGGCTGCTGCTCCTCCTGCTGCCGCCGCTTCTCTCCCTCTGTGGAGTTTCGTCTTCGGAGCAGTTTGCCAGACCATCGGTTCCTCGGTCCCTTGCAGCAAGGGGTTTTGTTTTCGTGGCTGAGCGCAACACTTAAAGAGCAGTTTGAGCGTGGGAAACGAGCGCTTGGGACTGTATCGCAGCTGTGAAGCCTGCCTGGCTGAAACAGAGAAGTTGAGGATGTAGTTGAAGATCTTACCTTAGGCGTTTTGGACGCTCTGGACGTCTGAAGTGTCAGGCTGGGAAGGGGTAGCTATGTACCTTTTTGGCAGCGAGGATTACGAAGTGGTAAGATGTAAACTGAGGATTTCTTTTTTTTTTAATTATATTTACTTTTAATGTTTCCTGTCTCTCAGAATTTATTGGGCAGTTTGAATTTCTGTCAGGACTGTTATTTCTGTAGTTGAACTTCAGTACTCATCAACTCGATTGCTTTTAAAAAATATTTTTCTGCAAGTTCTTCAAGTAGTGAGATACAGTTTGCTAGATAAAATTGAATTTACTCTCCTTGTCATGTTTATTGCATTGTGGTGATATTGAAAATCTTCAAGTACTGATTATTTTGAGGCAACTCAGACTTTAGGTTAAGCAAAACCATGCTTCCAAATAATTCAGAATTTGTCCATACTTTGCAATGTAGATAGACTACAAGTAGCTTACAGAACTGCCCTTAATTGTATGTTTGTGGGGCCATTGCCAAGCAATTTCTTTTGTACAGTTCAAAACATGTCATTGTAATGTAACATAATGTCCATCAAAAGAGCTAGCTTAAAAAAAAAAACAAAACCAAACACACCCACATTAAGATCTGATCCTCATTACTTCAGTATTTGTGTAAAATGACATCTGAAATAAGACAATGAGGTAAGAGAAGGCAAGAAGAAAACGGCTAATAACTCCGCGCTGCTGCATGGCATTGGTAGCTGACATAAAACTTTGCAGTTTTGCAGCCTGAGGCTCATGTGCTACATTGTAAGCAAAAGGGATGGATTCTTCCACCCACACACCACTCGTGACGGAGTTAAGACCTGAGGAGCTTTGGGGAAAAATAACTAGACCAAAAAATGTGTATGAACTCTACTATAGGACATCAAAATAAATTTCACATGTTAAAAAGTGGCACATTCTTTGCATATAACTGGCAATTGCAAATGTTTTGTTTTGATTATTGAAGTTGCTCTTTGAAGTATGAAAGCGCCTTTTATGGCAGTCTGGGTTCTACAACACATTTCAAGGAATTAATTTAGTTATTTTGGATTTTTTCCTCCTTTTTTTTTTTAATTCCAACCAGCTATGTTTTTGAGATGCAGGAAATGTAGAAGTTGTTGAGGAAAATAATTTAAATGCAGCTGTCTGCACATTGAACTCATTTGTGTGTGCGACTCGCACAAAGTTTCACAAACCAAGCAAGACAACTGAAAAGAACTTATTTTCTTCAAAGCAGCAAACAACATGGCATTGCAGTAATTATGCTATGGATTGATTACTTATTTATAAAAATTGACAAGTAAAAGAAAGTTTCCAACTTTAAAGCTTTCAATGGACTGATTTCTTTTTTAATCCATTACATCTTTGTAGCTATTTGTAAAGGGTTGCAAATCTCTCATAATAGATTTTTGCCCATTCTCTACGTTCAGTTGTACCCTGTGTAGTTACTTTACTGGTTTGTACCAAGAGTGAAGTTTTGGGTCTGAAATTTCAAAGAACCTTGGAAATAACCTAGATGATTGAAGAATGGTGTTAGGGTTTCAGACTCGGTGTATCTCAATCTCTTCCTGATTCTGTTTCAACTTTAAAAGTATTGAAGTATTCTGTGTCACAGAAAATAGTTTAATGTTTAAGACACCTTTCCCAGGCAGGTGGGACATCTCATTCCAGTCCCCTTTCTACTACATAGTTAAACAAAGTGGAATAGCATCAGTAGAAAAAGGTAAGAAGTCCACCATGAATTGTGTGGGTTTGGGTTTTTTTATTTTATTTTTTTTTTCCTCTTTGGTATCTCTAGAGGCCCCTGAAACTGAAGTGTAATAATCTGTTCAAACAAAATGTTTCATTAAGTCCAGACCAAAATATCATTGGTGTTTTTTCTTCTTAGTTTTTCTTTAAAGCAAGATAGTTCAGGGGAAAACACGGATGCACTTTTTTGGTGTTATTTTGGCAGCCAGACTTACCAAGATGTTTGCTTTACTTCGTTATAAGTAAAATAGAATAGATGGCCTACATAAAGCTTGAACAACAGTTTTATTGTTCAGTAAAACCTAGAATCAATGTAAAACTTCTATTTGTACAGATCTGTAGTCCACAAAGCCATATGCTCTGCACTGTGGAAAAGGCATTTGTTTTATCTTCCCACACAAACAATTACTTGTGAGTCACTGAAGGACAAAGTGAGTGAAAAGAGTGATAGTGAAGAATCTCAGGGTTAAATTTTAAGTTCATTGTTAATTTCAAACAATTTTAAATTAGTTTAAAGCATTCTAGCTATGCATATAAAATTTGATTTTTATCCCAGAAAGGAGATTATTGATAAAATGAAACACAGAATTATTAAAACATGTCTTAAAGGAATTCAATAAAACCCTCTTTAAAAACCCAACCCTTAAATAGAGTAATAGAGGAAAAGAACTTTCTGTGGTCATTGTGTGCATTTCATGTGCACACATGTATGTCTACGTGAGCACGCACACACATTTGCAGAAATGTGAGCATCTGAAGCGATATTCTAACTCAGTTAAACTTAACAGCAAAACTCCACAAATGGGTGCAACCGGCTTTTGCATGTGGTGTCATCCTTTGCTTCTTTTTTGGTCCTGTGTAGAAACAAGCTTGGACAATTAGTTTACTCTGAGTGTGTAATAAGTCTAGATATCTGAGAGCACTGATAATCCTTTTTTATGCAAACCCTAGCTAAAAAAGATAATATTGCTTGAGGATCAGTTATCAAAAGACAATGCTGGGCATTATGACCACTTCGTATAAAAAAAAACAAAACTGTGTCATTTCATGACATAGTGAAAAATACTGTATTTTTGAAATCTTTGATAAAACCATGTAGCTGTGGTCCTCCCCTGTTTGAATGAGTTTTTGCATAAATATTCTAACTTGGGATATTGAGTACCTTTGACATTGCATTTTAGCACTTTAGGCAGATGCTTATTAACATCTTAAGAACTGTTGGAACAAACACATGGTATCTTTTGTGATCTTCTGAGGCATTTTTTATGCCATAGACCTGGAAGTGTAGAGGTGTTTGAGTATAGTAAGCAACTTAATTTCATAAGTACAGGAAACCATAAAAATCTACAGGCTAAGCAATCTCATCTGTGTCTGTAACTTGTTTCTGTAGGGATTTTCCTCTTTGTTTGCAAAATAAACCTCTGAGAACAGAACAGAATTGGAATAGTTCATTAAAAATGGAGCAGAAAGTGGGAGCTCCTTTTCAGGTCTGCCTGGTAAATCGTACTCTGCTTTAACCTCCTAGAGCAAAAGCATCTAAAACTTCCTCCCAACAGCCTTTTGAGTTGCTGCATAAGGGAAATCTAGCTTAGCACTTACATGTTTGGGAAGCCTGGCTGGCTCTCCTGTGCCCCCAGGCTATGCTTGGCCAAGCAGAGCATTTCCCATAGCAGCAGTGCCTCTGCTCTTGCTCCCTCAGGTGGGCTTTGCCTGGGCTGTGGGCACTGGCATCTCCAGCCACATCCCACCACTGCCTCTACATGGGGCCCTGGGTGTAGGTATGCAGGCCAAGGCTGACAGCACCAACTAGTCTCTAATCAGGCACAGGACCCCCTGACGTTTCATCTCTCCTCCTTCCTGGCAGCATTTTCCAGTAGAAACTTTGGGCTCCGTTGTAGTAGAATGATCAGACATTGCGATGGTAAGTGTAGGATTAATTAGGCTTTCTTTTGAGAACAACATAATAATTGGAAAGCTTTTTTATAGCAGACTAATTCAGAGGCAGGGAGTAGTTTTCTTGATAATTCATCATCTAAAGAAAATCACTGAATTTCATTCACTCTTGCATGCAACTTTCAAACTTTTACAGTCAAGTAGCTGTTTTTAACTTTCTTAAGAAACTCAAAACTTGACTCTTTTGCCCCTCATAGATTTGTATCTTTGAAAATATCCCTACAAAGAATGGAAAAACTCTTTATAATTCCAGTGATTTGGTTGTGATGTCCAGAGCAAATGTTTTGGTTGCCATGGAAATCCAGGGTTTGTCACTTGTGTTCTCCGGGCAAAAGTTTTGAAGTTGTCTATTTAAATCAAATCTTCACTTCCCTGGAGTTTGCCTATGTCCTCTTGCAGGATGCATCACTTCTTATGGCATATTAAGTATGA
This sequence comes from Morus bassanus, assembly GCA_031468815.1. Classification (NCBI taxonomy): domain Eukaryota; kingdom Metazoa; phylum Chordata; class Aves; order Suliformes; family Sulidae; genus Morus; species Morus bassanus. The sequence goes on along the minus strand of CM062567.1, from coordinate 22,532,849 downwards.
TGTTGGTAGATGCCAGTTATGCTTATGGTTCCTTGCAGGGTAGCATTATCTTCTAAAATGTATGAAAATCTGTCTGCCAGATTTCTAAAGGAGTGGAAGATCTTGAAGCAGCCAAATGACAGTCAGGTTTCAGAAAAGTTACTTTTTGAGTGCTGTTCGTGAATCAGTCAGATCCTGATTCCATTGCAGCAGGCGTACTGCTGATAGGGCTAATTTCATTGTGAGAAGGGAAAACTCCACCTATTTCAGAAATGTGCTGTTTAAGTCCTAGAAATCAGTGGCGAGAACACATTAATGTGTTTTCAGTGTTTATTCTGAGTACATCACTACTTACTTCATAAACCGAGCAAAGGGAGAAAAGGTAATAAGGGTGTTCTTTAAGATTGGAGGGAGTCACATGTAACTGTTCAGCAACAGTATTTTTTATCATACTGTGGACTAACACAGGAACATGTCTAAAAATCATAAATCGGGATTGCTTTTTTGGGAACCTGCTCACTAGGATTGCAAGTTTCTTATTGCAAGCACAGTTCTGCAAATTTCCTGTGGCAGAACGCTGTAAAATATTAACCCTGAGATTTTGGAATGACTTTTTGTTGTTCACCCTAGTTCAACCTAAGGCAACAACATCTAATGCAATGTTCGGATGAATAAGTTGTGTGGCACATGTGAGTGTAACTTGAAGTACAGACTTGAAAGGTAGGAAAATTAAATTCAGCCCCTGAGGCGTGCTTCAGAGTCATAAGTCCATCCTTGGACAAATCACCTGACATTTTGATTCTTTGCCTTTAAATTTTAGGTGATATTTGGTTCTCTTCTGGTAACAATAAAGGTTTAACTTTTTAAAGCTGGTAAGTTGGTTTAAAAATACCTGCTTTACATGTAACAAATGCTGGCATTTGATTAATTTTCAACTGCAGATATTGTACACGTGTACTAGGAATGGAGTTATTCATGTCTAAAACGGTGTTTAGTGAGAAGACCTCTATGTGAAAGACAGATGTGCTCACATCCAGAGCTGGATGTGGGTTTGTGAACAGTCACCCTTAGCAAGCCTTTACCCGTGGATTCTCTGCAGCAGCCAAAGTGTAGAAGCAATACAGTTTTTCTTTCCTAAATTGGAAAAATGAGGGTCATGCTATATGGCATTGTTCCCCCATGACTAGCTCAGAGATGTCTCAGCTGTGTTTTAAGCATTGCATGTGAGTTTCGGGATTCCCCCAAGGGAAGCCTGGGAGAGCCGCGTGTAGCAGAATGGCTCCTGAAGTAGTTTCCATTTAGGATAGGGAAACACTAGAGAGAAAAGCCTTAATAAAGCCATGCAGAGGAAGGTATTGGTCATTTCCATGTTACTCCCCAGACACCCAGTGTGCTTTCCAGTTAGTTGTTTGTGCAATTGTAGAGACCATACCTTTTCCCCCAGAGTAGAACAGGTGTTTACTCTGACCTCCTCTAGTGTATTCGAAGTAGATTCTTTAATAATGATACTACTGTTTCACCTTCGTAAAGCTTGCTTTTCCTTGTCTTCTTTCTTTAATTTGAATTTCACTGACTGAGGATGGAGCCTTTTTGATCATTGACAGTATACTGAAGCGATTTATACTATGTCTGGCCTTCCCCTACCTCTGTCCCCACGATCCAACACACAAACAGGCAAGAAAAAGGTGGGGACCTCTACGGAGGCCATAGGTGGAGGCACTGAGCTGTAAGTCCTGTTACTTACATAAGCCTATGAATGGTAGATCAGCTTTCCCTCACATAGAGCACAACAGACCTATTTTATAACGTAGTGTCCTGGGGTGTGTGAAGCTCTTGGAGATTAAAACAGTGTTCCCCCCTCAGAAGTTAACCTTTAGAATAGATATTTCCAACAGCAAATATGAGGCAAAGAAACGACTGTAATTAACCTGGATCCTTTCATACTGGTTTAGTGCCGATTGGTGTCTGAAGGCAATGGAGGAAGGGAATGAGCATATCTGTTACCGTGGAAGTGGGTCACGGTTAGCGTACCGTGTTTGAGAAGCAGGTTTGTACCTGAGGCATGCACGGGAGGGAGCCCCATGATGTGAGCAAAGGTCAAATGGTTTCTAGCATTTGGAAACCAACCACACTGACCAGCTCCAGGTGATGAAATAGCAAGGGAGTTTACTTCTCTTTATGGAGTAGAGGGGAAGAGATGTGGAGTGTGGAAATTAGCCTGGGTTGGCTGGACCTGTGCAGTTCACCTCACAAACGTGAAGAGAAAATAACAAAACCAAAGTATTTACAAATGGCATTCACAGATGGCGTGGGTGAGCAGCCTTATGAACACTTTGCACAGGTTGTACCTCTGTACCTAGGTGTACCTGTGTACCTAATGTAGCCATAACAGGTATTACCAGGAGGGGCGGTAATCTAGCCATGGCAGCACAGAGCTAACATCAAGCTAATTCATTGTGCTTCTCTGATTTGCGTAGCTGCAACATACTTAATTAGCTTGGATTCCTCTGCACATGTGTGTGTGTGTGTATGTTTCCAGGCTTTTGGGAATTATTTACAACTTGCTCCCTGCTATGCCACATATATTCACACTTCTTTTTTTTATTAGATGTCAGGAGACCTGTGTAGCTAGAGAAGTCTTGTGGGTAAAAGATACTGATGGGATGCCTGTTTTAAGTAACGAATTTATAACTTTTGGGGTGGAGCCCTACATGGGAAAGTTGTAGGTATTTAGAAGAAGATAGCTTGAATGTCTCTAGTTAAAGAAATGGGACTTGTAGATGCTGTGCATGAATATGGTATAAGAAAATTCCAGATCTTGCAGGGGCCTCGCCTCATATTTATTGTTAGTGCCTCTAACAATAAAGTTATTTTAAAGTCTGTTTTACAGTTAAGTGTTTGTGACATGCATTTTGATGTCTACGTTGTTTAGTCTGTGAATGGATGTAAATTAGCAGAAGGGGTACACATGCAAGATGTTTTATGTGAAAAATTGAAATCGTGACTCCCCTGCAGCACATATGGAAAGCTAAAGTCAAAAAGGCATGTTCATGCTGTCTGCCATACGTGCCTGTCTGGCTGGTGCGGCAGACTGCCTGGTTTAGATGCTCTATCCTGGGTAGCACAGCTACTTTTCTCCCATCAACGGTATATGAGGTGGTGTCTGGCAGTCTAGATAGCTCATTGCTCTCTTGACCTTTCAACACTATAGTAGTTACGACAGCTCAGTTAAGCACTCCTAGCAGGCAGGCTGGATATAGTCCAATGTCATTTTGATAGGAACCTTCCACACAGGGCAATCAAGGGCCAAAAATCCTGTTTCAGATTATGTGATCTGAAACTTCTTTGATAATCTCTTCCAGGCACAATTCCTTTTTTCTTCTCCGCTCCCCCCACTTCTTTTACAGTTGAGATTGCGTGTTTATGTCTGTGTGGGACTACATTTTTGTTTTCCAGTCGGTTCTAAGTAGGTTTGATGAATGAGTTCAGAAGCAGCTATTCAGACTAAACCTACTACTTATTTTTATTCAGTATTGGCTGTCAGGAAGTCTATCACAGAAAAAAATCCATCTACCTCTATACTAAAGCCATGGGCTTTAGTATATTCATGAAGACATGTCTTTAAATTATAAACAAGCTCTGGGCAACTGGACTGACTAAATGAAATGCTGTTTGTTTACTTGTACTACGTGTTACTTTCCAGGTAACAACTGTAGCTGATGAATAAGAATTACAAAATGCTGGGAATAGTTAGCTCATCTTCCATTGGAGTCATTAATTCTTTTTTCAGCAAATCTTTTATTTACATAGAAACAGGTAATGATAGCCATGACAAGCTTGTTTATTATTTTATGTATCTGTGACCAGATTAATGTCTAAGATTTCTGCAGAGAGAAAATTTGGCAAAACTTGGGTGTTATGATTGCTGTAACTACAGGACTATAGGAAACAGCAATTTTGAAAGCTTTTCTCTGAGAAATGAATGAGTGAAATCCTTGAGAAGTTCTCCTGTGCACATTTCATGTTGTCATTTACAACACAATGTGAATCAATACGTTTTAATTTAGCAATGCATAGGACTTTCTGGCATTTAAAATGCTAGAATAACATGCTGCATTTTATGAGGTACAATATAGTTTTAGTGTTCTGTTAAATCTTACAAACAAGTTAAATGGAGTTAACAAGCATTGGTTTTAATATGTTTTTGACTTTTTTTAAGGCAGTTTCTGTGTTTCGTTCCAAATATCTCAGCAAATTTTCATATTAAAAGGAAATTCTTTAAATCAGATTATTTGTTTATTGGTGCAAAAATTGAAAATGGGAGTGCTCCCTACCCAGTTGAGCTTTTAAGTCTAAGTGCAGGTAGACCATTAGAGGAATTTTAAGCAGAGGGAACAATAGTAGGCCAGTTTGTAGAAGCAAGGCTGATACATTCATAGCTTTATTTAATATAAGAATATAATTGTATTGCAAGGCTATTCCTTTAAGGAGCAAGTCAATATGATAGGAAAAAAGTCTCTACGTGTCTTTTTATAAAGTGTATTTGCCTGAAAGTAAATGAGAAACTTAATTTTTTCTTCACTGGAAGTAATTAGGTTTTTTTCATGTGCAGAAATGGGCTTCACTAAAACTGACTTTGCGCTGAACTTGATACATTTATATTCGTCTGTTTGTGGAAGCAGCTCAGCAGGCTAATTTTTGAGGCTAAATGTCTTATAACTACTTAAGATAATAAATTAAGATGATAGATTACTCTTAGAGTTTCCTTACATTTTTCTGGTGTAGGAGATTAACAAGTAAAATTCTATATAAAGTTGAAAAATTTCCATCCATGGAGATTTTCAAAACTCAGCTACACAAGGCCCTGAGTGAGCTAATCTGGCTTTGAATCTGACACTGCATTGAGCAGGAGGTTGGACTAGGTGTCCTGTCCTCTAGATGTCCCCTCCCCAACCTATTTTTTTCTGTGAATCTGTTCAGAGAATACAGGCTATATAGAAATCTTATTGGCACCAAAGTAGAATTTCCCATGTTTTATGTTACAAGTCAAAACTCACTCTTAGAAGTCTTTGTGTTGTCCAGCAATTGCCCATGACTTGTTTCCCATTGCTGAAGGATACACTATATAATTCTGAAATTTTAGGCCTCTAATCTGTAATTCACTGTGATTCTTTTGCCTTCATCTACATTCCATATAAATATAGTGATATATCTCTAAAGGGAGATCTGATGGACAGGGGCATTAGATTGCTGCTCAAATATAGTAAATTTATCATATGTATCATATTGTGCTTTACCCCATGTATTGAAGAAAGTTGTGTTCTCTTTCCCTTAATTACCCTGTGGTCTTTCTAAGATGGAATTATGTGTATTGTTTGCTGTAATTCTGTTATTTGTTATAGGGACATACTGGCAAGAACATGGGTGGCCTTCAGGGATGCTTAAGCAAAATCATGAGGCTCATTATACAAGACTCTGGTGTACCATATGTGAAATTTTGCTTTCGCTGATTGACATTTCACTGTAACTTAACAGCAAGAAAATGCTTTTTTTTTTTTTTTAGTAATCACCACATACACCTATTCGCTGATATCAGCTAATAACTGTTTTGCCTTCTGAATATAAGAATTTTCCCATGCATGCATGAATGTTATCCCCTCTGCCCCCCATCAGTTACATAGATTTGTAAGGAAAAGTGAATGGAATTTGCAGGCAAGAACATCTGGGAAATGGTCTGGGTGGGACTGTCCTTAGTGTGTTGAGGGAAGGCATAAAATACGACTGATACCATTTCGTCTAACCATTATTGCCTTGTCAGCACAGGAATAAAATTTGAGATTTTTCTCTAATCAAATGCCTCCCAGTAAAAAGCATACATTTAAAAAAAAAAAACAAACACAAAACCAAAAACCCCAAACACCACAAGTTGTGCTGTTTTGCTTAGGGCTATTTTAAATAAACCTGGACATCTGTGTCTGTAAGTGTGGTGGGAGAGATTAGTTCTGCCAGTTACACAACATGTTTTGTGGATCAGCTTGTCTTGTGACAATTGACAGTGTTGTCCCTGCACTTCTCTGGTAGATTTTATGACGTGAATGAAATGCTATTCAATTTAAATAAGGTCTATTTTAGCATAATCAAAGAGGAAACAAGAAGGAACTGCTATTGCGAACATAGGCTATGATGATTTTGAAAATGAACAAGGACTTAAAAATACTGATGCCTTTTCAAATCGGAAAAAAGATCCATGCCTGCAGACAACAAGAGGTTATAAAAGAGCACATTTGTTTTACTGTGTCAGCTTCAGCAACAAACATTTCCTTTTCTTCTGCATGAGGAAAGAAACAATAAGCCATCATTCTTGTTTTACCCTTTGTAACTCAAAAACTTTGAACAAGAAAGGAGATGCTAACTGTATTAATTACTACTGCTTATAGATAGAATAATTATTACAGGATGGAGGGAGAGCAGTGCAAATCTAGAGTGAAATTCTGTTTTCCTTAAATAAAAGTTTACAATACTTTGTAATAATTGTTTCAGCCTAATTGAAATCCGTTAAGGATAAATGTAAAATTAAAAAAATAATAGTTATTAAGATACTAAGTTATTTTCTTTTTCCAAAAATGGAGATGCACTGGAATACTGTTGAAATCCAGGGGGAGTCAGACTTCTTAAAGCATGAAAAGACTGTCTTGCATTTAGCATTGACTCCTAACTTTAACCTGGCCAGGGAAGCTGGCATTATGTGTCTGGAGAATCTTCCAGAGGATTTGAATACAAGCGTATTTGAATTGTGATATAGCAGCATGTATACAATCTACGTGTCTACTGAGTAGGCAATAGGTGTGACCTGGAAAAGATCATGCATCTTGGGTTTCTCTATCATTTTGTAATTTTTATCTGTCCATGAATACTTTGGGGACTGACTTAATGTAGAGCAGGGTGAACACAAAGAGACTGTTGAATGCTTGTAAGGAGAAAAACTAGCACTGGAATTAGGTTTCTGCTTATATGCTTCAATTTGGAAGCCTAGAACCACAGGTTATATATTGGCTCTAATGGAAAACTGTATACAGTACAGACATGGAAGTGGTTAGATGTTACAAAAATGTATATTTTTTTTTTTTAAAAAAAGGGCAGATATTAGCTTACTAACTCTCCTTGTAGTGGCAGGCGCATAAGCACAAATAACATTGAGGTAATTTTTTTTTTTGTTTGACAGTATTTTTATACAATATATTTCATCTTAGAGAAGATATCTTTCTAGTTTTGTGATCTTCTCTGCTGCTAAAATGTAGAGTGGAAAGAACTAGTAAAGGTTCAGAAATGCTTGTTGGCCTGCCACCCATCTCCTACATTCTTGAAATCCTTCTCTCCTTTTTCTCCTCTCAAAGCCTTGTCCTTCCTTGCTGCTTTTTCATAGGTGCTCCTCTTCTGTGTGGTATGGATGATGCCCATCATCCACCTACTTACTTTCTGCTGGCTCCTTGTTCACTCTCCCTGTTTATCTTTAGGAGTCTCATCCAAATAATAATTGCATTTTTAATTAGCACAGCAGAGCAACAATCTCAGTGACCTCTCTGTAATATTCCTGTCCCCTCAGCAGAAGTCCAGTGGTGATACCAGCAGTGATAAGTTTGGGTGGTAATTTCTTAAGCTGAAATTGATTCCCTCTTAAACTGGAGGAAATACGACTTTTAATTGAGCATAACCGCATGAGTTTAAGGAGAGAATTAATTCCATTTCCAAACAATGGAACAGAGAGGAAAAAGCAGGCTTTAGCCAGTGCAGTTCCTGAAGAAAAGAAATTGCCAGGGACAACATGGGTTCATTTGTATTTCTTTGGTCAGAGTATAGCACAACATGTTTTGAGACCTTAAGGCGTGCAGAACTGGAGTTTCCGTTCTTGTGTCTTTCATTGCTGCAGGTGCTGGAGACTCTCTTGTGACCAGATGCTTGCTAGGGATGTGTTGGAAGGAATCTCTTTATCTGAGGGATTCTACAAAGTTGATTGATCCTGGTAGCATATTAATAACGTTGCTTTACAGCAATGTGAGGCGTTGCTTGTCTTAAAATTTTTGAACGAGTTGACTATTGTACAGCACATCTATAAATATAAGTTTGCCCAAGATGTATGTTGGCTCTTTTTTGAGGAGAATTCCATTATATTTCCAAAGTCACAGATTCTTTTGAAATCCTGAACTCCTGAGTCCTGTATGAACAGGAGCACAGGCACTATATCCAGGGAGGTGATCACCCCGACTCTGCACAGCATTCGTTAGAACATATCTGTTTTACTGCGACCAGTTTTGGTGCCCCAACAGAAGAAAGATGTGGATGAATCAGAGAGGGTTCAGCAAAGGGACCCCAGGATGGTTGGGGCTTGATCACTTGGCCTGCAGGGACAGGCTGAGGGACCGGGGCTTTTTCAGCCTGGAGACGAGATGGCTTTGAGGGGAAACCAAAGACGCCCCAGCATCTACAGGAGGTTATCAAAAGCACAGAGCCAGGCTCTTCAGAGGTGCATGGTGGGAAGGCAAGAGACAAACACTGGAAATGGAAAGAAGAGCTGTTCAGACTGGATATAAGAAAATACAACTTCACCATAAGGATAGTTTGTCAATGGGATGGGTTTTCCCCAGAGAGGTTGTGCAGTCTCTGTCCTTGCAGGTTTTCAAGGCCCAGCTGGATAAATTCCTGAACAAGCTGGTCTGGTCTCACAGCTTGAGCAGGAGGTTGGGCTTGAGACCTCCTGAGCCCCCTTTCTGCCTGAGCTGTCTTGTGGTCCTGAGAGCAAGATGTAGTATGTTGTAATAGCTCTGACATAGGAGAGAGCTCATGCAGGTATTGTAATCCTCAGGCATTCTTTTTTAAGATTTTGGATTTATCAGCAAATCAAACATGTATTTTGTGTTGATATTCAGTATTGCAGCAATAGAGGAAGGAGCAACCAGTGGTCCAAAATTTGCTGCTTCCTCTAGAGGAGGTAATGTCTTAGCGAGGGATATGATGTAATGTGCTCTCCTGACCCAGACAAAGTCTGTTCTGCATCAGAAAGAAGTCTGTTCCTGATGTTTCCTTTGTGTCTGAAAAACAGAAAATGTTTGGTCTTCTAGGTACCAATAATTTAAAAAACCTGAGTTCACTTATTTTCCTGGAAAGTGGCTGTTGTACTCTACTGAGCTTTGAATATTCCAGAATACAAAAAATATTCCAACATTGAGTTAGGAAAGATCACAAGACCATGTGCTGCTTTTATGATTTCCCTTAATTTTTCTATTGCAATTCATTTATATTTTATTTTCCTTCAGGTTAGCATCTAATCTTTGTTGCCATCTTCAGTAGCAGGCACGTTTCTGTTTCAAGGTTGCCTAAAACATATACTCCTCTTTTAACCCTCCCATCTTCATTTAAACAATCGTATCTTAGTAGTGCTAGTATAAATCCATAGTATGAGATCTGTTTTAGCTGTAATGAAAAAATGTTAAGATATATATGTTATTAGAGTTGATATACTATCAGGTTGTTTCCTACAGCCTTTCACTGATTTGGTTTTTGTAAACTTCACATTCTTGTGTTCACTTGCAGGTGGAAAACAGAGGCAGTAACATACAGAGACTTCAGACTCACTTCTTACTAATGAGGTGGGGATAGTGTTCTAAAAGTGCAGTAGGAAGGACTCATGAGTCAGAATCACAAACTCTGTCTTGCTCTCCCTCTTGCAAAAGGCAGTCGGTGGAGCTGTACAAGCAGTGACAGCCACGTGAATTGGGATGGGAGAATCAGGCATGCAGTGCTTGCTTTAGCTTCTCGTCCTTTGTCACACACTGTATACCCTCAACCGCTCTGTGTGGATGCGTCAAATCTAAAAGAGCCAATGGATGTGAATATCATCCAGTCTGTACATTAACAGGTATATTTTGGTTTTAGAACAGAAACTGTGAAGATATTATATGCTGGAGACAGAGAATTTTCCAAGATTATTATTTTGATATGTGATAGACAAGAGGGACAAAGGGCCTTTCCAGAGACTTTTCCATCGATGAGAAAGTATTACGCACTGTTGTATTCTTGAAATCAGGCGAGAATATTTTTAATATCTAAATGGAATAAGGAGCCTCATCCTCTTGGGAAAATTGCAAGTAGTTTGCTTTGGTTTATGCTAGACCTGGAGGATAGGTAATGGGTATAAAGAAACAGTTCTGGTATTTTTCAGGCAGCATACATGAGGATGAAGGCTGGAACAAAGGACTAATTCCTGAAACCACAAGGACTCATGTGGCTTCTGACACACTTGGAAATTGAGCTTACATTTAGCCCACTGACGAGGATATGTGTATTTTATGTAGAGTTTTTATCCTGAAGTAAATGGTGCCATGCAGAGTGAAAGCTGCTCACTTTGTGTTTCTGGCAGTATCAGAGAGAGCGAGGCTGCAGATGCTTAAAGGATGATCACTCCTGCCAGAGATACCTGGGCTGAGTCACAAACAAGCCACTGTTTGACAAGCTCGAGCTTTCAGTGATCCTGGGTTAGGGAAAATTAATTCGTTAATTCCTTAGTCTTCACTGTGTGTAATTTAACAAAGATGTTGATAAGAAAACCTCTCCTAATATAAGCAGTGAGCAAATTGCAGTGTTTTATGTCATGACAGTCATTGATTGCTATTAGCAAAACATCATGACTAGAAAAATCAAAATTTCAGTAGTAGATGATGGGCTGGAAAATAAACTTATCAGAGGTTGAAAAATATTGTAGACAACTAGTCTATGACAGCAGTTTCTTCAGAGTTCATGCTTGCCAAACTAACTTATGAAGATATATGGAAAATATAATTTTTTAAACAGATTAATACTATATTTACAGTCTAGAAATAAAGGGTAGCAAGCAAAAATATATATATATATAAAGCAGTTGTTACATTTGAGATCATAAACTATGGAAGACTTCACTGTATATACTTAACATTTTGAACAAGTTAAAAAACAAACAAGCAAACAAACCCCCAAACCTTCAATTTGTTATCTGGAGTAGATTGAAAATGTTACATTTGAAAACCAAGTAGGGATTGTATATATAGAGATAATTTGATAAAATGCAAAGAAAATATTTTTTCCCTTCAAAATTCTCCGCTGCTAACAGAATTTCATGCTAAATTTTCAAGGAAGTTATTTTTAAGTATGCAGAAAATCTTAATGACTTGAACCAAAATCCCAGATAAAAATATACTGAAGATCTGGAACAGAGAATCTAAATTGGCACTTTTAACTGAGCTGAGACAAATTGAGATGATGGTTGCCATGCTTTTCTTTAAATTCTTTCCTCTTCTAGTTGTCTTTCTGTTTCCTTGTTGTCATCCAGATGTGTTTTCCATTTTTCCTCTTTTTAATTAAGCCCTTGTAATTTTGAGGCTGACCCAATCTTTGTCGTTCTCTCTGTGCTTCTGTATCATAGAATGTCCTGAATTGGAAGGGACCCACAAGGATCATCGAGTCCAACTCCTGTCCCTGCATAGGACAGCCCCAAAATTCACACCATGTGTCTGAGGCATATCATCGACACATAGCATTTTATAATTTAAATCCTTTTTTCTGACTTGTCTCTCTGCAATTTAAAATCCTTCATTTGTGATATCTGCAGTTGATTAATTAATACAGTCAAAAATGTTTGTATTCATTTTTCCTGAAAACCTTCAGTTTTTTACCCACTTCTGTCTCATTAAACACCACCACAGTTCAGCTTGTTGTTACTAATAATCCTGGTTTACCTTTGCCTAAGGGCTTAGACATGTAATCAAGTTACCAGAGCTTTAAGAAGTTATCATGAGTCAACCAAGTTGTTTTAATATCCATGTGTGTGCTTACAGTTGGAGGCAAAAGTGAGATGATTCAAGTTCATGCCTCTTGCAATCATTTTCCTGGTGTATTTTTCTTCCTTTGACACATGTCTCTGAGTTGTTCGACTGGCAACATCTTAGCTCTGTCATTGCTCTGACTTTTTCCTTACAGCTCAAAATCATCAATAATTTAATCCCATCCTCTAGATCCAATTAATTGTCTTGAAAAATCAAATCCCATTTTTAATTCAGTTTTGGATTTGAGTGGTTTTTGTTTTTAAAGTTCTCAATTATGTGATTATATTGTTGATAAAGCATATTTTGATATAAGGAGACCTCTTTATATTCCTATCATTGCCCTCTTCCTCAAAAGCACTTTCTCTTGTTTCATAAGTGGGAGAATCTCTCTGTCAGAATATACAGAGCTACCAGATTATCCTCCTGCAGAGGCTTTCACAGAACTAATCTCTGCCATAATACATATAGAAAACTTACTTAAACAACAACCCACCATGGTTATGCAAGGGATGAGTCATAATGCTGGGATCGAATATTTAAAAATGCTTTATTTTCTGTTGCATTGCTACCTTGATCCCTTTCTTATTCCTTTTTTTTCTGCTCATATTCTCTCATCCTTTAGACTGACTGCAAGTTCTTTTAAGGAAGGTTTGTCATTCACTTTGTGACTGTACAGTGCTTAGTACGATAGGGTCTGAAGTAGTTTGTTTTCCCTCTTCAATGGTTTTTGAAAAAAGTGGAAAACCATAACACACCAGATTTGGGGAAAGTTTAGCTCTGACTTTGAGGGGTCTGTTTGTTTGTTTGCTAGCTAGGCTGAGCTCTGCAGCTGCCCTTTTGGAAACAGTTTGCATATTGCAAAAGTTTTTCTGAAGAGTCAACATGTAAAGACTATCATTCCTCTAAAAATACTTACTGATGCTACTTTTTCTTAGCAAAACAACAGGAAAGCAAACATTTAGGCTGATACCATGAAAATATGAGTGGAAATGTGGGGGGGAGTGTTGGTGTAGGGGGGTTTTGGTTTGGGATTTTTTTTTGTTGTTGTTGTTTTTTACTGACAAAATACCAGGTACAACTCTTTACCTGGTTCATGACTGCCAAAATCTAGGCTTCTGCAAACCTAAGGGCTATTTTAAAAAAATCTGCTTTTATCCAGCTGTCGATTGGATTAGCACCTTGGAAACCTGTTAATGTCAAGCTGGGTGCTGCGATTAAGCTTGCCAAACTCATGTGAAGGGTAAAGAGAAGACTGGTTTCCTAGATAATCTCCTTTTTAAGCACATTGCTACCCTAAAGCTCCCGAGCTGTTCTAAAATTTCACTCCTCCTGTTATTTCAATGTCCCCCATGGCTGTAGGTGCCATAGCAATGCCCACTTAGCTCTAAACAACAACAAAATTCTAATCAACATTGGTTTTGTCTTTAAATGCAAACCTAGCAGAGGACATCACTGACTACTGTAGGAGCTGGTAGCCCTCTTTGTATAGTAATTGTGGGAGAGCACAGTTTTACAGCATTTAAGCGTAAATGTGTGCGTAGGGGTGAATGGCCAAGCACTGCAGGGCCCATGCCAAGGACAGAAGGACATCAGGACTAGACTTGGCAGTTGCCAAGCTGTGAAGCGTCCATGGCCCTTGCACAAGTAGTCAACAATTCCTGCTTGATATCCTGTTAATGAATACATGGCCTCTTTCCATTTTTCTATGTTAAAATACATCTCTTCAATTTGTCATAAGCACCAAATATACATGCCAAACAATTAATTGGAATTAATTTGGTCTTTCCATAAAAATTCTATCCTTAAATAATTAATTTTAACATCACTATAACATTGTATAGCATTCTCAGAGCAGCATTTTGTTCTTTCTTCAACATCATTCAAAATAATGACATTGCTTAGACATCTGGAGAAAACTTCATAGGTAAGAAATTTTCACATTCTCCAGCTGTGGCCACTCTGCCAAACTGAGGCCCCTACTGATGCTGCATTTGTGGGAGTGCTTCTGATTTTCTAATTGTGTGGCCCATACTTTTCATTTTGGTCAGTTAATTATGAAACAAGACAATCTGTATTCCCTGTTGGCAAATTATAATTAAAATTTGCCAATGTCAGCAGTTTCACTTCATGCTAAAATTTAACATTTTGCATTTTGCCTTTGTTCTGAATCAGTTTTAAAGATTTTAAGTGCAATGAAAATTTAATGGAAATAACCTTTCAACATTTTTTTCTATTACCTTATTTCCTAGCACTCAGATGAAGTAGTATTACATCACAGGGACATAATATACCATGTCAAATCATGCCCTAACAGGACAAGTGATGTCATTCTGACTATTTCAACAAGATTAGAAGATAAGCCATTAGCAATATCTGTGTATAAATTCTGAATAACAAAATTAATTGTTCCCGTTATTGGCACAGTGAGGCCTGAGCTTTCCATATTCAAAGTATAAATCGAATGAAAACATAATGATATTTCTCCTTTTGGATTTCAAATTCTCTTCAGCATTAAATGAATGAAGAGATGAAAAATATATCTAGGAGAAGAACCCAGTATTACAAATGTGGAATTTATATATATGTGTGTATATATGTATATGTGCAGTCACATGTATTTCTTTATTCCTTATAAAATCTTGTTGTATGGTTACTTACTGCTTCATGCCTTCACTTAATAAATAATGATGTAATAAGTCTCCACTTGAAGGAACTTGTTTGATCTTTTTAAGAGAATTCTTTGAGAATTTTCAGGAATTTGGGAAGTTATCTATCCTAATGATATCCAGTTCATAAGTGGATTACCCCGTTAAAGAGAAACGCATGGTACTCGGAGGATGACTTATTTTTTGAGGAAGATATAATACAAAGGCCATGACTGAATTTGTAAGTGTAACGACAGCTCTATTAACCCAGTGAAAATTTGTTACAGTAACAGATGAAACACATCAACAGATTTTACACTGTGAACGGAACACTGCAGTCAAAATCTGTACTTAAGCTCCAACTGTACTGACCAAAGTTAAGTGTGGCTACAGAAAACTAACAAGAAAAATAAGAGATCTAGAGGCACCACCTAATTTAACTAAGGAGTTTCTATCTGCAAATAAAGGAAAATAACAAAAACCCTCATATTTACAGAGCAGTGTTTCTTACTTGAAGGACCCAGTCTCTTGAAGATGATACAATTCTAATACTACAGAATATAAGATGTATATGGTCTTGAAGGAGAAGGAGCTCGAATAAGATCACATATGACCACTAGCCATGTGAAAAGTATAATTTCATATTATAAGTATACCTCATAAAGCCTACTCTAATATAATAAGCGATAAGATAGTTGGTAAATATTTGTCAAGCATGTCACTAAAACAGGAAATGATTTTTCAAACAAACTGGGTTTGTAAACCTGCCAAGTAAGGAGGAAAAGAAAGGGAAGAAAGAATAAATAGATGGGGTAATTATTAACATGACTTATCTCACTTTTATTAGACAGTTTCCCAGGCAAGATGAGGAATTGGGGGCTACAGTAGCATATATTATACATATATATTACTGCAGCTCTTCCATATTGCAGTGCAAGGAGATGGAGACCTGCAGAATCTCAGAAGGGCTGAATTTCAGAAGTTCTTGGGAAAAGATCCATACTGTGCTCCAGAGCAACCCCAAAAACTTGTGTAACCCAGGGAGGAAATGTAGCTGTCATGAATGGACAATGCACATCCACTTGTCCCTATTTTCCTTGAATAGTCACTGTATTTCTACTGTAGTTTCATCATAGTTTTTATCTAAGTTTGAATTTTTTTCATCTTAAAGTGCTTGAATACATTCTTAGCTCATACAAAAATACTCAGTAGTTTATAAAATTAATTAACTGTAATTGTATGCTCCCCCTTTTCCTGGATTGCCCTGATGTCAGGCTTTGAATTTTTTTCCGTATTCAAGAAGCGAAGAAGTTCCCAACTTTGGCTTTCCATGGATAATTTACATGACTATGTCTGTCCCACTGGGAAAATAAATGTAATGTTGAGTTTGATTCATGTGATTTGTCAATATAATTAAAATAAATTGAATCATTATGATTTTTGGATGTGTGTTGGGACTGTGGCCAACACAAGACATGACCAGCAGTGATGGTAAACAGCAGTAAATGATCTCTGTGGCCTGGAAGATGAAATTCCAATTTTAGCAATTCCGGCCTGACCCAAAAGGCATCCTGCCCCCTTAGGGGAGGCAGGAATTATGTTTCTGTGCTTCATGGCTTTTTTTTTTGTTTTTATAGGGTGAGGACCAGATGGGCAGCATCCCTTCTGGACAGCAAAATGAATGATACTAAAAGTGATGCCATGCCACTTGGGCAGTGGAAAATATGATGCGTTAACCATGGAAGTGCTGTAGAAAGCTAACACACACGCTGTCCATTGTGCGATTGCAGTGTCAGGCTTAAAGACTGGTTTGTTTGTTTTCCTCTTATTTAAAGGTAGCGTTGCTTTGGGGTTGGTTTATGACACTGCACCTTGCTTGGCGGCAGAGTGGCACCAAGGAACTGCAGCGCTGGTGGGGAAGGGTTTGGACGTGCCCTTTCTGAAGGGGGTTGAGTGTTGGGGGACCCCAGAGTGTCCTGGGGGCTAGGGCTCTATTGGGGGGGGCGGTTCATCACAGTCTCAGCTTTCATTAATGCTGTGACAACATCAATGGTTTCGACCACAGGCCACTGTTGTGTCAACCATAATAGGATTTAAACTCTAAACTAGACTTCTGTGTGCTTGTTGTTGCTCGTCTTTTGCCACTGTTTCCGATGGGGAGCTGTGTCAGAAGTTGTGACAAAGGGAAATTTTAAAGAATGGCCAAATTTGAAAGGCTCTGGGGAGGTTACAGGGCCTCTGGGCATTTTCCTAACAGACAAGATTTTTTGAAAAATGTAATAAAAGTTTGAGTGTATTTTCTTTTATTTTCTGGTCCTTTTGCTTTAGCTCAGTAGGCAGTTTAGTTTTGGAAGATCACTATAACATAGCAGATGTATTTGGACTCCTGTAAGCAAAATATCCCTCAGAGAGTAATTTTCTTTATGTCAGTTCAAAGACAGCTTATTAAACTTTGTGCTGTAACTATTATGGGTTTCAGGAAAGAAAAAAACATTTGGGAAGTTAAATTTTGCCTTTATTTTTAAACTGTCAGTTTAGTGACAACTATTGTTTGCTCTAATAGTGGTTAAATGTAGGCTGCTGCATCACTTGTGATGGGCAATTTAGTTGTTACACACACCATGGCAGGATTCGGTCCTTCCTGGGACATGCTGACATACTGCAACGTGCATGGCCACTGTTCTCAGCTGTAATCTCTATCCTCTATTTTTCTTGTAACTGTGAATTTATATTGAAGGCAGGTGCTGCAGTCAGCTACAGTAATCTTTTTCAACTAGAATGTTGCATGTCTGTCAGTGAATTGTAAATGCCCTAGAAAACCATGCCTTAGTATGTTATTCCCATGTCAGTTTATGAAAGGATGGAGGGTGACTCTGAAAAGCAGAATAGAGAAAATCAATGTTTTGTTTGGCTTTTGCCATATTAGGATCTAATATTTATGCGTTAAGTGGTATGTTGCAGTTATTCTTTGCTTCTTTCCTCTGCTAATGTCAGAAAAATAGAAGCAGTAACTAGGGGCTTAAATTCCTGCTCAACAGGCATATTTTTGGATTTACGTTTTTGTAAGAGAGCTGGGAGTGGAGCTCAGTGCTCCGCAGCAGAGGGAAGCGCTGCGTGACAGAACCGAGCGTCCAAGGGAAATGTGGCTCATAGCAGACATACATGACGGGAACGAGAGGCTGTACCAGCTCTTCCAGTTTCACAGGAACCTTGCGTTTTCCAGCTGTTTACCCTTGAGATGTAAAATGGCAAATTGGCATAGGCTAACAAGCCGGTGTGATGTGAGCATCTGCGTAAAAGGCTGCACATATGGAGCATGCCCGGTGCTATGAACAGCCTGTTACCCCACCCCCAGCCAATCTAGGAAGAGATGAAATGAACTTTGCACTTGCAAATGTCACTGAATGCATTTTGCACAGGATTTTAAAAGGTTCTCTTCTAAGCACTATTTTTAGCAGCCAAATCCGCCCCCCAAAACAGAAAGGAAAAAGCCCTAGGTATTTTTCTGTGATCGATCTCAGTTTATGATCAATTGAAGCATCTCTCACAACATTTACCTGAAGCCTGGCTTATTTTACCTTTTTATCATTCAAGTTGAGATTTTTGGAGGTGGTGTGGATTTTTGGGGGTTTTTTTGCATTTGGTTCTTTTTTTTTTTTTTTTTTTTTTTTTACTGGCATGAGAAAATTTGAGAATTTAATTGCAGTAGAATACTTGGAAACAGTGAGGCTGCAAGCTTGAAAGGCAGAGGGAAGAGAAGGAAGGCTCTCACAGCAGAGCATGGATAGGAAAGGAGCAGGGATTCTGCGGTGCTCAGTGTGCACATGTTTTATGAGATCAGTGCCGGGCGCTGCAGCTGCGGACAATAACTGAGCTGTCTGGCTAATGAAGGCCACCTGGATCAGGCTTCTGAAAAGAGCCAAAGGAGGACGTCTGAAGAATTCTGATATCTGTGTAAGCCCTATGTTTTCATTATCGGCATATATTATATGTATTGCAGAGAGGGAGAGAAGAAAAGATGGTGAGGAGAGGACAGTTGTTTTCATTCTGATTGAATTAGCAGAACTCTATTTTGTATGCAGGGAGATGCAGAGGGAAAGCAGAGCTGTCATTATTTATAGAGCTGTTCTGGCATTGTGGCCAGTTCCATTGTGGTGATACGGGGACATGTGTTGAGTCCAGACGGATTTTATTACTTGGAAGTTGATTTGTGGTCATTTGCATGTTTTGCTGAAGGGCAGAGATGGATACGAGCCATTTGCAGTTCTGATGGGGAAAGTATGTCAGGTAAAGAGGTTGCCCTAAAATAAAAATGGATAGCAGAGGCTAAATCTGTTAGTAGCGATATTGTGTAAACATAATTATTGATACTGAATTTGCATTTTTATTATAAAAAGCCTGTTTCTTTGCTAATACTGTTACTGTTTAGAGTTTTAATTTTTATGGAGCCATCCTTGAAGCTGCTGTGTGTCCTTCAGCCCTGCACTGCACCACTGCTGTAACTCTACAGAGCAACTGACTCTGCTTGCTGAAAAGCACACAAATAAGGGCACAGAGATGGTGCAGGAAATAAAACACTGGGGATGACACCTGCACTTTTGGAAAGTCTCCAGAAGAAAGCATTTACCTAGACATAATTTTTCTAAGTGCCTTTCCCTTTGGGGCAGTTACTCTCTTTTCAGGTATACAGAAATAAGAGAAGAGGCAAGGTGCATAACTACTTCTACTTTTTTTTTAACAGTGTAACAACTTGTGACATTATTTTTCCTTTTTCTGTGCAGGGTTCGGCGGACTCCTACACCAGCCGTCCATCTGATTCAGATGTATCTCTGGAAGAAGACAGGGAAGCAGTGCGGAGAGAGGCAGAGCGACAGGCCCAGGCACAGCTGGAAAAAGCAAAGGTAAGGTGTTACTTCATGGCACAGACTCATACAATGTTCAGCTTTAAAGGACTGTCATCTCATCCATTACTGGTTTTAATGTGTTAACATATAGCATAAGTCATCTTATAAAGATCTTCCGTACAACAGTAGAAAATATTTTTTCCAGGAAAAATCACTTACAATCAGTTTTCCATAAAAGGTACTTGATTGGCT
Organism: Morus bassanus; assembly: GCA_031468815.1. NCBI lineage: Eukaryota > Metazoa > Chordata > Aves > Suliformes > Sulidae > Morus > Morus bassanus. The sequence goes on along the minus strand of CM062567.1, from coordinate 22,513,277 downwards.
TGCATATTTCAGAGTAATATTATTTAAATGTGTGCATTTTTTTCTCTTATTGAGTATACCCTTTTATTTGCAGTGTATAGGGTCAAAGCTTTGAGTTCCTACTGAAGATGTTTGTGGAAGTTTGCCTGTGGATCACTATGGCACTCAAAACTTACAGTTCTAGAAATCAGCCCTCAAACGTCCTATTCATCTTCCTTCAGTGAAGGATCAGTCCCTACAAGTCATATGTAATAGGGAGAATCTGTTACAGAGGTCTTTTTTGCCTGAAGACTTCACTGGCTTTCTTTACAGTTTGTGTGTTAAATGACCCCATGAGTAATATGCTTTAGGACTTGTTAAGATTTCTCCTTCTATCTCCATACTCCTGGCAGATAGTGACAGTTTAGTAAGAAAACACTAAATGGGCTTTGGGTTCTTGCTGTGTGTTTATGTATTTTCCACAAGATGCATTTAGAACTGTGAGGATTTTAGCTGTGAAAGGGGACGGGCTTGTTCTTTCTTTCATCCGTGCTGTATCTTTAAGTACTATTGCACCTGTAAAAATCATGCTCATCTTATTTGTTATCATTTGTTTATCACGTCGTTCCAGTTTTTCATTTTTGGTATGCTATCTGCCAGATCTTGGTGTATCACTGTTTTCCAAGATCTGTTTTCCTTTTTAATTTCTCATATTTAAATATTTAAGTACACTGTTGAGATCCTTCCTCAGATCTACCTGATCTACATTTCTCTCTCTCTTTCTCTCTGACTCCCCTCCTCCATTTTGCCTTGTTTTTTGTTTCCCTGTCTCCCTTTCATCTCCCATTGTTTCCTTTTCCGCTGCCAGCTTTGCCTCTGCCCATTTACGCCACCTGTTTTACAAAGGTTCTTCAGAAATTCAGGAGTCCAGATCATTGAGCTATGCACCTGATCGTATTGCGAGGGCCAGCTCCATAAATAATGCAGTAGTATAATGCACAAGCAGACAGCTTCATCAGGCCAGAAAACTTGAACAGGGAAGCCAAAGATTTCTTTTTATAAAAATGTAATTGTTGACTTATTTTTAATAAGAGCTCCTAAAACAGCTTTTTAATGAGATGCTGGAACTTGCCAGGAGATCCTGAACATCTCTTTGAAGTCAGGTCCTGCTGTCCTGGGATCAGTACAGGAGAAACTCGACAGAAGCAGCCCACCTCTTCCCTTCCACCTTGTATCTTAGAGATGTTGCTGATCGTAATCAAGACTGTCAATTTTATCGGGGTTGCTTTTTGCTAGTTTGAGATTTCCTTGCTCCTGGTAAAGATGATAAAGGCTGCCCTGAAATTTAGGTGAAGTGTTGAATTTTATCAGTAAATGCACAATCTTGAAAAGAAGAGTTGAAGTAATAATATCTTGCAGACTAAGCAGTGTAGCAGTACAGCACTTGCTGCTGAACTGATGCATCTCTTAGCGATGAGTAAATCTATGCGAGTGTTGCTATGGGAATTTGGCTTACTGATGCTGGCTTGAATGCATGGACAGCCCTTATGTAATATTCCTGACCTCTAGCGCAGCTGCCGTTGTAGTTTGTAGAGAAACTGCTAGCAGACCCTGACTTTTTAAAACTTTATTTCTATACATCAAAGCAATGTTCTCACTCCAGCTGGCATAAGATATAGTCTGTAGGTCTGACACCATCTGAGACTGTAAGACAACTTGTGAACAGTCAAAGTAGCAAAGGCACTGCCAAAATCAACCTGCTGTAACAATGGGTAATTCCAGTCATACAGAAAACACAAAATGAATTATTGAAATCATTTGTGCTTTAAAATGGATTAAAGCTGGGACTACCTTAACAGCTTTGCTTCTCAAGTCAAATGTTAAAAATCATTCCAGCCTGTAATGTACGGAAATAATTTTATGTAGAGGCCATAACAGTGTAATATTTAGTGTAATATTTAAATTAATAATATTAAATAAAATATTATATGCATTTGGTGCTTACGTTTGAAATAAATCTTTAAAAAGATGTAGATCTAAAATATGACAGGGTGTGCTTTTCTGCCTTTATTGGTGACTCAGTTCTTCCCCTCCCTGAAACACAGTAAAATTAATGAAGTGGTAACTTCTGTTGGTGCTGCGTGGCTCCTGTGTGCACCCAGACCTGTTTCCTGCAGGCAGCAGGTTTTGCTGCCTGCTCTCCATGGCTGCCTCGCTTTCGCCCTGACTGGCGACCAGGCAGTCAAGTGACGCAGGTGCTTCAACTTTTTGCCTTTTAATATCGTGAGTGGAAGTGTTGATCCTAAATAAAGTCATTACATTGTATTTGTCACAGGAATTAGAAGAGGATGACATACATGAATAATGCAGCGGTGGAGGGAAAATGATAGTGAATTAAGGGTAGATAAAAAGCTGTTGAACCGTGTCATACACTTAATGAAAACAATTTAATGACATCCATTTTCCTTCCTTACAGCTAGGGAAAACACCTTAAACTGAAGAGAAAAATATAGTAATAAAGCACACAATAGCAAATTGCTAGGAGGATTTTAAGATTTTTAAACTTGGATTTTTATGGCTTCTAAATGTTTGTGTAACATGAAGCCAGAATATAATATGCATACCTGATATGTATCCAAACAGGGAAAATAAAAACAAAAAAGTTTGTAAGAAAAGACACATTCTGGCCATTTTTATTTATTTATTTACTTATTTAATACAAGCATTGCTTCTCTGGAAAATGGTTAAGCATATTTTGCTGACTCACTGTGGCATGTGACTTACTGTAAGGAAGGTGGGGCCATGGGCGCATGTACTGAGTTGTCCAGGGATGGAAAATTAAGAAGCAACTGATGAGGCTACCTGCAGGCCAGCAGCTATTCCCAGGGGAAACAAATCTTGAACTGAAGCTGTTAAGCTTGAAGCTGAGATAAAATGTTCTTGGTTAGAACCGTTTAGCAATGCAAATGTGGAGAGGTTGGGTTTTGGTTTGGTTTGGTTTGGTTTTTAAAACAAAAAAAAACCCAAACCTTCAAGGCAGTGAGGATTTCCTGGGAATAGCACATGGGTCTCTCTAGGATAAAGAGATCAGCATTGTGGCTGAGTAGGGCACCCTAATAATGCCCAAATCTAAGGACTTATACTGATATTCTACTGAATTTCCTATTTCCGTAAAAACATGAATCTAAAGCATTCACAAGCCAAAAAATAAATAAGAAGCCCAATGATATTAATTGCTTTTAGTGTTAATATTTTAAAAATTATCATTTCTGCAGAAAAAAAACTCTTTAGTTTTAAAGGGTGAAGATTAAAAATAAATGACAGTAAGTAAAGATTTTTTTCTGTCCATTCCTTGCAAGTATTTAGTTAATTATCCCTTAAAATATTGCACCAAGTGAGAGGGATAAGATCAAAGGAAAACTGTGAGGTACAAGTAATAGTGAGACCACAAAATTCAGTACTAATTGAGCTAAGGTTTGTACATAAGAAAGGGGACTTCAGTAATGATTTTTGGCCCTTTCCAATGCTGGTAAAGTCAATTCAAATATTCTGTTAATTTGTTTTGCCTCAAGCAACTAGTTTTTGACTGAAATACCATTAGTCAGGTGATCTGTAAACTTCTTTCTTCTCTTCAGTCTCTTCAACTTTTTAGATTTTGCCTCTTTGGTTTTTTTCTCCCACAACTTTAGAGCTCCTTATGCAGAAACAGTTTTCAAATGAGATATTTAGAATATTTTCAGCATTTTGGAAAATGAATTTTTTTTTTTTTTTCAGTTGTTTCTAGTACCTTGGTTACTTAACGTGCCAGGTAATAATCCAGGTTCTCTTTCACACCTGGGACTAAGGGTCAGCCCTATGGTCTTCATTCTCTGTTAAGGATTGTTCTCAACATCCTTTGATCCTGGAACTTCTTAAATGGCTGTCAAAGTCGGATTGTGGCCTTCCAGATGTCAGTAACTGTGTCCATAATAGGAAATCTCAGTTCCTCTCAGCTCTGCTTTGTTTGCACTCCACCTAATGCTCTACTGCTAGCATCCTCTTAGGAGTTTGTTAAAACTTGAAACATCCATAGTCCTAGTTTAAAATGCCGTTTAAATCATTTTAAGGTGGTGAACCACTGAAATTTTGATACCAGATATCCCTTTGTTGGCTTTTAGGCAATAATATAAGCTGTCATGTTTTGCTTTCTTGATGTGTGTTGTAGTAGTGGTGATGGCTTGTGACTGTGAGTAATAATGCAGTGTCTGAAGTGTAATGCATTGCCACCATGCATGGGTTGGGGACCACAGCTTTGAAATGTGTAGCAGGCTGGGATAATGCCTACATATCCCTGCAAGGCTGAAGGCATGAAAAAGATTGTCAGATGTAATTATCCAGTGCAGTGTGCCAAGACTAGTTATTTAAGTACTTATTCACCCTCAGACAGGTTTCACAGCCTCTGAATGACCCCATGCTGCTAGCAGGCAGCTGCAAAGCTAGTTAAGGTATGTCTGCTTAAGCTGCAGTAGAATTTTTGACAGACAAGAACTGCCCATCACCTTGATGTGTGTCCTTATATTATTTATGTCAGCTTGTTCCATCATGGAGACTTTTTATTTTCTCTCAATTACGAGAACATTGTGGTGCTGAACAGCACCCAAAGCCATAGCAACATAGGATAGTACTTTATGTTAGCTGTTGCGTATGGTAATATTTTTTTCATTGATTTCTTCTCATTTGCCCTTTTGTTTTAGAATACTTCCACTGCTTGTTATCATTTAGATAGCTAATGTTGCGTGTCAGGGTTTCTGTGATTATATGGGAGCTGGCACAGTGGTCTAGCTGGAAATAAATGAGTTGTTGATCCAAAAGTACAGTTGCAAATCTGGTTGTTGCTTAGCTGGAGGCAAGTTCTGCATTGCTGGATCTGCTCAAATGAGGTTACAGATACTCTTCTTCTTCATTTTCTTCATTCATTTTTGCTGCTTTTTCTTAGGACTGTAACATTGGGATGTAAAGCAGCTCCCTTTGTACTGTTTGCTGTCTATGACCTATAGTTTTTTCTTCTTTATATTCATGTTCTATTTTGTCTTCAATTTAAGTGTATACCCTTGTTCTACACTACTGCCTGTCATTATGTTGGTTATTCCCCTGAACAGTTTATCTGTTCTCACTGTTGGGTTGCATTGTTCAGGGACTGGAATTGGTTCTTCCAGCAGGGTCTCATGTAACCCGGAATCAAATGCTCCGGAAATAGTTCCCTCTCTAATTAAAAAACATCTGTCATCTCTCATTCATACTGTGATTAGAGAGTGATCAAATCTATTTCATAAGTATCCTTTCCTCTTCTGCTTTTTGGGTGTGAGTGGGGAAAAAAAAGAGTGGAGGGGTATTAACACAGCCTAAATTTAGATACCTAACTGTAGATAGATCCTAGAGTATCCTGACATTCTTTAAATAATCAGCAGAAAGAGATAAATTGCCTCTGAGGAGTAGAGACGAGACTGAGAAAAAGTCCTGAGGACCAGCATAGCTCTTCTGCCTGTTCTCACCTGCTGCTTTCACATGCGCCTGCTCGCTTCCTTGGCAAGATGTCTTTGCTCTGACTTTATCTGTATGTTTAAATTCCTCTATAAAAGGCAATAATACAAACGTTACTTTTTGTTTGTAAAACTAAACCAGTTCTTTATTAAAAGAAGTGTTAAAGAAATATTTTAACCAAAGTAAGCATTGTAAGCCAAGTACAAACACCCACATGCATCTTAAATCCTCATCTGGACTTTTTCCTCCTCCTCCCTCGGGTCTCCGTGGCATATGCAACCTGTTAGCCATCAGCCTGTGCTGCATGGCTGGCACTGCAGAGGTTACAGCAGACATTCCCAAACTGTGATGCGCCTGTCGCTGGCCAGTTCTACACAGTGACAGCCGCCTGCTACCTCCTACCTGTGGCTGCTGAGCCGAGCTGCCGAGTAAGTGTGCTGAGGCCAACCCTTGCTGTGCCTCGGGCAGTGGTGACCAATGGGTCTGGGTGTTGGGCCAGGTGCTGCTGTGGGGGTCAGCGGAGGCTATGGAGGGTCATGAGAATCATACGAGAGGATGAGAAGCGGCTCTGGGGATGCTCTCTGTGACTGGTGGGGAGTGAGTGTGGTTGGTGGACCCTGGGAAAGGAGGAATTAAGATATGCCTTTGCAGCCTGCTCAGGGTGGCACAAAGGTGAGCACTTTTGTTCATATTAGATATAGGTAGATGCTGCTGGTTGCTCTAAGCAAAGTAATTTCCAGTTAAGACATATGACCTGGTTCATTAACTTTCTTGAGATTTATTTATAGGGTCTGATTTACTTTTGCCAACATCTGAGACAGTATGTTGTAATCCAGAACTTCACTTTTCTCAGCAGCTAGTCCAGCTATCTGAATGCCGTCTTTTTTTAAGTGGTCGACATATGTCTTTTTACTTAAAAGAGAATACTGATTCAAAAATAGAGGGGGGGAAAAAGGATTTCAAGGCACAGGCCATTGTTAAAGGTAGCTAAAATGTTTGTAAACACCCTAAGGTAAATGCTCAGCTTTTTGCATCTGTGATATCTATTTTGGGGATAATTTACATAATTTTATCTTTTCTACTCTAAATTATTGATGTATATTTTCCTTTTCAATTTCAGCTTAATGTAGAATCTGTCTGGAGAATTTTTGGGGGCTTATCTTTTTTAAATCTTTTATTTTTCTAAAATTAAACATGTAAAGTGTTTTCAAGGTAAGCATTACTGATGCAGGTTTATACACACATTAGGGCTCTTAGCTGTTCTTGAGTTCAGTAAAATGCAGGATTTTAAATGTCTGTAGGTCTGGACCTGTGTTTATATGTGTGTGCTTATACCTATATGTATGCATTTTATATATCCATATATACACATACATGTGTATATATACACATATAACATTTGTATATATGTCTGCATGTATTGGATAACTAGCACTGGTGTCCTGAACTGGCCATTTATGTTCTACAGCTGGTAACTTCCCATTGTAAAGTGTTTAGTTAGTACACGGGGAGAACTGTTGTACCAAAGGATTAACTTGTGAGGAAATAGGAAGGTTTTATCAAAGAACAAAGTTATCCTGTGATCACGGCTGGTGGCGGACTGCCATGGGCTTTTTGGAAGCAGGAATGAGATGGAGTAAGGACTTTGGCGCAGCCAACAGTGGCTCACCTTGCAGAGATGCCCCAGCTAACACTAACCCACGTGGTGTGGTGCAGTGGCTTTGAGAAAGACTAGTTTGGACAACAAAAGCATTATGCTTTCTGCTATTGTACCAAAGTGGCTATTTTCCAACCAGTTCAGCAACTAACCTGATTTATCTTAGAGCAGACACCTGGCTGATGTGTGTTAATGTGCAGGGAGGTACTTGTCATCTGCAATGAAAACAAACCCCCAGACACAGTTCTTGAGTCCTTGGCAAAGATCTGAATCCCCTCCCTCCTCACTAACCCACTCTCCCAAAAAAACAGGAAGGAAGAAAAAAGAAAAAACAGGTATCTGTAGTTTTAGTTTTATATTTAATCAGAAAAAAATAATGGGAGGAAGCTTCAAAAATAATCTTTTTTTTTTTATAATTGCAACTTGTTTTATAACATTATGTACAAGATGCCAATGAGTTCTAACTATAGGTAGCAGTAGAGTGCTTTGGTACGAGTAGACTGATGTTAGATGCCAATTCAAAAGCATTTCCTTTGGAAAATTTAACATTAGTTACATAAACTGGTCACTGGTGGTATAAAATGTAAGAAAAATCAGCAGGAGTCCAACGTAAACCTGTGGTACCTGGGAGGAGGATACTCTGTGTTCCCAGGTTAGGAACATTTTAAGTGCAAAACGCAGCTTGAACTATGAACAGTGTCTGGATTCTGCATAATTCATAGAATGAGAGAAATTAATTACAAATGAAGATTTTAAGAGGTCCCTGCTGATGCAGGTTGTTTTCCTGCCATCTTTTTATCTATATTCTGTGTAAAGCCAGTGCACACCCTAAAGCAAAAACATAGCATGAACTTACCCTAACATTCACCTGGGGAGCCTACAGAAACCTCTGAACACCTTCTCTGTACATTTAACCTCCAACCCTGTATTGACATTTTTCTCCAGCATTTCATAGTCATCTGGTTTATATTTCCAAATACAATATGGTATGAAATACTCAATGCATAAACCCTCTATTTTACACCTTTAAAAGCAATCCTAAAGTAAAATGTATGTGCCGAGATATGTTTTGGGCTGCAACAAAATATCAAAGATTAAACAGACATTTATCCTTTGTGGAAGGATGGATAACTGTTTACCCTTCTTCCTCCATTTTTGTGATGTAAATGTATACAAAGGGTTTTAGTAATACAATTTTACAACTACCTAGTTTTACTTCTACTTACTTGATGGACCAAATTCAGCTTTAATAGCAAGGAAGCAAGCAATCAAATACTTTTATTGGACCTGATATGAAATCTTCATGTATAAGTTTTAGGTGAGATACTCTTTAGCTGAGATACTACCCACTGAACTATTACTTGTTGCTGTTATTTTTCTTAAAAAACCTTATCCTCCTTGTTAAATAGATAAATGATATTTTAATACAGGCTTTTTTATTTAAATCCAAGCTTATTGATAGCAACACACATACAAATGGCACCTAAGTTTTTTAAAGTGATACAATATCAAGCGATATAACTGTGCAAACAATTCAAATGTTACTGCTGGAGACAATCCAAGGGTTTCTCCCATTTTCTTTTTCTTTACTGTCTCCAGCTTTACTTTACTTAGTCTCTTCCTGACCATATTTGGGTAATTTTAGCATAATGCAATTGTTTGTTTTTAATTATTTTGGTTATCTCCAACAAGTGGCATTAAAATGTGAACTTTTCAGTTGCTTATTCTTAGAAGTGAGACTCCCTTCTTGTATCTCTTCTTGATGTTGGAATGTTTAGTGAAATAAAATTTTCCCAACTTTCTAACTCTTATAAAATGATCTTTCTTTGCTAACAGCTTAACCCATTTTGGCTTATGAGTGTAAACTTTTTTTCTTCTTGGAAAAGTATGGTAGTACATTGATGGTAAAATAAAATATTTAAGATAAATATATGACGAAAATACATACAAACAAAACTGTCTTTTAGTCTCATTTTGGGAATCTTATCAGGTAGATACGTATTTTCAAGGTGATTTATTGTTTATTGTATGTGGAATCCAAAATCCAGTGATGCCTTGTTTTCTGTATTTTGAACGATCTGCATTTGACAGGTATGGAAAGTGGGGATGCATCCTGGGCTTTTTAATTTTTATTGTGCAAATATACTTGTGTTATTGATCTGTGAGCCATCCTTTTTCAGCGACTGAAGCAAAAGTGAAGGGAAAATATCTTGAAAGGGGAGATGAAGGATCAACCTGCAGCTGTTTTGATTATTTTGACTGGAGATGTCAGAATGTTGAAGTGAGAGAAGAGATGCGCCTGCTGCTTTTTGACTCCATCCATTCTGCCAATTATTTGAAAATTGAGTTTTAAAAAGTTGTCTACTGTAAAAAGTGTACTGTTTCACTTTTGGTAAAATAGATGAACAAAAAGCACTTGGGGTTACTATAAGTCCTAATCACCTCTGGCTGTCATGAGAGAAACACTTCCTGAGTGAAATAAAAATGAGAGGAACCGCAGAGTACCTGCCATCTTGTGAATCAGCTGTGCATGTTGCTTTTAATAAACAGCAGTAATAAATGGCAGTAATTGGAAAGGCAAATGTATTTCTGACTTTAGTAGCAGTCAAATTGCAGTTGAAAGCGTCCTTCCCAGAGGAGCTGTTAAGGGAATTTACTATGTTTATCCCAGCTCTTTCATTATTTTGACCCTTTATTCTCTTTTTGCAGCAAGGTAAGTGACTCACCCACAAAGTACAAATTTCCTTGCCTTCTCCCCTGGTGTTTCTGGTAGTTTAATCCAGTTGAGATGTCGCACAGAGCCACCATGGAAGTGCTCTACGGTATTGCTTATTATTTTATGCTTTTGTAGTAGCCCTGGTGTGTTCAGTGAACCTGGTCTGGTGGGGGCTGAGCGTGGACCTGCCTTCTCTTGCTGCCTCTCCTGGCGTTCAAGCTGTCTGCTGCAGGCACAGGGACATTAGGTTCCCTGATAGGAAGGTGAGGAAGAGAAGTGTTTCCAGTGCCTGTCCCAGCTCTGCCGGCAGTGACCTGGGGACCCAGATAACTCCAGTAGCTTGTGACAAAGCAGATGGGTGCTTTCCTCTTGTGAGGATAAAGCTGTAGAGCTGCACTGGTGTAGATATGCTATGTATGTGTGAACTCAAATGCAGCTTACTTGTTCCTCCGAAAGGGAAAGATTCCTTAATCCTACTAATAAACTCTTCTCAGCATTAAATCACCCAGCATGTAACTATCCTTGCTGTTTGCCTTCCAGAGCAAGAGCTTATCTTGGCATTAGGCTCGGTGCTGGGTAAAATCTCCAAGGAAAGCTCTCAAACCAAGAGTTTCTCTTGAAAGCCCGTGATTGAAGTACAGGCCTGAGGATGGGGGAGGTTAGGGAAGGGTAAACGGGGCAAAATAGTTTTAGAAAGGAAGAGACATAATGTAGATTGATTGACACAACCTTGTTCTGTGATTCAGCTTGAAGAAAACCTGGTGGGAAGGAGGAGATACAGGGAGTTGAATGCTGACATTCCTGAGCAGGTTTGAAAGACACAACTTTTACCTTGCATTTCTCAGACTCGACAGTCTTTCTCTCGCACCTTTTGATTGTGCTGCATCTCTCTGGTAACATCATTTTGTGGCGGTGGTTTTGGCTCCAAAGCATTAGTTTAAGAAGTTTCCAGCTGCAGCTGCTCGGTTCATTTATTTTGGTAGGGTTATTTCTAAGCCAGGTCAGCTAACCACAGTGAGCATGGCGCAGCCTCATAGGCAGCAGTGTGCTCTGGCATGGGGATGTAGATAGAGACTGAGTACTCCATACCACAAGACTGAAAAAGTAAGTGTACCCTTTTCAGCTGAGAAATCCATCTTCCTCCTGTCTGGGGTAGAATCTTGCACTTCACCTACCGCTGATCCTAGTTTCTGATACAGCAGCATATGCTGTTGGTTGTTCATCAGGCACAAGTGAATTGATTGCTCTTCAGGACTTCCCTTCAGAAGCTGTCTGATGTGAACAGGGACACATTACTTAATCCCAGGAAATAGAGCAAGACATAGAAAGGCATAAAGCAATGCATCTGCTTTGTCCGTTTCACTCTATCACGAATGGAGATGATCTTATTTTTGTCTCAAAAATGACATATTTCAACATTTCTTCCTGAATGCCCCTGGCAAATCCAGGCTAGAAATTTTGCCTAGAGCAATCTGGTGGATAGTTTTGTCCCCACAGTCAGAAGTAAACCTGCATTTTCTCCTTAAACTTCAGCATGTGTTGCAGCAGTTTTCCTGTATTCATGAGCTATACGCTTTCTGCCATTACTGCAGGACTGTTGCACACTCAGACAGCACAAAGACAAGCATAATTCAACAGCTGGAACATATAATATCGATACCATCCTGCGTGCATCTTTCACGTCATCACAAAGACATTTTTTGATACCTTTTTCTCTGTTTGATTCATCACTGGGTTCTTGAAGCGATGATCATTAATTCTAGGCACCATGAATGTCTGCCTTTGTACATGACTTCCCACAGATTCTCCCAGTGTGTTTTAATCCTGATTTGAAGCTCTCACCACAGTGGTCTTTTGTCAGAAAAAAAACCACTACATGTAATAAACCATGCCCACTAAAGCAAACTCCTTTATGAGAGCCTGGAATTGCAGAGATGAAAGGCTACTAAAAATGCCATAACTGTATCTTATTCTCAAATGTTTGTATGAAACTAAAATTCATCATATGTGTATTAATAGTAAAAATTTTATTAATTGTGAACACGGAGACACTTCTCTTTTGAAAAGCGATAAAAAATTAATGCCTTACTGATATTGTCAAGTTTCTTATGCATGTGTAGAAAACAAAATAACTTCAAGTCCTAAATCCTTTTCTTTGAGATGATGAAGAAAGCATATGGTTGTTTTGTGAGATGGGTCATTTAGGTGCTCATATAGATATTCAGTGGCAGTATTACTATGCCACTGCCTGTTCAGATTCTGTTTATCCATATAATCATAGCATCAAGCTCTAGACATTATAAAAAATACTATGCCAGTTCTTTTCAAAAGCTTTGGAAAAAAAGTCTTAATTTTCATCAGTAGACTAATTTCTTTTCAGAAATTTCTATAAACCACAGCTAACTCAAGAACCATGTCAAAACCTGCAAACAGTTTTTTTCCCTGTTGAGATTAGTGGTTTTGTTTTGAATATTTTAAGTAAAAGAAATCAAGTGACAAAGTACAGGCAAGGATTTATGTGGCATTAATGCAGCTGGAGAAAAGTTCATGTAATGATCCCTCTTCTAATCCAGGGCTAAGAAATACCGAAGCATTTATGAGAAATACAGGAGACCTAGGTTGGACACCATTTCTCTTGATTTATAGCAAGGAGATAAATTTGTTTCTCTTGCTCCAGGTTTTTTTCAGTCTTCTTATGAAGCCATTCTGCTTGCATAAAATAGAATATTATCTATTGAATATGTTGGCAGAAACAAGTTGTCTACTTTGAATGTCCTGACCTTTTTTCTTTCTTTAACTTTTACACATTTAATTTTTAAATTAATGTTTAGCATATTTTCTAACAAGCTAAAGTTTAGCTGGAGATAAAAGGGGAAGGAGCTCTTATCAAATTACTGAAAACTGTTGATGCTCTTTTTTAGTGGAAGAACTTTGAATGGAAATAGAAGAATAACATCTTATAACATCTCAGGACCGTTCAGAACATACTGTTTGAATTTAACTGGTAAATTGACCAGCTACTGAAGGTCTAGGACCCCAGATTTATCTTGTTCAAAGAATATAAATTTAATTAAGCAGTCTGGTCACAAATATTCATTTCAAGAGAGTCGAAATATGTTCTTGTAGAAATTTGTCACTTATTGCAGAATTCTAAACCTTAAAAACGTATTTTTTTACTTCTCATTGAAGTAGATTTTTGCTCAAATAAAGAGGCTTTAAGGTTTGTGGTTTTTTATTAGCATTTTCAGTATGTGCAGTATACGTGCAGGTTCTTCACGTTATACAAGGTTTGAGATCTTTGGTAAAGTATGAGGTCTTTAGTACAGTAAAAGGAAGAGAAACTGTTGAAGACCCAGTAAATTAAGTGCATGATTTCTTTTAGCAACCGTTGAGTGGCTGCTGTGTGTTGCTTTAACTATATTAAGGACAGAAACAGCTTTAGCAAATGCTGGGCCCTGTGTGAAATCAGTATCAAGTGTGCACAGGAGAGGATTCTTTTGCAGAGGTGGGGGATGCACATGTTCTTGCATAACACTGTCAAATTTAGCAGTGAGTTGAATAACACCCAAAAAGATTTCATGTGTGGAGAGTAAGGCTTCTCTAATTAGCTGTTAAATTCCAAATGATGGGTGCTAAACACTGTATTATAGCAGTAAGCATCTCTGCTACAATGCGTCAATCGTTATCATATTAAAGAGACTGTTGGTTGTGGTGGTCAGTGGTGTTTCAGGTCACAGAGCTCTGCTGAAGCTCAGGTTGTTTCTGCATTTCTTTGGCTATTTCACAGCCCTTTGAATATCAGCTGTATACAGTCAGATTGAAACATGTGCTGAATTTGGGTGACCTTCATAAAAAGGAGAGGATAATAAAAATAGAAAACACAGTTAAAATAATTATAGTAAACCAGCCACTGCTTCTATCACATCCCTGTTGCATAAGGTGCACTTGTAATGGAAGGTATTAACACTTGTGCCTTGCTCATCCTTTGTAAATATTTTCTTTACACATTTGCTTTGAGTTTTTCTGAGCAAGTAGACCTGTTTGTATGACTGTAGGTTCACCTATGTTGTATGATAGTTTTTTGTTGAATTGTACCTATGGTGACTTCCAGTGCCAAATTCTTGTTTGATGTTGTCTGTAGGTGTACCAAATACTTGTGGTTCACTGCACGTGGTCTGAGCCACTCTGTGTTTACAGAAAGTTGTTTCATTTTCCAAGGGGACAGATGGGATAAAATCTCACAAATCTTCTCTGAACATTCTGCAAATGTTTCTGATCTTTTTCTTGTATTTTGTTCGCTTCTGAGTCTCAACACATGCTTCCTCACTGTCTCCCCCCCTGGGATGACCAACAGAAGATTTAACACCAGATTCCCCTCAAGACTGATTTTAGAGGTGGAAAAGATTTAAATTGCTTCCGCTCCCTGACCAGCAGCTCAAAGATTTAAGAACCTTGTTAAAAGCCAACTCAGACTGGTATGCAAAAAGCCAGCCATGTCCAGCAGATGATACTTAGACCCATACTGACACTACCTTGCTTTCCAGCCAGCTGCTTTGAGACCTGGTTTCAGCCCAATTAGAAGGAGGATTCCTTGGATCAACTTTGTTACAAAGCAAACTTATTAGATATATTTAGTAACACATAGATCATGTTTAAATTATTATTTCTTCTCAGAGTCAAAATCAGAGAACTAGGCGAAAAGTATATTTTAGTGTCAATTTAGAACTTAAAAGAAAAATTATCTGTCACATGTTAAATGTCCCCTAAATCACTCCTACTTTCCCTAAAGTTGTGAGATGGTAGGCTGCAGATGCAGAAAGCCAGTTTTGAGTAGCATATTTTGATTACTGTTGAATGTTTAAATTGTCATATGAACTCTGTATTCAAGCCTGGGCTTAGTCATTATATTTAGCCTAGTTAAAGTAGAATTTAGCAGGTAGACTTTTGCATTTTTTTAAAATTACTCTGATCAGTTTAGAATGTCTATCAAAGCAGGCACTTATTACATGTATAATGTATGTATGCAAATAACAGATACAGGTAAAGAAATGAGCCTGCACTGACTGTGAAAGAAGTTTGTTTGTTAGTAGGCTGCAGTGAATTTCTGTACAGTAAATAGTAAAAGAAATTCTTTCAACCCTAAGTCAAAAGGTAATCCATGAAGCGAAGTGCTTTTATCCCACAATTACTTAAAAAAGGCATGAAATCAACAACCAAATAAAGTGTACATTTGAAAAAGAAACATATTCCAAATATATTTTATTTAAACATGTTTGTAAACAGAATTATTCCCAGATATTTTAATTTTTTTATTGGACTGCACTAATCAGTTAATGCTGTAAACTTTCCGCAGTATTTTCTATAGATGAATGCTGTGGTCCAGCCCTCTTGCTGGGAAAGCTTCTATGTGACTGCACGGTGAAATAAAACTGAGAACCATTAGAGTTAAATGTAACCTAATGGGGAAAAAAAGGTACAAACAGTATCAGGTTTGTGATCCTGTTCACCCCATTGCCATCCAGATTGTGGTTTGGGACCAGAATAGAGGCTGCACAGGAGTAAGAAGACATAATTTGGGGGTCATGCAAAGACAGCATTTAATTTTGGTGAGAATGTTGGCTGAAAAGAATTGAAAGTATGCATAAAACTGTCGCCTGAAGGACATTCTGAATTAGAGTTCAATTTCATTATTAAAATACCCTTGAAAGTACATTTTAAAAGACTTCTGCTTTACTTCATAAATAATCAGTACATGACATCTGGTCCAGGGCCCTTCATCTCACTGATCTCTGTATTTCTCAAACAGGTACTTTATAAGGGGATAGCTAATATTTATGTGGACATAACTTGACTAGTCCTAATTTTCTAAAATGCAAGGTTTATCTGGGTTTCATTACAACAGAGGATTGCATCCAGATCAATATCTTGTTTGTAGGACAACTGAATAGCTCTGTTTGGTGGTGGTTTTGCCCCAGTTTTCTCCTTCTCACTATGTATTTTACCTGGCCTATTACTTTCTTTAGATTTCTAATTCTTTCCTCCTCCCTTTTCCTCAATTTCTCCTTGTTAGTTATGGTGATGAGGTGCATTGAGGCCCAGGCAGCCTGCTCCCTTCCTCCATGCCCAGATCACAGGCAGGCAGTGATGAGGGGCCAGGAGGGGCTGGGAGCTGCTGCCTGCCACCTGTGAAAAAGAGGCACCAGTCATCACAGAAAGAAAATGTCATTTTTGCAAAGCTTAAGACCTGTCCCCTGTGTTGAGTTTAAAGAGTAGAGAGGAAACTGATCTCCTTTGTAGAAATTTCTTCATCACCAATATTCATCTCAGCTGTGGAAATAAAACCAACTGTGTAGACAGCACACATCATCTACCTTTTGTGTCTAGTCTAGTTGCTGGGGTCTTTCTTGACTGCCTTCATTCACGTTTGCCAATCAGTTGGCAAGTTGGATAAAATTCACAACGAATGCATTAAGCTGCCTTCAGACAGAGCAGGAACTTTCTTCTTTTTGCCAGCAGTGAGAAAAGGGATCACTGAATGTGTGAAGTCTTTCCAAATGCACACTTGTATGATTTCCTTACAGTTCTTTGGGGGCTTTTTTATATTCTCTTCGTAAATTGGGCATTTAACCCATTCCATTTGCCTTTCTGTAAGAGTCTGTTATAATGTTTTCTCCAAGTTCATAATGTCTTTTGTCCAGGCTGTTTTTAACCTGTAAAAAGTAGTTGTACTTAATATATGGCTCCTATTTCAAAAAGATGGACACGTATGACCTCCGGAGTTAAGACTGTGTGACTGTATACACATAAACTTAGATTGTTTTCAAGTGTCAAGTCTTAAAACTTTTCAAAGTGGCCATTTGTCTTTCAACTAGCAGATCATCAAATCACACCTGTGTGATGACCTTTGTGAAAAAGAAGCTGAATTCACCTGAAATAAATTACAAGTTCCATTTTATAGCATAAGAGAATACCAGACTGTAAATGTAGTCAATAAATATCTCAGATTAAGACACACCTTTTTTTGACTGTCTGGACTCCCTCTCAAGGTATGAACCTTCCCCCGCCTTCCCGTCCCTAGGATTCAGTGCTGAATTGTCTGGATGTAGTAAAGGTTTTTCACTGCTGTTTCATAATGTTTCATATATCAGAATTAGGAGCTATTTCCATATCTTTTATAAAATACGTGCTTGTCTTTATTTTAGGACACGGACTTTTGCTTGCTGAATAATCTGTTGAAATTATAAAAAAAAAAAAAATGCACTTGATTTGATTTAGTCAAGACTGGTGTAAGGCTTTGTGGGCTCTGGACAGTGTATGCGGTCGAATGTGAAGTAAGTGAAATAGCCTTTTGGGCTTAGGCTTTGTAATGATTGGTACCTCTTCCTTCTCCTTGTTGTTTCCCCCATTTGCATTTCTTAAAGCAGCTTTCTTTTCTACTAAGCCTGATTTTCAAGATGAGAAAACCTCTTGTATGACAACATAGATTAAAGTCACCCCACACGCACACTTCCAGCTGTTCTTCTGTGCATCTTTAAGACAGTGAGTTGGTGATGACTTTGGGGATGTTGCTTGCGGTGTAGGTTAAGTTAATCTCTCATGCTAAAGCACTGAAGCCCCAAAACTATGAAAGCCCTGCCATCCTGATTTTTGGCACCTCTTTCTTGTCCTGTCATCCACTTAAAACATTGTTGATAGTGTGTTCAAAATCAGCTGTAGATGTTTCTCAAGAAGTTGGTAGCTTCTTCAAGGTTTAGAGGCTATAACTGATTTCTACTGGTATTATTTATTTTTATATTTTTTGGCAGTTAATTGGGTTTTAAATAATCTTCCAATGTGTCAGACATTCTTCCTTTCTTGGAAGATGACCACTGGTCCACAGTATGAGAGTACTATTGCTATTCCTGCTTGATTCTTTGTTTGCTTGCTTTCTTGCTTAAGGTCGAAACATTTCTTTCTGTCTAGTTTGTGCATTACGATAACAAAGACTGTGAAGTATGTGCAATATTGGTAAATACAGTAGTCTTACATGTCTGTTAAATGGAAAAAGACATCTCTAATTGATATCTTGTAAATGACAATGTTCTTTTTGACTGGTGAAAAATGACAAGTTTACATTTCTAATATTTTAAAGTGCAATTTACGATTGCAAATAATGCCACCTCAGCCATCTCTGTTGCATTTGCTTTCCTATTAGTGAGTTTCCCTTGCCCTGCTTCCTTTGCTTATTTTTTTTTATGAGGGAGGAATATTGTCTTTCCATAGAAAAGTAGTTGCAGTGATTGCAAATTGAATGGAATGGGAAGTATTAAACTGTTCATAAATCAAGCATAATTTTATAAATATCCCTTTCAGCACAACTAAATAGCGGTGTGAAACGTGTTTTCATGTCTGATTTATAGCTGGATCCTTGAGCTTGTTCTGTAAGTTCACATAATAGTCAACACTAGCTTGCAAATCAGGAGCACTGAAATGACTATTCGCTGTGCTAAGGTAGAGAATTTGCAATCATTAATTTTTGAGGAACTCTGATTTTATAGCTCTCAGCATTACACATGGAAAGGATAAAGACAGACAATATTTGCTGCTTAAATTCTGGATGTGGCTCTTTCTTTATTCTTGTGTTTAGGAACGTTTGGTACTTTCAAGAGATAAAAATATCTCTTGGCAATGTAAAACTGAACAACATTTCACCCAAAAGATTCCCCTTATTCTTTTCCTTTCCAGATGTATGAACATGCACAGGAGAAGAAAATCCAACTGAAAATCTGATTATAGTTCTTCAGGGTCAGAATTTTTTACGAGTTTTGCCTTATTTTTATGATGTTGCTTGGTTTGAAATTTCAGGAGACCAAGGAGAAGTTTAACTGCAATGTCATACATGCTTGGAAAAACAGCATTTCAAACTTAACTTTTTATAAAAGAAAACAGGGTACAGGTACAGCTTAAGAGCCACGTGAATGATTGAGTTGGTTCCTTTTTTATTTGCTGTATCTTCGCGTTTAGTACTTTGCTTTAAAAAGTATAGCTTTTTCAATAATTAGCTTATTTCTACAAACAACGTTTTTTTCTGTACAGCAGAAAAATGTAAGTATTACCCCAGTAAACTTTGGGTTTTGTTTATTTATTAGTTGTATTAATAAAAAAATTAATGTATTTGTGAGTCTTGAATCTTGAAGAGTAGAATGAAGAGATGAGAAATACGATACTAAAAAGGTTTGGTTGGATGCTTCTTGGACAACTTCAAAGCAAATAATTTGAGTGATGTGGAAAAGAACTGTGATTTAATGCCATCCATTTATCGACCTGGGTTTAGCTAACATGCATTTTTGAGGAGGCAAAAACCTTTGAGCTTTCTCTATTGTAATCTGTAGGAAAAATGAGACAAATTTTACTTCTCACTTCTAAACACCAACATGTTTGATTTGGGGGTTGATGTTTTGGGAAGAGGTTGGTTGCATTATTACCAGCTTTTGACTTGTGAGGCCATTATGGACAAATGGAAGCACTTTATATGGAAAGCAAGAATTTGTTGTTAGTTTAATCAAAGAACTATTGTTATTCCAATTTCAATAGTTTAAAATTATATGCAGTTAGAAGGATATATATGCAAACTTTCTAATATCTACCCTTTTTTTTTTTCCCACTACACCTCTGGGTCCTAAGGTCGGTGGCAGCTGTTGTGATTAGGGTGGGGTTGCAGTGGGTCATCAGTATCCTTTACCGGGAGGAGTACAGTGCTGATACTGGCGGTTGTAGGGGATCCATCTTGTGTTGTTCTTACCTGTTTGCTAGCATGCTTTGTGGTTTGCGCTTCTTTTGTTGCGCTGTAAATCCACATTACATCTGAAGGTGCTGTATGTGGTGTGTTTTACATGTGCTGATACTGGTTCTTTGTTCTCTTTTTACTGCTAAGACTGGTTTTACGCACAGCTCCCAAGGTTGCATTCATTTGCTGGACAGTCATAGCCCACTAGACAAGTTGCTTTTAGCCCTTGGGCCTCCAGGGTAGTTCAGGGCCTCTGCCTTCCTCTCATGCCTGTATTCCTCTCTGCTGCATTTTAGTGTAGGGTCACAGACAGTCCACTCTGCACAGAATAATTACTCATTATTACTGCTTATTAGCTGCAAAAATATATTTAATAGACCTTACACAACAAAGTTGTACAAAGCTAAGCAAAAAGTAAAGCAAAGTGTGTAGCAGTTACCTGGACATCGGATAATTTCTGTTAGGAGCTAAAGCAAGTCTCCAGGCAAGGGAAGACAAGACCCTCAGGCCTGTGGTATTAATTTAACAGTAAGCCTGTGGCCTGTCACAAGAAACGGCAGCACTTTTATTTCTTTGTCTCCAAGGCCTGTAGGGGGTTGGTGTTTAAATACTCCTTCACTTGCCAGGTGGCATTTCTCCCACCTTCTCCAGTGAGCCTTTGAAAGGAGAAGATTTGCACCGGTGCCAGGCAGGCATCATGGTAGCACTGAGGTCTGAGGGGCCAGGCAGAGTTTTATCCAGTTAATCCTGACAGAGTTATCAGGAGAAGGGAGAGAGGATGTGGCAAGTGCCCTTTGAGAGAGAGGAAGGAGAAGACCCCAAAGAACTTCAAAAAAGCAAAATGTAGGGGATCTGAGAAGCATAGTTTGTGATGAAGTGGCAATGAAGAGAAGGAAATAAATAGGGAAAAAAAGATCAGAGAAGTAAATGCAATTGCCCCAGTTGCAGACCTCAGGAAGTCACAAGCCGAACACTAAAAACAGTGTCGTTTATTAAATGCGCTCCCAAGTTTCTGAGCTTTTAAGCAAGGTTTGGGAAATATTTTCAAACCTTCTTTCACAGTGGTAAGGACTGGAATATTAGCTTTATTTTTATTTTTTTTTTAATGAAAGCTGAGATTCTAACTAAATCATAAAATTTTAAGACCATGGACTTCAAGAATAAGGACTAAATAATCCACAACTTAAAAATCATGCATACTGGCAACACTACTCACTTGCTTTCATAAAGCAATTAATTAACAGGGAGAGGAGATGAGAAATGTGGACATTCCTTATTGTTTCACCCGTGAAAACTGTCTCCTAGTGCATGTGGCCATCTGTACATCTCCTGCATTTCAAATCTTCTTATCTGAATGACTTCAGCAAGTAACTTACTTACTCCAGCACATTACTGACTTCATGAGTTCAAGGGTTCTGGGAATTAATGGAGATAGTGAAGATAATAGGTGAAATGCTAAGTGATTAGTGACATTTAGAAAGATGAGAATATCTATTTCCATTTTGTGACAAAGGCTATAGATAGCCTCTCATTTATTTTTTCTTTCTGAAGTGAGTTTGTATTTCTGAAAACATTCTAGAAAACATCTTTAAAAGATACAAATGCCTGGAAAGGAGACTTTAATTTACCAGGAAGGAACTAATTTTGTTGTGAGCAGCCTTAGTGCTGTCTGTCCAGTGACTGCACAGCCAGATTTGTGTGAAGAGCCTTACAGAAAAGCCATACAGCATGTAGATTTAGTCACTGCTGTCATATTTCTATATTTAATCAAGAGTTATTATAGAAATACTCCTTTTAAAGTAATATCAGTGTCACATGAGGATTATCTCAGAGGACTGTTTGTATCTCTTATGGTTATGACCTAAATTTTCTATATTTAGAGCACATCATGGATCTTAATACCTGTGATTTCACAGTTTCAACTGTGAACTTCAAGGTTTAGTCAATCATGAATGCATGAAAGTAGCACTATAAGCTTCTTTATTGTGGCCTTTTAGACCTGTGCAACATTTTTCCATGCTAAAATGCTCCCATTCTTTAAGCTGGTTACACATCAGAGGGAGAATGAAGACAAAACTGTTTGCCATGGTCTTAGTCTATGCATGCTCACTAGTTATCCTTGTTTTGTATTACTCTGGTAAGAATTTGTTATGTTAGTAAATTCATGTTTTTAAAGAGGCGGCTTACCTTTTCTTCCTTGTAAGATGTATTTTTCAGGATTTCTGTCTCATCAACTTTCCCCTTGAGACTGGTTCTTCAATGCGATGTTATTTGCACTTGAAGTTATATATGTGATTTCTTAATTACTGTTTGTGATGCTTGGTAATTTTTTTGTCCAGGACTAAAATCAAATGGAAGGTAATTTATGATTATTGCATTAAAGTAATGGCCTTTGCAATTGATACGTCTTAGCATATTAGTTGCAAAGGTTACTAGTGGAAACAGTAACATTGAATGGAGGACAGTAACCCTGCTAAATTGGAATTGATATATATATATAGTCATATACTTAGATAGCTAATTGTAAATCAAGAATCTTGTATTAAATGCAAGATTGTTACTGATGAATTAATGCAATTAAAAAAAAGAGACTTTTCTGTTTTGAGAATTCATTTGATTATCACATCTTTATAAAACATTTTTATTTTAAATTGATATTTAAATTATCATTATATGATTTCAAAGCAGCTGGTGTATCACACTTGGAAAACACATCACACTTTGAAAACAATCAATTAGTTAGTTATGTTCTCCTGTCATGATAGTACCTTAGAGGATACTTTACTATGATTTTTACCCTATAAATTATTGTATCTTAATGAGTTGTACTTCCAGTTGTTGTGGAACTTTCTGATGGGTTTAGAAGTTGTCTGCCAGGATATATCAGAGGCAAAATTGACTGTCTGATTTCTTACAGGTTTGGGTGAAACTACTTAAATAATTAAAATTATGTTTGGCTTTGTTTTTGGGTTTTTTTTTTTTCCCACAAAAGACTGAGAAGATTAACTTTCTCTGAAATAGAATAACTTTTAAAAAGTAATTGTGATTATTTATTCTTATGTAACTTAAGTAAAACTATTCTTATACTTTTCTAAAAGTCATTTGCTAATTATTTGATTAAAACCCATGGATCCCTAATACAAATCAGTTTTTAAGCATCATTTGAGGCAAGAAGTCTGTAACTTTTGATCAGGACAGCTTAGTTACATATTGGAACAAGTAAATGAAATAAAAAAATCAGAGCCTGTAGCACAATTTCAATTATATGTTAGAAAATTGTGAATAGAAAATTGGTGGAAGTGCAGGGGTGGAGAGGCTGGGGATCTGTCATTCATGGCCTACTTACAAAATTGGGAGGTATTGACTTGCTCTCCCTTAGCTAGTTTTCAGTAGCAGCCTTTCCCATACCATAACAAAGGTAGGAGAGCAGCATCTCTGCTAACAGTTCCAGTCAAAATATCTGCCTAGTCTTAACCCTAAACAGTCTTGTTGGTTAAGATCTTCTACAGTATTTTCTTAAATAATTAAATAACATACATACTGTCTGTTCAATTTTGTATTTTAGCTGAGTTGTACAAGAGGGTGAGAAGAGGAGTTTTGTGCTCCATGTGGAGGCAGGAGGATCCCTGGAGGCTGAGCAGGCTGCAGCCTCCAGAGCCGCTGCCGTTGGGGCACAGTTTTCATACCATAATGTCAAGATATTGTTATATTGTCTGTTCAGAGGAGACCCTTTAGCTTGCACCTCAAAGACTCCAGTTACTTGCGAATGTTCTCACTTTCCTCTGTATGCAAAGGAATGGGAATGGGTAGTGATTTCTAAGACTTGGAAGATTTTAGTCCTTTCCTTCATACACATTGCCCGTCTACAGAAATGCCAGGTCTGGTCTAACGTGGGAGTTTACCTTCCTGGCATTTTGGCCTTTTTCTATTCTTGGCACTGGATACAAGTTTTATTGTAATGAACTGAATTGTTTCTTCTTTAAAGTCAATTATTGATAGCTTGGACTTCATTCACCCAGTGATATATGTGTAAGATGAAGAAGGAAAAAAATCAACAGACCTATGCCAGTGTGATCTAATAAGAGTTAACTAACTCTCATCTAAGAGTTCCTCTATAATTTGAAAGAAAAGGACAAGGTAAAATATTCAGAATTCTTGAAACAGCTCGTGAAATGCTGATGGGAGAGAAATGACAAGGCCAGGGGATCTAGTGGTTTGTGAGGTTATGGGATATGAAAGCCAGTCAGCTACCATTACCCTTTGGTTGACCACTTTGATATGGTGAACAAAAAGGTTAAAGCTTTCATGTTGTTTGCTCCTTCCCTCTTCCTTCTGGGAACAGTTACGTCCCTTTTCTTGGCTTGATCAGCAGTAATCTCCTGACCTCATGAGACATTTTCCCAGGAATTAAAGTCCCCTCCCTCTCTTCCCTCCCCTCCCACGTCCCCTGGGATGGTGCTTCTCTTAGCAGTCTGGCTAAATATCCACCTCTGAGAAGAAGAATGTGCCTTCCAAGGTCTTCTCACTGGGGTGGCAAGATTTTCTTTTTCCAGTGAGGAGATTATATTTATGATGGAGGATCTGCCAGGTGCTTGTGTCTGCTATGATTTTAAAGGCTCTAAGCTTTTCCTGAGCCTCTCAAGGGTTACTGGGTCAGCTACAGCTTCTGCTTCCTGAGGAATTCATTGGTTGGTTTCAATGCTAATGGTTCAAATCTGGTATAATGTACTAAGCCAGTGAAAGACAGCATGCTCTTCACTGCTTGCTTGTAACATAGGGCAGAAGAACACTCACAGGTTGCTTAAAAAAACACACCTTTCTCACAGAATGTCTTGACGTTATCTTTTGTTGAGTTTAATACTTAACTTGATTTGTATTTAGGGTAGTAAATGTAGTTTGTAGACCCCCAAATCCTTTTTCATACTGAATTTCTCTTTGTTGAGGTTGTCATGTTACTGTACTATCATAAAAAAAAAGTTCTGCAGCACTAGAATTCAATGCTCTTTTTCTGTGACTTTGACTTTTGATTGCAAAGTGAGGTTGACATTTGTGCCTTAGTTACACTGTTTGCATTTTTTTTTTCTTTTACCTGCTCAACTGTCATCACACAACTTAAGAGAACTTGCTACGTATAGACTTCTGCTCCCTCTGTGAAATTTTTGTGAAAGACTGGAAACTTACTGGGTGTAGAAATCATGGTGTGTGGGGTGGCTGCACAGGTAAGCACTAGAGCACAGTCACACGCAACCTCTGGGTATGATGCTGTGAGCCTCATTCCCTTGGGCACTCAGTGTAAAAGTCTCAGAAACACTTTTCCTTTGGTCTGCTGGTTTTCCATAAGTCCAGTGCTTCTGAATGTCAGAAACACAGTCTTGATACAAATACCAATATAAAACCAATATCCTCTTATTCATTCTGAATTCAGAAATGGTTTATTTGACCCTGTGCAGGAAAAAAAAAAAAAAAAAAAAAAGAAAAGAAGTGTGAGTAAATAATCCTGGTGCTGGTAAAACATAAAGGGATGGGCTTTGGGGATTTATGGGGACATTGAGTTACATTGCCAGAACACATTATACAGAGATGGACTGTAAAAAAGGGGGAATAAAATCATTACTTCCAACTTAAACTCTTTTGACTGGTTATATAAAATGGGAATAAATTTACAATTGTAACTGATGAGAAAAGTTACATGATGTTTGTTTTGTACCTCCAACTGCAAAAGTGCAAACAACTGGAAAAGATAGGAGTTATGCTGGAAATCTATTTTTCATTAGTTTTATACAGCAAAAAACCCCAGATCAACACATAGGGTGGCAGACTTGCTGCCTGACCAGCAGCTCCTTCTGGCCCTGGGAGCTTAGCCAGGGCCAGTCCTGCCACTCAGAGCTGTGCTTTCCAGGATTCAGTTGTTTCATGCCCGCCTGACTGCAGTGCTGTGGTTGGGGAGGTTGGTGGGCATGTCAAAAACATCTAACTGAGGCAAGGCCACTGTTCATCAAAATGCCTCAGCTACTTTGGTAGCTGCATTTCATTGTGACACTCAGATTTTTTAAGATTCTGGTCACTTACCAGATTTTTCTTCCTCTCTGTGAGCCCTGGTTCTAACACATACACTTTTTAGCAAGAAGGTCTGCCAAGCTACACAGAGCAGGCAGATAGTGAACAGTTTTGCACTTTAGATATGCTTCTGAACTTCCTTTAATGCTTGGCACAACAGTTGAAGGTGATGGGGGGGAAGTACAGAGCGAAAAGGAAGAGGAGGAATGAATTTTAAAATATATTTTGAGCAATAGGCTCTCTCCTTTACTGGCTGCTGTGCTTTTGCCAGTTGGGGAGAGCTCTGCAGTAATCATGTCAGAGGTAACACTAGAGGCCAGATCTACCATTATTTCTTCTAATTTTCTCCATTAGCAGTGCTGTGATGCAGGGTGGTACTAGCTTGTGTACTGGGCTAGCTTCCAGTAGCCCAGTGAGCTCGGTCAGCTGCTGCTCAAAGACAAGTGACAGAACAGTGTCCCATAAATTTCTCTCCTAACATGCTCTTTCACAGCTTAAGCTGTCTTTCTTCTTCTCTCTTCTTTACCTTTTTATTTATTTGTTTTTCCTCTGTGACAATTTTATCAGTCCTCAGGATGTTTTAAATGTCGCATTTCTGGTGGGTGTAAAAAGCTTTGAATCAGCAAGTTCTAACACTTCCCTGTCTGGCCCATGGAGCCCAAGCCGTGGTTACCTGGCCCACCTGTATTAGCTTCCCTGCAGCAGATACTCCTGAAACAAAACGCCTTCCAGAGTACCACCTTGTTCACATCTCTTGTCCTTTTCCCTGCCCGTTTCTTGGGTGTCTGGGTGTTGAAATCACTGCACTGCCTGGTGACTTTAGGATTGGGACCAGCCTGGGAATAGCAGATACCTGATGCTTTTCTCTCTGTGCCTTAGGTTTTGTGGGTTGAATCTGGGGGCAAGGCTGAATACTAACGTTTAACTTCTTGGTAATGTCCTTTGGGTTCAGCAATCCGGGATGTTTGGCTATTTTTATGCCTCCTCTGAGCTTCCATCTCCTGACAGACTTCCCACTTTGTTTCTGTCTTTTTGTGACCTTTCTGCTCACAGATAAACCTGCCACCATTATGGTCAGCTTCATCATGCCTACAAACATGGGCAGCCCCCTTATTGTGAGGGATCGAGGCGGGCTTTATGGGCCACTTTTCCACACTTTCTGTGTCTCAGTATGTTGCTACCTGACCTGATCTACTAGAGAGTGACATTTTCTCTCTGCGGGTTGCTCCCTGCATGTCCCTGGAGGGGACTGTCTCTTCAGCATTAATCTAATCCTTTTCCTTATAGGGGGGATCTTGGCGTGTGCTTCCCACCAAGGCATGTATTCTCCCACACCCATCAGCCTGCGTGGCAGCCTCCCACACAAGGCAGAGTGCTGTCCTTTACCTACAGCCAACCTTAGTGCTGAAGGTTAATGTGCTACTTTTCCAACAGCAAAAGATGCCCAAGTGCTTCTACATTTTCTTCCTTTCCTTTGTTTGCTCTTCTCCCAGACATTCCCGTAAACTGTAACTAGTTCTCCGAGTTACCTCCTTAGAGTTTTATTTGCTGAAAACTCAGTAGTATTCTGGGGCTATTCCAAAACTAACTGAAGTACTTTCTGATGTAAACTGTACTGGTGTGAACTATGTTCTCTGGAGACATGTTTAAATACATCTAGAGCCTTTTGTTTGACTGTTGGGGCAGCACATCACTATTTCTCTCTACTCATTTTCATACAGTGGACAAATCTTTTATATATTAAAGAGTGTTAGTTGTAAATACCTTTTTATATCTGGGAAACAGCTTAGTGCCATTGGGGGCATCCAGAACACTTGCATGAGATCCCTTCATTTCCATATCTTCTTTCCGAGCTGTCGTACCACCTAGAAGTTAAGTCTGTTTGTTGGTAAAGTCACTTGTAGCATCTCGTGATCTGGGTTGTCTAAAGTGTTGAACAATATCCAGGCATTTGGCCCGTGTGCCACCTTACTCCTCCCCAGAAGATAATGTACCACATTCATTACCTGAGATACCTGGGTTGCAGCTCCTTCCATCTCTCCCAGGTTTCTATTCTAGAGCTGCAACCTCTGCATGATGTCATGGTCTGAACTGTCCAGCAGTTGCAGCAAACATGCCTTGGTCAGCAGTCCACACAGAAGCAATCTGCCTGCACATGAGGGCTTGCCTCTCCTTACTGGTAGCTCAGTTCTTTTGCCATGGTCCTGTCTTGTTCCTGTTACCACAATGACAGGAACAAACTAAAACATTTTCTTGCTGAAATCTGAGCCTGAAATCTGCTCAAAACCCCCTAAACTACTTAAAACTAGAACAACAAACTTCATGAAACTGAGAAAACTCAAAATGAGAAAGGAGACTTCTGCCCTGAGTAGGGTTGGTCTTTTTAAGGCTTGTTTTCTGCCCGTCAACTTAGTAACTTTTTCTGTTGAAATAAACCCCACGTTGTCTCTTTTAGGATCCAAGAAAAAAAATCTTTCCTCCTGTTGCTCTGGGTCTAGTCTTTTTTTTTGTACTTCTCTCCCTGCCTGCATATTGCCATTGTGAGCTGCATATGAATGCTTTTATGAATTTTAATACATAGCACTTAGATGCCACATTAATAAACATATGATAAGTTCATAGAGTACCAGAAAAGGATAACTAACTAACCCACCATATATGTATATAGAGACTGTCTGTTTGCTTTGGGGACAAAAAGTAGGTAAAACATAAGTCACTAGAAATATCTCTTTTCATAGAAAACAATAGTATGAGATATGGAAGAGAGATCAGATTAGCTGTGCTGGTGAGTCCTTGAAGACTAGCATGAGTTTGGCCAAGCAAGTGGAAGTAGTGAAACAGAGAGTTTGAGTGTTTTGTGAACGTTAAGTTCTACAGTCCATTGCCTGGTGGTTGTTGTCACCTTTCTGGTTTTGTTAGTTTGTTTATTTGTTTTTGGTTTTTGTATTTGGAGATAAAGTCTAAAATTAAATTAGTTTAATAAGATTGACATATTGTGTTTTTTTTTTTAAAATAAACTTATGTAAATGTGAAAGGGCTCACGCAGTAAAATAAAATTAAGACTTAAAGGGTTTTCAAGGCCTTCCCAAGAAGTCTGCCCTCCAAATCAACTCAGTATGAGTTGTACCTTAGCAATTCCTTATAGGTATTTGTGTAACTTATTCTTAAAACCTCTGGCAGTTAGAAAATAAGTAATGTTTCTGTGTTCTCCCTGCTGCTTTCTACACCTCTAATCATCATTGCTGTTCCTGTCCAAACCGTTTCTCTTCTTCCTATACCCTCTTGAAGCAGCATGCCCGAGATGGTGCAGCACGTGCGGGGTGAGGTCCCAGCCCCTCTCAAATGGTGTGGTAAGATTGTTTTGGGCCTTGTTGGCTGTATTCTTGTCTGGTCATCTTCCATGGGGTACTATCTTCCACACATGTATGACAGTCAATTCTAATTGTGATACAGTCCTTAAATCTTGTCATTAGGACAACCATCGAGTCAGTTAAACAATTCTTACTTATGGAGTTGATGAGTGCTGTCCGGTCATCTGCAGCTTTCCTGATTAAATTGTGGACTGTTTTTCATTTGGATCATTCTTCTAGTTTAGAAAGACAGTTTTGAAGTCTTCCTACTTTCTTCCACAGTTCTTTTAGGTTCTACTAGTTCAGTATCATTTGAAAATTTAAGAAGGACATTCTGTATCCCATCATCCAAATAGTTATTGGGAATACTGAATAGGAATGGACAAGGGGTACAAAGCTGCAGAAAATCAATTAATCCATCTTGCATAGTTGATAGCAACCTACTGTTAACTTTCCAGTCCATTGTGCAGTCCCCTTATTTCAGCAATACTTTTAAAGCTTGCTTGTGAGACTATTAGAGGAACAAAGTTCAGAGCATCAGTCAGTCCAGCAGAGAGAGGGTTCTCTGCTGTCTGTGTATTCTTCTATAGAAAGAAGTCAGGGCTGTGTGACATATTTTGTTATAGAGGTTTTCCTTGTTACCTTCTGCTTTCTCTGCATGTTTTTCTAGAAACTAAAGTTAGCTCAACTATTCTTCCATTTGCCATAGTCCTTTTCCCCCACTTACTGTGGCTCAAAGATCACCAGAGCAAAATATGCTGTAGCTGGAGTTTTATTAAACCTCTGTCTCACCTGTGCTTTTCTTTTTCCACCCTTAATTTTTACTCTTTCATCATCAGGGTGGGGTTTTGGGGTTTGTTTTTTTTTTTTAGTTTGTTCATTTTTTTGTTGTTGTTGGGTTTTTTCCCCCTTTAAATATGCAGTAATAGTGGACTTTTTAAAAATTGAAGACCAAACCAAATATACATGGTATTTCTCCTTTGTCAGGACTATCGAGTTTTTGATTTTTCCTTTGGGTGAGAGAACTGTTTTCTTGATCTGCTTTTTACTATTAATACGCATTAAAAGCAGGAGGAAAATTTTTAAAATATTTTTAATATTGATAACTAATTGTATATAATTTTATACTGGGTTTTTCTCCCTATTTGTTAGTTCTATTGTATTCATATTTATTTCCCCTTTAGTATTTTTTCCTAAGTTTCAGGTTATATATTTTCTATCTGTTTTCATATAGGTTAGTTTGTGCTCATGCCCTTAATATTATTTCACTGAGGACCTGTCATTTTCCTGAACTAATTTTTTCCTTGAGAACTGCTCCCCATGGGAAGCAGTTATACTTGAGAATACACTGAAAGTATATTAAAATCTGCTTTCCCTGTAACCATTGCATTCATTCTCTTGTTATCGCTCTTTCCTCACTGTTGCTGAGTTCTTCCATTTCATGAGCTCTTGTTTCTTTTCACTTTCATGTTCTTAAATGGTTTCTGCCAATCGGTTAGAAACAAACCTAGTCGAGGCCCCTTTATTTTGTTTTCCCTACTTGTGGTTTCCAGCACATTCAAAGATGTTACTCTTATCCTGCTTGGCTCCATTCTCAGTAAATGTCTACATAGTTTACATATGCCATTAAGACAATGACATATATATATATATACACGTATGATTGGTAATTATTCAAATAAAACCCTTATCACCTTCTCCGGGCTTGATTGCTTATAACATGTCTCTTCTGTTTCCCTTCCTTGGCTTTTTTTTCCCCCCCTTAATTTTATCCTTAAATCAGAGACTTTCAACTTTCTATCTCACGGTGCATTCTGAACCTTACAGAAGGTCTACATATTTGTTATGCTAGGCAACATCTTTCTTTTCCTTTCCAGAAAATGCTATCGCCGTCATGTAAATTCTAATTATGCAAATTAGCACACAACTCTGTTTTGTTAATTAACACGTTTTTTTGTTATGCAGTGGACTTCCAGTTCCTTTCAGTTACCATATTGGTGAGAATGCAAAGTGACAACAAAAAATTTGTGTAAATTGTTTAGTGATATGTAAACAGATGAGTTAGTTGTCTTCAATTTTTAACAAATGAAAGGATGCTGATTAATTAGGTACACAATCTGTATTGCTTCATGTGAAACCAACCTTTATAAACCCATCATAATATCATGGACTATATTAAATAAGTGTTATTTTACAATGAATATTTTAAAACTTAAGCTAATGTTGCATTAAAGTAATATAAAAATTACAAAGCTGCATAAAGTTAATATTGTGTTTATATTTATTCATTTTAAGTAGTTTTTATTCCCATTGTGCAGAAAAGGATTAATTTTTGATGAAAACCAGTAAAACATGCTTTTGTCTTCTGATGTCTGACTCAAAAAATGAACAAAGCCATAAAAACAAGTACTAGAAATCTTGAATTTGATACCATTCAACTGATTTAAAAAGTTATTTACACTAGCACAGAGGAGTATTTCTTTGGGATGAAATACAAATGTAAAACAAGATTAAAATATATTATTTAAATAATACCTACTGATTTTATTTTGTCTCTCTATTCTCCATATCTTGTAAACAGGTTTTATTCACAAAAAATAGAATGGCTTAACAGCATTGCAGCTTAATATTCTACTTTTAAGCTTCATTCCAGCTTCTTGATTGCTTTAACTAAATATGGAAATAGAATATGGCTATTAATGAAACTCATTTAAATTAAAAAAAATAAATGAAGAGCAGAATTCTACTATCTGTTTCCCTGTATCCCCACTATCACTTTGTGCACATGAGTTATGCCATAATGGCCATTTACAACCTTCTGGGTGACTCCCCACTGTTCAGAAAGGATTGCAGATCTCCTTGGAGTGTAACCATAGATTTTATATAATTTTGATACTAGAGAAAAGATACAGAATTTTAAAATTGTTCTTTCAGAAGCTTTGAAGTATGCAGAGTTTTAGCTGCTTAATAGCAAACCATATTTGCTGTCCACTAATTGTTTGTATTGCATGTAAATGGCATAGATGCACAAAGGGTGTTGAGGTAGGCTTACATGCACAAAGCTGTATCATCAGATCCATAGTTGATGAGATTCATCAAGTCTTTATAGTGAAAGGTACTTTGGGGGAAAAATAAAAAAAAAAAAAAAAAAAACAGGAAAGAAAGAGAGGGCAAAAAGGTAGGGGAGACTCCCACTAGCCAGGTGGAAAAAGAAGTGATGGGGTCCCCTGATGAGTGTCCTCGTCCTCCTCTGGATGTTCTCCCCTCTACAGTACGTGGCGATTGGAAAGAAACTAAATTTTGGGTTTCTCTAATATAAACGAAGCCCTACAAAATAAAGGACAAGACAATTTGAGGGTTGGAGGGAAGAAGGGCTGATTCTCATGCCAGTGGCAGTCGCTTCCCAGGAGAACCTGTTGCAACAGCAGGTGAAGGCATGTAAAGCCCTGTGTAATGTTGAGCATGTAAATGACAGCTGCTTATGAATAAGATGCTATTATGTGTAATACCTGCTGTCTGGATAAAACAATTGTGCATAGATAGGCAGCTGTATCATACAGGGTATTGTTTTGCTCAGGTTGATTCCCTGGTAAGACTGAGCGTAGGCTGCTCCACTTGCTTTGGTTCATCCTAAGGAACTATGTCACTGCATACCCACAGAAAATTCAGTCCACTGAACTGAAGAAAGTAGAGTAAACCAAAAATTTCTAGAAACCCAGATTAGAATTCTTACCACTGCTTTGCAGTTTGAGGCCATGTCTCTTTTCTTACAAAGAGAATATTGTTACAATTCTGTGTCATTTCATATTTCATGCTTTTTTAATAACTCTTGCTGCATCCAACCTGGAATTAAAACTTATCAGTTCCACAGCTATAATAAAAGTAAGGTTTTTTGCCAGCTAGTGTTTCATCTGCTGGCTAGATGACTAGCTGTGCACCAGCTGTATAATCTATTCTGTAAGGATATCATCGTCACAGCACTGCACTCTTGCATCTCATACACCCACCAGGAAACCTGTTTTGTCTTGTGCTCCAAGCAAGGAATCCAAATGAGATGTCTTAAGGAAAAGTAAATAAGAATATTAGGAAATATTAAAAATAAGTAATTCCATTTCTAGCACATCACTGTGAGAGAGTGTTTTTGGACAGGAACAGGATGAGAACTTCCATAAATCTTTAGGCCCCGATTATGGGCTGCTCTTGAAACGGCTTAGATGAAGAATGGCCCAAAGTCTGGCTTAGCTACTCTTATGTTGGCTTCTCTCCTGCATGATTCTGCCTGGTTCCTGGCTTATGTCAGTGAAGCCTTAGTGCTGCTCTAACTTAATTCTACAACTTTGGAGGATTTTTCTGGCAAAAGGGATCTCCAGAACGTATGGACAAGACCACGACTCTTCGTATGACAGGGCAGGATAACTGCAGAGCAACAGCAGCTCTGCTGGTGCTAAACCTTCTGGGAACTCTTCCATGCAAAGAGAAGGGGAAGGGTTAAGTGCTTACTGGTCTCCCAGATGTGCATGTCCACAGTGATGGCCAGGCTGAGGACTTAAGATCTGCATTTTTGCCTGAAGGACAAAAGGAAGATTACAACAGATACAGGAGGTTTATAATAGATTAAGTTACTGACATAGAATTTATTCTTATTTTGTTTGTCATTCTGCCAAAATTAAGATATTTGGCCTAATATTGTATATGTTTTCTATCAACTTCAGGTAAATTTTATTTAAAAAAAAAAAATCAGATAAAACTACATTTCTGATTAGCTTTGCTTTAAATAGCTCTAGTTCCCAAGTCTCACGTTTCTTCTGCTTTCAGCAAATATTTGAGAAGAGCACAAAGTGTGCCTCAACTCTAGCACTATTACTCTTACAGAATATTAAACCATTTGCAGTCTGTTAATTCTGCAATTGAAGTTGCAGGATTTTTTGGCAGTGGATATAAAGATTTCGGTAATACTGATGGTGTATGAAAATGTCAGTGTGACACTAGAAATGTATTACTTAAGGGATCTTTTTTGTGTTTGTTTTATTTAAACATAGAAAATTGCACATACATACACAAAATTAAACTAAAAAAAAAATCAAACTAAGTATACAGTATCAGGTGCTCCAAAGATGGAAAATGAAAGATGTAAGGTGGTTTGTGCCAGCTTAACTTTCCTTCCTGTGCCGGTATATAATGCTGTAGTCTTTACTGTATAGTCTGATTATATTTAACAAGTAGTTGTAGATTATTTTGTTTCTCCTTTCTTGTTCTCTTTCTTGCCCAGTGTTGTATTTATTGCATATTAAGAAGAGAGAAGTATTCACTTCTCTAATGATTTCTTGGTTTTGTGGGGCCTTGTCCAGAAGCTATCTGAATGCTGTGTGAGCATTGATTTGTCTTTATAGTATCACAGCTGGGCAGCTAAGTCACAGATTGAGATCAAAAGTTTCCATTAAAGTTGAGTGTCAATTTTAAGAAACCTTTCATTCATAGCACTGAGTTGTGGGTAGGATTTGGTATGCCTGGATAACTAGGGATTGGTGCTTTAGTTCCCTACTTGCGGGGGAGAGAGAGGCAAAAGGTGATTCATGCCATTTTAAAAGAGAGAAACCATCCCTTAGAGACTGCTTGCCTTTCTCTGTTGAACTGGGTGAGCCTAACTCTTTGGCGGCAAAAGTTAATCCATCAGAAGAGTATAGGATACTATAGATAGCTCCTTGTGTTTCCTACATTCTTGATCTACCCCAAGGGGAGATCCATCCTGCATGCAAGTAAGATATAGTACTGGGATGGGGGAGAATATATGATTATGAAGTTAATGATTGTACTGTAATACTGTACATAGTGAGGGCTAAGTTAAAGATACCACCGTTCCCCGAGGTTAAAGATACTTCAATTTTCACTTTTCCTAAGTCTGGGATATTTAACTTTCAACTTCAATAAATGTTCTTTTACCACAGCTTTAAATGTATGTGCTATGTGTTATAATTTCTATAATCTGTATCTAGGCTGTCAAGAAGATTTGCAGTAGCGATTCCGCTTGAATTTATATATGAGAAGTATCTCAGATAGTGCAAGACCTACAGAAACAATAGGTACTTAGTTGAGGAGTAGGATAACGTAAGCTTTGGCCATAAATTGGAGTCATGTGAAAGGGGCAGGCACATTGTATAAGTTATAGTGTTTACCAGGTGCTGAAATAACTTCTCAGTTTTTGTTCAGCATATTAGTTAAGAGCTAATATAACATTTGACTTTTCAATCTCTAAAATATCATAATTGGAATATATATTCTTGTAACTCCTGGAAATAGAGCAGTCTAGCTACAAAATGTATGTTTCTAATAAAGGAAGATTTTTTTCAGCATAGTTTCTTAAAAAACACATGCTTAACATATTATGTAAAAGTGAAGCATTTTAACAACGTTAACCTTTGGCTCTAACAGTCATAGAGACTCTCTGATCCAATTGAAAAAATGAAGTGCAAAATTATTTAAATATTGGAACTATCAATAAAGCTTGCATGCATAATACTGAATTAAGAAACATTTTCCATGATACAGCTTTTTTCAGGAGCTTGTGATAATAGTATCTACATTTTTAATCAACCATTTAATTGTTGACTTATTTAGTGCTTACTTTAGCTTGCTGCATCACGGATTTATGCTTTTCCTGGAGAGTTTTTGTTTGTGAATACCCTGAAAATGTTACTGCAGATCTTTTCTCTATGCGAACCTCAATTTAGCCAAAAAGCTAAGATCTACTAAAATGCTGTCTCATAAGCTTAAAATGTCTCATAAGCATAAAATGTCCTCACTTGTGACATTGAAAAAAAGAACTTGAAATCCCAGCACAGTATTTTTATTGCAAGTGACAGTTTTCATCTGCTGGCTTTTGCTGCCAGAACAAGCATGTTTTCAGTAAGCACAAACAGACTTCTTCAGCTGTGCAGGTTCCAGTTGTTCCCGTTAACTCCCCAAGTGGGTGGTACCAAAGAGCCGCCTTTCTGTCACACTTGCATGCAGACAACACACGGCCAGCAATGAGTTTTGGCATTATGCTCCAATAAAAAGAGACCCCGCTCATATGAGAAAGCTCTGTGTGCGTCACTAAAGCTATTTCAGTCTTTGCTGCCTCCTCAGCTGAATGTAAACCGGCATCGGTGACTCTCTATTCAAATATGATTTCGTAAAAGGAAGTAGGAAGCATGACTTTCAAGCTGTGTGTGAAGACGAGCTAACATAGTTACAAAAGTATCTCTAAAGGGTACGAGGACAAAAAAAAAAATTTCTTAAGCCTACCTGTTGTTAAGAAAAATGCATTTGGCAGACTCTCTTTTGTACCAGCTGGATGTGTTAAATTTTCCCTCTTTTCTTTAACATTGACAGTAGGCACTGCTGTAGCAGGGATACCAAGGAACTGGAAGGATTCAGAGATTTCCTCAGCAAATTTCACGAATGGGCCTCGATCCTAAGGAAAATCACACTTAAGCTTTAATAGCTGAGTTTCCATTCAGCGACACTTACAGCCTGGTTAGAGTCCAAGAGGAAGGCTGATTGCGGCAGTGGCTTGTGTAATGGGCATGTCTCCTTGCTGGCCCCTCTTGTAGGAGGGTGCACATTAGTATCATGCACTGGAGAGCAGCTGTTGTGACATTCCCTAGGCAAGAATTTGGTGAGCCAACCCTCTGTAAGGTAACAGTGCAAGCACAGGTAATGGCTGAGCATAGTTCACTTTGCTTTAGTTTTGGAAATAAATGGTAAAATATACTCGGATCAAATAATTTCTCAGTGCCTGAGTCAGTCATTAAATTTGGCTCCAGAACTACATGTTCTGGCTGACCACTTTTCTCCCAGATCCCTCAGGAGAGATCCATGCTATCAAAAGCCTTAATAATTCAGAAGAGTTCGAATCTCATTGTACCATTGTTGTACTCAGGCTGCTACTTATTAACTACAATTTTATTATGTCTTGTTTTCCCACTGTACTTTTGTTTTTCAGCTCCTTCACTTTGTTGGAAGTGCTGAGTACAGCACCTTGCACAGGCAGGCACTAATCCAAGACTTGAGCTTCAGGTAGTACATGGTTATGAGGGCAGTGCTATCTGCTGTAAGAAAGTAATACAACTGCTGTCTTAACCTGAAATAATAGTATAAGACACACAGACACACACAAAACCTCCAACCTAGTGGTTAAAAAAAAGTCTTTTTAGACCACTTACAATTAAAACTGGAAATTGGTGATTTCCACTTGTGATAACACTTTATTTTCCTTGTACTGGAGTATAAAATCCAGTATGTGCTGTCTGTTACAGATTTTTATGTCCCTCAGTCATAGTATATGAGTTAACCATAGTTCCTGTATGTTTTTTTACCATGAGGGTGGTCAAATACTGGAGCAGGATGTACAGAGAGGTCGTTGTGTCTGTCCTTGGAGGTGCTCAAGAATCATCTGGACACAGCACTGAGCAGCCTGATCTCACCAGACCTGCTTTGGGCAGGGGTTGGACTAGGTGACTCCAGAGGCCCCTTCCAATCTCAGTTATTCTGTGGTTCTGTCTTGCTGACAGACTTGCTTGATTCATATACCCACACCAATAAAAGAAGGCCTGAACTTTGCTGGAAAGTCATATTATTGATCGCTACTTTTAGTGACAGCAGGTATACTTTAATTTTCTATTGGGACATCCGTGAATTGTCATTGCTTCCTTAGCGAAGAGATTGCTGAGCAGATGCTGTTTTTAGAGATTGGACATTTACCTGTAATAAGGCTCCAGCAATAATCAGCATTTAGGATGTAAATTTCCTGTGAATTGTTTGTGTACTCAGGTGGGTTTGATTTTTGTTTCTTGTGTAACTGATACTTAAATTAGTGAACAAAATAAAAAAATTAAAATATGAAAGTTCTTTTATTATTTTTGTTTATTTTTCCATTCTTGAGCTGCTTTTGTGACAGTATATATTTCATAACATTGTAAACTTCTTTAAAATAATCATGAAAATCATGTAATTCTGTTAAACATCTGGGTTTTGAACGGCTTTTGCTTTATATATTTGAGTCTCAGTCAACAGCAGGGCAAATTAAAGTGACATATTTTAAGACTGCTGTTATCAGGCCGTCACACTGCTATTGATCTTTGTCCTGTGTGGGATATTAATATTGCTTATGGCCCAAACACTATGTACAGGGCTACTCTGTGGAAATAGTGCCAAATGTAGGTCAGTTTGACATATTTACTGCCTACCAAGACTACTAATGAAAAGTTCAGCAGTAGTATCATCTTTCCTCGGCCATAAAAATTGTGCGGTGTTTTAAATTTTCATGAGTGCAAACCTGGTAGTGTTTCGAGAAAGACCCATTATATTCATTACCCAAGAGAAAAATAATTCCTTGCTTTCAGGATAAGGTTACAGGCATCTGTGAAGAGTGGATATGATGAAGGGTGCGTAGCATTATGTAGAAATAGTGAGGGAAGAGACTTGCTTTGAGACAGATTTTCCAAACTTTGACAGATGCCAATTTCATCAAGCACTTTGTCAAAATGATAACTGGAGTCATTTTCTGAGTCGGTTCTTGACTTAGCTGGCATTGCCTTCATAAAAGATGCATTCTGATCAGCATTCTGGTTTCATGTAAGCTGGTGTAAATGCAGTGTACCTCTACTGCAGGAATGGTGTAATAGAGTGAGAAATGAGATGGATCAGAGACCCTAGATCCTCATCACTTACTGCTGAAGAAAGTAAAGGCAGCCTTAAGCCTTGCTTGTATTTCTATAGCCCTAAAGTCATTGCTTCACATAGGACAGCCTCAGGTGTAAATGAAAGTGATTTGGAGAATGGTCTAATCTGTTTTTCTATGTTTCGGTAGTGGATGGGGAATAGAGATACCTCGATTATCAAGCAACATTCCCAAAATTAGTGGCCATGAGGGAGATGACCTGTTCTGTGAGCAAATTCTGTGTCAGAAAATTTGCCTCCTTGGCTGGGATCCCCAGAGGCTGCATCCACTGGGTTTATGGCACAGCAGAAAAAATCTGAAATGAGTTATAGGAAAAAAAGGGTCCTGTCATGTTTTAAGTACATTACTAGAAAACAGATTGTGTTATTTTGCTCTGTTATTGGGTGAAATATTTCTCAAATACAAATTCAGTCAAGCAGGTGCAAACTCATTTAAACTGACAAATTGACTGAGACAGATACAATGCGCAGATGCTCGTGTATGCATTGAATACAACTTAGTCATAAAGCAAGAGTGAGGGAGTATAAGTAGTAGAGTATAATAATGCTGTAAATAGTATTGACTTAGTAATGAGGGTTGGCATGAAGATGTATGAAGTGAACATAACTTGTGAACCAAAAGGAAGACGTGAGATCCAGATGGAAGAAGAGAAGA
This sequence comes from Morus bassanus, assembly GCA_031468815.1. Classification (NCBI taxonomy): domain Eukaryota; kingdom Metazoa; phylum Chordata; class Aves; order Suliformes; family Sulidae; genus Morus; species Morus bassanus. Next base: position 22,473,878 of record CM062567.1, on the reverse strand, counting down.
TTGAGTAAGGTCTCCCGAGTCCCACTTTAATTTATGTTTGTTACTAAAAGCCTATAGCCAAAGTTGGTTTAACAGTTGGTGAATATGTTTTTGTTTATTTATATTCTCAGTTTAAATCAGAAGCTGAAATTGGTTCATGAAAAACCACACTTCAGAGTGTGTTCCCTGCTGCCCTAGTGGTACAGATGATGATAATGTTCATGCTCTGGTTAGATTTCCCCTTGTGGGGTTATTTGGTCTGTTGAGTGTGGTATTTTTACAGGGGGGGAAAAAGGAAAACAAGGTGGAAATGTTCATTCTGAAGATAAATGAACTTTTTCAAGCTATGTTGTTTCTCTTGAGAGAGATAAAATGTTAAACTGTTAAACATCTGGGAGCATCTGTCCTTGTAGTCCAGCCTGTGGATTAACTGAGTGCTGAACTGCCATCACGTTTTCATGGAGATTTAGAGGATGAACAGAAAGTGCTTAACTGTTTTGACCCAGTCTAATTTTAGAACTGTAGAATATGTAAGCAAATGATAGATATATTTTAAAATATACATATGCCTATGTTAAAAAAGGAGTTGGTTTTTTTTTTTACATAAGGCCCTAATTACATAACAACTGGATTTTTTTTTAGTTCAAGACAATGTAGTTCAAGAAAAGAAAAAGTAGTTAATTTGACAGTTCTAGGAAACTTTCAGAATTATTTATTTATGTAAAAAGGCTAGCATTTAACTTTTATAAATTAATTAGTTTTAAATATTCAATTAGATGAATTATTGTAGTCTAATCTCATGGTAGTTCAGTCTCCCTTTCTACCAGTATGACAAGTATCTAAAATGGGACATACTGTTTCTGTGAATATCTGTAGCTCAATGTTCTGCTTTGTTTTTCTAATCAGAGTTTTTATATTAATTTTTTGATAGCAGAAAATGACAGAGGCCTTTTCACCTGCTACTTATCTTTCATGTTAAAATAGTTCTGGAGTAGTTTCCATTTTTTTCTTTTTCTTGGGTAGTCAGGTGTTGCCCTCTAATAGGAAATTTTAGAACACTTCTAAGAAGTATGTCAAGGACATTAACTTGCTGAAGATGTCTGTTTGTTGCAATGCAGCAGAAATTTTAAAGTCTTTAGTCAGCCTAAAGTCTTTCATCCACTGATACTATTAGGAGTAAGTCACAATACTCTGTTGAGCATTTTTTATATTCACTAGAGGATATAGCAAATGTGAGAATGGATAAGCAAGTATATTATAGCCCTAATCAGTGTTTGGTAAAGATTGTTCCTTAATATTTCCATTCCTGTTCTGAGGTACATTTCTACAATGACAATTTAGTATGCTTTACAAAAAAGATCATTCTTAATAACAATGAATTATTTATTCTGTGCTGTGCTATTTAATGATGAAGTATTATTTAGGAGATTTGACAATTTAGTGCTTATTCATATCTGTATTGTCAGTATTGAAATGAGTAATAGCATAGAAAGCATTAACTCTTAGTCTGTAATTTTTAAATTCAGGAAAATTGTGGGGTTTTGTATGATATTAAAACCCAGTAACTTATGTAATCTTTTATTTTTAAGGAAGATACATGATATCACTGAATTCAGTGCCTGTGCGACTACTTTTTTTCATTGCGGCATGCCTTGTTCCGTAATAGTTAGCTATCTTTTGTGTAGGGTAACTGAGTGCTAGTAACAACTGAGAGAACTGTAGAGGAGTTGAATAAGATACAACTTTGAGCTGCTAGGAAGTGGATATACCCATGTTGCATCAACACTGCAAGGTTTTTAAGTTGATTTGGAAGAACCACCAAATTTTACTTTTTTGGATGATCATTCTCATAAATACCCATTTTCAGAAATGTAATCATGAATGCATGATCATATCTCGATACCCTTCTAACAGTTCATCTGTGTAATGACTAGGTGAACTTATTAAGGGCTTTTTAAGGGACACGTGTGCCTAGCATTTACATACCTTCCTCTCATACTGGAGTCCGGAAATTTGTGGTAGGTGCCTAACCTCCTTTTGCAGCACACTGGAAGAGTTCAGGGTATGAGAAAGATTCCCAACACAATGAGTTAAGCCAGCTATTGGTTTTTGATTGTGTTTTTTACGTATATAAAAAAATTGTGGCTATCATTTTCTAACATAGGACGGTAGCTAATAAGAACATCTAGTAAACTCATCTAAACCAATTCCCTTGTTATACATATTTTCCCTCTTAATGGATTAATTTGATCCACTTACCAGTTGTGTCTGTGTATTTTTTAAATATTATTTCTGATTTGAACTTTTTTCTGTTGCACAGTGCAACTATAATCAAGTCGTTTATATAACCTGTATCTATTGATTAACATCTCCACTATGTTGCAAGGATTTTCCTTGTTGAAAGAAAACAGACATTTTAAAAATTACTGTCTTTTTTAAATTATTATTGTGTTTCACGTAGTACTTTAATTTATTAATTTATTAATATTTTTTTTCTAGAACAGGTGACCTGGAAAGAAAAGCAATCAACTATTTGCAATATTCTAGTTGTGGCTAAACACCAAGAAAAACATTGAACTCTTGGGATGTGTTCTTTCAACCCATAAATATATTCAGCTGTATTTAATATTTAGTTTGCTGTAGGCTTTCCGGTTTAAATAAGTGCCTGTTTAAATGGTAGCAGCTTCAGTCTTTAGAGCCCTTCTACCCAACCTTTCTTAAGATTTTTCCACTAATTCCAGAAGAAAAAACAGATTGGATAAAGTCCTTTTCCAATAATTGCCTGATCATCTCTTTGTACAAATACATATTTAGATCCAGAATACCATATAAACCTGAAGCCCGTTCTGTAATCCCCATCCAAAATTTCTTTCCCTTGAAACTTCCTGTTTCACTTCTGGACACAGAGAGTCTCTTGACCCCACTGTTATGAAAGAGCTTATTGTTTCTCCTTCTAAATTGAAAAGCCTTCTTAGAATGTGCACTTAGATGTAAATTGTTTGACTGTGGTAGTTTATTCAAATACAGGCCTATTTAAGGAGTTTTAAAATCTGCTTTATTGGAACCCTGTGGCTTTTACAGCACATTAGACTTAAATTAAGCAACAGGGAGCCTTCTCTCCCTTTATTTCCAATTGTCCTTTCCAGGCCAGGTGGCATGATATTGTTTGTATATCTCCCTCATTATTTTATCATGTATTATAATGTAGCAGATTTCTGTCCTCTAGCACTATGCAAGTTGTCAGAGTAATCCTGGATGGAGCAGGCAGGGATTTTTGAAAATCAGAAAAATATAGCATGATTTTTGGTTTCGGGTGTTCGGGTTTGCTGTCATGGAGTAGGGGATGCATTTTGATATCCTCTTTTTTAAGAATAAATGGAAGCAATTCCTTACGTAGGAAATGAGATATATCATTTTGCTCGTCATCTCAGCAAAATACCATATTTTTAGCCAAGCCAAAGTGATCATGGATACCAACTAATAAAGCTAAAATTGTTGTCTGGTAGAAGTTTTAGTATATTTTAAGATTAAAAGTTACATTACACCTTCCTCAATCGCTCATGAGCACCTCTGAGATTCAGTTCATGTCTTTAAAAATATTTTACCAGCCGTAACGTATAGGAACTTTAGACTAGATCATAAGAGCAGTATGGAGGATTTTGGGGTATGCTAAAAGTTTAGCCTGGGGTAGAACAACAGTGGGTCCCAGGGATACTGTGTAATATCCTCTGTCGGGAGAGCAAGCTCAAGGTGTTATTTGGCAAAGAATAAACCAGAATAAAGGTTATTTTCCTATATTCTGGTTGTACCTCTGAGAAAAGGGAGCCCTCTATAGCTATAGGCTGGGCTGAGCTGGATGGCAGCTTTTACTCCCTGCTTAACCGTACCTCTGCAGAAAGGTGTTCAGCACTGGTGGGGCTTGGAAGGAGAAGCTGTGCAGGAGGCTGGAGGGCAGCTGTGGGGCCACTAGAGCTACTGACTCTTCCTGCAACTGCTTCTTGAAAATAAAACCTGTGGAAATCCTGTAACTCACTGATGCCAACTACCAGTACAGGTTGTAGTATGAATTATGGGAACCAGCAAATCTCTCTGTGGCTGGTATTTGGCAACAACCTGAATATCAGAGGGCACATTGCTGCACTCTCAGAATGGCTCTGTAGTGAGACGTCCTGCTCAGGAGTCACTGGCAGCTGCTGGCACCACTCATCCTAATTTTTAATTTCCCTGAAGACTAGGTGGGTGCTGGCATGTGCTCCTTCATACTGTGAGGTAGCTCTGAGCAAGCATGGCAGCAGAACTGGAAGTGCATAGGACTTTCAGCTCAAAGAGGATGTTCTTATGTCCACCCAGCGTTAGGTAACCGCTTAGTGCCAATGTTGAGATCTCAGGTTTGAATATGAATGCCTAAAAAAGTGCCTCATTCTTCTTATAATTCTTCCTTCCATAGGCCAAATGGAGCCAAATTACAAGAGGTTTGGCCGTTATACCATGTTTGAATTTCATAACTTTTACTTTGAAATGATATATAAAAAAGATAATTTGCAGAAATCATCCTCTGTGTGTGTTTGTACATATGCACGTGTTTGCAAAGGAAATATTCATGTTGTTTATCTTTTCTTTTGCAGACAAAACCTGTTGCATTTGCAGTTCGGACAAATGTTGGGTACAGTGCAGCTCACGATGATGATGTTCCAGTCCCAGGCATGGCCATCTCATTTGAGGCTAAAGATTTTCTTCATGTTAAAGAAGTAAGTAAAACTAAAGGAGTAAATGAATCTCTCTAAGTGTCTATTTGAGTAACAGTGGTACTATTTCTTACCATTAAGATAATGCTTCACATTGTCAAAGCACTGTATAAATAAGGTAACTGTATATAAGTAATTGAACATTCATTGAAATACTGTTCTCATAAAAGCAATGGCACAAATTCCTTACAGTCAAGTTAATGAAGTTTGGAAAGTGCTTTTCTTCTCTAGTAACTATCACTTATGTGGAGCTTTAAAAATCTCCATCTGCATATTCAAAGAAATAATATCTGTGGGTTTTACCATTCTAGCACTCTGAGGTTTCATTGTGATTTAGCAGCCAAGAGTTGATTCTCTTTTGGTTTTGTGACTTAATCTCAAAAAACCCAAAATCCGTAGGTCTCCTTTTTTTTTCACTGAAGTTACTTCCCTGGAACAGACAATATTTTGTTGTTAACAGTTACATACTGAAGAACTGACATCATAACTTTCAAGATGCACATAGCAACTGTCAAAAAAGGTGCTTTGTATTTGCTGCATCCGTTTTCTTTTCCTGTAGTTTTGCTTTGAAAATTTTCAGGTTTTACAGTTTCAAACACCTAAACTCTTGTTCTTTCTCTGCCCCTTGCAAGACAGTCCAAAGCAAATAACTTAGTAACTTTCCCATACAGGCCTTCATATTCCATTGTGTTTTGTCACAAAATGGTCCATCTGGAAAAGGAAATTTATAGCAGAACTAGAAAGTTAGCTTAAGGATTAGAGCAACTTAGCCGTGCATTTGAAATTATATATTTGCCCCATTTTAGATTGTTGAGAAATCCCTCAGTAGTTACGATTGATGATGCATAATGATCCTGCTAGTGCAGGTGATTTGCGGAAGCAAGAAACATTCCTAATACACAGGTGGAAGTACAGGTGGACAGAGACTAAGGAAACACAAGAAATGGACTTTCAGTGCTTTTTTACTGATAGCTAATGAGCATAGTTCTCCTTATATATGAAACACACACACAAAAAAAAAGGATAATTAAACTGCATATAGTGAATAAAATATGTTTTCTGTCTGATGATAGTGCAGAAGAATGGCTCTGCTCTGTCTTGTGAGAAAAGTAGGGATGAGTAGGCACAGAGTCCTGGCAATAGAAAACCACCAGCATTCTCTGGTGAGTCTGGAAGCCCTGGAAAATACAGCTCAGTTTGGTTAGATTAAATAATTTTGTATGGTCATCTATTCCATCTGCATTTCAAACGAGCTAGTAATCTCAGACTTCACATCAAGTCTTTCCCCTGTTTCCATACGAACCAGAAACACAGTGCTAGCAGATTTTCTGTTATAATTTATGCTTTTTTCCTCACAGCGCAACTTAGACTCAGATGTAAATATGCACGGAAGATAATGAGGAAAAAAAAGTTTCCTGAACTTTTCTGGGTCTCCAGAAATGCCTTAAAAGGAAACTTAGCTCAGCTGAGTTGTTATATTGTCTGTGGCTGCATATAGCACTGAGGAATGGAAATATAGATTAAAATGCCATTGTTCTTGCAGTTTCAGGTGTAATAGAACTGCCACTCTGTGCTAATTGCCTTTGAAAATACCTGGTTTTCTACCTAAGCAGTTAAGGAAAGTTGACTGTCTAGTGATGCTAGGCCAGAGCTGGGCTGTGGAAGGTACCCTGCGCCCAGGCCTGGTGCATCACTGGGATGGAGAGGTGGGAAGGGACCCCCAAGGAGTCTGACTTGGACTTGCTGGTCCTGCGTTTTGCAGCGGCTGTTGCGACTGGGCGGGTCAAACCTCTTCAGGAGGGTCCCTTGAGGAGCAGCCCTTCCCTGCACAGCCGCATCCTACCCCTCCCTCTTCCGCAGCCATGCCCAGCTCACTCTCCAGGGTTCTGTATCCCACGAGATATTGCTCCTTTAGCAATTCTGGTGCTCCCTGTAGTTAATGCTGGGAGAACTGAAATGTCCAAAATTTAATTATTTATGCAGATGAAAATTAAAAAAAACATATAAAAACCATAAATGCAGTGTTGCTTTTAGATTTTATACCTAACTGGTTGCTAGAAATAAAGAAATCTAAGTTAATCTCTGATAATTTTTGCCTGCATCGTAATGCCATATTGGATCAACGGTGTCCTCTTGTCTGTGAGGAGCGTTCTACAATTTGTGCTTCTGAGAGGGCTCAAACAAGAAAAACCTCAGTTCAAAGTGTATATGGGCAATGGTGAAAAGTACTGCAGTGATTATGAGGGAAATTTATTTTCATCATTAGGTTACATTCATTAAAACTTAGTACATATAAAGATGAAGGATTCCTTCCTGCATGAAGAAACATTGGTGGCATCATTGTCACTCCTGAATCTTTTGGGGCTTTAATGCATGGCCATAATTCTGCTTTGCATTTAATTCATATTTGTGTTTCCCTTGGCACTCCATGTACAGGTGAATTACAGAGAATCGCTCACCCCAGCCAGCACCTTGAGAGCTGGACACCTCACTGCCAAGATTTCCACTATTGCTTTTTTAAGATTATAAAGTATTATGTGTGGTATTTTTTTACTTATAAAAGTATCTTATCCTCCTTTTCGTGTACTGCCACAGCTTTTAGATTTGAGACTTTCCAGAGTGAATTCCAGATGCTTTTATTTTTGTATGAAGAAAAAATTCCTATGGATTTAGCATTTCTATCAGTTAGAGTAAAATTCATGTTGTTGCATAGTACTCTGTTGTACTATAGGACAGTATAAAAAAGTAGTGGCTGTTCAGATTTTAATTTAATCATGTTTTTTAAGTATCTATCTCTTCCTTTTTCCACATTAATGACACTACTTCTGCAGACTTCATGTATAGAAACATACAGCAGATCCATATAATGGCAACCTCCATTGGCTCAATTGCTATAGTCTTCCTCCACCTGTATTATCCTACAACATATTTTAAATGCACATGTGTATCTTTAGTTAGCATTTTGCAATGAAAAGTTATCTTTTAATAATATTTTTCAGTCTAATACAACTTTGAGAAACTGCTATTGCAGAATAGCTCCCTATTAAATGTTAGTATTCTTACTCATAAAGGCATCCCATTGGATGAGTGTTATAGATCCCCTTATATTTTATGAACTTAAAAATGTGTTTATTTTAATCTTTATTTTTTGTTAGCTAAATATCTTGAAGTTGGTTTCAAGCATCACGAAATTACTATAGTAGCCAAAATGAAAGATAATACTGCAGTTTAAGTTGTGCATCATTGATCCACCAACGTTGTATTCTCAGTGAAATTAATGCCTTTTTATGGGAGCCTACACATTTTACATGTTTTACTCCTAACTGCACACTTGTTAAAACTACTTATTAAATAATTAAACATGCAGTATAATATCTACATTCATAGCTTCAGATTCAACAAGGCAACTTCTTTTCCTATTCAGATGTTCTCTTACAGTATCATAAATAATCCAAATATTTGATGATAGTCATTCCCATGAAACTCTGAGAGTATTGCATGTGGGGCCATACATAACAGTGACCTATTCTCATCCAAAAATGGTGAATAAATAATACAGAAAAAGCAAATAGTTCTGCTCTACAGACCTCTGCAAAACAAACAAACAACAAAACTCCCTGTGTGTGTATGAATAAATATTATTAAATTAGAGTAGTCATTATCTCGTATTTCATATAGCTGAAATTCAGTTAATTGGACTGTCTTGTGTATTTGTAGAATTGTAAGGGGTTTTAGTTATCCAGAGATATACATTCCTTGTGGATCTATCGCTGTATGTTTGTTTAAGATGCAAATCACCTGAGCTGTATGCAGTAGAACATATACAAGCAGTGGAATGTAGTCGTATTTCAGAAGATTTTAGTGAGTTCAGAAAAGCGGGGGATTTCGAGAAGTAGTATTTTTTATTTTAAATAGACAACTGAATATAATGGAATAAGAAAAATAGATTATTACAGAGCTGTAAAAATTGTTGCAGTGGGTATGAACAGATCAGAAGAAATCTCTGGTGTCCACCAAGGAGAACCATCAAGAGAGAACAAAAGCAGCTCTCATGTATGAGGAGAAAAGACTGTAAAGCAGAAAAAAATAAAGATGGTGAAATGGGTGGAAATAACAGCCAGGGAGAGTCATGAAGTCTATGAAAGAAGGTTTCTGCTTAAGTACTGTGGCATGTTAATAATTTGCAAGGTATAATTATTTTAATGTATTTCTGAATATTACCACAATTCTTCATTGCCATAATAACATAGTACAACAACTAACTTCAGGGAAGAATTAAATAAAATGGCTTAGCTGCAAATTAAAAATAATAACAAAATGATCCCAAATACAGTAATTTCTTAGTACATGACTTTTTTTTTTTTGTATCTGTAGAAATTTAATAATGACTGGTGGATAGGACGGTTGGTAAAAGAAGGCTGTGAAATAGGATTCATACCAAGCCCAGTCAAACTAGAAAACATGAGGCTGCAGCATGAACAAAAGGCAAAACAAGGAAAATTCTACTCCAGGTAATAACAACAAATTATTAAAAATATTAGCACTAAGACTGTGAAACAACTTGGAACTTAATGCTGTGTATGCTGTAGTTCTGTTTAATTATTGCAATTGGCAGCTACAAACATTTTGAAGTAATGAAGTAATATTTATTTATATAATTGTCATTGCCATTTGAGAGAGGAAGTAGATATTTAGTTTGGTTGTCTGTGGTGGCCTACGATGGCTATATTTCCATTTTATTTTCATAAAATATTTGCAAATATACTTTGCAGTTAGTACATTTACTATGTGCAAGCACAATTTTTGACTTAAAAATGAATCTCCCTAAGTTCTTTAGCATTTGTTACTTGTTTTCATGATCTTACAATTTCTAAATGCTTCTAAATCTGATTTTAGAAATTACAGAAAATATTAAGATTAATTTATTTGTAACCTGAAGCCAGTGCCTATTATTTAGGTCTTCGGGAAAAAATGTTTTGGTCTTGTCAAATTCATTGCCTACGAATACAGCTTTTAAGAATACTGCATTTTGCAATGGAAGTTTCATGTCAAGGCATTTGTTGTCTCTGACTGCAACCATCATTACATAAAAATAAAGATTCAATATCTAAATTCATTGAACAATACTGCGAGGTGGTAATTATGTCATATATACTGTAGAATTCTTGATGAAGTAGTTTTCCAGTAAACATTAACACATGCGGAAGCAAATGCTACTTGCTTCCCTTTGGGTATATAGGAAACAAATATTTCCAGTATGTCTGAATGGGATGGAGCTGGAATTGAGAAAATACCTGGGAAACATTTGGGAAGCCAGAAAGGCTTTCCTACTTCAACAGGAAGGGCAGCAAGGTTTGAAGAGCATGTCTACGCTAGGAGGAGACCAGGATGCTGCAGTGCTCAGCCACATTCGCCAGCTGTGAGGTGCCGTTCCTATGAGTGCTGTCCTCAGTAGGACATCAGATTCCTTATTCCTCTCATGACGCTTCTGATACAGCCAAACCTGACCCAGTGATTCGGCCCGTTTCCAAATTGTAAAGGCTTCCATTCTCCAGAACTCCTCACTAGAGATAACACTGTCCTATGCCACAAATGCATTTACTTAGTGCTTATTAATATTGTAAGATGGAGAAACTGGAAACTAGTACTATCACATGAATTATTTGAAGAGTAAAATAGCCTTTCTTACATTCTTTTCAGTGCTTTTCTTGTTATGGTAACTGAAATAAAATGACTGAAAATATTGTTTCATTCTCACAACTTGGATAGGTTTTCACAAAGCAGAACTTGACAAAACCCTAGACTGTTTTGTCTTCATTTGACAGACTTCTTTTTCCTAAGTGCTACCTGGTATATAGACAGCAAAAGAATTTATACCTGAATTAAATTTAAAAGACGTTAGGCAAACACACTGTCAGTTTCACTAGGGAGCTATCAATAGCTCTTCTGTTAAAGGAAACAGATACGCTCATTGGCTTAACTAGTCTTAGTAATGAGTAGTAATATTAATAATTATACATCAGTAGCCATATTAATAATTGGATTGCATTAAGATCATGAGTTAGAGAAAGCATATGCAGCAGAATGAAGTTGCACGGCAGAACAAGGAGCGTGATTGATGTTTGCTGTTCCTCAGTCCTCAAAATGTAGACACATTTTGTGCAAGATGTATATTTCATACCACTGCCAGAAATACTGTTTGTCTCTCGGCTATCAGCTCATTTAGAAGGCAGGTGATAAATAAACTAGATTAAATACAGAGAAAGCTATGAAACGTCAAACTAATTTGTTGCTTTACTCCAGTAAATCAGGAGGAAACTCTTCATCCAGTTTGGGTGACATCGTTCCTAGTTCCAGAAAATCGACGCCTCCATCATCTGGTGAGTAGGTCATGAACCCTTCGGTTTATGGACTCGTGCACCTAATCTGTTAAAATTTATATCATTTAGTCCTATTTTTCTTGTTCCCTGTACTTCACAGGTATATGGTTGGGTGGTTGTGTTGCCCTATAAGGCTGGTTTGAAGCAATGGAGTCAATGCCGGCAAGTTCAGGCAATGATAAGGCTGTTAACAATCCACAAAATTCCCTCTTTGCTTTTACCATGGTGTCTTATAGCAAAGACATAATAAAATGAGAGACTGCAATGCGGTAGGATAGTTAGACGTTTGGTCTCGTCTGAGCACTCCTGCTGAGCAAGAAATACCTGCTGGTACAGGAGAAAAAGCAGCAGTAAGAATAAAAATTCCCAAGAGTTTTCTGCAGTAGCATCGAGAAAAGCATTATTTTATAATACAGGGGCTTTCAGTTTCACAATTCTGATAATGAAGATGTGCTTCACATAATTCTAGCATGCTGGATATTTTTTACTTTTTGTGACAGATTTTTCACAAATACTGTTTTGTATTTAGAGCGTCAACAGACAGATTTAACTTTAGTTAGGTTGGATTCAAGAGTTATGAAGCAAATACACAGTGAGTTGGTGGAGGAAACTGGCATTAGGTCCTTAAAAAAGCGTAGCAGAAGATTACCAAAAAAACCCCAACCGAATTTCTACTAAATTCAGCTGCTGTGTTGCTGGATGTTTTATCTTTTTCTGAGAGAGAAAATGTACATTTTGAATACCTGAAATCAGAAAATATTATTGACTGTTGCTAGTGCCTTGTCTACTGAGGCAAAGACATGTATTTTCCAATTAGTTTATATGGAGCCTGGTCTACAAAGCAGGCATCTTAGAATGATCCTGAAGATTTTAAAGTATTTACAAGGACATTAAGAAAGAGACAGAGGAATTCAATCAAGTTATGGTAGTAGCTTCATTTGATTAAATTAATTGAAAAATATATCTGTCTTTTTCTTGCAAAACCATGAATTTGTTTGTAACAACCAACTTTATTACAATTGCAGTTCATATATCAAAATTCCACTTAAGTTCCCTACCTCCCTTTTTTTTTTGGAAAATATAGTTTTAGTTTACTACTATGGGTCCATCACAAGTCTGTAGAACACACCTTAATCTTTTATTTTATGATGGCTTTAAACTGTCTTATTTACTGGTAAGGCCCACTTTTTCAGCGACTGCATTTTTGCAGTAGAAAGTGTCCATGGACCTATGTTGTAATTTTACAGTTAGAGCATCTGAAATGCTATATTTTCTTGTATCCTAAAAACACTGGGACATCAGAACATATGAGATTTTCAGAATGTTGCACAGAATTTAGAGGTAAGAGAATGGGCAGCCTACTTTGGTTACCAACTGACTGCTAGCGATGCTGTAATTTTCATTGCATTGAGTCATTTTTTCAGACAGTAGTTTTCAGAAACCTGTTTTTCTGGAGAAAGAAGAAAATCTGGTTAAATTTATTTAGTTACATTGAAGATTTGGAGAATATTTATGAATAGTGCACATTAGCGTATTCTGTGATCTTCAGATTCTGGGTCTACAGGGTTTGGTTTTGTCTGGGTTTTTTTTGCTTAACTTAAGACATCCCAAGAAGGGCAAAAGAGGCATAGTTTGTGACTAACAAAGGAACTCAAGTGACTTTGAAGTACAGTTCAGTTATTATTCCCTGGCCTCCTCTTTTTGGAAGTATAATAAATGACAAATACATAAATTATTTAATGAGTTGAAGAGATTGTAATGGAATACCTTAACTTCAGTTTTTGACTTTGAGTCTGGAATTTCTTTTTCAATATAAACTAGTGCCACAAAACCCAAAAAAAACAAGAGGAAGAATCGGTGAAAAACAAATGAAAAGGAGGCTCATAGCCATTTAAATAATCAATATTATAATGGTATAGTAATCAATCCATACAGTCCTCATGGGCCACCAAACAGGATGAGTATAATGGTGAAAATGACTTTGAAAAAACCCAATGAACTAAAGAAAATTAATAGTAGAAGAACCAACACAGATGTTATATAGTGTGAAGACTGAGAATGAAAAAAGGAGATATTGATGTCTAGCTGATCAAATGCTGCATTTCTTTTTCACAGGAAAAACCTAAGAACCCCGGTTTTTCTTTACTGATGATTTTAGTTGAACATAGAACCAAAGGAGTTTTAATAAGCCTTATTATGAGTGATTTATGGCATCTGTGCTGGCCTGTATTCAAGAAAAAGATAATATGTTCTTTTTATACTTATGAAGAGGATGAAGGAACAGTGTTGCTAGAAGAAAATGTTACGTGATTTCTGTGGCTGTTTTTAGGAGCACGAGTATAGAAACAGGGTGCAGATCTACTCACAGGCTTTCCTGGCAAGGGCAGCCTCAAAGGCACAGTTCTGTAACTCAAGGATTGTCAGGCATCACAGCATTAGATCTGCAGATAATTCAAATGGGAAAATATACTTTACTCAAACAGAAGAGATCACTTTCCCAAGTGTCTCTTAAATCGGTAGCTGCACATAGGCTTGACAGAAATATTTATTTGTTGCATAATTTCATAGCACATACCACTGTATTAGTTGATGTCCCACTCATCAAGCAGCTGAAAGCAGGTCACTAAAGTGGTTTCGTAATAGTTTGCAATGATTAAATATGGGTTTGGGTGAAGTCAATGCAAATGATACTGCTTACAGGTCTATTTAGAGTTAGATTCAGTTCGACATAACAGCACAGCAAGATAAGCATGTGCTACCAGTGTGTGTCAAGAGGTGGGTAAGATCTTTACACACAAGGGTGATGTTGTACAGGACGTTGTTTGTGGATCATTTTTGTGTATGTGCTTGCTTTCTGAAGACAAATTTAATACATTACTTAAGATCAGGATTGAGCATTGTCAACAAGAAAGTCTTTTTTTTTTTGGTTGGTTTGATTTTGTTTTGTTACGGATGTAGTTAGCACGTATCTGTTGGACTCAGCATTCAGGATAACATGGCTTTGCATTTTGAAAATGTATTTATTTCTGAGTCTGTGATGATTTTTGCTTAAACTGTTGTTAGTTGCTAAAGAGGGTAAATATTTTACATGTACAGTATAAGCGTTGTGTACTGTATATTCTTTTGGGATAAAGGTTGAACAGCAGTAGTTTATTGTATTCACTTCCATTTTGCCCTGCCTACATCCTCACTCTTTACAACAGGATCCAGGTCTCTCAAACAAGCTGGGATCAATTTCCTCTCTTCTGCTACACATTCTTTTTAGTTTTCACTATTAGTAGGTCTGGTTTTATTATTTCTAATAAATGTATCTTACGACTACTGTGCATTTTTAGTATAAATGGTTAAAAATGCCAATTGTAGTCCACCCTGAGATAAATGTAGATATTATTGTAACCAGTATCAGGCTGATTTTGTCTTCAAAATGATTTTTCTTCTGTTCCTTAATTTCCTATAGACACGCTAGTTACATTTCAAATTTCAATTGATGATACCCATTTTGAATTAGTGTTCATTAATATGAAATAATTCAAATGTTGTTGGCCAAGTTCTCTTGTTTACATTGGTGAAAGTCTTATCTATTCCAGTGAACTAGTTTGAATTTACACTGGTGTAACAAGAAAGAACTTGGCCGTTGCTCTGTTTTGTAAGAGTAATTCTGTGTATGACTGATGTAGCTGTTTGAAAGGGGATCAGAGGAAAATGTTATAGTAGCTGTTACAGATTGCCTTCTGTCTTCTAATCCTAATGTACTGCACCTTTAAATTTTTCCCTTTGTTTTATTGTGTTTTGTACTCATGGTTGATTTTTTAATTTTTATTTATTTATTTATTTATTACTCTGGACAGTTTTATTTTTCTTTACCTGTTATTTCCTTTTTAACCTATCTTTACTTTCCCTGTCATCTGATAATTCTGAATTGTTTGTCTGTATATAGCTATAGACATAGATGCCACTGGCTTAGATGCAGAAGAAAATGATATTCCAGCAAACCATCGCTCCCCCAAACCCAGTGCAAACAGTGTAACATCACCCCACTCCAAAGAGAAAAGAATGCCCTTCTTTAAGAAGGTAACACCGACTTCCAAGCTCCCATCTGTCCACCTGCTCACCTGCACTGCGTCACATTTCTAGTCCTGTTACCTGTCTGCGTCCTTTGACAAGCCAATAACATGCATGCTTTGTTGTTCTTTGTTTCTTTTCCATGCTGCTGTAGCTAAGCAGAAGCAGAAATCGGTAAGTTTATATCGACATTACCTGTGTTTATCCTGCCACTGGCATCATTAGCATTATTATCCCAGATTAACAGCACAGCTATTCTAGAACTAAGAAATGTATCGAGCAGTTAGTGGATTCAGTACAAGAAAACAAACAGTCCCAAGTTCAGTGCACCCGTGAAACTCTGCTACAGTGCTTATCCTTTTTGATGGAATAATAGGACACACTTAGAAGGCTTTCTAAAAGTCTGAGAAATTTATTTCTAACAAATCTATATAATGCACCTCTCTAGTGTGTGCTTATTCCTTCTATCTCTTTCTCAAGTCTTTTCCTTATAACTAAGTCTAATGAAATAATTATTAGAATCTAATGAGATATGCAGATTGTACTTAGAAAACAAATAGTCAAAACTATTGTATTTTTAATTTAGTCAGTATTTAAACTTCTATTCACTAGGTGCAAAATCTGCAGGTGAACAAGACCAGTGGAAAACTGCAGACTTGTTTTGACGGTTTACTTTGAGTTTTCCCTGTTCTCATGTATAAATTATCAGCCAAATGTTCTTGCCATCCATCAGTCAGACTTTCTTAGTATCTCAGCCATTGGAAATGGTACTGGTGGTTCCCAGGAGAGCTGATGTCTCTCCATAGATAACCCAGATAACTACAGAATTATGCAATTGACATCCTGTTACAGCAAACTGCAATACGTTTCTAAAATCTTTGCTGGAATAAGTTATCAAGACAGTAAGTAGCAGCCAAACTATGCAGTGAAATACGACTTTTCTACTTTTTTGTTTTTAAATCTTAGTCTTCATAGCTCTTATTAGTTTGTTTTTAACCACTCACTTAAATCTACACATAACAACAGACTGTTATAGTGGTTATAAACAGTGCCAAGTGACACTGTTGCTATTGCTGTGGATGTTCTCATGTTTAGGAAATAAAACTTTTTTCCCCTCTCTCTTTTCTTCTTGAAGTCTTTTAAATAATACTGGATCCTTCTCATTTCCAAAGTCATCAGTATTTGCTTCAGTAAGGTCTGTTAAGTACCGTGTCATTCACAGGCCACTATGGAAATCAACAGCAGTTTCTTGCTTCTAAGTAATTTCTTATTTAATCATATTTATAGCAAAGTATAAATGGTAATGAAGAATAATATATGTTGACATGTATTGGATGCTATCTGCATAAGCATCTTTCAAAGATGCAGCTTCTAGATGAACCTCCTTGGACCTGGATGGTGGCTAGTCCCATGTCTCTCTTCATTCTGTGGTGCCTCTTTTCTTCCTTACCAGAATCATTACTGGTTATAGTGGTTTTTGTAATACTGACATTTACAGTAAAGACTGGATGAGCATCCCAAACTAATCATACATAGTCAAACCACTGAGCAAGAGCCGTATGGTCTTGTATTCCGAGTTCATATTTGAACTTGAATCTGCAAGCAAAAGCTGTATAGCTCAGTGCTGGTCCCTTAGAAAATATTAGATTTTCTAATGCTAAATTAAAGAACTTTAATACTTCCATTAGATAACTTTTACTCAATTTTCTGCTGACAGCTTCATTACTTCAAGCTGTAAAGATTAGAGGAAAAAAAAATGCCTGTTTCGACAGAACAGATTTTAAAAATACCCCATATTCCATCAAATAAGGTAATTTCTGTGCTTTCCCTAATTTTCAAAGAGTTGGTTAACTTCTAGCATGAATAGCTTTGGTTGAGTCAGCCACGTTAGGACAAAGATCTGTTGCATCAGAACACTCATGCTATAAGCACTTACACATCTGTAATGAATTTTTCTTAGGCTCTGTTTCTAATATGCTTATCAGATTATTAGTAATATTAGCAAGAACAGTGGAGGGCTGCATTTTGATACTGGCACAGTGTAATTGAAGGGTTTTGCTTTGAAATGTGTTGAGTCAGATTCTGCACTGTGTAAAATAAATTCATTTCACATGCTTATGATGCCTTGGGCACTAGTATTCACTCTTATGTTATTAATTATCTGGTGAAGCTACAGGTAACAACAAATAAGATAAATTATGTTGAAAAACATTCACAAAAACGTTTTCCATGTTTTAGACTGCTTTAGACTGCTGCTTGTGTAGCATTTTGTGCTGTCACTGTATTAATGTCTGTCTGTGTGTTTTTGTGTTTCGGAATGGATATACTTATTTTAATGTTAATGTGAAACACCTTGGGATACGTTGAGTACTGAAACAACGAACAGTGACTCTATTCTGTGATCTTGACTGATGTATTTGTACTATGTAGGCATTAGATCTGGCATACCTTTTTCCATATCACCCGTACGTTCCTGGGTTTGGATTTCAATCATTTTTTACCCAAGACAAAGATAAACCAAACCCTCCCTTACAAACAAAATACTCTTTCTGATAAGACTAATTCTTGGTGATAGATATTGAATAGCCATTTATTAAAGAAAAAAAAACAGTTTAATTTGTTTAAATTTTATTTTGATAACAATATAAAAATTTTTTGCGATCTTTGGAAGCAGGGAATCTTTTTATCTTTGTATTTTAAAATACTTTTTATAAATTGTGCACGATACATCAGTAAGTAGTTTGGTGAATATTGTACTAACAGAATCCATTCTTGGGTGGTGATGGGAACTTCCCAAAGTGGAAGGATTGCTATCCCAAGCTCTGTTTATGAAAATTTTCTAAATATACTAACTTAATCAGTCATTATTTTGATTTTATTTGCAAGTGAATTGCGGATGCAAATGTGGAAGTCAGAATGTGAGTGCTCCCATGGGAATTTGCAGTGGTGTCACAATGTTTTGTCAAGCAGTGGGCAGATTTGAACATAAAAAGAGATGTGTTCTGCTTTTCCCCTCACTTTTTGTTTTATTTTTCTCCTTCGTAATTTGCCTACATAAAATTTCGGTGGGAAAATGCCAAAGCTCTAGAGTCAATTATCTCAAATCATTAACTATTGGAAATAACCTTTTCAATTAACCAGTTAGGAATTAGGGAGTGGGACATGTGAACATCCCCAGAATAACGGTTTTGTAGCTATCCAGAGCAAATATGAAAACAGCAAGAAAAACAAAAGTCAAAGAAACGCTTTTTCAAAAGAAATCCCTGAACCTGTTATGTCCTTACCTTGTACTATCCGTTCTCAGGAAAAGTTAATGAATCCATGATTCCTGTGTTGATGACATCACTGGAAATTCAGAGTTCCTAATATTGTAAGTAATGTGTAACATTTTCTCTAGGTGTTGCAATGCTGAAACCTTTTTCTGTTTTGCAGACAGAGCACATCCCTCCCTATGATGTAGTGCCTTCTATGCGACCAGTAGTTTTAGTGGGACCTTCTCTGAAGGGATATGAGGTAAGTGAGCATTGTGAATCATTATATTTTGCCAAAAATATTGTGCTTCATTTGTATTTGAATGTTCAGAGGTAGTTGAGCTGAATAACTTATAGACAGACAGTTTTTACTTCTACCAGATACTTGCTTACGTGTTTTATTTCATATCAGAATTCAGATTAAGAATAAATTACTTACATTCCAATCATATTGTTCAGATATAAGATTTACTGTCAACTTTATTACCTATTATTATTAGCATCAAGTATTATGAGTTTCCTACGTGATTACTAATTTGTTGTTTGTGTGCTTCTAGGTAACCGATATGATGCAAAAAGCATTATTTGATTTTTTAAAACATAGATTCGAAGGGCGGTAAGTACTTTGCAATGCAAATCTGCTTGAGTTCAGGTCCTGTTTAGGTACTACCAGGTTTTTAAGAACTAATGACATTCTTGGCAAAATATGTGTAGAAAATTAGGAATGGCATCTAATTCCTTGCTGAGAGGACTATAATGCTTCCTTAGCAGAGCACACTGAGGCTGTATTGCAGTGGGAAGTATTCAGAAGCATATATTTGTTGAGAGTGGAAAAAAGGTTGTCTTCTTGTTCACGACGGACATTTATACTGCGGATTGCTAGATATTTATCTTGAGATTGAATAAATGTATACTATTAAAAAAATCTTTTGTTTAAGTATTTTTAAGTGATATCTCATCAATGCATCCTGGGTTCTATACAAGCTGATGAGGGCCACTATTCCACCTCAGCTCTAGTTGCCTAGCATGGCATCTAACTTGGAAAGAGTGGTACGAGATTCAGACTTTCTAATATATATGGCAGTCAAACTCTTGATCCCTTAAGCTGGGAGCTAGGTTTGACAGTAGCACTGGACTCTATAATGGGAAATCTCAAAAGGACTGCTGGGGGGGTGTGACAGTCCCCCACGTTGCTGAAATATGGTCACCCTTGGTAGCAGACAGGCTGCAGTTCACTGGGTTTTGATCTGAGTGCTGTTACAGCCTGTCCCGACAGCGTACTCGGCAAGGTCTAATCTGATTTGTATTTGAGCCTCCAGGCATTACTGTAGCACAAATGTCAAATGATAATCCATCTCTAAAAGCAGTGGCATGTTCTGTAATTCAGACATCATGGACCCATGGACCAGAGACATCAGGTGGATTCTCCACATGTGATTATATTGCTACTGGATCAGGCCCCAGATTAAGATATGCTAGTGGGTCAACATTTGGGGAAAAAACTGAGGAAACAGAAGGTCTTGTTATACTATCTGTAACTTCAGTGAATGTTCTATTTAGTTTGAAACTGGGCAGAGCAGTAACATTATTCTATCTGTCCTGGTGCTATCAAACTTTCAAGAGGGAGCTTGAGAGTTTCTGTCAATAGCTTCAGCTGTTTAAAATACTGGACATTGTGGTTTAAACTGTTGGATTTTCTCAGTCAGAATGATGATGTTGAGACCTAGCCACTTAGTAGTGCCTCTTTATATTAGTCAGGGTTGTCAAATCTTAGATATGTACTTTCAGAATTGGAAGTTACCAAAACAGTGTTGCAAGCAGAAAAATGTTGTTGCATCCTTATGTCTTAAAGTGTTTTAGAGCATATCTAATTTTCAGTTGTAGATCCAGTTGTGGCAGGGTGAATCCACAAATACTCTCAATACAGCTGATATATGTAGCAGCAGATTTGAAGCATCCCAAAGTTCAGTAGCAATCTGAATTGGTACTCAAGGTCCTCAACAAATTTGTACAGGAGATTCTTAGATTCATGCTACTGCTTTCATTGCCACTCCACTGTCAAGCTGTCCCCACTCTCATTGCAATTGTTTTGCTATATATGTGAACATACATACCATTTGTTTTGAAAGCAGGCTTGTACTTCCTGGTGTTACATATCTCAAAAGACATTAAAATGACCTTAAAAAGATGGTAAAAGATCTTAAAATGAAAAATAGTATTTTTAGACCGATAAATCTAGCTTTGTTCAATATACCATAATTGCATTTGAAAAAGGGAAAAATTATTTTCTACTGCATGTAGAAGGAAAGACTGTCAGGAAAGAAAAAAACAAAACAAAACAAAAACCAAAAAGCTGTAAAAGTTTGTAGTATTCATCAACTAGCAAATAAAGATAACTAATGAGTACCCCAAATTACATGTTGGATTTCATTTTAAGATTAATGGCATTATGTGTAAGGAGCTGTGCCAGAAGTCACAATCTTTGGTTATGTTTTTAGCTTAAGTTAAATCATTCCTAAATTTAAAAAATTATGTTACTAGTCAGTATTGTGCAAATAATTCTGTTTTTCTATATTAACTTCTGACTTTGTTACATTTTATAGGTTTTTAGATAAATATATACTCATGTTGAGCTCATTGGGAAATGACCTATTTGGTTACATTTCAGACGAACAGCATCTTGCTGTGCTTGCTAGACCCCTCCCCGTTCTTAGC
This sequence comes from Morus bassanus, assembly GCA_031468815.1. Lineage (NCBI taxonomy): Eukaryota > Metazoa > Chordata > Aves > Suliformes > Sulidae > Morus > Morus bassanus. Next base: position 22,452,746 of record CM062567.1, on the reverse strand, counting down.
AAATCCATTTTCTTCATTTAAATTGCAAGTAAAATCACACAATGAAGAACAAGGGAATATCATCAGTCTGATTTAACTCTCAGCACTGGAAAAATGCGACCTCTAAACCTCATTAGACCAGAGAGGGAATTTATCCAAAGGGTGCATTTTGACCCTGTAAAGCAAAACAAATTGAGTTAACTGTTTTCCTAGGAAGAATATGCAGAAGGTTATGTAGCAGGTCAGTGCAAACAACTGGAAGTAACCACTTCTTTCTTGGCTTATCTTTTCTCATAAACACAAAACTGAGCCTGCCAGATACTCAGCCCAGAGTTTTCATTTGCTTGCTTCTCTGTGTTGCAGTCCACATTTTTGGGTGGCCAGCATATTGCTGGATCTTTCTGGAAAATTATAGGTAACTCTTGCATTCTGTTAAAAAATGTATGCTAGTAAACTGAACAATAAAAGTATTAGTTATATGGCTGTACTAGTTTCCCTGCTAAGGCTTACCTTTACCTCTTAGCTCTGCATATCCCTGTATGTTTTACATATATGGTTAAAGTAAGCCAGGTTGTTCTTCAGTATCTTTCAACAAATTAAGCAAAATTAGGGAAAGGAGAAACCAGCCTATTCGTACTGGGGATACTGGTGCAAAGTCAAACCACATCAGGCCTGGAGCCCCCAGGGAAGTCCTATCTTCTGCAGCATGTCTCTGACCTCCTCCTGCTTCCCCTCTCCCGGGCTTTGCAGTCAGTGGTCATACTGCATTTCAGTACTGTGCAGAAAGGGGATGTCTCATCAATAGTTCTTGTAACAGTATTAGTTAGATAAAGTTTCTTCTCTGTTGACGTTGTGCAAAGCATACTGTGCTGCTGAGGAGAACTTGTTTTCCTGTAGTCTTAGTGATCTTCTAGTGTTAAATGAGTGTCTTTTTCTCCCCACGTCCATGCAAGATAAATAACATTCTGTTCTATTTTACTGTATTTTATTTTTGCAGTATATCAATTACGCGAGTCACAGCAGACATCTCGCTTGCCAAACGCTCAGTATTAAACAACCCCAGTAAGCATGCGATAATAGAGCGATCTAACACAAGATCAAGCTTAGGTAAGTACCTATAATGATGTTTTCTACAAATTGGCTGTGAAGTATACTACTCTCAATTCATATCTGTAAGCTAAAAATAGCCTTCTCTCTGCTGTGAGAATATCATGATACCCATAATTCAGAAATCCTGGCACTAGAAATCATTTTAAAATCACTACCAGATAAACTTCATATAGTGCTGATTTTGGTTTATCCTGCTTATGTTCAGTTTTCATTTTTTGCTGTTTGCCACAGTGGGAAGAAGTAGCCATCCATAAGGGAAATAAAATCTGAAGAGATGTTCTTGTAGTTAAATAGAAGCGATGGTTTCAGAATACCTGAAATTATATGGATATTATTGATATTATGCATTATCTTTGATAAGATTACTAGTAGTGATAGCTACTGATACTAGACCTGAAAAAAATTACTGAAGTACACACTTTCTGAATGTAATATCAGTTTAAACTAATGCTGAGATTGGTACAAAAAGTGAAGGATGGAAAAGGGGAGAAGTTTTTTAAAAACTATATGGCTAGGTTCATAGCATACATATCTGTCACCTTACATGAGTCTTTTTGTACTGAAGCTTGTCCAGTTATATCAGTAATTAAACATTTATTAACCAGAAAGAAAAACAAGCTTAGGTGGAAAGATGTAACTAAATGTCACCATCTACAGTGCAGGTGGCAACACTGGACCTTGTCATCCCAAGGTGTCCTTAGAGTAAACAGGAAAAGGTGGTCACTTTCGAGTCTCAGCTCATGTGGACTGACCTCAGCCTTTCCTCTAGCACGAGGTGTATTATGTCTGAGATTCAGCTCCTGCAGCTGCCTCATTCCCTGTGTAGGGACATCTGGAGGTAACCGAGATGAATCCTACCAGGAGTCTATGTACTCGTGCTAGGGCACTCAGCTGAGATATAGGACGCTCATGTTCAAGTCCCTGCTCAAATACAAAAAAAAGAGGATCTCGTCCTAGACTGCAGGTGAATGCTCCAGCCAGGTCTCTGTCTTTACAAAGCTGCAGATTTCTCTTAGTAGCCTTTGAGAGAGCTTGGTTTCCCCTCAACACAGCATTGTAAAATTTGTAAAATTTGTGGAACAGGAAGAGAGTCTCATTCCTCCTACTAAATGGGTTCTTTATCAGTTTTATAACAAAATTTCTGAGTACGCCTGTACTTTGTATATTTAACATTTGCCTAATATAGCTGTCATTCTTAGAATGAGCTTCTCTGCCTTAAAAAGTTTGAATTCCCTTTCTTGAAAATTTGCTTCTTAAACCCCATGCTTTCACCTATGTGGAGGCTGTGAATCTTTACTTGCAAGTAGTCTGATAGCTTCCAAGTATGTCTTAATTTAAGTGTTTTCAAATATCAAAATGCCATGTACTGTAACAACATAATGAATATCTTTACACACAAGAATATTCTTCTACGTGAATTTCAGTCTTGTCGCCAAAGTCTATTTAATAATCTAATGAAAAGATAAAGTGTCACTTGTTTTGTATAGAACTCAAAATTGATAATAAAGATGGAGGTCACCCACTCATGGAACAAACAGAACCATGGTGATTAGTTTCCCAACCTGAACATCAAAGCATGTGCAATTTTGTGCAATACTGCACAAATATATGCAGCAGTAAAAAGCATATAATCTATTCCTCATAATAAAATATTTTCATATACATAAAACAGCTACCACAAAAATTTATACAGGAAAAAAACCCTATAAAAAATAAATGCAGCCCAATCATGTACACCTTTATCGCATGGTAACGTTATCCTTAAGAACATCAACATCTTTTCTTTGAGTCAAGGTATTTTTTTGATAGAGGTGTTTAAAATGGAAGTTCTGACAGAACCTCAGTTGGAGACAACCAAAATATGACAGTGATTATGTATATATGTAAATATGTGGATAGATATGTCTCTCTAGTTTTTTTAGCAGGCCTACTGTTATTACCTAAGATTTCCTGCTACATATCAGGTTTTCAGTGGCTTATAATTGCTCTACATATTAACTGATTTATAAAAAAATTTGATTTGTCTTTGGAAATATTAGTTAGAGCAACTAGGTCATTTTACCAATGAAGTTAGTGCAAAAATTATTTTTACCTATGTTAAAATATTCTCAAAAACTTTTCTTTCAGAAGCTGTAATATTCCCATACTTCTGATAATCTAGCAGGGTTTTGAAATTTGGTAGTGAATTGAACAGTATTTCAGTTACATGTTTCTGGGCATTTTTTATGAAAATAATAAGAAAACTTGACTAAATTATTAGAAGCTGTCATTAACATATGCCAAGTTTTGCATCTGAATTGCTTAAAACTCGGTCTTACTCAGCTCTCCCTGGGCAAGGTCCAGGAATGGTGCTGAGCAGAATATGCCCCCAGCAGATTGGATCAGGGCAGCCAAACAGAACTAAGGCAAGAAGGTGCTCATCTTTCAGTTTTCAATCTCTACTTTGCTGTGCAGCATGGAGTATGGAGTAAAAAGTTATTTACTTTAAAGATGTTCAACTGGAAGAGCAGGTGGCTGGGCTAAGGGAGAAAGGCAAGTAGTGAAAATCTGTTAAGGAAAAGGTTGGAGTTATGGAGTAGGAGCTGGGATTGTTGAACCCACTGGTGAAGTACCTCCAGGGTCTGCGCTCCAGACATGGGGTAAACCATGGGAGGACAAAAAACAGCCGGGAAGGAAGTCAGGGAGGGAAATGATGTGGTAGCAGTGGGTTGGGAGTAAAACTGAGATAAGCTAAAACAACCTGGAGTCAGAAAAGGGAACTGCTTTTCTAAGGCGATGGGAAACCCTTGTGCAAGGGCAAAAGAAAGAAAATACAAAGAGTATCACAGCCTGTTCCCTTGCTTGTCTGCAATGTACCTCATGGCAGAAATAGAGTCAAAATCAGAAAATATCATTGTAGCCTGCTGGGAGGTGGCATCTTCTAGCACTGGTTCACAAAGATGACAACATACCACTGCTGTGAGTACTTAGTTGGCTCAAGTAGCAGAGGTGAGTGGCAATATCACACCACATAGTGGAATTTTTATTTTCTGTTTGTGTGATATATTTACTGTAAGTCATCAACAAAATGCTATTAAAAGTATATTTTTAGGTTTACAAACTCAAGCTGTGCAAAATAAAGGTTAGGAAGTCATAGTAAGAAGGTTAACTCTGCAACTTCTTAGTACCTTTGGGTTACGTTTGCTGTGATTCAGTCTTTGGTTATGTGTTTACAGACTACTTTTCCACCAGTCATCTGCCTCAGATTTTTTTGAAAAATGTACAGACCAATGGTGGGGAATTGGAACTGCTCAGTAAATTGGTGTTTTGCTTGCTATGAAACTTGTACAATGCATGAGGCAAGAAACTTCAGGAAGGCAAATGAAGTTCTCTAAAAGCACAATAGGGCATTTTCAATTTAAATTGTGGGGGAGCAGGACAAGAAATAGTGATTTGACCAAAACTTTTTGTGGCAGTAAATCAATCCATTTTAGCACGAAAGATTTCTTGGATCCAAGATTGAATTCCTGATCATAAAGAGGAGAGTCCTTCATCACCCATCTTCTACCCTCCAAGGAGCTCATACCCCAGTAATTAAAACACACATTTAGGATGTAGGACATGCAGAGTTGAGCTTCTGCTGTATCTGGTTTGGAATGGGGATCTGAATTTCAGTCTTAAGCATGCTGAGCAGTGGTCTGTCTCTGTTGGTTTAGCAGATGTTGATTCTCTCTTGAAAAAAGGGATAGCCCCAGTGGGAGAGGGGCATCTGCTGCCTATGACCCAATAGTCTGTAAGCTACAGCATGCAGCATGACTTGCCATGAACCTCTCTTCTGAATCACAGCTGCCTGCACATCCCACCCAGTGGCAATAAGTAGCCCTTTGGCACCACTGAGGGCTCGGTGCCAGAGATGGCACCCCATAAAGCTCACCAAGGTAGTGCAGAGCATGCCATGCCTGCAGCATGGGGATTGCCTGTGTCTAGAGCAAGGGTCAATGCCAGCAGAGGATGCAGGCACAGAGTGAAGAGACGTCCCTTTGCTCCCCATCCTGCCAGGCCCCTCCGCGCTGCCTCCTGCCCTGCTGCCAGCAGTCCTGGCTCACCGCATCAGAGGTGAGGTGCAGTGCTGAGGGGTGGAAAGGGAGACTCTTTTTACGAAATTAACTGAAGAGCCCAATGCAGAATTCCTGTATAGTATTGTACTATTATTTACAGGCTTTATAAAAATGGCTAATTTTTTTCCAGTCTTTTCTGCATTCCTCAAGCATGATTTGTAGAAGTACTGAGTATTGTGGCTGAAACTGAGATTCAGGCTTTGAACCTGTCAAACAATAATGTATGTCATCAAAATCAGCATGTTGCATGGTAATGCACTGGTTTGGAAAATGCAGATGGAAACCAGGCAGTATTGTTAGGTACTTTGTGAAATACTAGCCTTCTGGCTCCTTACTCCTCAGAAGTCCTCTTATTTTAGTCTTTCTTCTTTGCAGATGTTTAACTGCAGAGCTATTCGTTTCATTCCCAGCCTAGCTCAAAGAATTTTTCCCTTCTCTCAGATTAGTACTGATATCAGGTACTGACAGTAGAGAGCAGCATCAGGAATGTCCTGAGTCTTAGTACAGACTTCTAAAAGAAACTTCAAGGTTACATTCCGTTTTGGAAGAAAGAATCCCCAGAAATCAGGGTTTCCTGTAGGATGGCTTCCATTTTTCTAGTTTGAATGTAATTTTTACTATGGTAATTGCTCTGAAGGATCAGGCACTACATTTATGAAACTGAACCCCCTCAAATTAGTGATAACTTGTGATTATTCTTTGTGATTCAATTTTCTATCTGGAAAATATAAATAATTCCAGCTTCTCACCTAACCAGGATGTTTCAAAGTGAAAAATCATTTTATTGCATCAGTGAAATACCACCAGAGTAAGTTCCATAACATAGCCCACAAATAATTTATTTATTCTGTTTTCAGAGAAAGATTAGAACAACGTGCTCTAAATGAGACACAAAACACGTATTTGACAATGAAGAGAAAGTAAGTGATTCAATAGCTGCTTATCAGTTGACAGTGTATGGAGGTGTGCACTGATTGAGACAGCAGCCCTATAGAAACAAATTTATTATGTGTTCCTGAGCATGCTGTCTTATAATACAGACCACAAAAGGTTTGATTTAAGAGAACTATCTTGGCATTTCTTAAGTTTTTAGTAGTAGCTTTGCAGCCAAATAATATTCTCTTCTAATACAAGTTTCAGTCATAGATAAATCATTGAGTCAGGACTCAGGTTACCTTAGTTCTTTTCTAGTATCTGCTGCAGGTCTGCTGAGGGGTCCAGGAAATGAGTTCTTTCTCTACCTACGGTTTCCCTTGCATAAAATAAAAATAATAAGGCCTTTTCTCCAAATCACTGCAAAAGAAGACGACAGAATTTCAGCAAACACTACACTTTTTTTTCTGTCCAGGCTATCTACAATGACTTAGTTCTGGTCCAGATATTTAAAAATGGTATTTATTGTGATAAAATTTGATCTTGTTAATGAAAAACACGGTTAGTCTTGGTTTGGTTTGTTTTGCTCTGAATGGGTCTCCTGGCTGCACGGCTGTGGGACATAGAGGAGATGAGTTGCTGTCTGTCTCTCTCTTCCTTTAACAGTCAGTGACACATGAACTGAGACCCATGTGTTTATTTCCACATCTGGTATAATTTAAAAACAGTTTTTTATTATAGCATATATAGCTCCCCAGAATGGCTTTATGTTCATCCGAATGCCTCCTCCGTTGCAGGTTCAATGGGAAGCTATTCCTCTACTCACCCACCTTTGTGTAGTGGTACCTCATGCAGATAGACAGCCAAGTGACTGATTTATGCCTCAGTTATGCTCACGTTTGTGAGCAGCAGTTGTAACTGCAGCAGAGAAGGCTATTTCTTAGACTTTTGAAAATATATTGTTGGGTTTTATGTAAGTATTATTTTAATAAGTGACCCTTGTTATATCAATGAGTTAATATAGTACAAACATAATGTGCTTGACATATTAATACCAAATACTTTTTTCTGGGATGTAAATGAACCTCTCTTTGAGAACTCTTACTTCATCACCCAATACAGGTTTGCAGTATTGTGAATATCACTCATAATTGTGCACAGCACAGTAAACAGTTCAGTGACTGCCATTATTTGGAACCGATGTAATAGATAAACCAGAATTAATTTCAAGGAGGCATAGACAAACAATGTGATAATCATAGAATCATTAAGGTTGAAAGAGACCTTTAAGATCATCAAGTCCAACGATTAACCTAGCACTGACAAGTCCACCACTAAACCATGTCCCTAAGCACCATATCTACACGTCTTTTAAATACCTTCAGGGATGGTGACTCAACCACTTCCCTGGGCAGCCTGTTCCAATACTTAACAACCGTTTCAGTGAAGTAATTTTTCCTAATATCCAATCTAAGCCTCCTCTGGTGCAACTTGAGGCCTTCCTCTTGTCCTGCCTCTTGTTACTTGGGAGAAGAAACCGACACCCACCTCACTACAACCTTCTTCCAAGTAGCTATAGAGAGTGATAAGGTCTCCCCTCAGCCTCCTCCTCTCCAGACTAAACAACCCCAGTTCCCTCAGCCGCTTCTCATAAGACCTGTTCTCCAGACCCTTCATCAGCTACGTTGCCCTTCTCTGGACATGCTCCAGCACCTCAATGTCCTTCTTGTACTGAGGGGCCCAAAACTGAACACAGTATTCAAGGTGCGGCTTCACCAGTGCCGAGTACAGGAGGATGATCACTTCCCTACTCCTGCTGGCCACACTATTCCTGATACAAGCCAAGATGCTGTTGGCCTTCTTGGCCACCTGGGCACACTGCTGGCTCATATTCAGCCGGCTATTGACCAACACCACCAGGTCCTTTTCCACCAGGCAGCTCTCCAGCCACTCTTCCCCAAGCCTGTAGCGTTGCATGGGGTTGTTGTGACCCAAGTGCAGGACCTGGCACTTAGCCTTGTTAAACCTCATACAATTGGCCTCAGCCCATCAATCCAGCCTGTCCAGATCCCTCTGCAGATCCTTCCTACCCTTGAGCAGGTCAACACTCCCACTCAACTTGGTGTTGTCTGCAAACTTACTGAGGGTGCACTCGATCCCCTCATCCAGATCATTGATAAAGACATTAAACAGAACTGGCCCCAATACCGAGCCGTGGGGTAAACTACTTGTGACCACCTGCCAACTGGATTTAACTCCATTCACCACAACCCTTTTGGGCCCAGCCATCCAGCCAGTTTTTTACCCAATGAAGGGTACGCCCGTCCAGGCCATGAGCAGCCAGTGTCTCCAGGAGAATGCTGTGGGAAATGGTGTCAGAGGCTTTACTTAAGTCCAGGTAAACAACATCCACAGCCTTTCCCTCATCCACTAAGCAGGTCACCCTGTCACAGAAGGAGATCAGGTTAGTCAAGCAGGACCTGCCTTTCCTAAACCCATGCTGACTGGGTCTGATCACCTGGTTGTCCTGTATGTGCTGAGTGATGGCACTCAAGATGATCTGCTCCATAACCTTCTCTGGCACCAAGGTCAGACTAATGGGCCTGTAGTTCCCCAGATCCTCCTTCCAGCCCTTCTTGTAGATGGGCATCACATTTGCTAACCTCCAGTCATCTGGGACCTCCCCAGTTAGCCAGGACTGCTGATAAATGATGGAAAGCAGCTTGGTGAGCACTTCCACCAGCTCCCTCAGTACCCTTGGGTAGATCTCATCCAGCCCCATAGACTTTTGTGTGTCTAGGTGGTGTAGCAGGTTGCTAACCATTTTCCCTTGGATTATGGGTGCTCCATTCTGTTCCTTATCCCTGTCTTCCAGCTCAGGGGGCTGGGTACCCGAAGAAAAACCAGTATTTCCATTAAAGACTGAGGCAAAGAGGGCATTAAGTACCTCAGCCTTTTCCTCATCCTTTGTCACTATGTTTCCCCCCGCATCCAATAAAGGATGGAGATTCTCCTTAGCTCTCCTTTTGTTGCTAATGTATTTATAGAAACATTTTTATTGTATTTTACAGCAATAGCGAGACTAAGTTCTAGTTGGGCTTTGGCCCTTCTAATTTTCTCCCTGTATAACCTCACATCATCCTTGTAGTCCTCCTGACTTGCCTGCCCCTTCTTCCTGTCAGGAATAGGAATTGGCATGAGGAACTGGATTTAGAGGATTATAGGGAAGTCTCAGTGGGCTTAATGCTACACACACCTATAAACTGAAAGTTTGCTTCTGTAAAGGAATCAGTTAAGAATAGACTTGGGATATGACTCATTGGAAACCAATGCTAACACTGAATATTTATCATTCACTTAGTATTCTATTGTAAAATTAATGTATCCAAGAATTTTATAAAAATAGTGTCTGGCTCATAAAGATTTAGGAGGACAGTACAGTCTTATTTCTCTCCTGTATGAAAGCTTGTTTTGTATATAAAGAGAGATGTTTGCTTGTCAGTACTGTTATATGTTTAATATGTGAAATGCTAGAACTAAATTTAAGGACAATTCATTCATTTCTTTAAAAGCCTGGAAGAAATCTATAATTTTGAAATTACTTTTCTCTCCAAGAAGGTAGAGAATATGGTTAAATCTCATTTGCCCGAAAATCAGTCCCAATTGGCTTAGTTAAATTTCTATACGCGCATATGCCATTTGCAGAAACTGCTGAACCAGCTCTGTGCTTTTGCTGCATTTCTTTGTCAAAAGGACACAAACCTTTTTCTTGTTGTTTTTGTGTATGTTACACTTGTTATAACCTTACCTCATGCTGTATGCTTTGTACAAGAACCTGATTGTCTTGGCTTTTTCCATTCTTTGCTTCATTAATGCTCTCCCTTTCCAGATGTTTTGGGTATGTATACAAGCTTGCAAATTACTTTTCCTGCTGTTTTGTGTTCAGTGCTTTATTGTACCTCACAGAACCACCGTGTATTTCTTGTAACTGGCTCACTGATAGACAAAAGCCAATCCTGTACTGTGTTGCTAAGTATTTCTTTTAGAAAATCTTTCTCGTTTTCCTTATTTTTTTCAAGTAATTCTAAAAATAATGCTGAGATTGATAAGTAAATGCTATAGATCAGGTTTTCCACTGCAAATATCTAAGGTGTGTGCACCTAATCTGCGTATTCTAACACAGACATATGAATATTGATGTAAAATATGTCATCATGTTTATGGTAGATAGATTGCAGTCAAATGGCTGGGAATCTATTTGCTTTTTATGTGCATATGCAGTAACCTCTGAGGAATCACATGCACCTGATTTGCTTGTGCAGTTGAGTGCCTACCTTTAGAAAATTGTCTCTAGAAAATGTATAGAGCTCCCATTCACATCATTAGGTTGATGTCCCAGAGTTTTGTTTCCTGAAAATGAAACATAAATGCTTGAAGAAATAGTACTGGATTATCAGTACAAATTCCAGCCTTGTATTTTTATTTTCTTGATATCTGTGTAAATAGCCAGTTGAATGCTTGAAACTATGGTAACAATATATATATATATATATATATATATATACACACACACACACATATTATATATATGTATATGATAATGTTATTATGTATTCTCCATGTTTGGTAATTTAATGACAGTTGTTGTATATGGTAAGTTTCAACTAAATGCTTCCCCGACTATAAGTTAAAAATAAAATTAAAAGAGTGCTAGCTAAGCCTCATAAAAATCCTTCCCTACACAGAGGCTGTGGAACAGGAATGCAAAATTGGGATTTGACCAAGAGTGTATTTCCATTCCAAAGTCTCAAGGATCTAATATAGTTCAAAGAGAAGAAAAAAGGTGCTCAGTGTGTTATGTAAAATCCTGATTGTCCCTTTATAGTTTATCTTCAAGATAGCTGGGACAAATGTCCAGAGCTCTCACTTGCAGGCAATAAATCCTCAGATATGGTAGAGTAATCTGCTAAACCTGAAGCTGTCTTGAACCAGAATGCTGTAATATAGCAGCCAAGAGCTTTTGGGTTGTCATGAGGATGTGGCTACACATCTTTTTACACACAGATGGGGAAAGAGTGGCATGAAAATCCTGAACCTGTTATAATTTATCAGCCTCACGTGTCTCAAAATGCTCTTTTATCCTGCTGGCCCAGCCTTGTTTTTGTTAACATCTAAGGCCAGAGTCTCTCTAATGAATTCTCCAGGTAGTTCTGCATTAGAAGTTTAGTACTTTCCAATATTCTAACTTATGAATACTTTTTTGATACAGTATTAGCAAAGTATTTTACTGAAACTTCCTGAGTGCTTCCAAAGGACATAAGGAGAGAAAAAAATAATTCTTGATTTCTGTAAATAAGAGATAGCTCTCAGCAACATGTCACTATATTTTGTCATGGTACTGCACTGAAATACATATGATTTACAACTACTTTGAAACAAAATGTGTGCTAGAGACAAAGCAATATAGCAATGTGTTAGAATAATTTTTTAAGGTCACAGATATCTGTATAATAACTAAGATACCTGGATAGGTGAATTAAGTATTTTTAGCAAGTTAGATGTTTGCTTAAGAATACAGTTTTCTTCCCTTAAACCTATTTACACCAGTAGGTTGAATTGATCCAGTATTTTTTCTTTCTCCTAGGCTCATGGAACTGATAAAAGTTGGTGTCTGTTTCCTCATTTTATCCAAGATTAAGGGTTTGGGTTGTTCAACCAGAATGCCAAGAAGTCTGGGTTCATTTCTGTTCTCTGCTAAACAGGCATGAACTCATAATTTCCATCGCCATGACAGGGCTATGATCGCCTTTATGATGGTTGTCAGTTGGTCCTGCTGAGTCTTATGCACTTTTCATAATAATTAAACTTTCCCTGGAGAAAGAACTGGAATCCATGTGTTCTTCCTCCCACTCTAAGCATCAGGCTACGCAGTCAGTATCTCTCCCACTCAGTGAATATGCACATGTTTTGCGAGTGGCACACCATCAGCAGGAGGGATCGAATAGCTAGTGATGGAGTGGTTCCGCACCATATCTGTGAGAAAGGCTGAGCATTTTTATTTATGTTTGTTCTGAATAAAACAACCAACCTAGGGAACACTTAATGTTTGTCCTGGTTTTGGCTGGGGTAGAGTTAATTTTCTTCCTAGTAGCTGGTATAGTGCTGTGTTTTGGATTTAGTATGAGAATAATGTTGATAACACACTGATGTTTTAGTTGTTGCTAAGTAGTTCTTACACTACTTAGCAAATAGTCAAGCAAAAGTCAAGGGCTTTTCAGCTTCTCATGCTCTACTAACTAAGAAGGCTGGAGGTGCACAATAAGCTGGGAGGGGGCACAGCCAGGACAGCTGACCCAAACTGGCCAAAGGGATATTGCATACCATGTGTCTTCATGCTCAGCATATAAACTGGGGGAAAGCTGGCCGGGGGGCTGCTGCTCAGGAACTGGCTGGACAGCAGTTGGCGGGTGGTAAGCAATTGCATTGTGCATCACTTATTTTGTATATTCTTTTACCGTTATTATTATGATTATTATTATTTTCCCTTCCTTTTTTATCCCATTAAACTGTCTTCATCTCAACCCCTGAATCTTACTTTTTTTTCTCCCCCAATTCTGTCCCCCATCCCACCAGGGCAGGAGTGAGCAAACGGCTGTGTGGTGCTTAGCTGCCTACCGGGTTAAACCACAACAGTGGCTTTGTATTGACCAGAGTTGTAAACATCTATAGGACTGCGCTGAGTAATGAGGCATGTGCAGAAATACCCAAGTTAGTGCCAGCCTGACATGATGTTATCCATTATGAACTATGCAGAGACACTTGCTTGGTCCCCTGGGCAAAATAAATGTTAGACTGCTTCTTCGCCCAGTCTTACTATCCCAGTTACTTGCTAACAGAGTGTAGGGGAGCTTAATGATGGATGCAGCGCTATCCTGCTGCACAGCACCTTCTGGAGCGGCTGCAGTTCTACCTGGCACAGTCGTCTCAGTGCAGCTCTGCCCTGTGCAGTGCTCATCCACTCATGTTTGTGCTGCAATCCGCTGATTTCAAGCTTTTCTATTCATAGGCTGTTAAAATTTACTTCCAGTTTAAACCTGGCATAAGAAGCACCATTCCATGAATGCTATTGTTTTGTTAGCCCAGAGAAATAGGGGAGGAAGTAAACATTTTCATGTGCTATTTAGTGTTTTTAAATGACACTATGTTTTATATTTTCACATCTTTACAATATTGCATTTCAGGAGCTGTTAGTCCATTATAAATAGATCTTGGTTATGTTGAGGTTTCCAAACATCATATTGTATCTGTAAATACCACTTGGACGTGTGTGTGCATTCAAAGCCATCTGAATTCTGTCTAAACTGAGCCTCAGCAGGCAGAAAGAGGGAAACCCTGTTTTCCTGCAGCGCCTCGCCCCACAGCAGAGCCCAGACGTGAGCACCAGGCGGAGCAGCAGACATGCTCCTCTCCTTTCTGCCTTATCCCTTGCAGGAGCCCCGTCTGTTAGGCATGAGTAACACATGCAGCCACCTTCTCTGGAAAATATTGTCATCCTCCCACTCCCACCTTCCCCTCTTTATGTAACAGGCTAGTGGGTAGGGGATTTGGTTGAGACCAGGGAAATATAAGTATATTCACAAAACTACATTTATGTTAGAAATTTGATTAAAACACTTGTAATCCAGGTATCTTCTGGCCCATTGCCTGGGGACTAAGCTAGAGCATTTATTCCCTCTTATTTGCTTATGTTCCCCTCCAAGACTTTTTCCTTCCTAGCTAGGTACGCTGGAGGGGAGGCACAGAGGCTTCTGCTCCCCAGCATTGCCACCGGTGAGGGGTGGGACACCTAATCCTGCCTGGAGACCACAAGGCTGAACCTCCCTGGCTGGGGAAGCAATAGAGCCAGCTGTCCCCTGTCTGGCATCACCCTGCTGTTAGCTCCCTGCCTACCCAGAGCAACATTGGTGCTTGAGGGAAGGAAATGGTAAGATGAGAAAAAAGAGGCCAAGTACTTACATACATGTAGGGTTTCTTACTGTCTTGCTCCAGACTGCTCACACACAGTGTAGCTTTCTGGATCACCCTCAGCAGCATCTTGGTCTCTCCACTTTGTGTATAGTGAGAACAGGCATCTAATGTAGTCTGGGATAGCCTGCTGTGGCCAAGTACCTGCATTCTGGTTAGTGCAACACCTAATGTAGACACTTTGGTGATTTTGCCCACAATATAAGCATGTGTATACACACACATGCTCGCAAATTAAAACTTAAGATTTGAATTCTGTCACTCAAGCTCATGACTTCTTAATCAAGAGGTGTATAGGCACAACTCAATAGTTATCACTTCCTGGTTTTGTTTTTTTCATTTTCTTGGATTTCAGATATTACCTTTATCCATTTCTCAGCTGTTTTTTTTTTTTTGGTGCAATACTTTCTATGTGCTTTTAAGGCACTGGGGATATATAGCACGTTTGTTAGTTTTGCCTTTGTTTTGGAATTCCTGAGACTGCCTTAAACTTCTTATTCTTTAATTATGTTCATGGAATTTAGTGATTAATTATTTTTAAGTGTGCTTGTATAAAAGAATTAACATAAGAAAAATCATGGCTACTGATGTCTGTTCTCCTTAATTTGTAAAATTATTTGAAAGCCATTTGTGCAAGGTGTTGCTAATCTTTTTTGTATGACATGTATTGACATAGGTATGTCCTTTTCATGCTACACGTCTATAATATCAGGAGCTCTGTTTAGAAAAACAGAACATTTTGTGGCTGTTGCAGTCCAAGTAATAATTTAAAAATCTGTTTCTATGAACAAAACAGTGCCACTGATACCAAAGAGTAGACAAGGTCAAACTGAATAGGATATTAAAGTCATACTGTACTCAGTTGACAGTATGTGAATTTCACTGTTCCTGCTGAAGATCAAAACTTCTTTGCTGCATATAAGCAATATTTTGTGGTTTCTAATTTGGCCTTTGCAGGCCAGAAGCATGGCCATCTTGCATCGCATCTCCATCATGAAACTGCCATCTCATCAGGGTCTTCCTAAAACATAGTGCTGATGTAGCCACTGCTCTGTCAAGTTGGATGTCCCAGTGACTTCTGGCTGCTATGGATGCTTTCTGCCCAGGTTTGAAGGAGGGTTGTGTTTCTCCAACTCTGTAGAATGGAGAATGTTCTTTTACCATGCCGTTGTATAAGTGACCCTAAATTCCACCATAGTTCATCTTGTTATTAGTGAATTGACATATATGCAATGCAGTGTTGCTGCCTTTGCCTTTACTTTAGGTGAGATTATTGTAATGAACTGTTAAAGATGTTTGCTTGAAATTCACTTGTAGGGTCCAGCTGGCGTAAAGAATATTTGCCTGCCCCATAACGGGATAAGCCATTTACTTGTGCTTTCATTGCACTGAATTTCTATTCATTTCAAGGTACAGTAGGGGCATTTGGATTTAATATATGGGAGTAAGTTTAAATGTGCAATATTTAAAGTTGGCTGGGAGATGTGTACTTCTTGTGTCTTAGAGCTGACCCCCTGTTGTATGGAATAAATAGTTGAGTGCTCCTGTCATTTAAAATATGTTCCCTTTCTGATTGCCAAGGAGGCCATATCAAATAGGTTGTAAGGGTCACTTTAAAATTTGATAGCTTCTTTTTGGTTTTGAGTGTTGTAGCTGTGCTGCCAGCATTTCATGATGATTGTCACAGTAGATCTAATTATGTTTATGCCTCTCATTATGATTGGCAAATATAATTTATTGGAGTTAACTGTTATAGCCACACTGTTATGCCTCTCCAGTACATCAGAAGGGACATTATTATAAATAGATTATATTAATGGAGGTGGGAAGATTGCTAAGCTATTACTGTGCGGCTTTGAAGATACGACACTGTCATTGTTCTCAGCTCCCTATTTTAACTGCCAGTGACGTTTGTGTTACTATCCCCACATGACCTTTAGGGTTCTTTGCTTACTTTGGTCAAAAGTCTGAGAGCAAATTTGTGTGGAGTGTCTTGTTGGGAAAGAATCTTTACAGGTATAGAATTTGTTTTTTGAGAGATGTTGCTAAATAAAGATGAAAACCAAAGCCAAAGCTGCAGCAGTAGATAAAGCTGTTGTTATCTAATAAGAGAAGCTACTATTACGTAAGAAATCACAACAATCTCACATGTAATAAAAAGTTAGAATAACAGGAAGATTTCAATCAAAATGCAGGCTTTTCCAGAAGCTGAAGAAGTATTCTAAGGGACAGGAGATCAGGACCTCTTCAGCAATCTCTGTGGCATTTTTTCCATCCATTCTTGACCGGAGAGAGAGAGACACAACATATTAGTTCATCAACTATGCAGCGTAGTTCCTTGAACTTTTCTCCTATACCCAAGTTAAGAAAAATAAATACTGAAATACTTTTTAATTGATGGAAAAGATGTCTCTCCATCTTCAGACTCAGGTGGAAACTATTTGTTCATAGGACCATAGTTACCTGCATTTATTACTCTGGGTATGTTTCACAATAGAAGATACCCTTAGGGATACTCTGCCCTGGCAAAGGGTTGTTTCAAAAAGTATAGCAGGAAATTCACAGAGATGTGTTCTATACTGGCAGAAAAGTGCTTCCAGCAGTGTAGCAAATACTGCTTCCCCAGACAAAATTGTGATAACACTGGCCAAAAGACAGATTTTACTGGTTATAAATTGTCTTGAACAAGAGATTTTAGCAGTCTGGAATGTCCTTAAAACATATACATTAACTGATATTGTTATACTGACTGAAGTGTTGAGCCTGGTTTGAAAATGCAGGAAAGCAATCCAAACTTATCATCAGAACAGTATGAAAAATTATCTCTGATATGTTGCTTCTAGCTGTCATTTGGACTTACATTAGGGATAGACTATTGACTATCTTCTACTAAATCACCAAGGCAGTGGTATTCAGTCATTCCAACAATTGTAATGAAGGTGCAGAAAATGTAATCGCAAATGTGCCAAGAACCATCAGAAGTTCTGTCTTCAAAAATGTGGTCCTAATTCAGACAGCAGCTGGGCTACAGCGCTTTTATCAACAAGCAGGAAAGCACGCACCAATGCTTTCCATACCAGCATGCTGTGCACATCTCACAGTGTTCTCTGCTGTAAAAGACTGATTGGCATGTACTCAGCCAAAATTGGAGAAAACTACAGACAGATGGAGGTGATCTCTAATAGATCCAGAACAATGTCAACCTCCTCCAACAGAGAGCATCATATATAGATTTTCTGATGGCCATTTAAGATGTTATTTCAGTTATAAAATGACTGTAGTAGTCACCTATTGATTTGGAACCAAAAGATTTTGAGCTAAATGGAGAATAGCTGGGATGCTTTGCTCTCTCTTGGAAATTTTGCAACCTTATCATGATACCTAATTTATTCAGTTGCTATTCTAAGATAACAAAAATCAATCTCTTCACACCTCTTGAAAGAGACCATTCCCTATAGAAAACTCTCTAGCCAGATCAGATAGGCTGTGTTTTCAAGCATAATGTTTGTGCCAGCATGATAGATAAAATGCTGATAGTGTAATTGCAAGAAACTGTCTCATAAATAAGTTTTTGGTACCTCTTGTTGACTTTAAGTTTCTGTTGGTTATCTTCTAATATTTACTTTGAATGGGCTAGATATCTAATCTGGTTTTGGTTCATGGAGTGTGTACAACCTTTAAAGGGAAACCTATATGAATTACAATCTTGTCTGGCTCTACAACTTACTTTGTAGACTAGCATAAATCACCCAACTTCTGTAATTTCTCTGTGAAGTCAGCCTATAGCAAGATTTGAGCAGGAAAATGTGATTCCATTTCAAGGATGATTTTGCTATTATAAAATTTAGTTTTGTTTCATTTGGGAATGAAGATAGTTTCTACATCACTTGTGAAAGCAAATGCAGTCTGTCTGTCTTAGAGAGGTTTGCCCTGGAAACTACTGCCAATCAGGCAGGGTGCTGAGGAGCTGGGAGCATGAGTTACCAGAAGACAAGATGATTCTTTCTGGGAAATTCACCTTTCCAGAACTCCTGGGGTTGTGAGGAGGATACCATAGCATTATTTGGACTATTGAATTATTTTTTTTTAAAAAGTGTTTTGCACACAGTAATCACATTTTTTAATATGGTACCATACTGAGGCCAGTATATGAAGGAAACTCTTTTCTAGAGCTTTGATAAGTTGAAATAAATGAAAAAACAGGAGCTTCTGCTAATATAGACACCTCAGTACACCTATGCCTATCTTAGGCACTCCAATTTGAGCAAATTGGTTACTACGTAAGATTGAAGTCTGAGCCGAAATTATTTACATGTAGGAAATTAATGGCTTAGTAAGATGTGATGCAGCAAGGATTCTTGCCTCTTTTTTCTTACATACATGGACTGGGGTAGGAAAGTATCTCTCCAGCCTGGGATTGGGGGAAGTGGTGGAGGTGAGAAAGGCAGGCAGTGCTGCCTGCAAGGGCAGCAAACTGGAGGCAAAATGCTCTCGTTAATGTTGTATTCGTTTCCCTATTGTGCCAGGGAGGTGCTCAGCTAACAAATCCTGCCAACCTGAGGAGGAGCAACACACCAGTCTACCACGTTTTTACATTTCTTAAAGCTAATCACCTTTTAATATTTTCATAACTCTAATTTTCTACTTATCTGCAGCTGAAGTTCAAAGTGAAATTGAACGGATTTTTGAATTAGCAAGGACACTGCAGTTGGTAGTGCTTGATGCTGATACCATTAACCACCCAGCTCAACTAAGCAAAACCTCTCTGGCACCCATTATAGTATACGTAAAGATTTCTTCTCCCAAGGTAAATATTTTACTGATATTCATGCTGTTTCAGTCTTTTTTTTTTTTTCCTTTTTTTTTTGGTCATAAATGCAGATAATCACGTGTCCTCATTAAAGTTCAGAGCTATATATTGTTATTCCTTCCCTTTCGATGGTGAGATGTTGTTAATTAAAAAAGTATCTTAGCTCTGGTGTTACCAAAACCCATTTTGGAAAGGATGCTGTAGTTCCAATAGTTATTTTTAAAATTGGGATTGCGCTTTTAGTACAAATCATGTAAGTAATGCTAACAGTTTGTTAAATCAAAATATACAGAAATGAAAGAAAGATTTTCACATAATGAATATCAGACTGATGACTGGTAAACTTGAACATCTCCTGGTAAAGTACTCTTTCATTCTGTGAAAAAAGCTGCACAGACCTTGTGAAGAGGCATTTGAAAGAGAAGAACGAATTATGGGAAGAGAACTCAGGAAAGCAATTAAAGAATTTCAGCTTAGAAACTAACAAAACCAGAAGCAGCAGAGGAAAATAGGAGGGGAACTTTTTAGCACTCGTAACAGGAAAGGAGATGTTGGGACATAAATGACAATTAGCTTGTTCTGGATGCAAACAGCATGGGATATGCTCCTGAAGCCAGCAAATGAAGAATTTGATCTGCTCAAGTGGACAGTTAAAAATGTAAATGCTTTAAGTGGTTATATGTGTACATTAAGTCCAAACCTGCTCACTTTTATTGATGTCTTCTTCTTCACAGGTTTTACAGAGGTTAATAAAATCTCGAGGGAAATCTCAGGCCAAACACCTTAATGTTCAAATGGTGGCAGCTGATAAACTGGCACAGTGTCCTCCCGTGAGTTACTCTTGATTTATGTCTTGTCTTTGAAAGGTGCCTTTCTTTTCAAGCATGAGGTTAATTATGTAATTTCTGGGAACGTTTGCCCCCTTCTGGCCATATTTCACTATTGCTTTTTTGCAGAATGCCTTCTGATGTCTCTGGGCTCTTCACAAGGGTACAAGGAAAAACAGTCCTAGTCAAAAGCAGTTGTGTTTCTTACTGTTATTAGTTATTGGTCTTAGTTTGTCTTACTTTCCTCGTAGTTATTCTTGATATGGGGAGTGAACCCCTTTTCTTGCCATTCCATTTTGTTCCAATAGTTCCGGATATTGGAATTTTAAGATTCGTTCAAGCTGCCTCTTCCTATCTTCATTGACTGTGCATTACTAAGTGGAAGTCATGAGGACTTGCTTTAGCAAGTGTAACATTAGTGCTAGCTATGATTGCTGTCTTTTGTATCAATTGCATTTAAAAAAAAACCCAAACAAAACAAAACAAAAAAAAAAAAAAAAACAAAAACAAACAAACCCTACAAACCAAAAAGGGTGAAATATCTTAACACTAGTATTAGAAATGTGGTTCATTTTTGATGAATGGGAAGTGTGGTCATCCGTGTTTTAGCTGATCTCCCTTTAGTTGGTGGTTATTCTCACTAAATCCTTTCCTTTATCAGGAAATGTTCGATGTAATTCTTGATGAGAACCAGCTTGAAGATGCTTGCGAGCACCTTGCTGACTATCTGGAAGCCTACTGGAAGGCCACACATCCACCTAGCAGCAATCCTCCTAACCAGCTTCTCACTCGCACACTTGCAACAGCCACTCTTCCTATTAGCCCAGGTCCAAATATTAATTTACAGGTAGAGTTTTTATGCCATCTCTTCTTTTTTTTCTATCAATTTCTTCCTCTCCCAAAGCATAGTGGTAGTCTGATACTAGAATATGCTGAATATGTCTTACTGTTGTTGATAGAGTAAGAGCTTTTCCAGTAGATATTCACCCATTTTCAGTATAAAAGGCAAATACAGGCACATTATTGTTATCACTATTGTATTCACAGTAGCCTGTGTTTGCGTATTGACTAGGGGGCTGGTTTTGATTCCAAGGACTAAGCCAGCCTGACTGAAAACGTATGGTGATGTGAAGTGGTATACTTAAGATTTCATTGTGCCCAGGACACCACTATGCCAGTAATTTGTGTACCAGCCACAAGCATTTTTATAGCTGGCCATATGTAATCCAATCAGAGGAATAAAACTGGGCTAATACTATGCACGTTACAGCCTCTGGTAACTCTCTGACTGATGGGTACACTATTGCTAATAGGCAAATCCCAGCCCCGGAGGCCCTGCATGACAAATTGGGTTATGTACAGAGCAGATCCACCAATGTTGGAAGGAATCTGTTCCTAGCTTCCCACGAGCTATAGAGTTGTAGAGGTTGAAAATGACTGACCGTATTAGTGAAGTCTCAAGGTCAAAGTGGCCCTTCCAGTGATTCCTTTGTTCTTTTATTCTTTGGCCATTGCTGTGAAAAGCACATACTTCCTTCAAGCCAAACTCTTACAGAAAACCTGAGCCCCGTTGCACATTGTGCAGAAAGGCCTTGAGAGGCACTACGTTCTGAACAGCAAGGGTACTGTCTAGGGAGCTGGGAAAAACAGGCTTTATTCTCACTTCCACACTGACCTGCCTGGTGACTTTCGGCATATTTTTTCCTCTCTTTTCTCCTTCAACTTTTGCTTTCTATGATTGTATTAAGGTTTTCAGCATAAGGAGATCCTCTCCTTTGTATATGGGTTGCATGACATGAAATGAGGTCTTTAGAGATGCTACTTTATTATAAGTAGTGAGTGATGCCTTGAGGCCGAGAAGATCATAGTGGGGGTTAAAATACATCTGTCCCAGCTCAAATAATTGACATCTAAATTTGCACTTAAGTTCAATATATGCCCATACCTACATCAGTCAAAATTAGTAACTTTGGCAAACAAAAATGCCTCCTTTTAGAAAATCAAAGAAAAAAATTTATCTGCACCCAAATTAAAATGCCAAAAATTTGCTTTTTGTTTTTATGGTCTTGCAAAACAATTTTTTGTGTCAAAGAATTTATTTCCCATTAGAAGACCACAGACTTGACAGGTTTGTTCTTTAACAAGAAAAATTGCTTCAGCCACCTTGCAGGGTATCTCCTTCTCTTGCTTTCAAAAGCAGTTGCAGGAAAAGAGACTGTAAGCTATAGCTCACTTCTGCCTTTTTTTCTGTCCTCAGAGCTGAAACACCCTGAAAAAATTGTGAGCTGGAAGAATTTATGAGTATGAAATTTAGTATTGTTGTGTGCAGACTTGCTGGATAAACTCTTTGCTTTGTAGACGTGTTAATTATTTTGCTCGACTTTTTTTATGCCTTTTGGGTGTGGATTTATAGTTTGTTTACTCATTTTATTAACCACATTCTCTGGAGAAACTATACAGAGTTTTAATAACACTTTTCTGAATGTTGTGCTATCTCCTTAAAAATTAACAGATTTTTATTTTAAGGACTAAAAATGAGAAAGTATTTGCAGTTTCACAGTTTGTTTGTAGGTCTACTAATCCAAAAGTGTGAAGAAATGAGAGTCCCTTATGGAACATAAAACTTTTATGTTCCTTTTCTTTCATTTCCTATGATACATTTTCAGCTGACATCTCAAATCTGAGCCTGTCATGGTCTTGGAATAGAGTGGGCTTATTTTCTTATTACGGTGGCTGAACCTGTTCTCTCAATAGTTTTAAGACCCTCTATTTGGAGAATTTAAAGTCTATGTCTGTGCTGGTTTTTTTGAGTGCTCTGCAGAGAAAAGCCATGCCACCAGCCATTTGGCCTGGAGGGGCCACATCCGCACTGCAGAGCATTTGAATCATTCTCCCCTGGGTCCAATGCAGCACCCCTTTGCCATGAGACATAATTGGGTTTTGTGGGTTTTCCGTCCCGGGTATACATTTTAATGAGATTTGTGTTGCCAGCTGCCAGAGTTGTATTTTTATAGCATGATGCTGACTGTGTGCATTGCATGGCACAAGGTGCTTGAAGGTGTGAGGCCTCCTGGGACTGTATGAAATGAAGTTGGTGAAGACCATACACCTCCTGTCTATCTGATGGAGAGCTTTGGAGCAAACTGTCCTGACAACTGTTCTCAGGTTTCCTTTTGTAGGGAAATAGGTGGCTAATTCCAAAAAGAAGACTGGAGCAACCTCGCACACATATGCTGCAGGCAATTAGGGACCACCAGATGGAAATAGGGAGGAAGCCAAATTGACTCGGTGGATGCAGACTTCCCTCTCCTCTTACTACACTGCTTAAACTTCTTTCCAAGAACCCCTACTTCTTTGAAAATACAACCTGAATAATGAAATGGGCTTATCTCAAACTTTCTCCATATTGGGCAAAAAACCTTATGAGATTGGGCCATAAAATTCTTGGACTGTGGAATCTAATCCAAATCAGAGCCCTAATTTGGTTATGAACCACAAAGGCAGACCCTAATCCAGAGTCAAACATTACATGCTCAGTGTCCCTGTAATATTTAGGGAAAGTTACTGTCAATGAATTTGCCCATAAATCCCAATAACCCTAACACTATTGTGAAATTGCAGGTATTAGTTCTAAATTTATTCATAGTGCTCCTCCACACGTACTCATAATAGCAGAGAAGATACATCTGAGTTTGTAAAAGTAGCATTCTGTTCAAAGCAGGTTCAAATTTTGCATTTGTTCTCAAACCACAGCAATGACAGATTTTATTAGTCATGATTATATATATAGGTACATACATATTTGGCATTTGACCATATGAGAATTAAAGGGTTTCACGTGTGTACCCAGTTTATGTGCCTTAAAAATAGTCACGGTTGTGAACTAATAAAAATGTGTTTACACATCCAAAGCAGGAATTACTTTAGACTCTTTAGCTTTTCGCTTAATTTCATTTATAATTTGCCTCTGTTGAGTCATTTTTGTTCACCTTGAACACATCTATTCATGTTTACAATTACTACATTCCTTTTCTGGAAAATCAGAATCATCTTGAGAATCATAAAAGCAAGAACAAAAAAGAAATTTGACCACTGTTTCTGTTACCTTGTTCTCATCTATACCATTTGTTTCAAATTAGGAACACATGGAGCAAGATTACAGAACAAAATGTTGTCTTAGAAAATGAAGATTTTTCAAATTTATCAAATTGCTGATTTGAAATATGTTGCTTTTTATAAGTTTTTGATAAAATACAGATTTGTTCCTCCCCAATTTCCTGTCATTTTACTTTTTGGGTTGCTAGGAAACCCAGCTGCCAGGATCTGTGGCTGAAGGGCAAAATTTCCTCCTTCCCCTAGCTCCTTTCCACAAAAAAGACAGAAAGAAGATCCGTGAGCTGCCCGGGAGGCAATCCTTATTTTTAGACAACTCTGAACATAGGAAGGCAAACTTTAGACTAACTTTGGTAAATTCAAAACAGTCTCACAAACAAATGCCTGTATAACTCTGTTAAAACCTACTTTAATTTTGTGCCTGTAGAGGCGATTCTGTCTTGACATTCTTCACCTCCGTTGAGAAGGATAAATCAATTTCACCATAAATTATTTCTTAAAATTTTGCAATTAAGCTTGAAAAGTCTTTGGCTGTGGTTTGGGAATAAAAGCAGATTAATGTAATAAAACTCCCAAATGAGTTAAATAATGCCACTTGTTCGTTTTGCAGTGATTTCAAAGCATTATGCTGGTGAAGAGTAGGTTTGTTATTACCTGGTAATTTTTATTTCAGTCTTTTAATAGTAGTGGTGTGTTAGGAAATTCTGTAGGTGATAATATTGCTCTCCTCCTGCTTTTCTTGGCAATGGTCTGTATTCCTGAGCTCTTAAAATTATGAGGTCAAAGTTTAATTTTTCATTACCGTGAAGAAATGGAATTATTGCTAAGAAAAACAGAAGGTCAGCGATACTATTAGTATCATAATACAAACTTTATTCATACCAGATTCAGTTGCATTTTTTTATTTAAAAAAAACCAAACAAACAACTACTCTAAAAGAGCCAAGGTTTTGTACTTTGGTTCTCTGCTGGAATCCACCACCTCAGCCCTCTAAAATCAATTTCCCATAGTGGCTGTTTCTAAGCAGGCAACTGTAAACTCTCAACTGATACCTGCCCTTTCCTGGCATGAACGTCCTTTTTAATTTTTCTGCAGTTTGTCCTGCTTCTGCATGCTCTCTTTTTGTCTGGAGTGTGGTAGGCAATTTTTGCTAACTGGAATAGTCAGAAACACCACAGGAGATGAGAAAGTGTCACAGACTAACCCGAGTGCCACCCTCCGTTCTAATGAGAGTGAAAGGAATTGTTTGTATTATAATACTGAATTTTCAGTAAAAGTTGAATTCTAATGTTTTTTTCTAGTTTAGATTCAAAGTGGATTGTTGTGTACTTAAATTTTATTGGTTTCATGATACTTTCTAGTTGAATTTGATACTGGGGAAAGTTTTTAAATGTGTATTTCATGTACGTGAACTTACTGCTGGTTGTGATAGCAGGGATCTCAAGGAGACCAGAGGAATGACCATTCAGTCCCTGAACGCAGCGGTTCACAAATTGAAGAGGAAGCACGGGTTGAACCCATCAAGAAATCCCAGCATCGCTCTTCCTCAAGCCAACACCACAACCATCGCAGTGGTGTTAGAGGCCTTTCTAGGCAAGAAACTTTTGACTCAGAAACACAAGACAGCAGAGATTCGGCTTACGTAGAGCCAAAGGAGGACTACTCACACGAGCATGGTGACCACTATGATTCTCACAGGGATCACAATCATAGAGACGAGTCCCATGGGAGCAGTGATCATAGACATAGAGAATCAAGGCATCGCTCAAAGGAGAGGGACCGCGAGCAGGACCACAATGAATGCAACAAACAGCGTAGTCGTCATAAATCAAGGGACCAATATTGTGACAAGGATGGGGAAGTGATATCAAAAAAACGTAACGACGCAGGAGAATGGAACAGGGATGTTTACATCCGTCAGTAACTTTTGCCTCCGGCAGTCTTGTGTTTCTTTGAAGTCTTGTAACAATGCCCCTTGAAAATATCTTTGGGTTCTTCATTGCAGAACATATGGTATCCTTCTGTATGCTGATTTGTATTGCTGTTGCTTGCATAGCAATAGCATGAAATAGAATATTCATATACTTATTTTTTTGGTTAGTGCTATATGAATTAGCGTAGTACAACTGGAGGTTCCTGATGTTGTACTATGCCATTTTTCAAGCTGTTTTTTGGTAGCTGCCACTTGAACAATATCTGTTGCCATCAAGGTGTTGTTAGTGTTTTTTAAACAAAGGTACATTTGATGTTTAATAACTTCCCGTGTATTCAGCAAGCCAGAATCAGCACATAAAAAAATCTAAAACTTTTTGTCTGCTCTGATTTTTAATTTGTATACACTTGATTTGCATATTGATTTAAGAGCCACTATCTGTTGCTTGTACCTCTGGTGGTCTCCGTTTGAAGACAGAATTTAGTCTTGCCTTACACACAGGGGATCATGAAGTCAAAATCTATTTTCTATGTACTGGTACTGTGTACTGTATATACAGTTTATAAATGTTATTTCTGCAGACACCTTCTTACTATATAAGTTTGATCACACTGTTTTAGAGTCCTAATGCCAAGTCAGCAGATTTGCTTTTGAATTACTGGCAACTGGAACTAGCCTCATTTAGGAAATCTGCAACAGTGTTCAATCTAAATACATTTTCTTCTGTAGCAGAAAGCTTATACTTATTGTAAATACGAATGAGTGCTTGAGAAAAAGGGTCTAACTCTTATACCTTATGCTGTCCTTGCAAACCCAGTTTTGCTTTTTAAATATATGGTAAAGATAATGAACTTACCACTATAAATTATTCTTCTGTGTACAGGTCACAAAATTGCAATGGACACAGCTTAGTTTTTGTTCTATTGTCAGAATAATAGAGCACACATGACAGAGGTGTGTATGTGAGTGGGTGGGTGGTGGATGGGCGTACGTGTGCATGTGCATGTTAGGCAGCAAAGTGCCAGAATCTACTGAAGAAAAGAAACATTACTCAAAAGCCCAACAAGTCTGTTTCTTCATTCTGTCTATTAATTTAAAATTCCAAATTGCAGTCAGGGAATATGAGGGAGTTTACTGACCCAGGTAATTGAGAAAGCAAAAATCTGCTGGCTCTTTGTTGAGACTTCAGGAGAGTAAAAACAGGCAAATGTTACTGTGAGTGTTTCACTGGAAATGTAAAATCTTTGTGTTTTAGAGTATCTGTTTTAGTAAGAAAAGTTTACACAGCTTGTGGAGAGTTATTTTGTTGGAAAATAAATTTTTGTAGCTTCTCCACTTTTTCTACACTTGCCAATTCCTCTGCATTCCCACTTTGCAGCCACTTTGCTTTTCCTTCACCTAAACTGTTGTGCTGCTGGTGAGAGCTTAGAAAAATGACTGTGGCAAAATACTCTGTTACGAGCTTGCTAGAGAAAATGCATTGAAATCAAAGGGAGTGAACACAGTTTGTTTTGCATTGAACGCCTGTTGCACTGGTAAGTGGGGGGAAATTAATTATTATTTTTGACTACAGGTTCCATACCCTTGCCTAGTGTAAAAGCTGTTCTGCATCACATATAGTCTTTGTAGTAATTGTATGAAGGAAATACTTTTTGTATTTCACTGTAAATAGCACAATATATAAAGAATGTAGTGGGATAATAATTTAGCTGGAAGATTTTTTTTATTTATTATTTCAATTCTGGGAATATCAGCATTGCCTGATTTTGAACATCATTTTAGTGACATGGATAAGATATATGGCAGGTGCATGTTTTCTCCAACCTCCTATTCCAGCATCCAAGAAATTCAGTTTAACTCCCTTAAACATACTCTGTTCTCCCCCTCCCTCTTCCGCCCCTCTCCCTGATGCTTTATCTGCATTTTTTACAACAATGTAAGAGTGTGAAATTCTGCTGTCAGATATCTGGCCATTCCTCCCAGTGCTGCTGACTGTTGTGGTTATTCAAGGGTAGTATTTGGCTCAAAGCATGAACTGTGGGGAACACAAGGAAAAGGGTATTTTTCTAGAAATAGAATTCTCAGCATTTTTTCTAAACATCACTAAATGACTTTGTAGACAAAGGAGGCGTAGGTAAGTAGATCTGTTGTATTACTAAATGGATATAGAAGATTATATAAACAGTGGCTTTTGATACAAGAGGATTTTCAGGGTATCAGTGGAAAATGACATTGAAAGACTTTGTTTGAATCATATCAGATCACATGTAACGGGGAAGAGAAGTTTTATTGTCTTGCTCTATATAGCCTGGCTTTAGCTATTTTACCTGCTTCAGTAAATGCTGTTGCTCCCTATAACTGTTATGACAGCTATGTCCTCCAAGAAGTGATCTACAGATTGCACTTCAATACCTTGAATTTTTTTGGTCTTTTCTTTTTTTTTTTTTTTTTTTTTTTTTTAACTTTTGCTCCAGAGAGTGTTTATTTTCTACCTTTCTACCTTAAAGTATTTTTTTAAGGAATGTTTGGCAGAATTTCAAAGCACTGAGTAGTGTATGAAACCCATGGAGTAGGTAGCCATGTATAGACAAATAAATGAGAAAATAAAGAGCATAGTCCAAGCCCTAGTATTAAAGTATGGCCTGTACATTGATTTATGGAATATAAATACCTTATCAGAAAAAAGGCATGTCTCAATCCAACTAATGAGAGAATCACATTTTGTATAGCGCTGCTAATTATGTACAGACAACATACTAGCACATGCATTTCTTAGGCAGACTCACTCATTAGGTTTTTATTAGCCTTGCTAAGATAGATACTTTCCTTCAGTTACTGTTTTAAGAGTGACAAATCATTTGTAATGTGAGCTTGTACTACACATATTGCACAATACCACCTGACTGCTGAGCACTACTTTGAAAAGCACTTTAACAGAATTATTTCAATAAGAAGCTTTAAAAATACTCCAACTGGAGGACATATCAAAGGTTATTGTGATAAAATGTCTTTGCAAAGTTTTGCCAATAGAAAGTTTAATATTATTGTTTGCATTAGGATACTAATGAGTTCATATTTCTGTATCTGGTTTCAGGAGCTTTGAATCTGAGGAACAGTAGAGGTCCCAGTGAGCTCCACAGTCTTCTTACGTATGTGTGGTACAAAGCAACCAGTAAAATTTCTATTCAAATGAGCTAAAAAGATAATAAAACTGGTGAGACAGAAGGAAAGGGAGGAAGATAAAAATAGTTGTGATACATAGGTCTTGTCAGCTCTCGCTCTATATTTTTCTAAAAAATTTCAGTATATGGAAGGAATGGGATGCATTTTAATATTTATGTGTATATATGTTAGATGTTAACCTTATTTTTGTACTTCTTTTCAAATGAATACACATCAGTGCTGTTCAGCAGCCCAAGTCTACCCTTTATCAGTTGTTCAGTATCACACAGACATCATGGAAGAAAGAATTCTTGAGGAGGGACTGGAAGGAGGTGAGAGTAACAGTCTCCAGACCTGTTAAGGGACAGGACAGTGGGGACGAATAAGCAAACAGGTTTGTGCACAAAGGCAGGATCAGTAGGAGTTAAGAGCTGAAAGAAACTATTTTTAAATTGATCTGTAAATTACTGCCTAGAAATTAAAAAAAAATGTTCTAGAATACTCATGAATTCATATTCTGTGTCTGGCATCAGGAGTTCAGAATTCGAGAAGAGTGCTACAATTTTTGCTTCTCAAGGTGTAAAATTAGTTTCTCCTAAGGATTTGGCCCTAATTAATGAAGACCAGTTTTAAAACCATGATGGGTTTGAGTGGAGTACCTGTTTCCACAGAAATCTGTAAACTCAACCTGTACTCCTTATTATAAATGGAGGATAAAGAAATGAAATTCCACTCACCAAACCCTGAATAAAAGTAGAGACCTATTTTCACTTCTCCCTGCATGTCTGGTTACTCATCCTATATATGCAATTTCTGCCCAGGTTTAATATCCTGCCCCTTAATACTTACTGTCTTTTATGAATTTGTTAGTAATTATAATTTTTAAGCTCCGTTGGTTTGTAAAGTCATATTCACATTCTGTGACACCTGCAGAGGTTTTAATTATCATTCCCTTAGCTGGAATGCAGTGAGTGGTCTGATTGCTTTTAATCAGTGTCTGTCCACAGTAAAAAGGTTAGTGTAAACCACCTCCTGTGTTAGTTACTAAAGCCTCTTCAAGATTTATTTTCGTTTGTGGTTATATTTGACCTCTGACTGCTTTAACACATCAGGCTGAAAGCTATTTCCCAAATGCTTTTGACTTTAATTCTATTCCGTCTATGAAAATAAAGCACATTGCAAAAAACTTTATTACATAGTCTAGAGGAAGAACAGAGAAATTATTTTTCAGAGTATAATATAACATTTCTGGTGTACATTTACTTATATTTATTACTTTATTGCAGATGTTTCACCAAAATTTTAATTCTTCTATCATCTGTAAAATATGTGCATTCCATTTTTATTGTGAATGTTTTTAATCAAATGCTATTCAATTGAACTTATTGCTTGGCAATTTGTCTATAATTTATTTCCCCACTTTTATATAACAAACTGTTACATATAAGCTTACAGTAGCTTTATAGACAGTTTCTTTTTATAACTTACCACCCTAGAGATGTGTTCCTACGCAGCCCCAAAAAAGATTTATATCAGATATAATAGAGATTAAGCTGGTTCTTCTAACTCATCCATGTTCTCTTTTCTTACTTTATTCTTACCACTTTTATCTATCATGCTTACCTACTCTGAACTCTAGCAGTACAAAATTGGATTTGCTCACAAATTTTTAGTTGTGAACAATTAAACATAAAAAGAAGGTTCTTTATATTTTAAACTACCCACTCCAAAGTAATTTCTTGTTGATCACCATCACCAGCCTATTTCTTACTAAAATATTCCCTTTTCCTGAAAAGCATATGAAATCCTATGATCTAAAAATTGGTGGACTCCATGACACTGAAACAGGAAAAAGCTGTATAATAATTTCATACTATACTAGACTGCCTATTTTAATACCTTTATATTGACCAAAATAAATATTTAGGTTTGGCACTATTACTAATCACTATTTCTGCAAATAGAGAAAACTACTTTTCAGACTTTCTTAAAGACAGGATCTGATTGCATGCCTAAACTATCTATTTTGTAGGGTTAATCTTTCATTACAATTACAATAACTTTTTTAATTTAATATATAAATATCTCCTATAGTATATATATAAATATATATATATATTCTATTGTGCTTCAGCACCAAACACTGAAGCATAATGATTCAGTGTGTAAAGCATTCTTATCAGGAAAGTAATCCTATTATGTATTAAAAATATATATACACCATACATCAAAATTGTGACAGTGAGAAAGTATTCCTGCACTTCTAGCTAAAGTCACAGTAAGATTGGAAAAGAAAAGGAAAAAAAAAAGGCATCCATCCAACTTCAGTCATCTAGTTTAGCCAAGCCTGTAGTCAAAGGAAGGACACTGGCTCCTTCAAGGGATGATTCGGAGCATCTTAATTGAGTTTCTGTTCCGAACTGTGTGATGGAGAAGTCATCTTCCATCTGCCCCCCACCTCGCCCCCTGCTCCCCAATTACCAACAGAGAGAGGGGCCTAGGGGAAACAGCTGAGGCTAATCTCTTTCATATGCTGAGTGTTCTTTTAAGTCTAGCCGTTGACTTTTGCAGAAACAACTCTAGTAGTTGAAGTTCAGATATCAGTAATTTTTTTCAGGTGAAGTCTGGTCTGCAATTACACTGGAATCAAATAAAAGTCAGTTATTCCCCCCCCCCCCCCCCCGCAAAAACTTCTCATATAAAATCAAGTGGCATCACCTTCTTGAAAAGCCTGTTTATCATTCAAAACTAAAGAAAACTGGGAAAGTCTCAACAAATCTTCCACTAAAAAATCAACAATCTTAATTCTTTCAAATGCAGCATTGCACAAATGCTGCTACTGAAACTGGAGGCAAAGTTCCTTACTTTATATGCATAAGCAAATTTCAGTATATAGTCTATGTGTGCTGATTAATGTTTACAGAATTTATATATTCTGCAAAAAGAAAATGCTTTTTTACTAGCACTGAGTTAAAGATTTCAACATGTACTTACAAGAAAAGGCTAATCCCTTTTGTTACCAAGTAATTATTTTAGCCATATTTAGACTAAAAAGACTGTAATTTATAGTATGAGCTTTCATGATTCTAAATAGGGTATCTCACCTACTACTGATGAAACCAAATGACTTTAAATCTTCTTTAGACATGTTGTGGTTAATGGCAAGGAGTGACCAACAAAAGTAGACAGGTCGTAGACAAGAATTCCATCCTGCTATCCTGCTAGGATAGGACTTAGAGGATGTACTAGTCAACCTTGGCAGGACAGAAGAAGGGATGTTTGTTTTATTTATGAACAGTGCAAAACATATGGTATCAAAACATTTATAGCAACTATAAGTAAACAACCAGACTACTGAGAAACAGATTTGTATAAATTGTTTTGATTGTGAGCAAATGTAAAAGCACTTCTGGCAGTATAAAGACAAATTATAAAAGAAGTATTGCTCTTTTTAATCTAACTGGAAATTGATGAGTGAGGAAAAAAACAAACACACACAGATGTCAATTTTAGGTTTTTGAATTGTACTTAACCTTTTCCTTCTAATTTTAGTGCTATTGTCAGTTCCAGCAGTACTGAGAAAAGAGAATACTGTTCAAGCAGAGAACATCTCTGGAGCTAAAGCAGAATTTTCAAATACATCTAACACCTTTAAGAAATTTAGACTATTAAAACTTTGAGCAGTGTATTAAGGAAGTTCTCATTAGCATGCTTCCCCAGTTTCAATTTTCATATGATTTTAGCTGGTGATGCTTTCTAACCAATAAAGAGTTAATATTCTTAGTTGTTTGAAAGATGATTTGTGACATTTCAGATGGTATTATGCATTGTTTTCTGTCTTTTGATATATTAATCACAACTGTGGCCCCTTCTGTTGCAAATGTTTGATTTTAAAATTGTCACTTGTCAGCCAGTCCAACAGGCTATTTCAGAACCAATACAGTTTATGCATGGGAAGTTTGATGTTGAAACAATATTTATTTACATTCCCAGAGTGAGATGGTTTAATATATTCATGCTGCTATAAAAGACATGCTACAAAGCCTAATCGTATTTTGTGTATATACTATGTGTACAGAGAATCTTGCTTGTATTAAAATAAAAGAGAAATGAGGTTCTAAGTATCAATTTATAAAACAGTTCTTTGTAAAATGTTACAGTGTTTTGTGAAGCACTATTTAATGAAACATTACCTATTGGTAAACCTCCAGAGAAACTACCTTTTCCAAAATTCACGATAATAGTTCCCATTTATTTTATTTATGTTTGCATTTCATAAAGTAGCTTAATTCCCCTCCCAGAGAAACCCTGTTCATACGCTTGCTGCACTAGGTAAGCGACTCACATGGGGAAAGGCAGAAGAGGCAGCAGTATGAGTGAACATACTTGTTATTCATGCACTGACCTGCTGTAAATATAAAAGCAAATGGAGACTTAAAAATGATAGTACCCTTCCCCCAACCATGATTTTCTTTCTGCAACCTGTGGCTCCTTCCCAGCAGAACAGCTGGCAGATTTTATTGCTGCCATAGCAACCCGGCCGTCAGCCCGTTGGCTTGGCAACATTGCAGCAGTAAGAAACACACTTCATGTCTGAACTGTTCTTAGAATCACAGAGGTATTTTTTTCAGGTTCCATTCCTAAATGCTTATTCACTGTTCGATTTAATAAATTTTGCAATAAAAAATCCTATACAGTCCTTATTTGCAAGTGAAATCAGATCATCTTCCCTGGACTCTTGCAAAGAATTAATATCCATTCCTTGCAACGTCAGAGCAGATGGATCAAATCTCTGCAGCAGCTTCAACTGATCAAGCGACAGTCCAGCTCCCCTCATGCCTTCTCCTCCAATGTGAGGTTCCTTTTTAAGTAACAAAGAAAAGCAAGTTATTGCATCAGTAAAGTTCTTAAGTGTCCTAAATGTATTCTGCTGAGTACATGCAGAGCTCCCTAACTGTTAACATGGACAAGCTAGGTTTATATCATTCACACCAGGGGAGGATTTAGAAGTAATGTGGCCCTTCTTGCCTTAATCTGGCCAATACATATATACAAGCATATATACAAGGTCCAAAGTACTTTGCGGAGGTGTTGGTGCACCTAATCCACTTTAGCCCAGAAGTTCAGAGCATTTATTGATGACAGGTACACAGGTCTGAATCAATTCATTACTCAAAGGACTGAAACATCACCAGAAAGCTGTTATCACCAGACAATAAGACGGTCTAAAGGTTTACGTTGCCACTTTTAAATGATGCAGCGCTTCTGTGTACTAACTGATAGCTATGAGTTAAGTCAAAAATAATGATTCCTTAGCCAGTTACTAACATACTCGGTAACAGCAGTAGAAATACCTGGATTCTTCACATTAAAAACTTCACCTGAAAGAGAGACTGAAAGCCCCAATCCAGAATACTTCACTGCCTGAAGAGGCATCATTTTGGAAGATGATGCAGCAAAAAAATCTGAGCTTCAGATTTTCTATGTCATGTAATTAGACTAACAGGTAAATGGGACTACAGTTACATGTGTATGTATAGGAGGCAGGGAAAGAAAGAAGGACCAGCTTAGATATCTGAATTCAGGAGATAACATTTGGCATCAAAATCCTGGAAAGGAGAAGGGCTTCAAAATCACAGGCCTTTTCTCAGCATTTCTTGTGAGTAGCCTTCACTGCTTTTTATTTAATACACTGATTCCTGGAAAAAATCTAATTCTTATCTGGATTGTTCTTTCAATGGATTCAGTAAGGAGATAGAATAAAACATGCAAAAGCTGGCACTGCAATATCAAAGATAGATCTCCTTTGTAAATCTAGTCTAGTGTAGTCTATAATGCAGCATACAGCAGAGTATTTTTTGAGCCATCACACTTTGCTAACACATGAGCTTGCCCAGGCAGCACATGATGTGCGTTAGTTGCTTAACCACGTGCTGTGTGCTGTAAAGCTGGGCAGCCAAGAGGTTGCAGCCTGATTTTTTTCTCTTCCTTTCCCTCAGCAGGATTTCAGTGTTTTCCAGGTAAGAGACAAAAAGAGGTGTCCATTGTAAATTGAGAAAAAAATAACATAAAAAGGGAGACAGGTAGCGACTTGAGTAATGTAATAGAAGGAAAACAGTATTACACAGAGTCAAGCAATTTGCACAAGGACAGACCAATTTTTTCCTCTACCTTTTCTTTTTTCCTTCCAGTTACGTTACTGCATTTAAGCTGATATACAGTATCTTGTGTGTAAACCCCTAAGAGGAAGTAAGTCTGCACAGACAAAGGATCAGCTGCCATGCAGTAACATCCACCTGATCACCTTCTCTGATCCACAGAGATCAACACCTATGGCTCCATCTCCTGTTTTTTCCTTACCCAACATGATTCCAGGATCTGTTGCCAAACTGAGAAAGTGGGAGACAGTGGACTGGGTATACAAGGAGGTGGCCACTGAGAGACTAAAGAATATGGGAAATACATAAAGGAACATGAGGTAAGTCGACCCTAGACTCCAGTTTCCTGTTCATTGGAAAAGATCACCTTAGTTTACACTACTGAGGAACTGGTTAAAAGATACTATAAACTATCTGTAGGTAAACAATTCCATGTCATCTCATTTAAAATATACTATACACTTAGAATAATATAGCTTAATTTTACAGATATGGCATTTGTGTGTAAAAACTAGTGCTTTATTCAAGACTGGTATTACTGGTGAGAGAAAGTCTATTAAAGCAGAATTAATCTTGCATTTGAGTTAATACGGCTTGTGTTTTGCTTTGTCATCATATCAAGGACAATTTTTGTGCTGTTCAGCAATGTATAATGTATATATACACATATATATTATGCATATGTATATAATATATATAATGTATAATATATATGTATAATCTCAGTTGAAACAGATAGAACTGAAAAATTCCTTCTCCATTTTCTAATGGATGATGAGAAAGCAGGCAGAAGAACCCTGATATACAAATCTTTTAAGAAAAGCTTCAGTTCTGTTAAATCTTTACCAACCTTCATATAATTTCTCATTGTATACCTATTGTATATATTTTTTAATTTCAGTTAAAAGATGCATCTAAACTTCTTAAGACAAGTCATCACAGAATGTACAAGTAAGCTAAACAGGTATCAGAGTTAGACTTTTCCTCAAAGCCATGATGATAAACAACTACCCACCCAACTCATCACATCAGCAAAGAGGAAGAGAGATGCATACAGTCTGATGATAAATGCTCTCAAGGTACTAATAAAGGTAACAGCAAATACATGAAATATATGCGGTATAGATAAAAAATTCCAGTATCTCACTATATATTACCTCCTCCCAGACATCTTAATGGTAGACACTGACTCCAAAAGAGACAAGGTACATTCTTGGGACACTGAGCCTGAAATAAATTTGTTCTCTCATTCCTTTACATAACACAAAAATAGCTCCTGTACATATAAAACCCTCCTTCCTCAAAACACAAGGTTCTTTCCCTTTATCTCCCATCCTTTATGCAAGTCTTCACTACTTCAGTGGCATTAATAAAAAATTTTTTATGTCTCCTGTGAATGTGCAAAAAAAGAGAATAAAATATATGCATTAAAGAACAAGAGATGCAAGAGAAATTTCAACCTGTCTGAACTATCTTTTGTCCCTGTTGTGTTTTAAATGACTGTAGTACAAATCAAAGCAACCACAGTACACAGTGGGAAACTACTTAACAATCCCTAGATGAAGCTCAATTAACCACAAAAATAGATTTAAAAGAGCCTCAGAAATCCTTGTGTTATTTCTATCCACAGCAGTTAAAATTGTCTGCAGTGAAAAAGAGATTTATTGATAGTAAATACAGTGTGTAACTTTACAGTGCCAAAACAAGCTCACTGGATTGTGTGAAGTACCCTGAAAATACTATTACCTGTGGCTGAAGCTGGAGGCAGGGAAAAGTTTTCAGGGCCCAAGCAACTTGCTCCTCATTTTCAGAGAGTGTAATCGTACATGTACTGTATGCTAGAACACCTCCTGGCTTCAGCAATTTCACTGCCTGCAGGGAGAAATAAACAACAGTTCACCTTATTTTTAATGGCAAAAACTTTCATATTAAGCAACATTAACCGAGAAACCATTAAGCTATAATATTAAAACTTACCACTTAATAAACTCAAATCTTTCTGTCTAAGATAGGCATTAGGATACTAATTCTTCTCAGGGAATACAGTAAAGGATCCCATGGGTTAGAAAGATTCTTCTTTCCAAATCAGCATTATAGCTCAAGCGGTTTATTAATGCCATTGAGATGATTCACCTTGTAAGATTTGTTATTTGTACAGCTCTGCATATTCAAGACAGATTAGTTCTGTTTTCATCACCTGCTGCCAACCATGGATACACAGTATTTTTATCAGTGATATTAGATGTCAGCTGTTTCCACATATTTGGCCTGGAAGCTGTATCTATGCTGCTTTTCAAGCTGTGGTTCACTTTGAATACGTTTAATTCAGATTTAGACAAGTTTCATGAAATCTTATCCTTCCGCATCAGCCCAAGCACACTCCTATTAGCATGAAAAGTTGTAATATGGCCTCCTGGCTTCGTACTCCGTCTCATATCCCATACAGTACCTCACAGCACTACTGCATGGGAGTTCTATGCAGTGAACTTACAAGGGTCTGTGCTGCTGCAGAGAAAAGACTTTAACCTGCTCCGTGACTTAGGCCCTTGCGATTGTTATAAATTAAAACTAATGAAACTGAAAGAATAAAAAAAAACCACTTACAAAGGTTTTTATTTACTATGGCTTACATATACCGTTCCCATGCTCCAATGAAGTGACTTCACCTAGCAACAGGTATGGTGGAGCTGAGAGGTTAACTGAATCCTAACACTATCTTCTTACTTAATTGCTGAAAAGGTAGAGGAAATGAGGCACCATTTTTCGGTGTGAAGCTTTATGCTGCAACAGCATTTATCTTCAATTTAGCTTATCTACTCAATGATTAATACATACCACAGTGAAAAGCTTGCGCTGTAGTGGCTGATAAGAGGTCACTTCCTTTAAAGTCAAGGAATAAGCCATGTTTGGTCTCTGCCCCATCCCACTACATGGAGCATCAAGAAGAATTCGATCAAATGACTCTGGTAAGAATGGAGGTCCCTCTGTAAAAAGCAGTTAGTAATGTAAAATGTGGCTGTTACTTTCCTTGAGACTTCACCATAGGTAAGGACAAGCCATTACTGCTTCTTTGACATAAAACATTTATGTTCTATAGATAGTGTCTGCAAAAGTAATCTCGGCTAGAGACAAGTCTCAGCACTGTTGGTGGTAGATTTCATCTCCCAGAAAACTAGAGCATTAGTTCTGTGAGGTCAAACAATACATTGCCTTTAGGCAATAATATTTTTTAATCTTAATTTAATAATTTGAAAGTAAAATGTAAAAGAAATCAAACAAATGTTGAAATGTTGATTGGTCAGAAGTGCTGGGTACAGAGTTGTACATATAGGCTGTAATGAACCATAGTCAGGTCATAACTGAACCAAGCATGCAAATCTTTACTGAGAAAAGCCTGTAGTTAATGATTAAGACTGCCTTAAATACTAATAATTGGACTGTCTCTATAATAACTATTTCTTGCAATGCATATATATCTGTAGCAAATAAGCACTTAATAATAACATGAAATATTACAAGTTCTAATGCATGACACATGCTGTCTCCACAGCAGAACAATTCAGTAAACAAGGATTGTGAAGATGAGAACAATTTCTGAATATTACCTGTATAGATAAGGGAATATGTAACTTCTATATGCAGAGCCTATCCTTTCATCTGAATCCCACTGGCTCAACAGCCCAAAAGTTTCTATCGCCTTAGTGCTAGAGAGACTCTTCAGCTCAGCATCACCAAGACAAAAGTGGCTCCATATGTGTATCTGTGAGTAACCAATGAGGAAGAGAGCCATATATACGCTTTACCTTCTTTTCTCCTTCTGTTCCTCAAACATTCAAGTTAAGTCATAAGTGAAAACAAGTGAGTGACTTCATACTACTGCTATCTAGCTTGTTCCAGCCCTACAAAATGAGAATCTATCTGATTTATCTACCTCTGATCCATTACTACAACGTTCAAAATATATCATGTCTTACTTGCAGGGATGTTCAGAAAAGCCTTCATGATCTCTCAGTACTACAGATAGCTCTTGTTCATCTGTGTAAGTGCTACATACCACTTACAATATTTTATGTTCATAGAAAAGACTAGTAAGAAAGCACCTTTATTACTCCAAAGCAGGAATAACTGCAAGGCATAGAGACAAGGAAGGTGAATTATGCAACCTGATTCCTACTTAGGCTAACCAGTGACTGGGATAAAAGAGAGTGAGAAAGAACAGCATACTTTGCACAACAAACTAAAAATAATCAAGACAGCAGATACTGTTTAAATCGTTCCATCATGGGAACAGAACCAGTATCATAAATACAGCCCTGCAGAAAAGCAAATGAAATGAACTTAAAATAACACACTGTGCTTCTACAGAACTTTCCCTGAACAGCTGAACAAACATCAATGAGCTAAACCTTGCAGCACTCCTGGGAGTTAGGTATTAATAACCTCATTTTACAGATGATGATTCTGAGGCAGAAAAGCCAAGCAACTCTGCAAAAATTATTTTTTTCTCAGACTAAGTCAAACAATTCAGAGTATGGGGTTAAATGTTATCACAAAAGAAGCTTTAAGGCTTCTTCAGTCTTTGATATTATCTGGGAGAAGAACGCATTTCCTTTGAGCATATTAGGTTGTGATAAGGACAGATAGTTTGAGTATAGTATTTGCTTCATGGAGAAGATGGTAACCACAAAAGAGCAAAAAATAAAAGAGCATTCACAGTGCTCAACTTAGGTATCTGCCAAGATTTCAAGGGTTGTAGACCTGTGGCAGGTTTAATACTATTTGTGCAAAAGTGATTACTATTTTCTTTTAAAAGCTACTACTGCCCAAGTTGTTTACTTTACCTTGTTTATCCTCTCTCTTCTCAACTGAAAGTGCCTTTGTTCCATCATAGCAAAAGGCCTTAATGCAATTCAACTGTAGCAATTCAGCATTCTGCTTAATTTTTTTGACCTTGTTAGCTATCTTGTCCACGGCTATTACTTCACCCTGAAAAAAAACCAAACTTTTGATAAAAAGCATAGGGATTAAATTAGTTCCTGATTTCCTTCCCCCTCCATGAGCAGTGTAATGAATGAAGTTTAGTTTTTCCTACATAATTTTATTATTCTTAAATCCACACTCCAGTAGTCCTTGTTCACCCATATTCTCCATGATATCCGCATTAGGCTAGATACTAGTCTGAAGCTGCGTGCATTCTGACTGGCACTAGCTGCTTGGCACAGTCACTCCCTAAGGGACCCCATAATGTCTGACTTCTGGCAAGTGGCTTTTTGTTTGTTTCTTTCTGTTTGTTTTGAACTGTTTTACTGGGCACTAAGTTAGGTAAAAATGTAATCATTTGAAAGAGGGTAGAAGTCTCAAATACATGGTAAAAGAGGTCAACAGGTTTTAAATTTGCATGGAGATGGTAGGAAACATGATCACATACAGCTCAGTCCTGGGGAAATAAGGCCCATAGCCATGCCTCTGGCTTGCTCAGACTCATAATCTACTGTAATACTTGCAGTAGTTGTCTCTCAAGTTACTTTGGGAAATACTGTAAATACTAGAATAAATTTAGATGTCACAATTACACATTGTTCTTTTTATGTAAGAATGAGATTTCTCTTTTCCTCTCACAAGATAAATCAAAACAGACACACACCACTATGTGCTAGATGAAATCTGTAAACACAAAGGAAAGTAAACAGTAGCATGAGTAAAGTCCGGATCAGTAACACTATCTTCAAAAAAACCCCAAAGACCAAAAACCCCTACAAGGCGTGCTATAGCAAATAGAACCTGCTGAGAAAACATGACAACTTTTTCCTTCTTGGTGATGACTCTCTAGAGGCTTATGGAACGGTAACATGACTAAGATAGACAGTGTGAAAAAAAAACCAACTTCAGTAAAGATAAGTTGACTGTATATCATGTTAGGCAATATGTGGGTCTA
The DNA here is from genome assembly GCA_031468815.1 of Morus bassanus. Taxonomy (NCBI): domain Eukaryota; kingdom Metazoa; phylum Chordata; class Aves; order Suliformes; family Sulidae; genus Morus; species Morus bassanus. The sequence goes on along the minus strand of CM062567.1, from coordinate 22,411,724 downwards.
GGACTGAGAAGTAAAAAAGGATTTATGTTGTGTCAGTGGTGTCCAGCCTTCTAGCTACTGTGAGCCAAATCACCTCCTACAGGAGCGCTCAATGACCATGGGCCGCTGCTTCTCCCCTATCACCATTCAACCTGTTGTGTATGCACACTAACAACTGATTCTGCTTGAAAGCTATGTCTGTTGCTAGAACAGTGGATTTGCTGCACATGTGCTGTACTGTGGATATAAAGAAATAAGTCCTTCTCCTGACAGACTCTCAGAAAAAAGAACAAGACCTGAAGCCAACAGTTCTTCCCCATCTGGCCCATGACAGTCACCGCCAGAACAACTTCCTGAAAGACATCTGGAAAAAACGGTGGTCTGGACTGGGATCCAGATAATAATAAATTCTCAAGCTTTAACCATTCCCAAATCCTATTTAAAAGATTTTAATAACACAGAGTAATTTTACATTTTATCTCATCTAAAAACAATATACTATTTTTTACAATTAAATCACAAAAAATATAAGATTGATTTAAATATTCTGAAATGTTAATGATTTAATATACTGTCTGTGGAAATTTAGCGTGGAAAATCTGTGAATGGAACTTAAGAACCACAAAGCAGTGCAAATTTACTAATATATTTTTTCCATATCTTAAATTAAAATTATATATTCAGAAAAGGAAAACCAATTCAGATAAATTTCAACATCTGTATTCTTAATATTTACCAATTCAGCTGGAGGTAAACACAATCAAAATATCTAAAATGACTAAGGAAAAAAACAGTTATGCAAACTTATACAAAATGTACATACACAGATGGAAAAAGCAGAGATGTAAATGAGTCCATGACAGAAATATATGCTTCTACAGACTTTCTTTATTTATCACACTGCAATTTTTTACTGGAAGCTTTATAAGTCTATCTAATAAATGTCTAATGGCTGTCTAATGACTGTCTAATGCATGTTTAATGCATGTTTGCGAACTTCCCATCCTGAGGGAAGAAATGCTTCAATAAGCAAACCATCACAGAACTGAATACATCTTTTCATTCACATCATTACACACTGTACCGTCCCATTAATGCACAGACAACTGTTAAAGTACTGCGTAATGTAACTGCAAGATTTCTAAATAATCTGATATATTCTAATAACCCTATTCCAATGAAAATAATAATGTCTTACAAAATTTTTAGAGGAAACATTACACATTTCTCCCCCCTCCGCTAGAAAAGAGTAACCTGCATTTCTGTCTTTCACTTTGTATATAGCAATCTAATGTATGCAAATTGTTATTCCTATATCCACATTCTTTTTGGCTTGTGTGTTATTTTCCTTTGTCTTTCTCTAAAGACTTTTTTTGTTTCTTCTCATATTGTTACTTTCTCATGAGATATTTTTGGTTTTGTAATCTTCTACCTTGGAATGACAAAATCAGACTAGAAATTCAGTCTAATATCATAGCTGTACTGCATAATTGATAATTTTTACGGAGAAGAAAGTTAATTGGATTAGGACTTTTTAATATGTTTTTGTACGGAGTTGTGCGTTCTTTTGGCACACAGTAGTAACCCCTGATTTCCATGTATTCTCAGTTTCGTGACTCTAGCATATCCCTGCATAACTTTGCTTTGCATGTTACAAATTCTTCCATTAGAAATAAATCAATAACATTTAAAAAGTGAAGTCAAACATATTTCAACAGGTCAATTTGCAGCAAATAAGGCTTTAAATGTGATGGTGATTATTTGATAAAGACAGTCTGTGCCCATTTCAGTAACTCTGATGTGTAGCAAAATATATTGGTAAGCAGAACATTCAAATATTAATTGTAAATTATCTTTGCATTCTGACAGCTAAGTGAAGTGAGCTGTGCAAATGAACAGTGGTCAGACTTTCTTCACCGAGACAGAAGATGCTCCATGACTTCTCTTACCTGGTCATGCATTAATGTTGCAAGATGGGTTGTTTTTCCTCCAGGTGCAGCACACATGTCCAAAATTCTCTCTCCTGGTTGAGGGTTTAAAATATGACTCACAACCACAGAAGGCAAGTTCTATCATAAAAACAAATACAGGAGAATTCAAACCTTATATCCTGTATCAAGTCCTGTATTAAGGAATGACAAACTTGTTGAAACAAATATTCATTCAGCAGTGAAGATACCTATGATATTGCTGTCAGTTCCTTAATAGAAAATGAACTATTAGGATTATATAAAAGAGACAGTATAGGTTAGAAGTCTCCAGTGGCTCCTTTTTTATTTAAAGCTATATATGACTATCTATGGCTGAAGTTTAAGGGTTCATGACTACGGAGACTAGAGTGCTAAAAGTCAAAATAAAATAAGCTGATACTATCACAGACACAGAGCAGCTCTGTATATTACAAATATTTTATATTGACCTGTTTATTGGAACATTTACTATATGAACATACTAGTGTAGTATAGTGACGAACATTAAGATCAATCGGCAGAAGTTTAAACTTGCTGAATTAAGGTACCAAGAAGCTGAACTGTGCTATTAATTGTATAAACAGAACAGATGCCCTGAAGAGAAATAATATACAATAATTGTGCACAGAATTGCTTCTTACACAATATGGAAATATTCTGAAAGATTCTCTTCTGACTTGGTTCAGCACAAAGGTATAAAAACCTTCTGAAGTTGTCTTTACTACATGTTGTCTTCAGTTAGCACAGTTTCAAGTTCCATGCCACAGTGTTCAAAAAAATGAATTATAATTCATCTCACACATGGCAAATTCAAGTCAAAAAAGCCAGGTTCAAAGGGTTGTGATCAATGACACAAAGTCCAGCCGGAGGCCAGTCAATAGTGGCATAGCCCAGGGGTGGGCACTGGTGCCAATGTTGTCTAACCTCTTCCTTAGGGACCTGGATAATAGAACAGAGTGTGCCCTAAACAAGTTTACAGAGGATACAAAACTGGAAAGAGTGGTTGATAAACTGGAAGGTTGTGTTGCCATTCAGAGGGACCTTGACAGGCTGGAGAAATGGAGAAGCAGAAATCTCATGAAGTTCAACAAACAGAAATGCCAACTCCTGTACCTGATGCACCCCATGGACCAATGCAGGCTGGGGCTGACTGGCTAGACAGCAGCTTTGCAGAAAAGGCCCTGAGGATCCTGGTGGACAAGAAGTTGCATGTGATCTAAATTCTCATGTGCACCAGCCTCTTAAATAACCATCTCTCTAACAATTCTGTTCCTTGAAAGCAAGTACTCTGATAAGCTGAATCAGGGAAGAAAAGGCCTCTCCTTTACTGCATGCCATGAGACAATAAATTGCTTGAAAAACTACCCTTTGTTCACACCAGAAGACAGCACTGATGCTGATTTAAAAATATTAAGATCAACTACAAACAGAATGTATGCATAAAAATAACTCATCTGCTGGACTGATTCTTCTGAGAAGAGAAGAGTGACTAAGACAATTCGCTGTAATAAAGGGCTTACTGTCTGAGTGTTAGTTATATAAATCAAATGAGGTGATAACTTAGAATTTCAGGGAATATGTCTCAACAAGGGTTTATTTGAGATAAAATTTACATTTGCTTTAAGGATTAAAATAACTTTTTTTTTTTTTTGAAGGCTGGACAGCTTGATTTTGTTTTAAACCCTGCTACTAAATTGTCATATTTATATCCAAAAAATACAATACCTTTGCTGGCACACTAATTGTTTTAGAAATCTAATTGAGGTGTTCACTCTACCTTTTTATGTCAGCAAACTGGAAACAAGATTTTTTCCTGGTAAAAGAAAACTAGAAAGTTCCATGATTTCATCATCCTACATTTTGCATAGCACAGGTAGCCAACTGTCATCTCTGAGTATTGCTTTTAATTAGTTTTATTGTGGGGAAAAGGAGTATAGGTATCACAAATATTAAGATGTGAAAGGAAAAGATAGCTTGAAGTAAGTTCTTAAATTTTACAATAAGAACTACACAAAGATTTGTCATTCTTTGGAAGCTGTGCAGTTTTATGGTAAGAGATAGTAAAAGCTGTGCTACTGTAAGGATTTTCATAGTTATTTTGCTCGGGTGGATTTTTTTCCATTAGGGCTAAAAAGATAAGGATTTTCTCTTCAACTTAAAGTCAACCTAATATATGGAGATTTTCCTAATTATCGACAGAAGGATGTACCCTGAAAGAGCCTTATATTTCAGAGTTCATAGGCAGATTCCAAAAACTAAAAGTTCTATGCAGAGTATCTGTGCAAAAAGAATGTCTAAGTTTTTAAGTGACTATCTCTTAAGTCACTTTGAAGTCCCCTATGGTATCTCAGATGCAGTATGATTAAACCACCTGCATGTAGATACTGACTTCATTCTAAACGCTTTGTTTTCTTTAAATCCAAAGAGTTAATTAGATGCCATAATACACAATGAATATATAAAGTAATAATGTGTGCTTAGAGGATATTAATTATTCTGCAAATAGTACAGACTTTTATTTTTGTAACAAACATACCTGTAAAAACAAATGACTAGGGAGCACATTGTCAAACGAAGGACTAAGGTAGACTGGCTCTATCATTCTTATGCCCATCCCTCTGAAAAACATGAAAATATGAAAATATTTCAAATTTATACTCGGATTTACAATTTTTAACAGTATTCAATTAAAATCATTATGCTTACAAATGGAAACTTGAAACAATAATCTTACAAAAATGAAAGCACTTATAAATCAACTAAGAAAAATACTTTTACAATTTTGTAAACGGATATACTTTAAAATTACATCATGAAGTTGGGTAAATCATAACAAAAAATTTACTACATTATAAATTGGAACTATCTGTAAAAATTGCAAAAAGCAAATTTATCTTTTTTGCACACAAGACAAACTGACATCTAATCCAAGCCTTGATAATGTAAAGAAATGCATAAAACCAGCTTTCAATATGTTAATTTCAATCCATAACTGCTTTTGGCTAGCCATGTGTGCACTAGGGCACTGGCATATGATTTCCTGCTTAGATCTTCCTCCCTTTTTATAGACTGTCTGAGATTTTAGTCAAATAACTAAAGACATTCTATTTCAAAAGCCTTACATTGATTTGCCTACAAAGCAAAGTTTTGAACTTAGAAGCAACCTGAAAGTTTTAAATATGGATGAAGTTCTGACACGGATTTCATTAAGACAAAGGTACAAGGAAATGGACAACAATAAAAAGAAAAACAGGAAAAAACAATACCGAGCCTGAAAACAATAGATTACTGAAAATAACAAGCATGAGTATTATTTTGCATATGCACTTCACAGTCCAACAAGAAGGAAGGATATGAGAAAGCAAACTTGCAGACACCAGATTTAGTGTCACATACTGCCATTCCATGTCATCAACTCAACAGGTATATCCTACCACTACTTCTACTATATTTAAGCTCTAATAAATCTGAAATCCTCCGACAATGTAATCTTTTTTCTTTTGTAGTTTGTTCTTGGGATGCAATGTCTCAGTCATTAATTTGATGTCCATGCTCTCCTACACTGCTTTTTATATGTGTTTTAGATGACAGAACAGGAACAAACCGTATACTTTGGCAACAAAATATAAAAGCAAGTAATCTTGAAATAACTACCTTGGCAAATGCTATTAATTTTTTTAAGATATCTGACCTTATATTCTGTCCCCTGCCCCACCAAAAAAAGCCCCTACAAATATTTTTAGGAGATGGAGAAATAGACAAGGCTGCACTTCTGTTCCAACCAAATAGGAAAGTGGTACAGAACAATTTACCAAAAATGCAATTTTGCCACAGTGATAATATTTGTCGCTTCTGTTTGCTCTATATTATTGAAGTCATATGCTAAACATAAATTCTGAAAAGGCTCCCATTTATTTCCTCCTACCTCTCAAGTAAACTGGTATCTGGATACCACTATGAAACTAAATATTGAGTCTGCTAATACTTACTGTAGTGCTTTAATCATAATTGCCATCACATTGCCACTATCTTAGGTGTGAAGGTACAGAAGACAGCAGGAGGCACAATTCTATTCCCAGAAACTAACACGTCCCAAAAAATAACGGAAATCCCAACATGCAACACAGGTCTCAGTCACAGCCATCTTGTGGTTTCACATAGGTTAAACAAAACATTCCAAAATGTCTTCCCATCTTCTTCCTTTCCTTTGCAAAGTTGTAGGTATAGATTGCAGTTACTATGGACTTACTTCAGTGGGCCACTTGAACTAAAGATTTCACTGCGACTCAGTTCTGAAATCCCATTTCCAAGGAAAACTTTGACTCCTCCAAATTCTTTGGCTCCTCTTTTACATTTCCCTTCAATATCTGAATACACTGAGACCACATCTCCAGCTTTCATAACTGTGCAAAGAAGAATGGAAATTTTGAGATTAATATTATACTTGACAAGTTAGTAGTGACCAAATAATTTAGGATTTTCAGTAGACTACTTACTTCAACTCCTAGATCACAGCAAAATTTAAACTATCCTAATGTAATCAAAGAAAAAGGTTAACTGATATGAAAGCGTACATGGTGAACAATGGCTACCAAATGACTAGAGCTATTGAGAGACACAAGGTTACAAATCAGACAGCATGTCTTGTTTTTTAAGAGGCTAGACAAATCTTCACTTTATGTGCTTTATCACCAAATGGTCACCCAGAAATTTTAAGCACACTCTTCAGTATTCAGTCCTCTGTGTGTGCTGCAAGCATGCAAGTACATCAAACAACACTGATTCACATTCAAAGACAATAATACTAAATTTGTCTAATGACCTCTCAATAGCTAGGTATAACATGGCTACAGCTGCTTTTTGTCTTAACTATTGCTTTGATACAAGTGATCATATATACTTGTTGAAACAATTTTGCTGGTGTGGCTCTCTTCCTTCTAAGGCAACTGCTGTTCTCAAAAATCCTCTAAAAGAGTTTTATATCTCCAATTACAACCCTCCAGATCAGTAAAGCATGTAAATATACACCAAACTCTAGAAGTGTAGTCCTAGGGATTTAACAAACTTTCTGATCTAGAACAAAAATAGATGGAAAAGGGGGATGGTTGAGGTGATTTTGTAGAATAGTGAGCAAACTCTATGCACTGACTGTCTGAAAAATATGCTTAAAAATAAAAGGCCTCCACCAACAACAAGAAACAATTTTCCAAAATTACATTTCTGACATGGCTGGCTGGCTGGAGCAACCAGAAGATATGACAGGTAAAACTAATGACAGTTCAGTTTCCCAAAAACTCTCTGAACTGTATTTAGGAATCTTTTTTTTCCATTTTCAAGTGGCCTTCTGAATATGCACAAATGCTCTGGAATTCTTAAATGGTATTATTTCTTGGGTAGCCACTAAACATTTGTTTTTTGCATAGCTTCTTTGTACACAATGTGACACAAAACATTATGTGATAGCCTACTGTTACTGCCTGCTTAAGCCTCACTAAACAAAAACTTGCAGCAATTTAACTCTTCCATCATGCACATTTACCACTGATTTTTTGCAGTATTCAAACATAAAGGATTTTATTTCACTCTCTGCTGACAATCATCCTTTCAAAACACATTAGTACTGTGTACAGTACTTAAGCTTTTTATAGCTTATATTGTCATTCCATAAACATAAAGCCTAGAGTTTGATTAGTTAAGTTAAACTCAAAGCCCCCTGATAATTGGTTTACCCTCATTTGGGTTGCAAGTTCAGTGATTAAATGTGTGTTCTTGCTGTACTCTTTTTTTCCCTAGTTAGACCATCTGTGCTTAATACAGCCTTATTATATTTGGCCTCAAGTGAGTAGCATGCCCTTTTATTTTATTGTCCTATCTCCAATTCCCCTGAAGTGTTCCTAAAGTTTTATAGTACCTTTTCTTTTCTTTAAATTGATGCTGCATGCACAATAACATGCAGCAATTATGATAAATCACTAGCTGACTCAAAGAGGGATTTGAATATTTATGAAGTTGTCTAAATAAGTAGTTTCAACAACTGCTACGGCAATATACTTATTTCATTATCAAGTCCTAGATTGAAAAACATTCCTGTTCAGTGAATTGGACTTAAGCACATGCTTAAAACTTCTTGAAGGTTTTTTCCTGAAAGGGAAGGAAGTTAAGTGGCTAGATAAATGCTTTTCTGACTCACTTTGTTTAATAATAAGAACCATGATGATTAGTAGATCTCATCACAATAGAATAATGAGGTGAATCATCCAAAATTATACTGATTTCACATATAGATAATTCGACCTTTAAAGAAAAAATAAATAGGCTGCTGAACACTAAGCATGTATATGTAGATTTTTTATCTTGTCTCACAGGCATTAAAACAAAAATTTCCATTTCTTAAGAATCTGACATTAAAATGGAGGATTTTTCTCACCAATAAAAACAAATGTTTTTACTAGATCTCTCATACATGAACAATATCAAATGAATCACCAATGGATTAAAAAAAGAAAATACATTTTTTTAGATCTGTAACTTAGAATCTGAGGGGTTCATGAACGCGAGTGCCTTTGTGACTGAATGAAGAAATAACATATCTGGAAATAGTATCTATGAAACAATCAACGTATATCCAGTAACCATCCAGATGTATCTGCTGGGCCATTCCTTTTATTCTTTTTTTTTTTTTTTGGACAAGACTGTAAAGCAGCAAATTTCTGATAGTTTATTCTACTGAACATGCATATTAAAAGTTACAGTATTCAGTAGTAAAAAAAACCTTAAAAAGCCAGGTTTTACTTTGAATATGCTTTTTAAAAAGATATTCAAATGACAACAAAAAACTGAAATCCTTGAGAACTAATACGTCAGCTAGGAATTACATACAGAAAAAGGAACTAAAAACAGGCCAGGTGAGAAATAATTACATATAATTTAATACAAGTATAATGCAAAAATAGTAAAAATTTAAAAAAAAAGCCAGAAAAACTTAAAAAAAAGTATTTACTATAAATTACAACTATAAGATTAATTTCAGCTGTGAATGGGAAAAAAATTAACGTCACTATTTATTGGAAATTGACATCAAAGGGTGATATTTTTTCCCACCGTCTTTACAACTGAAGTGGGTGTATTTACAGAACTCTTACATCTTGAGGCAGATACGATTCCAGGAACATAAACATGTGCTCCTCGAAGTACTGCATATCCACAGTGGGCTCCAACAATGACTTCAGATGCATGTTTTTTTAAATCTTGCCTAAAAATACAAAATGTAGTTCAGTTAAAAAAAAAAAAAAAACTATACAGAAAAAAAAACCCAAATACCCTCCAAGTAAACTCTATTTCATAAGTACTGGTTTTGCCAAAATAAAATAGAAAAAAATCATTAACTATCATGTATTACATTTTAAAGATTTATCTTAGTCCCAGAGGATTCAAAGGAAAGAGCCAAGAAGTAAACCAGTCCTCAAAATAAAGCAGATTCTGACACATTCTGCCAGTATTATGAACCTGACAGAGGAATACAAATAAACTATACTGGGATGCAGAAATAATCCTCTATCCCTTCCTAGACCTGATGTTTGTAAAGTTACTTTTTATGTTTAACAACTGCTAAGTACTTCTATAATAAATGTATAACCAGGTGCAAGGAACTTCACCAGTAAGAATTGTGAAGAAGGTAGTTACTCGAACTTATTAAAGTGTAAACATATCTGAATATAAAAAGAACAGAATGTTCAGAAAAAGATGCTACAACAGAGAATTAAATGAATGGATGAAAAATAAATAAAAGCATTAAATGCTATTTCAGACTGTACAACATTTACAAACTAGTACTACTTGTTACCAAACTCTACCTAATCATGATATAAACTGAATCTGCAGTATGTTAGTCTTCATTATGAACAGGATACTTTAAATAAAATGTCCATCAGTGAATTCAATAAAACAATGAAGAAACGCCATAGGGGCTGACACAGATGCAACATGGGAAATATCCAAACATATCTTAAGAACGAATAGTCATTTTGCAGGGGCTAAAATTGGTTCAGGAATCCTCTCAGCATTATTGATCCAGTGTCCCTAACTCTTGCTCTGGACTTGATTCCAGTGGAAGAAAACCCTGCCTGTATTTAGCTATAGTTCTATATTCCACTGCAACAGTTTAGTTCTTTGGTCTGCCACCCACCTGGCTTTCCAGAGAGGATGTACTTACGTTACATTTTCCCTATAAAAAGTTAATCTCACAAATAAGGAGAGAACTCTCTGTATGTTTCCTTACATCTTCTAAGGACTAAACCTCTGACTTGGTTAAGATATGGATTGTCCATTAGCTCTTAATATAAATGAAGTTGTGCTTCATTTATAGTGATTTAGTTATCATAACTGTTTAACAAGAAATCTATAAGTAAAATATGTTATGACATTTTAAGGCTAAAGAGTGAAAATTTCAAACCTGGGTCCAATGACAGGAATTAATAAGATGTCCTGGAGTTTCGGGTGCTCGAGGACTGGAACACATAGTCCTTTAAATTGCTGTTTCATTGAAAAATATAATTATTAAGCAATACTTAAAAACCTAATATTTAAGTACTTAATTAGACTGAAAACTATTTCTCCATTCATAATTTATAGCTGTAGAGTACAAAAAAGAAATGTATTGAAAACAGTTAAGAGAGGTTGGGAAATAACCCAATATTTTTAATAAGGAGAGGCTCCATATTAAAAATACTGGTGTAAAACACTAAACATTTAATAAATTGAGAAATAACAAGGCCACAAAGGGATTCACTGAGAACCAACTTCAGGGGGTGGGACAGTGTTCTAACACTCATAACCCTACCACTGGTTTTTGCTTTCTTCTGGAAGAAGGTTGTGTCAAGTTGTCATCGGATCACAGTAACACCACCAGAGAAGCTTAGGTCTAATCTGTGTTATCTTTTTGATGTTATTAATTATAAACCACTGTTTAACTCTACTCGTGTATTGCCTGTCTTAATATGCCAGGTTGGTAATACTTTTTATTTTTCTCTTCAGCTTAACTTTGATTGGGTACTGAGAGCTGAGTTGTGCATATAGTTGAAAAAAATGACAGCTTGCCATTTTAAAACTGTTCCTGCACTTTAAATAAAAGACAATGTCTTCTTGCCCGAGCCCTCTAAAATATAACCTTAAACACGCAAAACCATAAATTAGTTTGCATCTGATAAATAAGTATTTTCTCTTAAGAAAGAAAACAATCCATGAGCACACTTTTGTCGAAAAGTGTTATGTAGTTTCCTTTTCTAATATAACCACAATTCAAAATACAAAAAGTTTATGAAAAGCCATTTTTAATTCAGTTTTCAGCAAAGCATTTTCCCTTGAAGCAAAATATCATACTGCAATACCCATTTCCAGATTTCTACAATCAAGCTAAAATTAGCATAACTCATTACCATTCCAGCCAGCAGAATACTGTCAACTGCCTCTGCATCACAGAAATGTCTTGGCTCCTGTCATGCAACAGTTCCCTGTACACCCACTAGCATTAATAATTTACTTAAAGAAGAACTGGATCATTTTAGACAGAGTGAAGATCTAGGATAGAGTTTCAAAATAATCTACTTAAACGTAATGGCTTACATATTTTCAAATAAATGTTTAATTAAGGTAAGTAAAAATCCAGAAAATTATATAAAGATTAAAAACAGGTTAAAAAAAAAGAAAATACAGCAGCTGCGGGGCATCGCTCTGGCTCCAGTTGCTAAAACATATAGGTTTTTCTCACTTTCCTAGTTTGTGCAATGAGACATACAGCCATTCTCCTTTAATCTTAAATAAAAATGTTCTAAGCGTGCTGAACACAGCATACTGAACTACAGTTTTTATCTCTTTCTACCATCTTCTCTACATTTATGATGCCTTTACAGTATTTACTACAGTAGTACCCCAATCCTATCTAAGGTCTGGATGAAAAAGAATTGATTGTCTTTCCCCTCTGTTTTTGCCTTTCCTGGACATATAAGGAATACTGCTAGACAATGAATTTTCATTTAACATTTAATGCTGACAGGAAATCAATATGATTGCATAATGTTAATACTAGTGGACATGTATTAAGTTAAGGAGAGTTTCCAGTAATGAAAAGCTCTCATAATCAAGCAAAAGATGAAATATCCTGTTATTTTTGCTGTTAAAGAAATTGCACAAACCTTCTGGATCTCTTCAAACAGCAACTTTTTCACGTGTTTCACTGAGGCCAAGTGGGTATTAACTCTAATAGTTGTGAAACCCGGTGGATGAGATAGATGACTTAACAGAGATTGATATTTACTCTCCACCTCCTGTGTACCTAAAGCAGTGATAAGCTGAAAGTGAAAGAAGAGATTTTATATTAAAGAGATCCACACAGCAGCCTCTTGCTCGGTGCAAAAAAAGCACTGAATAAACATTCTGTAGAAGTGGAGGAATACGGTTGTGTGGTGTGCAATAGTGAGGAATGTCTATGTCTGGAGGCTTAATTCCAGTGAAAACCTCATAAATTTCTTGAAAAGGGCTTGTTGGAAAAACAGTCGTATTAGCAAGATCACAGGCTGCAGCAAATACCAAAAGTAACTGCTAGCAAGCTCTGTGATACTGCACAAAGAACAGTCCTAAGGAGATGGAAGACTAGATTCAAAACTGTGAATTAATAACTCCTATCCCGATATACAAAACCATTGTTTTTGTATAAACATTAGGAATTTGTATAAACCTTAGGAATTCATAGATTGCCTACAGTATTTTTGGTTCTACACCCAAAAGGGTGAAAGGCAGTATTTCTTGTCAATATTATATGGTTGATAAGTGGTTAATTTTCTCTTTGATCATTCTTCAGTGGGATCCAAAATTGAAGTCTCAGATTTACGCTAAGTTTAGTTTAAGTATTTGTGTTACTTTGAGCCAACAGGTATAAAGAAAAATTCTGTATTTTAAATAGAACTATATATAAAAATCTGTGTCTAATGTGAAGACAATACTTTATCGTAAGGTATTAAAGTCACAAAAAATATTAAATCAAAGGAATATTAACAGTGTTCAGTTAGTGACTATTTGTTGATGGTTAGTAGTATCTATTTCACATACCTCATTATTTCTGAACACTTTGGTGAGATACTCTTCAACTTCATGTTGGAAAGAGATTTTTGGGAAAAAAGACATCTTCCTTTAGTTTTTAAAATCTGCTGGTAGAGAACTGAAATAAGCAAAATATTTTCTTAGTGGTTTTTATCATATTCTGTAAGTTTATAAATGTAATGTAAGATGTACCCACAAACTAAGCTGCAGTTTCTGAGTCTTCCATTTTAATAATGCAATTTTACTGTACTCAAAATTCCAAATATTGCTCAAGGTATGACTGTAACACTACTGTTAATTACATTTCAGCATACGTTCACTAACATGTTTAGGATTTGCAATCACTTTACAATGTGGCTACTGGTTTCCTTGCTGTCACATCCTTCCCAGCCATACCTTCCAAGGCTACCATATCCATGTTTGAAATGTGAAGGAAGTGTCACTACCTCTAAATCCTGTCCCATTAAAGTTCCCCTAGCTATCCTTGGGGAGAACCTCCTGTTTAGTCCTAGAATTCATTCACAAAGGCTCCTCACAGAATTTAACTTTGACTCTTCCGAGTCCCATCTTTGAAATTCTTATTCTATTACATCATCATATCTGTTCATTTTTAGAGATAATCTTCTAATTTTTCCCTGTCAGATTTCTTTTTCTCAAGCTTAACTTCTTAGGTTTCCTCCACAGTTCAAATGATCCAAAATTCATAATGGGGAGACATGTGCATGACTGTGGACAATGATTTTTATTTTTTCTGTATATACTTAAATTAAAGAAGTACTATAAGTTAACAGTTTTCTCTTGAGTCTTTGTTTAATTCACAGTAGGAATAGTGAAGCGTTAATGCAACAGAAGCTCTGCTGATCCTTACTGAAAATCTTCAAGCTGTCTGGTGAAAGATTACATGGTCAAAAGGTACCAGAAATTCCCAGATGTTGCTTTAATTCCTTCCGCAAAGCTCAGCTATAAAGTCCCTATTGTAGCTCAGCTCTGATTAGCTTTTAGTCTTTGTAATTATTCTCTGTTTATTTTTCTCTGTAGGTAATAAAATACAGTAATCTTCCCATATCTTCCCCTTTATTGCCTGTAATTTGAAAGATTATATACACTTCAGTCTGAAATGAGAATTCCTAAAAATTTAATAGTTTGTGTACACCAACTTAAATGGAGGGAAAGTGAGACACACACCCTCAATCAGTGAGGTTTACTCCATCCATAACAAGGAAATTTGAACACTAAAATACTATATTTTCATTGTATTAAACATACTTGGAGAAAATACATTGGAAATTTTGGTATTCATTCCATTTGAATAAGAGGCTATTTGTAACTTTCATCATACAAAACCCCTTAAAAATACCTTTTTTGACATTTGAGATACAGTTGAAGTTTTAATGCTAGAAGAATGTTATATTTTTTAGGCTTAACTTTTGAGCCCAGACAAATGCAATTTTCAGTTTCATGGGTAGGAGTTTCAAAGCCTTATTCCCAACATTAGCAGCCTTTGGAAAAAAGAAACTGTAATGGAATTAATGAACTTCTTTTTAGAATCTAACAAAATGTCCAAAAGAATTTACCTTGATATTTCTCCTAAATCTAGTAGTACTACAATAGTTCATATTACTACCAAAATTACAAAAGTTCAGTTCTAACATTTCAGACAATGTGACATATCATGCCTCTGAGCTGTTGTCCTAGGATGCCTACATTACAGGAAAAAAAAAATCACCAAAAAAACCCCCATATGGCTCCCATTTGGAAAGTTTTTTCTTCAGAAGCATAATAAACTAGCATTTAAAAAAATCCCACGCTTCTGAGTTTTTTAAAGAATTGGAATCCTGAAAAGAATTAAGTAGCAATTGAAAACTGGTAGAAATATGTGTTATTTATAAGCCATACAGGTGAATTTGGTATTAACATTATGAAGGTATCTTTGTAGGACGTTAAATGGGTATTTTATGATAACCCCAGAATCCCACAGAATGATTGAGGTGATCCTACAATCACAGTTACTTCTTCATGGAAAACCAACCACTGATCTAACAGCATGTTGGCAACAGGACTTGTTTCTGCCTCATTTTTAAAATGTGACTGAGTGCTACCACCATGAAACATGAGCCAGGAGGCGGTCAAACCCAAAAACTCTTAGTCAAAAATACTGCACACAAAGGATAGAACTGCAATGAAGTTCCCTAAAAATGTAGTGAAAGGGAAGCTAGTCCTATGATAAAAATTAACAAGACAACTGTGTCAACAAATAACGCAGATCCTCTATGGTTTGAAATTTCATACCAAAATACAGAAGTTACAATGTGTTAGAAACCAATATCCTTCTAAACAGGATGGCAAGTATATTAAAATGCCTGCAATATAATGAGGGCCACCAAAAAAACAATAATAAAATGAAGGAGATTTCCCTTCTCCCCATGTAGAGAGGGTAGACACTGCACAGAAGCATGATGCCACATCTGTGTTTTTAACCATGGTTAACGAATGCTATAGGAAGTCAAGGAACACATAACAGGAGAAGTTAAGACTTGACCCTGACTAGTTCATAGGGCCTGGTATGAAATGTTACTGCAGAAGAGCTGCTCTGTCACAGCAACTCTAAGGCATGTGGACTCAACACATGCATTCAAATGACAAATACAAGAAACCCGCTATCCTTGTGCTTCATTCAGGGAGAGGAACAACACACAAATGAAAAGCAATTCCTTGGTTAAAAAGAGAAGTCAAAAGAATGAAACCATTGTAAGCAGCCTGGAAATTTTAAAACAACACAATTGGAGGTTCAGAGCACACCCACGCGACCTGCAACTTCAGCCCTGTATGTATGCCCTTTTAGTGCCCATTGTCTCAAAAAAAGATACAATGTAGCTTAGAAAGGCTCAGGGAAAGGTGATGGCCTATGGATCGGGACTGGCTTTCAAATGAGGAGAGACTCAACAATTTGCCATCTTCCAGGCTGGGGCTCAGGAAGGGGGACAGGATAAAAGCTTACAAATTCAGGAGTGGCGGGAAGAAAGGCTGATAAGTGAGGCTGACTGGTGCATCTTCAAATGCAAGAGTTAGCCTTCAGACAGAACTAGGAGGCAGGTTCGAAACCACAGAGGGGTGTGTTTTTTCCACACGCCTGCTGTGCGGTACACCTTGCCCCAGGAACGGCTGGGCAGACTTCAGGAGAGCCCCTGAGGGAGCATCACCCCCTGATCGCCATCGCCTTACGGGTTTCCCCGTGCCTCTGCCGGGAGCTGCTGCGGGGAACACGACGCGGGACCAGGGCTTCGATCTCACCACACACATAAGCGCTGTGCCAGCACCCAGAGACGCCGAGCAAGATTTAACTTTCAGATCTCCCTTCCCCACCCCTTCCCACGCCAGGCAAAAGTCAGCCGGCTCGTTGCTGCGGGGAGCAGAATTTGGTGCTCTCTCCTTTATTCCGCCATCGCCCCGTTAGTGAAAACATCAGGCGGGGCGGGGGCACGGCGCGCCGCGGCCTCCCGGAGGCCCTGCGCGGGACCTCAAGGCAGGCCCGGCGGTACCCGGGAGGCGGCGCACCTCAGAGGGACGCGCCGCCGCCGCCGCCCCCTCAGCCCCAGCAGACACCGAGAGAGATACAGGCCCGACCCCGGGACGCCACGAGAAGGGCGGAGCGCGCACGGGCCGGGCCGGGCCGGGCCGGGCTCCACCTCCCGCGGCGGCCGCGGACCCCAACGCGCCGCCGGATCCCAACCTACCGCCGCGCCCCGGGCCGGTCCCGCCTCCCCCGGGGCGGTGGCAGGAAGTCCCGCCTCTGCAGCCGCCGGGGATTGGTGGGAGGCCGAGAGGGCGGTGCCGGCCCGGCCGTTGCTATGGGAGCCAGGCACGCCGCACCGCGGCCGGGAAGCGGCGCCTCCTCGCCCCGGGGCGGCGACGTGGCCGTCCGACCCCGGCCCCGGCGGAAGCGGCGCCCTTGCCAGCCCTGTCGCCGCTTACGAGCGGCCGCAGGAGCGTCCCCCCCGCGGGCAGAGCCCGCCTTCCCCCAGCGCCGCGGGCCGGGCCGGGCCGGGCCGTTGCGGTGCCCTTCTCCCTCCCCGGGGCTTCGCGGTCGGTATGGCGGCCGGCAGGAGCCTGCGGCGGAGCCGCGCGGCCCCGCGTTACGGGGCAGCGACGAGCGCCGCGGTAGCTGGGGCCGCGAGCCCAATGCGCAACCCCAGTACGTGAAGAAACTCATCTGGCAAAACGCTGCTGACAGCGCTTTTTTTTCTTTTTCCGCCTGAGCAGGTTTAAACGCTGCTGAGTGGATTAAAGTAACAGGTTTCGTATTTCCACCCCTCCTCCCGCGCGTCCGCGGATCCCGTCGCTCAGGCGGAGCGGGGATCGGGCTCTTCCACCGACCCCCCCCCGCCCCACGGCGCTGCCGAGAGAGAAAACCGGGGCACCCGCGCAGGAGTTCAATGTGCAAGAACCTGCAGTACCGCACTGAGACCGAGCCCGCTGCTTTTATTACACTGGGGGAACACCGGAGCGCCCTGAAAACCACGAGCCCTTCCCAACCCTGACGACGGTCGCGGACCAGCCCCAGCAGCGCCCGCCTGAACGACGCGGTGACGGGAAAAGGGCGCTCCCGCTCCAGGGCCGACCCCCGCGGCGGGGCTGCTCCCACCCCGGGCGGGGGGGGGGGGGGGGGACACACGGACACAAGCGTACCCCGCGCACCCCCCCCCGCGGGGCGGCTCCCTCCTCCCCGGCCGTGCCAGGCGCCGGAGCCCTCAGCTCGTCACCAGCCCTGCGGGAACGCCCCGGGGAGCCGCCGCCCCGGCCACCCCCGCCGCCACTGCCCCAGCTCCCGCCGCGGCGACCCGCCGTGGGCGTACGCGGTGACGCACGGAGTGACGCGGCGTTACAGCTGCGGAGGCGTCGGGACGGCCCCTCGCGCCGTGCGGCCGTTGGCGGGACAGCGCCGTATGCCCGCCTTCCCCCCCCCCCCCCCCCGCCCGCCCCCGCTGCCCCGGGCCCTGCGGGCTGCGTCCGGCCGGAGGGAGCCGCGGGAGCCGCCGCCGCCGCCGCCTGGCCGAGCCCCGGGCGCCCGGCGGGAAGCCGAGGCCAGGCATGGGCCTGCTCTTCACCAAGCTGTGGGGTCTCTTCGGTACCCAAGGTGGGCGCGGGGAGGTGGGGCGGGGGCGGCGCGGCGGGGGCCGAGCGGAGCCGGCGGGGCGGGGGGCCGCGGGCAGCCGCCGCAGGCCGGGGGCCCGCTCTGCTCGCCGGGCTTCCCCTCAGGGCGTGCCCAGGCAAAAGTTGGGCTCGTCTTTGTGCGGCGCCTTGAGCGGCGGTGCCGCGGCGCCTCGTGCCCGGAGTCGCTTTGTTTCCCTTGCCGGGGTGGTCCCCGCCGCTCCCCGGCCCGGCCCGGCTGCTCGCAGCGCCTCGCTTACCCCGGGCGGCCCTGCCAGCCGTGCGCTCCCGCGTAGCGCTGCGTCCCGCCGCCTCTCGGGCGTCTTTTTTCACCGTTGTAGCGGCTGAAGCCTTGAGGGACGATGAAGGTCTTGTTTGTGTTTGCAGACCCTCTGATTTTAAGTCGGAGTCTGCTATTAAAAGCGTGGTATTTTTATCCTTCGTACCAAGAAAAAAAAAATCGCCAAACTTGTGTTGGGGCCTTTGAGGTAAAGAGCTGTTTGTGCTCTGGCAAAGATGTTAGATAAATACAGTTGGCGACCCAAGCAAATCACTTCTCCAGCCAAGAATAAAAAGGTCGTAAGGGGGTAGCGTGCCGTTCTCTCCTACCTAGCGCACCCAGCCCCACGGTAGTGGCTCATGCTCTAATTCAGAGTTCAAAACTTGTGGCTGCCACCACCTTCAGCTCAGATAGTTATCATAAAAATGGAAAACTGTGTTTTATCAATTTATTTATTTTAATAAATCTTATTTACCTAGCCTTCTTTGGTTAGAAAACAAAATAGTCAAGGAATTTATTGTTTGTATTGTTTTTCCTTGAGGCCCCGAGTTTCGAGCAGGCAAACTGATGTTAATGTTATTGTTCTCCCATCAGGTTTCCAAATGCATGCTTCATTCCTACTTTAAAGTTCCTAAAAATGTAGTTAAGACTTTTTGTGGAACACACTGTTGCCAGAGAATTTAGCAAGTTTGGGGAGGCAGGTACACCTGGTGTCCCCTTGTCTTGTCACTCTCAGTGCACATAACCGATTCTAATTCTGTAAATACCAGAGTCAAGTCTCAGTGTGTGTACATATTAACATCTATGTATCAAACTGTCTTTTCATGGGATGGGAGTGGGAGGGAGATCCAGACCATTTATCTTTCCCATGCGTACACTATTCCACCACATCATTCCTGCAGGCTTCTGACAGAGTCTTCTGAATTTGTTGTTGTTGATCTGAAGGTTCTTATTTGTCTGAACTGAAAAACCCATTTGGTAGGATTCATGATTCCCCCTATTCTCCAGAAAAACTATTAAGTACTGTCTTGGTTTTCATCAAATACTGCAATTTGTGACTCCTTTCCTTCTGTGAAGGACTCTGAAGAGACGTCTATAAGCAGAGAACTGATCAGGAGATAACTTCTGGTGGCTTTTAGGGTTGGACTATATGATTCTTTATGATGTCAATGTTTATCTTCAGGAAGGAAGGAAGAGGTGCAGTTTAGTTGTTTTGGTTTCCTTTTTTGGTTTGGGTTTGTTTTTTTTTTTTTTGGTAGTATATGTCAATATTAGATTGCGTTGATTCCATTTCATTAGTGGAAAACACATCTTTGTTACTGTGTATTAATTCCTGAAAGGAAAGCTATTCTTCCTACATTTAAAATGTTAATGAAAATTAGTATCACAGTTAAGATAAATGAGGCAGCACCATGAAATACTTACCATTTGGCTTTTATCCCAATGAGAGGCTTCAGAGGTGTGTTCTGATTTGGGGTTTTCTTGCTGGGGTTCTTTTTGGTTTGGTTTGTTGGGGGTTTTTTGCCCCCTCTTCTTGTGGTGACCACAGAGAAGAAAGTGAGTTTCTCTTCATGGCCAAAATTGAAAGTCCGCTCTAGATAATTCTCTAAAAACATATTTTTTTTACCCATCTAGCGGGAAATTATTCTCTAATTACATGACTGTTTTCCTCTAAATAATATTAATAATAATAATAAAAGGTATTAATTATGAAGTTGGTTTTGATTGCCCTTCTTGTTATATCAAATCTAGACGATTTCTTGGAGAATTCATAAGCTGTCCCATAAAATTCCTTGTTGAGCAGACTAGCACAGTAGCTTACACAATGATTTTGACTATCTAGAGGGAATATTCCAAAGATGCAAGTAAACCCTGATGTGTGTGGATCATATCATCAGCTCATCATGGCTAGTGTGGGTTGTGCTGATAGTCTGAAGCACTTGATGCTGGCAAAATGGAAGGTGAAACAAAGCAAAGATTTAGAAAGTACCATCTGTCTTCCATCAAGTAGAGCATGGGGGAGGAGGTGTGCCTAAGTGCTAGAAGATACAGAACAGGAAATCGTTGGCATTTCACTCGAGTATTAATTATGTACTGCAGTTTTGATGTACATAATAGCTGAGCTGAAAATGCCAAATCTGAAAGATATTTGATCAATAATGTCTGGACAATGTTAAAGAAATATCTACTGGTGAGCTAATACTGTTAACTCACGGGAAGAAATATGTTGCTAGGTTTCTGAAAAATGCACGTCTTAAGATAACCAACATCTTAAAATAAGCCCCATGCGTTTTTGTGCCTCAGGGTTCAGTGCCATTAGAGTAAATGCGCGATGTACAGAAAATTTTCATTCAGAGTGACTTCTGCCTGGCAGGAAAACCTTGTAATGAAGGTACCTTAGATCCTGCTAAAGCACTGCATGTCATTTTATTAATTTACACATCATCTTTTCTGCTTTGCAATTTGATTCTGTGACCGTCTTTTCCAATGGTAAGGATGAGGTGCTGGAAGGAAAGTCGAGAGGCTTGACCTAATCTGTTTCTAAAGGCATTCAGCGATAAGTGTCTCTTGATTAATGTTATCTATTGACCTCTTCCAGCAGCATTTCTTACTATTTGTATTCAGCTGTTTTAGCTCTATGACTTGGGTAGCATCTGTGTGTTCCTACCAGGGAGTTGAATCTGTTGTTCTGTTTCAGCTCACCGTACACGCAGCAGAAATTGTTCCAGTTGGTTCAGCCCATTTGGATTATGGTTAGCCCATTTTGGCAAACCCAGACTGGCTCATGGTGAAAACGTAATGGTTAAAATTGTATGGTGTGGCTTTGACCTGTGATGGGAACTTTTAGAAGGGGAAACCCTTTAGTTCTTTTTCCTGATCCCCTGGCAGAATGCACTTGCTTTTCCATTGCAGTGTACCATCTACTCTCCAAATCTGGTATGTAGAATTATGGAACAAGAAAAGCTGCAGTGCAAAGCAGTTTAAGGAAACTGGGTGATGCCTGTGTTGATCTGTGAGCCAATGACTAATGAAAGAGAGGAAGGTTAACAGTCTCTGCCCTGAGCACAGTCCATCAGGGAATATCTATTTAGTTCTGTGGGTATGTTTGGAAGGGTTCATTTCCAGTTTGGGTTTGGCAGTAGTCTTTAAACAGTGGCTGGTTTTGTTTCGGGGGTGGTGGTGGTAGTAGACAAAACTGTTCCAGGACCTTACTTAATCTTGTTTTCTGGTCTCCGTGCCTTTTCAGTGCAGAGGTTAAAGCCTGAAGGAGGAGGACAATAAGCATTTATGTCTTTCAGCTCTCAATATATATTGTCTCTTAATCAAGTACTAATTGAATGATGCAAACTGAAATAGAGATACTTTACTTACAAGAGAAACCATTGACTTAAAAATAGACTTTTGTCTTTTTTCTAGGTGACTTACTGATGGCTTCCTGATTCTTTTTCCTTATTTTTGAAATTGCCAAAAGACACTGCAGGAGTAGTTTTCATTTAAAATATTGTGCCCTGTAGCCATTTAAAGTCTAGTTATAAAGTGTCATAAGTTCAGATTGAACTTACACTTATTTTGAAAATAACTTTAAAAAGTATGTCTTAAAATAATCAGACTTTAAAAATGACCTGCTTATCACAGAATCACGGAATGGTAGGGGTTGGAAGGGACCTCTGGAGAGCATCTTGTCAACCCCCCTGCTTGAGCAGGCACACCTAGAGCTGGGGGCACAGGACCACATCCAGGTGGGGTTTGAATGTCTCCAGGGAAGGAGATTCCACAACCTCTCTGGGCAGCCTGTTCCACTGCTCTGCCACCCTCACAGTAAAGAAGTTTTTTCTCATGTTTAGGTGGAACTTCCTGTGTTCCAACTTGTGGCCATTGCCCCTTGTCCTTATCCTATGATTCAGTATTCAAATGGCACAGTGTTCTAAGCAACATGTAGTAATATGAATAAGTGGAGCAATGTTTGCCTGTGTTAACACAAAGCTGAATAAAACTTGCTTGACTTACCATTCTATCAATACTATCAAGATCGCTCTTATTGAAATGATAAGATGAAAACAGGAGTGTCAGCAACCCTGATAAAGGCAACTCTGGTAATTGTCAATACCTTATTCCTTTGTGTGTGTGGCTGATAGAGTTCTTAAAGAAGTTTACAAATCTGTATTTTAATTTTTTTGAATTACTGTAGTTCAGAGTCGTCCAGGTTGCTCTGAATAAATGCTATAGGTGTTAAAAAACTGCTGTAAGAAAAATAATGGTAAGCTCTAAGTCAAGGTGGTTGAACTTCTGTAACTCCAGTTTTTACTTCACTTAGGCTTACTGACAGTTCCTGTACAGTGAGGTTAGCAGAGACCATTATCTGGAAAACCAAATGGATTTTGGTGCCA
This sequence comes from Morus bassanus, assembly GCA_031468815.1. Taxonomy (NCBI): domain Eukaryota; kingdom Metazoa; phylum Chordata; class Aves; order Suliformes; family Sulidae; genus Morus; species Morus bassanus. The sequence continues at coordinate 22,388,865 of CM062567.1, read as the reverse complement.
GTGACTGCTGAAGGCTAGTTTCTTGTAATCAAGTCTAGAAATACAAGATGTATTTAAGCAGTTCTTTTGTGTTTAGAAGACGACTCTAAGGCAGCTTTTAGTGTACCGAATGAATCCTTGCATTGAAATGTCTTTGAGTTTTGGTGAAATGCTATTCCTCCTGCCTCCTCTTCAGCAAACTTCTATCTGCATTCTGTCTTCAGCTTTGAAGCCTCCAAGATTGTTGTTCTGCAGAACTAGATGTGAGTTTTGTGTTTCACAGCCTGAAAAGTATCGGTACCCTTTCCAATATTCATTTCTTCTTTCAAATATGTTGGAAGAACCTTGCTTATCATTAAAGTATTTAGAAATATTTTTAATTTTTGCAAATTAGAGGAAAGGGCAAAGTTGTGAGAATTGACTCTTCAGATTTGGGTCTTTTTACCACGGAGGAATATTGAAAGTAAGTGTAGAAAGGAGCATATTGTGTCTTCCTTCTAACATCTGCAGGAAGATAATCTTCATTGTCCTATTATTTTGTAATACAAGACTGCCAGAGATTTTTTTTAACAATACTATATATTTTTTTTTTATTATTTTTTTAAACAATCTGCCAGGAATGGTTGATATAACAGAATTCTTTGGATTCTTTTAAATAGTAGTCTAATACTGTCTTTTTTTTCCCCTGTGTATGCCTACTTTTTCTACTTTTTTTTTTCCCCCCCCTCTTTCTACCTGATTTATAAAGACTCTGCTCCTCTGCTCTGGCAACTCTGTTATGGATTTTCTTCTTCCTTTGCCAAGAACATGGTGGACTGGGAAGATATTCATGAATACAACCCAAACTGAGTTTGAATACCAGCCAGTGAAAGGGAGAAACTTGAGTTAGTCTGTAAGTACAGAACACAAATATGAGCATAAATCACTGCCTATGGTTTACTCCATAATTGTCCTTTCAAATGTAGCATCTATCTTCTACTAGTTGTTCTTGTAAACAAGTACTCGTCTCGCTAAAATTTTGTTCTGTCTTAGTTTGGCAGTTTTTAAGTTCACATGTTTCTCCTCTAATGCACATATACAAGTAAAAATTCTGTAATCTAACCAAACTAGACAAAAATTCAGCTTTCGAATATATTTGTAAGTGAAGAGTTTTCCGTTAGCATAGATGACAATTCTAAAAGCAGCTGCTGTTAATAAGAGGTGGAAACTGCTATTTGTATGAGATACTGATGCTTTCATCTTACTATTTCATTCCCAGATCAACATTAAATAACACTTGTGTGACTGTTTCTTGTTTGTGCTTATTCAGTTACTGTATAAAATACCGTTTGACTACAGAGTAACACAGATAGGTTATGCCTTCTTTTCCCAATTAGTGTTGAACCACTCACACTTCAGTGGCCTTCAAAAACAGTCACCTTAATGGGGATTTTTGTTTTCATTAAGTGGCATGATATTGTCTAATCCAATGCTTTTCTCATTCATTCCTAAGTAAGACTCTGTATTCTGATGTGAAGGTGGGAAAGAGCAATGTAATGCCTGACTGGAATTCCTTTTCTTTTCCTTCTTGAAAATAACTCAAACAAAATGTTGGAAAAGTAGAGTCATCTTCCTACAGACAATAGTTGACAGCATGGCTGTTTTGAAAACAACAGAAGGATGTTTCTGTGTTTGAACTTTGAAAGGCCGTTAAACTTAACTGAATTTGAAGAAGAGATGAACAGTCTAGCTATGTGGCATGGTTTTTTAGAGTTGAAAGCAGAGAGGATTTCATACCATTTATGTGCCAGGAAAGGTTATTAATTACTGATGCTGCTTCTTATGGGGCTAAAAGTATTACTGGATTTTAGGCCAGGAAAAGTTCTTTCCTTAGAATGTGTCGGCAGGATGCAGTAGTAGGGGAGCTGATACAAGGAAATACATTTCAACATTTGTTAGGGCCGTATCGCAAGCAGAACTTTTAAAAGTCCTAAGCAAGAGATTGTTTTATTAAAATCACTTTCAATTTGAAAAGACCTAGGTGATTATATATAAACAGATTTAAAAAAAAAAAAAAAAAACAACAAAAAAACTAAAACCCAAAACACTTTAATTCTTCCTTAGACCACCCACTTGCAGGCAAATAACCACCAATATGATATTTACGATAGATCTTCCGACCTTTTGGTAATTTGTTATAAGTCTTGTAGATCAAATATGGTATTTTAGAGGAAATCTTTAAGCTGTGGACCATGTTTTGCTTTGGAATAAGTGCCCTAGAACTTCAAATATTACCCCTTCAAAAATGAGCCTGTTCACAGACTTTTTATGCAAGTTTTACCTCTAGTATCCATTTGTAAATTCTCTGCTCTCAAGTGATTTGCTTTTTTGTCAGTAAGGCTCAGTGTCTGCTAACTTCGCACATGTATCAAAAGAACGAGCATTCTAACTGGCTGTGCTGCTGTATTTGAAATTCTAAGGATTAACTACAGAGAAGCATATAAGTTCGGGGCAGGGGGAGTTGTTGGTTTTGTTTGGTTTTGGTTTTGTTTTCCAGGCACAGGGGAAAATAACATTCCAGCATTTGGAAGATCACCGTTCTCTAAGCTGGACTTCCCAGCAGGTTGAGGGAAATGATCTTTCCCTTTTACTCAGCAGTGGTGAGGCCTCACCTGGAGTAGTGTGTCCAGTTCCAGGCTCCTCAGTACAGGAGAGACGTGGACATACTGGAGAGAGTCCAGCAGCGGGCCACAAGGATGATTAAGGGACTGGAGCATCTCACATATGAAAAAAGGCTGAGACAGCTGGGACTGTTTAGCCTTGAGAAGAAAAGGCTCAGAGAGGATCTTGTTAATGCATACAAATACCTGAAGGGAGGGTGCAAAGAGGACAGAGCCAGGGTTGTCTTGGTTGTGCCCAGTGACAGGACCAGAGGCAGTGGGCACAAACCAAAACACAGGAGGTTCCCTCTGAACATCAGGAAACACTTTTTCACTGTGAGGGTGGCTGAGCACTGGCACAGGTTGCCCAGGGAGGTTGTGGAATCTCCATCCTTGCAGATACTCAAAAGCCGTCTGGACATGGTCCTGGGCAACTGGCTCTAGGTGGCCCTGCTTGAGCAAGTGGGTTGGACCAGATGCCCTCCAGAGGTGCCTTTCAACCTGGACCATTCTGTCATTCTGTGACTTTTCAGTTCAGAAATTGCAACGTTGGAATTGGTGATCTATTCAAGTACAGCTTCTTCTTAGTTTTTACTGTGTGAATGATGGTGGTCCCTTAACAAGTGGTTATTATTGAGCCTTGAATGTTAGGCTAATATTTTGTGCAGTCTTTGGATGTTCAGTGGTGCTCTTAAGAGGATACACTGCTATAAGTTATGTTTTTTCATTGTACTTTTATTTCCAAAACTAGATTTTTTTAATGAAGTAATCATATTAGTAACCATTCCTTTATGAAGACTTTCAGTACTGACTTTTCCTAAAACTGTAGTCCTAGGAGAAGATGAGGCTTTGTGGGTTTGTTTATTTTTTTCCTGCCCTAAAGTCACCAGTAGTCTGTGTAAGCTATTGAAATAAGACAAACAAGCAGTTGTTTTCTTCAGTATGAAAAAGTAATTAACCAGAATTATAATTATTGCTGTTTCCACTAATTTATTCTTGGTTTTTTTGTGCATACGCAGAGCACAAAGTAATCATAGTGGGACTTGATAATGCTGGAAAGACTACTATTCTTTACCAATTGTAAGTATATGAACTGTTTTGTTTTTCTGTTTACATTTTAGTATTTTTCACTGTTTAATCATTGAAAATTCAGCTTTGCAACCTGGAGGAATCTCTAGGGTTCTAGATCACAGTTTGTACATTAATGGTATTAATTGTTCTAAACAGAGTAAATATTTAAGGATAAGTGAAGAAACTGCAGTGTTTTAAAACTGAACTGTAAATTGAATAACAAAATTGTACATACAAGCACAAAGTGAACTGCAGATTCTTTTGCCATCAAAGCCTATCGTTATTTGTAAGCATAGAAATAATCCTGTCGCCAAGAACTGCAGAGAAGAAAGTGATTTCTAAATTAATGGATTTTCTAGTCACTCTGCAAAAATCCATAAATGTTTCCAAATGTTTCCTGATTCCAGTGTCTAAAATTTATGATGGAAGATACCTCAAAATAGTATTTCATCTTGCCTAGGTCCTACCTTAACCATTTTCAATAGCATCATTGCACCCAAATCTTGCCAGCATTACAAGAATATCTATGATAAATTCAAGAATATTAGCAGGAACATAATTACTATTGTAATTGTGGAAAAGGAGGAGGATGTAGCCAAATTATTATTGATATATTTGGATACAAAGGTAGCAGAGGATGTTTTCCAAAAGACCTTTTTCCTAAGCGCTTTTGACAAAGCTCAAAGGTAGAACTGAGAAATTTTCAGCTAAGTAAACAAACAGTCCTTAGGAATTTGTTTTAATATTGAGTTACTAAGTTGAGTGCTCTGATAAAGTTGTATTCTGATTTATATTTTGCACAGTTAAGTGTTTGCCTTATTTGGCATCTTTAGAATAGCAGCTTCTACTTTGAAACAAGTGCATTTTAAGTATCTGTTACAGAGTGTCCTTTAAAAAGAGAAGTCTCTTAAAATACAGATGCTTATCCATTTGTTATAAGCCTTTTATGTGCTTATTTTTCATTACTGATGTCTTTAAGCATGTCCACAATCTCTGCTACAAAAGCACACTAGAACTTTGTCAACTACAGTTTTTAGTCTAGATTCAGATTGATCCAATCTTTTCACTAAAGAACTGCTCTTAAATATTTGCTTTATTTCTATAAAAATTAAAATGTATAGCTGTTTGAAATATGCTTAGTTTTTTAATTTTTTTAATCAGTTGTACATATTTACTTTTTCTACAATAAATTTGTTGTAATTGAGCTGTGACAAGCCTTGTGGATTTTACTGGCTGGTCTTTATGGTGTGATATTGTTTCCTTTAGCTTAATGAATGAAGTAGTTCATACTTCTCCAACCATAGGAAGCAATGTAGAAGAAATAGTGGTGAAAAACACTCATTTCTTAATGTGGGATATTGGAGGACAAGAATCATTACGGTCATCGTGGAATACCTATTATTCAAACACAGAGGTACGAGAAGTTGCTTTGAAATTTGCAAATTCAATAAGTTTGTAAGAAATTGTATTTATTTATTTAGGTATAGTGGTAGGTTTTTATAAAGATTGCAGCTGTATTGTTTTTAAATCTTTTTGAGGAAGAACAAACCCAAAAAGTATAAGGTGTCTCTGGTATGCAGCCAATTTTCTGGTAATATTTGAAGTATTTTTCTGGTATACTTTACAGTAATGTTGTTTGATCTGTGGTATAAACTGTGAAATTAGATTTTTTTTTTTTTCCTAGGCAATCAAATGATATCAGAACACATTTCAGACCGAATGGGTTTTTGCATGTTTTTTTAAGTAGATTAAAAAGAAAATTTTGCAATGTACTTTGCAAATTTGTTGAGGATTTGCAGGGTTAACTTAACTTCTGTATGTCTACTCTGAAATGTTTTTGAGGTAATGATAATTACGGATGAGGAATGAAACTTTCTCTAGGCAGTAGTATTTAAAAAGCTCATCAGCCTGTGGCTTTTATCCAAAGGATAAAGGAAAGTCTAGCTGTGTAGTACTCATGAGGTAACTGGTAAAGCTGCCATTGCTGGCAAGGTTGGAGTCGAGCTCAGCAACAGTTGTCTTTTGGGGGTTTGTTTTTTATGCCAGTCTTTTTGATGCCAAAAGGTTATCAATGCAACATGCACATAAAATCTCTGTATCCTCACTTTGAGACTTCTACATTGATGTAAAAGATTTTAGACTTCATTTCTTACCATTTCTACTAAACGTAGAGATCTCTTGTAAGTATTGTCTATTATATAAGCATTCCATCCTCCCATAAAATGAGGTTTTCTGCCCTATGCTCCCCTTTGAGAGACAGGAGATTAGAATGATCCACCCCAGATGTTCAGAAGCTTTTTTCAACTGCAAGCCTGGTGATGACATCTCAACCTTCATCTCTAGTATTTTAAACTTATTTTTAATTTTATCTAGAAAAGTATGGCTACCTCCAAGACACATGCACATGAGGGTGAAGAGACTTCTGCCAGCATTATCTGGTACAATAAGTTCTTGACATTTGTTCATTGAGAATCTTTGATTTTGGAATTTGGGGAGATGCATGTATTAGTTCTTTCTTCAATCCTTTTGGAATGTTCATCATATTCTGGCTAGTAAGTGTTTGAAATCCAGTGCTTTCTAGCACATGGAAAGAAGAACTTTCCCTTTCCTTAGAAGCTTTGACTGCTGGAAACAGTTGAGGAAGAAAAGGGGTCTGTTTGGTATGGTAATCCTAGCTTCCCCAGTATGAATAATTCCTTCACTGTTTCTCCTCATCTTCTAGACATCTCAAAGTCACAGCAGCATTAAATTGACTTAGTTTTTAATACTTTGTGGTCATTTTCAATGGGTAGTGAATCTCCTTAATTTTATAAGGCAAAGTGATTTGGAGCATATGTTGGAGAATTATAGCAGTGACTTCTAATTCTCCTTTTTGTTACTATCTTTTCTCTCTTTCCTTATTTGTAAATTGAAGCACTCTAAACAAAATCTTTGGAGTAATGTAAAAATCCTGCAAATAATCTTTTCAGTGCATACCCGTCCTAATTAGTTTCAACTTAATTGGGCTAATACTGCAATTCTGTTTCAAGAGTCAGACCGTATTCGTACAGAAAGGATGCTGAGACAGGCTTACAGACACAAGATTTGCAGGGAGAGGAAAGGGGAGGGAGCTCTTATGGTTAAGTTACCAGGGGTGGGGGCAAACAAAAAGAGCTACAGTAAAAGAGAAAAGGGATGGGAAAGTATTCCCATCTGGGCAGAGAAGTGATGGAGTCTCTCAGATTAATGTCTTCTCCTTGGTTTCCTCTCCAGAGTAGCATGTGTTCCTTGTAATTATTTCTTTTTTTTTTAATAGTATCTCTATAATTTTCATCAGAACGTGCTTGATCTCCCTACTGGTTGTTCCCACCTATGATACTGTTAGCGCTGCTTGGAGCACGCTCTGGGCAGGGCAAATGTTGAACACAGATCAGTTGTTACAGTTTGCGTACACATACTATTGTGTAATAAAAGCATTTACTTGAGTATTATCTGCTATGTAACGCCATGTCTTTTTCCCCTCTAGTGGAAGGCTATAAAATAGAAGGTACAAAATAAGGGGCAGAAAGAGTGGGGTAAAAGAGAGTAATTTTCTTACCAGTGATAATCACTTCCCATGGGAGACCTGAGGTACCAGACCTAGCAGTGTCTCAGGATTCATGAGTGCATGGCCATGAGAATAATGTGCCTGGCAGGAAAAGTAAGGCTAAAATCACTGTTACAGCTGTCTCTAAGTGCCTGGGTGGAAGGGTGCAAAGTTGTAAATGAGAGGCCAACTGCACAGGCCCTTTGCATTACAAAAGTCAAGGTGTTGTGCAACAACATAATGCTAAACCCTACAGGTACATAGCTTTCTGAGGTCTGATGTACTACTATGAAATAACATTTGTTAGGTCTTGTGAGTAAGATGATGCTAAATTGCTAGAAATGCTTCTTTCAAAATAGGGAATTTCAATTTCAGTTTTATAGTTTTTTCTGAGTATGCAAGTAGTAGTGCACAGTAGTAGATGTTTTCATTGATAACTGTGTAGCAAGTTTGCCATCCACATTTTAAAGGTAATCCACTCTCTGTGGGTGCTTTTGGTACCTACATCACTATTTTGCTTATGACGTAGGATCTGAAAATCCACCAAGGAGCCAAGGAGATTTAACCATTGTACATGAAAGTAGATCTTAATAGCAGTGCTGAAATGTACAAGCACAATCATTTTTTGTTTATGTGGTTGTTTTGTTGGTTTGGGGTTTGTTGTTTTTTTTTTTTTTTTTAAACTATATCCTTAATGTATGATTTCCGGGGCTCTAGCAAAAGACTGTAACAATAAACCTCTTGTTCTGTTTTCTAGTGTGCTTTGAAAGTCTATGTCTCTCTTATACAGGAAGACTTGTGGTAGTGGTCTCTTGAAAATGTGCTTTCCATGATTTATACTTTGTACTTACATACTGTACTATTGTTTTTTCCCCTAGTTCATCATTCTTGTTGTTGACAGCATTGATAGAGAGCGACTTTCTATTACAAAAGAAGAACTTTACAGAATGCTGGCTCATGAGGTATGCTGGGGAGTTGGGATAATAGTTGTCTTTTGTTGTGAACAGTCAAATAACATTACATGCTTCCTATGTTAGCAAAAATTATACTGTCACAAAAAAATTTCTGAGCCTAAATGTGCATGCAAATGTTGATCACATTTTAAAACCATGTAAATTATAAATAAACAGGAAAATTATTACGAAGTAGCCTAAAAGGGCTTGCTTGATTGTAATCAAATCACTCTTTACTTTGCAAATGTTGAACTTGTAAAATACCTTAAACTTCATATTAATGTAACTGGGTATTATTGTTCTCCACCACTGTCTCTCCTTTCAGTTAAATGGTTAAAATTTCAAGGAAATTTATATTTTTTATTTTTATTTTAGAAAGTAGGCAATTCCATTTCTCTTTCTTGTTTGTTTTAATCTGGTTCTTTAAAATTAAGGACCATATCCAATACTATGGATAAATTAGTTTCAGTTCAGTTTCCTTCTGAATTATTTTGTTTGTAGTTTTATTATTGTATGTTGTATTGAGGACTGTTCAACATTGGGTCAACTTCCTTAAACATCCTAAATTAACATCTACATTGGATTAGCTAAAGTACATTAAAACCTTCTGTGATCACTCTCAAGCTAAATTAGGGTTTGTTTAAATCTAAGTATCTTCCTTCATTCTGTTTTTACTAAAGCTGCTGCAGCATTATTAGAGCTTCCTTTTTGGAGCAGTAGGATAAAACTTACAAGAATTTAGATAGCTTTCTTAAATTGTTACTGTTATAATCACTACAGAACTTGTTTAATGAAGTTGAAAGTAATTTCAAGGGAATAATATCTAGCAGGCTTTTCCATTTGAATGTAGATGTAGATTTGATGTAGAATTTGGTGTAGATTTTGGAATGTTTATCCAGTAATAATTCTGCTGTCTGGATGGTTTGGAGCTTTATGAAATATATTTTAACAAGACTTTCATTAGTTAACAGGTGAACATGTGGTCAACACCAAAAGGATAGTCATATAATACATTAAAATTTGATTCTCTGTGGTGGAGAACACTTCTGAATAAATTAGTTTCTTCAGTCTTAATGTAATTAATTTTTAATGTAGTAAGTCTGTTAAAACTATGCTGCTGTAGATTAGCTCGAATACAGTTCTTTTAAGAACTTCAGTTAATGCAATAGCCCTTTAGTTCTTTATAATAACTATTATGAATATTCTAAATTACTTCCAGGATTTACGGAAGGCAGCAGTTCTCATCTTTGCAAACAAGCAGGACATGAAAGGTTGCATGACAGCTGCTGAGATATCTACGTACCTCACCCTTAGCTCCATAAAAGATCACCCATGGCACATTCAGTCCTGTTGTGCTTTGACGGGAGAAGGGTAAATGCTTACTGCTTAGTATAGTAATGTACAGTAAATGAGAATACTGATTTAGAAGCCTATGACACCAATGTGGATTTCCTGAAAGAACATATTTTTTGATCTTTGCAGTCAGAGGGACATTTTGAATTTTTCCTTTTCTTTATTGAGCCTTGTGGATTTTTTTCATAGGTCAAACTCCAGATTTGTATGAAAGTCTTTCAGCTTATTGTTTAAAAAAAAAAAAAAAAAAGCCTCAACCAAAAAACAACCAACAAAAAAAACCCCCACCAAACCCACCCCACCCCCCCAAAACATGTAGCTGTTGGCATAATTGTTTACTCTCTGTGTGCTACCCCCTCATTCTGTGTGTCTTTGTGTAGTTAAAGAAATAAGCTCCTGTCATCTTCCTTTACATTCTGATCTGCTGTAAGCTTCTAAGGTGTGGAGGGGTTGGGGTGATTTTGGGGTGGTTTTTTTTTGTTTTGGTTGGTTGTGTTTTTTGATAAGCATTCAAACATAGTTTTGATGAAAACGTACGTAGATCTGCCATAAACCAAAATTGTTACCAATATTAAACCTTTTATTTGTATCTGGCTGGTATGGCTAATTTTGAAACTTGTATACCTTATGCCAGCAATTACTAAAATGGAAAGCTGAGCTTTTCTTAGGTCGTTTGTCTATAAAGATCAAAAAACATTTTTGGATGCCTATTACAAGTTGGATAGTGTCTTGCTTACATGCTTTGAAGTGTGCTAATTTTTAATCTTGATTCTTAAAGCAGTCTTCTAATGTGTAATAGTTAGAGGTTTTTTTCAGCTGTGTTGTACAACCTTTACAATAATGTGGTCTTGTGATATCAAAAATAGTGAATCCAACTGGGTATTTGGGAAGTGAGAGCATCTTCCTCACTCCTAGCATGAAGTATTTTCTAATGTAATGGAGATGTCTTGTAGAGTGATTGGTAGCATTCACTTCCTTAGAGTGGGATGTATTATTGAAAACAAACTGGTTTTTTGATTGAGTCTTTGGATTGTATTGTTTCATTCTAAGAGTTAACTCTGCTTTCCTCTTACCAGTTTTGCCAAAGTTGCTTCTGAGTATTTAGTTTATGTACTAACTTAGATCTTCAGATAAGTTGGCATTTGGAGGAAGGTAGAAATTAATGAATATGAACTTTGGTTTGGAAATATTGGCCATCCTAGGCTGCTTCTTTCTTACTTAAAAAAAGATGAGTAATTAGAATACTTAAAACTGTGACAGTAGTGAGACCAACTCATAAAAAAAAATTTCCAGAGTTAGATCACTGAGCTGGATCTTCCTCGGGAATATCTGACAGAAGTCTAGGGAAGTTAGCCCTGTGTGAGTGAAGCTAGCCCTCTTGGATAGCTAAGTCATGATATATTTTACAAAGGTAAAGCTTAAAGATGGCATAAACTAGGTAACTAGATCCCTAGAACATCAATGGAAAGCCTATCTTCAGAAATGCTAGACTTTTAAATAGAGATGCAAACTGAGTGAGTAAGCAGATTAGATCCCCTGCAATCTTGGTGTTGAACATAAATATATTTTTAATTTTGTAATGGGATTTTGGAATTCTTGATACGCTACCTTTTTGTGAACCAGTTCAGTCTGGGTACCTGTCCTTTGTCTTTCAGTATTAGTATGTACAGGTCTAGCTTTCAAGTAAGCAGTCCTTCATGGGAAACCTGTAGAAAAAGAAAAACATATTTGGTTCCATGTACTTATGGGTAAGCATGTTAACAAAAGTGTCTTTTAGATTTACAAAGGAAAAAAAATATTAAGGAGTGCCAAGCTTCAATAAAATAGCATGCTTGGCCATCTTCTTGTGGTTAAAGCCTAAGTAGACTTAGTTCAAAACACTATTTACACTGTTCAAGTTTCAATCCCAATTCCAGCTGATTTTATTTATTTTAAGTAGACGTTCTTAAACATAAACACAAGTAGAAACTACTTTAAAGATGTTGGAATAGAACTAGTACCAATACAACATCTCTTATCTTTCAGATTATGCCAAGGCTTGGAGTGGATGACCTCCCGTATTGGAGTGAGATAGCTGCTTCCCCCTGTGCGCCCCCCCCCCCACCCCAAAAAAAAAAAAAAAGAGACTTCTATTTATCCTGTGAACATGTACATTTTTCTGTACTTCTGGCTGCTGAGGCAGTGACCATGTTTAATTTATATCAGCCAACCCCCAAGCTGTACTTGAATCAAGTGCAGTTGAACTGAAACACAAAGTATTTTCTTAACTTTTTTTAATACACTAATCTTCAACTGGATGGACATATGTGAATCTGTTTTTAAGCATTGAAATCCCTCTGAATGTGTATTCTAACTTTTTCAAGGATAGCTTTTTAAAATATGTTTTGTCAGTGTCAATATTTCATACTTCCTCTTTCTAAATAGTTTATATAACTTACTAACAGAAATGAGCGCAGTTTGTTTAATAATAAAAAAGTAGTGAGTAGGTTGACTTTACTCTGGCACAGCTTTAGCCTTTAAGGATAACCATATCTCCAGCTGGGCTTCCTGGAACACCAGTAGAGTTCTAGCCAGCACGGGAGTTAATAGTTATGAATGCAAATTTTTAAATGCTGAATGAGTTAGTTATAGTTAATATTGTGATGGCTTTTAACCTGGTATATAATTGAACTTCTGCCTTAAAAGAAAACTATTTCATTCTCAGTTTCTCTGGTAAGTACTTCTAGGATATGATTCTTTGACTTGAAATTACATCTCTGTACAGTGGATAAAAGTTTTCTCATTAAGTGCTGGTTTAGTCATTTAGAACTTGAATACCTTATTAAAAAATAAACTTCTTGATAATTAAATTTGGAATCATGGCAGCCAGTGTTATGTGTAGACTTGCCTGTAGTCTGTTAAAATTTTAGATAATGTTTATGTGAGCCTTCCTCACCTTTTAGTGAGAGTGCTGTTTTCTAAATGAATGCAAAATCAAAAGGGAAGCCAGATTTATAAACAGAACAAAATCATGGTGCTGTATCTGTAGGCTTCAGAGTGAAGCTAATCTTGACATTTATTTACCTACTATCAAATATGTTTTCAGATTCTGTTGCAGAGAAAATATTTTGCCTTAATTTTTGTTTTTAGTCTTATTTGCAGGAGCAAAGAACTTCTGATGGTGTTTGAGTTAGATTCATTCGCCTGAAATCTAGGAACTGGAAGTTGAAAAAGTACAGAGCTTCCATTTGAAAAGCAGGTGTTGAAAGATTGGACCTAGTAACACTTAATGCAATTTGAAGGGGATGAAGTTAGATCTGGAAAGAGAATCTAAAGCTATGGGTGAAGTTAACTGAAAACATTAGATGCCAAAAAAAACCCCCAACCACCAAACGCCCCAAAAAATATCTGAGGAAAAGAAATAAAGCAAACAAAAACACTAGCGAACACCCAATTCCTAGTGCAATCCCAGCAGCAGTCAAGGATCTAACCTACATAAGTGCTTGGCAGGCTTTCCAAAAGCACCATTCTGCACTTCTGCGTACCTAAAAACCACGTGGAGTCTGGTTACTGGAAAAATTATGCTAATTGACTAGAAACCTTTAATAACAAAACATTTTTGAAAAATCTTGTTTTGATAATTCAAGCACACCAAGTTTTCTTAAGAATTTTAAGTTTTGTAAATTTCAATTTGATTCCATTTTTATGTGAACAAAGCTTAATAAAATTTTAACAGTATTAGCAAATATATTGTCATAAGTGTTAAAAAGACGACTTTTGAATACATATGGAATCAGTGATTGAATGAAGTTATATTAATGCTGGTTAGCAAAAGCAACATTTAGGAGAAAGACTATGTTGAGTGTCAAGTCAAAATGCTCACAAAATAATTTACATCAGTGAAAAGTAGTGCTTAAAGAAAAAAGAGGAATGCAAGGCAAGGTTAAAATCTGATACTAAAGCTTCTTGCTCCGATGTTCATGCTAACAACTGTTCTAATGTGTGAAAATAAGATTTGTCTTGTAATTAAGGAAACAAATTATAAATTAAAAAAATAAAATGATACTGTGAATGAGGTTTCTTGTTTGGTGACTTAATAATTTCAGTTTGCGATTTAGATTTATTTTCAGGTTTATTTTTAGGTAATTCAGAATGTAGTCCTGAATATTTATAAAACGTACTATCTGGATGTGTAGCCCTTTCGATTGGTTAAAAAAAATTATTTTATATTTAACACTTTGAAGGTAAAAGTATTCATAAATGGTTTTATATTTTTTATGGTTTTATTCATAAAAAGTTTGATTACTAAATCCAGTCTCACCTGAGGTAATACCCCTAACTTTGTGTAGGAGGAAATGTTCATATTGTAGACCTTAGAATATCAGAGTAATGAAAGTTTTCTTTTAATTCCTTAACGCTTAAGACCTTTGAGTACCTTTATAGAACGAAACATTCTTAACAATAGCTATGGTTTTGATCACCTTACTACTTCGTTTTCTACAACAGTTTTCCATTTATGATACTGGTTTGTTCACAGCTTTTATGCTGTGGTTTGTTTTTTTTTGAAAAAGGCTTGGCATGGAATCTTGGGGATTTTATTTTTGATCACCTTCAGAGCCTGTTAAACTAAAAGTAGTTTGATTAAAATAATTTTTACAATGGGGTGCTTTAGAACATGGCATTCGTCTTTGCACTGCCAAACACTGCATTATTTTTGTTAAACTGTATGTAGTAAATATATTGCAGATAGTTTTTGCACTCCAAAAATATTCTGCATTTAATATACTGTTCACAAAGAACACTTAATCGGCTTCTCAGAGGAAATCACAAATGCAAGGAATCATTTAAAAACATTCTCGAGTAAAATATCACAAAGATTTTTCTCCTTAATAATCCGTTTTACTCAAAATACAGGATACTGTAATAGAGTAATTGATATGCGTGTTGTAGTCTAATTTATAAAATCAGACCTATTGTGTTAAAATAATGCATCATATTATGAGAGAAATAGTTCTGATTTGTTTAGCAGCCTCTATGAGCATGCACCTTTGAGCAATTTTTGTCATGCTTGGATGAGGTTGGCAGGATCTGTGTTTTGAAAGTAGTCCTTGCAGACTTCTAAGCTTTTCTGCTTAATTGAATTTGCTTAGTTTATTTGAAGTGGAATTAAGTTTTACAGTAAGACTTTCCCTTTCCCCTTCCCCGACGTGTTCATCTGTAAGCTAACTGTTGTTACTAAGTAGATCCAGTAATAATTTCAATGTTTCCTTCCTTGTTAATCATTTTAAGACTGAATAAAGCCTTATTGCATAAATAAATACTAGAAAAAATAAGCTGGCTGGCTGAGTAGTGAGTGTGCTATCCTTCCTATCTTTTTTGGACCAGCTAACTTCTATTTGCTTCAAAAATATATGGTAAGTGAAAACCATTTACTAAGGAAAAAAATGTTTTGTGATCATAAAAAGTTGCTTTTCTTTTTGTACCATTTAGCACATTAAAGTGGGTCATTTGTGGCTGAGAAGGAAACAGTTTTCTTTCCTTTCTTTACCCTACAGTTCACAGTTACTATAGCTTGCAAATATTCAAGTGTTCTCTATTATAATTTTATATATTGAATTTTTAAAAAGTTCATTTGCTCTTTGTAAATTGAAGTGCCCCCTGTAAAACATGCAATTTGAATTTTTTCCAGTTTTGAAAATAAAATTCTACAGTCAAACAGGTAGTCATTTCACCACGTAAATATGGTAACACACACCAAAATAGGGGTTTGGTGTGAAGAAAAGCTCTGATGAAAAATTATTTAAGTGATAGATTTTGTGCTCTTCAAGTAATTTTTTTGAGAGACTACTTTCATTGTGTTCTGGGTTTTTTTTAAAAAAAAAAAACAAAACCCAACCATAAAAAAACACCTTCTGGACGCAACATGACTTGTAGACAAATATATACAGACAGATCAGTAATTTGTGTTGAGTTGTGAAAATGGGGGTGGGAGGGTGGGAAGTACAGCCAGTTGAATTCCTGTTTTTCTGTTCAATCCTGACAGTATTTCATAAGGATAGGCTTTAAACAATAGATACTTTTTCAGTGTCTTTGCCTAGTGTGTTTATTTTGACCTTTTTAATGTAACATGATATGTTTCCTTTTCCCCCAGCAATTCCAAAAATCTTCCCAAAGAATAAAGGGCTTTGAAGATGTCTCAAAGCAGAAGGGCCAGAGTAGCAAAATAAGTATGTGCCAATATTTACATGCTGTTACCTAGACATGATGCATCTCTCACAGGAATACACCTCCTGAAACACTGAATAAAGTTGCCTTCCTGAAACCATACTTTTTATCATGATTAAAAAAACAAACCCAGAAACCTTGCATGCTTGTTGGCTTTAGTTTCTTAAGTTAACAGAAAGACAAGCGTATGTTAAATGAAGAGAAACCTTTGTAGATACAAGCCAACGAATTACCGATTTGGGGTAGTTCAGAACTTCTGTAAGACTACACAAATGTCACTGTAAATAGTCAAATCTGACAAAATTGCTTTGTTTTCAGATAACTGAAGCTGGAACGTATCAGCTTTCCTAGGCACAAAAGTTCTTTTGTGATTTCTTTATAATTTACTTCATTAGGTGCAATGCTCAATCTGTTTGAGAGGTCCTGGATATGTATTGTAGGCTTTTTTCACTGTTCACGAGTATGTTCGTGGCAGTCGCTATTAAGGGGGGTGTGCCTTGTCTTAGTCTCTCTGCTCACCACTGGAGGTCAGGCTTAGGAGACAAGCTGTCTTGATTTCTTGATGGTGCCTTACTAGCCTCCCATCCTGTCTGTAATTCGAGCTCTTGTCCTTTTTCTTTTTTTCTTTTCTTCCTCCCCCAGGTATTGTTGCCTTGTACTGTCTTGTCTAAAGATGCTGACAAAGGCATGTGGAGTATCATACAGAAAAAAAAAAAAAAGGTCATACACTACATACACTATAGGTTTTACCAGGTAAGCTGCATTTTCCTCATACAGCTGTCTTGCTAAATCCAATTTCATTTCACTGTTATCTCCCCCCCCTTTTTTTTTTCTTACAAAGCTTATGTACCTTTTCTCAGTTTCCTGTGTTCATGTTTACCCTCTAGCCCCAGACAGCCTCTGTTTCCAATACATTGCTGGCATCTTACCTGGGAATCCTACCTGAATGTTCTACGTAACTTGGACAACAGTTTCTGGTACAGGGGCACAGATTTCCTGAAGTTTAGCCAGGCAAACTCTACTAACAATTGGGATCCACGTCACAGCTTCCTCCAATACCTGTGGGCACTAGCAGTTTTCTAGTTTTAATCTCTGCAAGTTCTTCTGTATCAAATTTAAGGCTTGCTATTCACCACTGGGATTTTTCTTCTGAAATGTGTGCTGTTATCCTGATCTTGTAGGAGACCTTCCTTTTTTTTTTCTGTGAATAACAAATTCCATAAATACAATATCGGGGGGGGGTGGGGTGGGGGGTGTCTTCAGCAGCAGTGTCGGTCTGGTGACAAACTTGTGTTTGTACCGTGCAATCATATGCTATGTTCCAGTTCAAGAAATTAAGGAGTCTTGTACAGATTTGTATTATACTGCTGTATAATACTGCTGGGTTGGCACGTGGCTTTTTATTTGTTTATTTTTTGGAATTTCTTGCCTAGGTGGTAAAGAGCTTCAGTATCCCCAAGCCAGTGGTTCTTTCCAGCTATTTAAACACACTGCACGTAGTAATGGGAAGAGGACTTGAGCAGAGCTATTAAAATTTTTTTTTATCAAAATAAAATTAATTGAAGAGTTGTTCTGTTAAATTTAGGGTGGATTTCTTTGTTTGTGTGTGTTCTTTGGTGAAGAGGTATCAAAGTAGTGTAGCACTGACACTTTAAGTGTAAGCATTTCATCTTCAGTCCCTTCACTGGGGCAGAATTGGGGCTGGCATCTTGTGCAGCTGCAGCCAGTTCATGAAACATCTTGGTTGGACACCTGCTTCCTTTCATCCCAGGAGAAGCTCCAACTTTGATCCTAAAGAGAATTTCTCATCGTTTCAGCCATGGGAAACATGGATCTTTGTTTGTTTTAGTGAAGGGTGTTTGTTTTAGTGGACTGTTCCCTTTCAAAGAGCAAAACAAATCCAAATGGAAGAGGAGGAAAAAAACTTGTTTGGATTTTTGTGTGTGCATTTGACTACGGTTAGCATTCAGCTGAGTTTGCTCTTTCCTTTTGTAGAGTCTGCCGTGTGAAAGAGTTTGGAAGGCAACAGTGAAGTGAGGAAATATGAAAAGTGTGACCGTCATGCCAACACTAGCAATAGGAACTTGCATCTTGGAACAACCTTTAACTTTTTTTTAAAATTAACTTGATGATCTTTTGACATTGAGTGTTTCTGTATTTTCCTTCTTAGGGTAGAGCAACAGAAAGGTGCATGCTGTCTGCATAGTGTGTGGGGCACATTGTTACGTACCAAGTTTCTGCCCTGCCCACGATGCAGGCAGCAGAATGAAGCTCTGAGAAAGCTTTGTGTAAATGATGCATGGAAAAGGAATTTTTGACACTGAGCTAAGTTTTCATAATATCAGGTATGACACAACTTTGCTTTTTCTGACTTCGTTTCTGGGACCACAGACATCTCGATCCTTTCTTTTTATCTCTTTATTGGCTGTTGATGGGTACATGCTGTTTATAGCAGCATAGATGTTGCTCTCTTGAGGTATCCAGGAAAATCAAAAGGTTTTTCATATAGCTGGGTAGCTCAGAAGACCTGGCTGTGTGTCATAAAAGCAAGGCTTAAATTGTCAACTCAATATTTTTGCTGGGCATTTAACTGAACTTTACTGTTGAAAATTTTAGAGTATTGCCAGAATTAAACTGTTACGCATCTGGTCTCAAAATAGTTGTGCTACTCTTCGGTTAGGTTTGTTTCTTGATAGTTGTGCTACTCTTCAATTAAGTTGATTTTTGTTTTGCTGCATAGGGGAAAAGCATTTCATATAGAAAGTTTTCCTCTGTGTAACTGTAAAGACAATCCTCTGTTCCTCCGTTTGCACACCAGTATGTGTCCCCTAGATGGCAGGAAAGGATCACTTTAACAGTGCCGAACATGCATTAAGTCATGTGCTTCAGCATCGACCTGAGGGATTTTAAAAATACTTCAGTAAAACAAAGTTGTTATGTATCACTAGATAAATAGTGGGGACCATGCTTAGATACAATGGAGAAAGAACAAGGGAGAGGAAAGTTGAACCACTTCTTCTGTGGGAGGGAAGCTTATGGTGAGTCTTGAATAAATTTGAAACTCAGTTCTATAGCTTAAAGGCATTTTGTCATCTTTGTTTATGGTTAGAATTATATTCCACACCTCTTATTGTTGCTCCATCTGAGAATGGAGACAAGAAAATGAATACAATTCCCAACATATTTCATTTTTATAATAACCTCTGTCTGCTGTCCACGACGTCTTATTTTCTTGAGCTTTGGTTGGTTGACAATTGTTCCTCTAAGGTTCTGCAAAATTGTAGTATTATTCCTCAGAAATTGCAAGGCAAATGTCTATAACATTTGGGATCTATAACGTTTGACCTGTCAGTTGTACCTCTGAAATATACCTTACTGTGTGTTTAGCTGTGATGATTTGTAGTCTTTCCTATACACTTATTACATATGAAGGCTAAATTCAGGTAAAATGGCAGTTTCTTTGCAAGGCTTAGATCATCTTTAATGGTAAGCAGTGCTCAAAATGGCAGTGGTCTCAATGTGCAGTACTACCAATAGTCTCTCATTGCCCATCTTATTCCTGTTGCAGTTGATGTAATGCATGTCTCCTGTGAAACAGTGCTTGATTCTCACTATTTTGTACAACTGGTGCTAAGTGATTCAGTATTTATCAAAAATGTATGAAATTAGAGAGTTAAGCAATGTAGAGTGGTACCAAATGTTGCAAGGTTCATGAAAATAAGCGAAGTATCTGAGACACAGTTGTTCCTGCAAGATTTTCCTTTCTCTGAAATTCAGATGAGGTAAGAAGAGAAACTAGAACAAAGATTAAACTGTAGCATTGAAATACTGCTTCTTGCTGAGGACAGCTTGGAATGGAGCAAGGAAGCACAGCATGGTGACATGTTATGCTACCAGTTCTTCAGTAATTATGTCATTTGGAAAGCCATATGCATTTGTTTTAGATTTGATAATCTGTAATAAAAAAAAAATGCTGTAGTGCTGTTTGATAGAATAGAATGCCAGCTTCTACTGAGTGTCTTATTGCTGACTTTGATGAAGGCAGTAGAATTTGGGCAATCTTGTGTTGTACCTCAGGCTTGGTTGCCAGTGTGAATTCTTGACAAGTGTTCATGATCACCTCCGTATGGTGGTGAAATGAGGATCTTCAACTGTACTTCTTGTATAAAATGGAATTCTAGATTAAAAAAAAAAAAAAGTACCGTTTTAGCCAAAAGGATACTTTGGACACTGAAAGGAACACTGCTTTTCTCTCACTAACCCAGAGGAGGTACTACACCACATCCGCCCCTGTAGCATCCATCTGTTTGACACTTAGAGGTGCCTTTTCTCTAATTGTTGATGAACAAGATCGAACTAATTGCAAAACTATTGTTCTCAGCTTATTTGTAGTGCACAAATTACTGTTTCTGTTTCAGGCCTGAAGAAAGATTTATACAAAACATTGCCAGTCTGTTCCAAATATGAAAATATTTGGAAAATTTTTGGTCTAATTATATTTTTTACAAGACACAAGCTATACATGTGAATGTATTAATTCGGTTTGCATGTGTAATGTCAGTGTCCTCTCATGTGCTTGGCACCTTCCAAAATACTTGGAAAAAAGTATTTACCCAAAACTGTTGGGCAATATCGGAGGAGTTTCAAGATGAATGGTGTGCAGTGAGGACAGACAAAGGTGGAAGGAAGTGCAGGAAAGCAACAGCAGTGATAGGATGCGGTTACTCAGTGACAAGCAGTGCTGCACATGAAGAAGAAAATATCCTTTTCTTACTCATCTATTTCTGCCATTGCTTCTTGCTTTATATTTCCTCTGTTCATCATTTCAGATCACTGCTTTCACTTCTCTCTTTGCACATCCAGCAGAATTCAGGCTAGTTAGTTCTGTTTCATTCTCTTTGATTAAAACTTGGAGTTTCTGCCAGGTGGAATGGGTCTGGAAGCAGGAAGCCTAGCACAAGGCAGTGGCAGTGCAACCAAAGATGTTGCACTTGAAGTGGTAGACTAGAATTAGTGCTCTGTTCACAGGTAGAAGCAACATTAATTTTGGGAAGACAGCAAAATAGCTGTCCTCCTGTCCCTGCTAAATCTTTCTGTTATGACTTTGCAAAGCCCAGTGTCATCATATTTAATCATGGAACAGTATTCAGTCCTCAGCTGGGCCAGCACATGGGCAGAATTTTAAATTATTTTCTGTAAAATACTTCAAAATATATACAAGAGGAAAAAACAATCGTATAAATGCAAATGGAAAGCTATAATTCTCTCTGTATTTCATGGTCTTATATTCCGTGTATTTCCCTTTTGACTGTTTGTTTGTTGGGTTTTTTTTTTAAACTATTTACATTATTACTATTGACAAGAGTATTACCTAATAATTAGCACTTCATTTTTATGTCCACAATGAAAGTTACTGCTGGCCAAGCTTCTGTACAGGTGGAATTGACTTGTATGGTCTCAGAGGGCTCATCCTCCATACTGAAAAAGAAAAGTAGTGGTAAACAGTATGGGACACCTGGGATGGGAGTGGAGTCTATAAGACCATAATTTCTTTCAGCTATTCTCTAAGGTTATTCTTCAATGAAGTGATGAGCAAGAACTTCTTGAAACTTACTTTCTATCTGTTTCTGCAGCATGTCTTTCACAGCTAGTTGCATAAGTAACTTTTATGTACAAGTTGTACCAAAGAGTTTGATGGATAAAACTTCAGACATCTATCGGGGTGGGTGGGAGCAGTCATGACCTAGCTCAGCTGTGCTCTCAGTCTGTAGGATGAGATCCTATTCTGTTCCCAAAGCTGCTAAGATAGATGTACTAGCGCAGGACTGTGTCAAAACCACACACACGTCAAGATTTGAATATGCTTTCTAAGAAAGCTGACCTGTAGATCTCCACACCCTGATTGTGTAGGTATACCTGTTCTGTGGTTGGATTGTCCAGCCCTCAGAAGCTGTCTCCAAAGCCCTATATACAGAGGCTTCTGTGCTGTACAGTGGCACATGGTGCACTCACTGCATCCACGAAGAATGAGGTGGATCTGCCTCCAGAGATGACTTTGGTCTCACTGCACTGTTCTCCAGAAATGGCCATGATTACCAGTGAAGATGCTGGAAGCTGAAATGAAAGGTACAAAGATAAAATGTGAAGGTATTGGTTAAAATTTTCAGATGTAGCCACTGACCTTTTGGAATTAAATGAATAAAAAGGCACTGTTGGTCAGGAAAATGTCTACTGAGTTCTTTCAAAGAATCTCAGAAAACCTGTTTCAAAAATAGTGCTGCTAAAACTGATGGTTACTTAAGAAAATCTTGGTAACTGGCTAATACTGGTTAAAATCTTCTATGACAGTTTTAAGAAAAATATGGCTGTTTTCTTTACAACGCAAAACTCTGGTTTCTGGCCTCTTACTTGTCAAGACGGCACTTTTTAAGCAGTGTTTTTACTGAATCATTTGAGTGCTTATCATTTTTCCATCAGCTTCTCCAACATCCCCTTGGAGTTTTTATTCAATTCTGTAGAAAACAGACCTAGAGCAGAAAGTTCACTAGTTTGACCAGAGTCAGAAAGGAAGTTGCTGTTGGATATTAGGCTTGGAGATTTGTTATTCTAATCCCATGTTGAGAAAAGGGGGTTTTGGTCAAGCTTTAAAGTTTGACAATGATATATCACCACCAATACTCAAACACCAGTGTTGGGAAAAACTTTGAATGCATTTTTTAAAAATGGCATAATTGGAAATTTGGTATAGATTTCAGCTGAGTACACTACAGTTAGATAGAAGCTGAAGATGTCAATTGAAAGAATAATGTTCAAACCTGTAGGAAAATATGAATCACTGATTTTTTTTGACGCTATATATACATATAAATTTCTCTTACACGTAAAGGAAATTGATGCATATATGTATTGTAGTCTGTCCAGTGAATATTGAACAAAATTAGTATTGATCCTGCGAAGGCCCAAACACTGTTCTTAGCCCTGCTTTTCCCATCCAACACTTGCTCATGGACTCAGCACCTTTCCAAGATGAATACAAGCTCTTAAAATATTTTCTCTTTGCTCTTAAAATATTTTCTCTTTGCTCTTAAAATATTTTCTCTTTGCTCTTTTATCAGTAAGTTGCAAGACAGTAGCTACTTGATAGAATCCATTTTCAGTTCAGTAGGAAATGTAATATACTTCTGCTCTGGAGGAAAATTGGGAAGTAATTACTGTAGAATTAAATCCTATTGCTTCTGTGAAAATAAACACAATATAGGAAGTGTCTGGGGACTTGCAGTAGGATATGTAATCCAACAGTGCTCATTTTTCTTTATAGAACTATCTAATTAGGAGTTAATGAACAAAATATTGGACTGCTTGCAATTCCATACACTGATTCTCTGCAAGTGTTGTAGACAGTTTCTTTTGCTTCTTGTGAATCTTTTTATCTTTTTCCTTTGCTTTTTAGCTGCAATGAAGATGGGATCTTATTAACATGAATTGTGTGTATCTGGACAATAAGCAATTAAATTCAGTACCTTCTTAATCCAGTTGCTGGTCTGTTTATCTCTTCAGTGCAGTCAAGACTGTTTCTGCTAGTCTGTATATATTCATAAATATTTCTAAAAAAAAAAGTTAACTATATATCAGTTGAAATAAGGAGGGGGCAAAAGTACCGTCATCTAAGGTCAGACCATCTTTGCCTCATGTGAATCTGTGTCTGCCTTCTGCTGTGTGACTAATTTAGAAGCTTCTTTGGGAGAGAAAGGAATTAGAGGTTTTTAATTGTGCTGAACAAGTACTAGACAAGGGGCCCGTGTGTGAGCCATGGGCTTTACATTCCAACCTTTTTCTTTTCAGTTGTTGTTCTATTGAATTCTTGTCAGCTGGGATTTATCGGCACTGAACACAAACTCTTAAGATTCCTGGGCAGAGACTATATTGGTGACAGAGTAGTAAACCATGGTATACCGCTGCGCTCTGTTTTTACTTTGCCAGGATTTCTGGCTTAAGCCAGAGACCCACAGACTCTCTCAACCAATTATAAGGTATTGACGCAGTTTTAGATTAAAAGTTGTCCAATACACTTATAATGCAACAAGTAAAAATTAGCCATCGAACCTATAAATCTACTTTAATATACATACTAACGGATTCAGGGTTATGGAAAAAACACTTGCAAGATTCATAAATATTTGATTGCTTTGAAACACATGTCAATGGTTTTGTTTTTAAAGCCTAGTACTAGAACCGAAGAGAATTTTAATATTGCTAAAATTATGCTAAAATGCCATTGGAACTTCAGGCAAAACAGATCTAACTTAGGCTAGTAAATCTATTTCATTTCAAAGGAACAGAGCCATAAAACCCTTGAAGCGGGCATTACCTTGAAGGTAATTGACTGCATCTGTGAGTTAAATGTTCCAAGGAAAAGAGAAGACTCCTTCTAGCTGACAAGGACAATTATCCCCTCACTGTGTCCTTTTCTGGTGGTACTGGCATTCTGAACACATCCAAAATTGTTAAATAACACTTTTGAGAGCAGAATAATGTTTATTTTTAAATAAAATTCCTATTAACTATTTTAAAAACACAGACATTAAAAAGATTTCCATTGGAGTAATGCACAGAAATAATACTAATCCTACGGATATATGCACTTCACTTCTGAGTAATAGTTACGTATCTGTCATCACTTGTGGTTGGGTGGAATCTTATCATGGGATTTTTGCGTTTTGTTTGTTTAAAAAACAATGACTGTAAAATGGAACTGTGTGATAAATGGAGTAGTTAAAGGTTGGTGTACAGTTTTTGTATTTGGGCATCCCTGTAAGCTGTATTTCTACCGTGGGTGGAATCCTGATGAAGTAGAAACAAATTAAATGTACGTGGGCCAAATCAGACAGTACTGAACCAAATAGGGAGTTGGTAAAAGGTCAGTCCACTGGTTCAGAAGCTGGTAGGCAGTGTTCTTTCTCTCTTTTGTTTCAGATGTCCAAGTTCAGCTGGTGAGTCCCACATACAAAAAAAGCCTCACCTGCTCTTCCTCCCTGAGGAATATCCTCAGACTCTTCTCGTAGCTTTTGTGGCTTGATGCCTCTCTAACGGGCTTCCCAATGCTGCAACACAGACAATGATGCATCTTTTACTCTATTTGATACTTTTTTTCCCCTTTGGTAATACTGGATACAGATTGTACCTTTTCCCTTGCCTTACTTTCCTGTTCATTTACTTCATAAACTTCTTTGGTTGAGAATAAAATCTTTATTATAACATTTGAGCTTCATCTCTTTTCCTGCAGCTTTTCTCTCAAGAGCAACAATTACTGTGTCCTGATAACACCAGATTGTTCATCTGTGTCCAATTTGAAATTAACATTCAGCTTTATTTAAGATTGATAACCCATTCACTTTTTACTGCAATGTTGTTCATTCCTTCCAATATGTTACTAATGCTGTTTCCAGCCCTGCTCATGGTGTTTATACTCTGCTAATGTTTGCAGTTGCTTGTGAAATCATGAGATCCTCTATATTGTTTTACTTATATTTTTAAGTGATGGGCATATTCTTGGTTTGTGAGTCTGCCACAATTTAATGTTCTGTGCAACCTTTTGTCTTGTTTTGACTCCAGTGTTAACCTCTACAAGTCCTGCTTCTCTCTCCCTCTCTCATTTTGTTTTTTTTTGGTCATGTTTGTAGTTCTGTAGGTTGCAGTGTACACCGTAAGCTTCATCTCTAGTTGAATGATATTTGACTGGGAAATTTATTATTTCCTTAAACAGTAATTCTGGGTCTCGTTCTTTAACATTTTGTCTCACACTCCATTTTTTTATCTGATCCCTTCTAGATTATCTTTAAAAATCATGTTTATCTTTTCAGTTTTTAGTTGGAGCCTCCTTTTGCCTTTGTTTATTCTTCATACTATCTGTTTAAAAGTGTGCGTAGCTATTCCAGAACTAGTTGCTTGCAAAAATAGCATCCTGTGGCTGTCTTCTTTTCTTCCTTAAACCCACTTCTAGTAGCTAGAAATGGAAGTTCTGTTTTAAACCCTCTTTGTTGTCCTTCATGTTTCCAGAACATTTCAGCTGTTAGCAGATATTCAGAGTATTTTCTTAGCTTCATGTGCTCCCCGATACCTTATTCAGTAATTGTTCAAAAGCAGATGCCTGCTTTGCTGGCTATCTTACAGGGTGTTTGAGTAGGACTGCAGAACGGTGCTGCCTGTGTGGTGAAATGAGTAGGGAAAAGGAGAAGGGAAAAGGCCTTGGAGGTGGACGTGCCTTGAGTCTGCCCAGGCGAGGAAGCGTGGGAGTCCGCTTGAGCCAGAAAGCAATGATCTGTGGCAACTAAAATAGAATAATTGAGGCTGGAAGGTATCTTCAGAGCTCATTTAGTTCAGTGCTTGGCCAAAAGCAGGGCCAACTTCAAACCTAGGCTTAGAGCCTTGTCCAGTTGTCTTGGTCTGAACCTCTTTGGGCACTGAGTGCCAGTGCTTGCCCATGTTAGCCGCTTCAGTTGCAATCCCAGCTGCAACTGATGCCCAGGGTATCCGTTTAAGCATTCATGTGACCACACTGAGAGTCAGGGAGACGGTTTGGCTAAAAGTTAACTATTAAGTGACTTCAGGAGAAATAATGACAACACTGGTGTTAACAACATCCTCTCTTGGATCTTCCTGAAGGAAGTGAGGTGGAGAAATGCAGGAAAAAAGCAACCCCTTTGCAAATGCAAAAACCGTCCCTTCTTCCTTTCCCCCATGATGCACACACAGGTGAGTAATGTAGGAAACCACTTGCATTTAAGCATGTGAGAAATTTCATCAATGTAAATTGTGCTTTGGAAGAATGGACAACACAATCAGAAGCTATTCAATTCTTTTTACTTCCCAAAACAACCCCCAAAACAAAATTAAAAAATGCATAAGTACATTTCTCAGCAATGTCTCAAATTTAGGCTCCATGCAAAAACATGTTGGAAAAACAAGCATTTTCTGTAATTTTCCCAAAGCTCACTGAAAGTTACAGTTCAATTCAAATTCTAAGATTGGAACTGGTGTGAAAAATATATGTAAAATCCAAGCCATGGTGTTTACTAAACAAACAAACAACCTGAAAAAACCTTCCTGTCCTGGATCTTGCTCAGCTTTTTGATAGCCTAATATTAAGCTCAACAACAGCCAAAGTATTCACTCTGTCTTATTCTTTGTTACAGAGAAGTCTTTAACTTAGCCTCTAGAAGATTTGAACTTGCAGTGGAGAGCTGTCACATTCACTCTGATTCTATGTGCAAATCTGCTAACTTAAAGCTGTTCAGTGCTTTATACTGTTTATAAATAACCTTGAAATTATTTCTGCTGCACTGCATCAGGTTTTTGAAGCACATAGCATGATAATAGGACAATCAAATGTCATGGAGATCAAGTTTTAGCAATAGTACTTTGAATTAAACAACCAGCTCTAGTTCAGAGACCTTGTGTTTCTGTTGTTTCTTCATCTCAACAAAGGCAATGTAGTCAAAGGAAATGGAGGTGGGAGTGGAGCTGGGGGAGAGTGTGGCAAAAGGGAAGCTTTAGGTAGAGTAAAGCTATACAAGGTGGTATTCTATAGATAGTATGCAAAAAAGGAAATGGAGACTGAACTCTGATTTTTTTTTTCCTGTTCTTTATCATTCTCTGAATGTTTTTTCTATGGTTTCTTTGTTTCTGTCCTTTCCTTCCCAAACTTCCCTAAGTAAAGCATCAACTCAGAAGATTTTGAGTTTTCTTTTCAAGATTTGTATATTACAGTGGAGCTGAAGATAAGCTTAATAAATTGGGCTAGTTGAATAACATCGAATATTGTAACTATAAATGCCATTCTCACATAAGTAACTGATATTTTCTATGTATTGCATGCATTTTTCATTTGAGCAGTTTCCTCAACATAAAATAGTGCTTAATAACCTGAGACCTGTGCAAATATAGACAAACATGTATTTTAAATTATTCCTGCCTGGACCAGTCCTACCTTCTGTTCTTCCCCCACCATATACTGGATGAAATCTAAAGGAGATGGAATTGTGATGTAAAAGATCTTTTTTGAAGATTTAAACTAATTTATTCCGTAGTATTATTCATGATCTTACTTGATCTTGGTTGCTTCCTCTAGAAATCAAGAAACATAGTTCCTTTTTATCAAGTTATTTAATCCAGTATACCATACTATGCAATGCCACCCAGCTTCATTGGGATTTTAAAGTTTAAAGTCTTAAAGATGTTGGTAAATTTAACTATATTTTAGTTCAGCCTATTTTTCCAATTCAACCTTCCTTCTATTCGCCATCAAAAATAGGAAGAGTTAACATCTCTTATAAACTGGTTCCCTGGAAGAAGAGGCCTCTTTGTACTGTCATAGAACAATTGGCCTCTTTGTAGATTAGTTCAAATCATATTCTATACATAAATGTCTGGTTGCATATGAGTACAGTACAATAGGTATTTTTATTTCAGACTTGTGAAATATTATGTTGATGAAAATAATTATATGGTAAAAAACCCTCAGGTTTCTGTTCTCAGGCATGACTTTAAGATGATGAAAAATATCAATGCCATTGGAAATACAGCTCAAAATGAAGTCAACGTTAGATACATATTTTTATGACAGTAAAATATGTTTTGAAAACACAAGATACAACATAGGTCCTACAAAGATATTAAAGAATGACCCTTCAAATGGCCAGCAATTTAGACTAAATACATGACTTCAACTCTGCAGATTGGAAGCTGGCAAACTTTGGGATTGAATGTTTTGGAGGCAATAAAAGTTAAAAGCTAGAAGAACAACATATTAACTGCTACAAACTGAAAATTACAGATGTCAAATGTCCGTAAAAAACATTCACACCATTACAGAGCAAGGCTTGCAGGAGTGATTGATATGCCGAGTCAGCTCCTCTTTCAGCTGAGAATGAATTCATCATTCAGCAGATACCCTGACAACATCTGCACTTGCATAATGAGATTTCTGACAGAATTTGCATGGTTTATTCTGTGTGCATGTAATGTTTCAAATTAATAATCTAAAATTCATTCAATTCTGATGACCCTTCCACTGAAGCTGTAGATTTTTACCCCTGTTACTGATCAGTGATCTTCCATGATAATCACTGAATTACTTTGTCAGCTGATCATATTTTGTACTATATACTGGATCATTCAAACTGCAAAGGTCTCACGTAAGGTGATCTGCTTATCACCATCAATTTAAAGAGCAATGATGAACAGGAAACAATAAAATGAAATCAAATTCACAAAGGAAGCACAACATAGGTTTCTATCACTTGTTGAAAAACTTCGGCCATGGTGGTGAGATAAATAACCTGTGAAAATCAAATACGCTGCATTACTTCCGGTATCTTAAATATGCTTTACTGAGCTAGAGAGTAAGTTTATCAGCAGTTATCAACTCTCTTAAAACTCTCAAGGTTCTGCTAAATGCAGACCAAAGCCAAACATTGCTTTTGTGTTTTGGCATTGAGAATTAGCAGAAGTACTGCATCTGACAGCGTATGAAACTTGAGTGCCATTTAAACTGTCTAAACATGAAGCATGGATTTTTAAACACTAAGTAGATGTTAAAGAATAAAACCTGTTGTATTTTTGTCATATATACCACCTAATGTATAATGAATAGCTTTAAGGGATGTTCTCTTGTGAGTTTGCTTAATGGGGGGTGCATTCTGCAAAAAGAGCTTCATCTGAAATGTGTACTGACTTGAACTACATGCAGCTGTGCTGAGCTTCTTGGGATTGCAGATTTTGCTCTCTGTAGGGACAATGTCTCCTTAA
The DNA here is from genome assembly GCA_031468815.1 of Morus bassanus. Taxonomy (NCBI): domain Eukaryota; kingdom Metazoa; phylum Chordata; class Aves; order Suliformes; family Sulidae; genus Morus; species Morus bassanus. Next base: position 22,359,295 of record CM062567.1, on the reverse strand, counting down.
AAACACATAAAATTTAAATTGTTTTTAAAAATGAACAAAATCCTAAACAAACACAGCTGTGTTTGGATGTGTATTCTTTGTCACTATCTCTCCCTGTAGGTTTATGTCCATCTTCACACCCATAAGAAAAGAGGAGGAGGAGATAGTTGCAAAGAAATTATTTTATTTGCTTGTTTAAAATACATTAACAGTTCCACTATTTTCAGTGAGCAAATTAAGCCTTTCTGTCTTTGTCAACCCCAGCCAAAACCAGGTGACCTAGACCAAAAAGTTTAAAATAAGTAGAATTGCTTTAAGGGAAACTAGTAGGTCTAGTGGTGGTGAAAGTATTGCACTGAAATGTCTCCAAAACTGCTTGGATAGTTTCTAAATGTTTACCTTAGAGCCAGCATATTAGTCTATTCATTGCTAATTACGTTTTGAGTCTGTGCAGGGATGTTCAAGGTGTAGTTCATGAAGACATTAACAGATAATCACTACTCTGAGGAGAGAACTATCTTAATATAAACATTACCTCGTAAGTGAGAGTTAAGACAAGGAGCAGTAGACTAGATTGGTGATGCAATTCTTACTCAGGAAGTTATGTATGAATGTTGATGGCTCAGTTAATTTTCTTTTCCCAATTTGGTTACTTACTCTCCCATTTACTTCTCATAGTGGAATGTTTATTAAACCATTTCCTTATACTAATGAATGTTATATGAAAGAATGTGAAGAAGATGTCATGTTGAAAGGGCTGGAGGTACAACTTATCCATCAGAAGGCTTTAGAACAGTTAGGAGTTTTGCAGGCACAACTGAGGCTTAAAAGACCTCACTGATGTGACTCAAATTAGCTGCTGTAAGGGGGTTGGGGCAGAACTGCATGTGAGGAGCTTTCCCAGCTTGATGTATTCAAGTACCAGCTCAAATTCAAATCTGGCTTAGGTCACAGGTTAAAATGAGTTTACACACTTGTTCCCAGGGGACATTTACCTATACACCAATGCCATCTTGCAGTTTGGCACAGTAGTAGTGTGAAAAATCTTTCTCAGTGGCTGCCTGCCCTGTATGTGCTTCTCTTGCCATGAAATCAGTTCTGAGTAAATCAGCCTCATTCATCATCAGGATGAAATATTAAAAAAAAAAAAAAGAGAGAGAAAAAAAAAGCAAAGAAAGAAAAAAGAAGTGTTGCCTAAGAGGAACTGTAGCTTTTTGTACAGTCATTTAATGATTTAAATACGTAGGTGATGTTATTTTCTTTTTTCTTTTTATCTTTATTGAGCACATAGCTTGGAACACCACTTGAGAAGGAACTGTAAAATAGAAGTAATGCTTTATCTATTCATTGTATCTTATCTTACTTTTGTACATTAAATCTCCTTCAAAATGTCACATAAAATTAGGAAGTTGCAATCAAATTCCTCCTAAGAGTAGACTTTTACTTCAGATATAATCCAAAGCCAACTGGTTTCATAGATTTCTTTGCACACCTAGTACAGGTATTTGAAAGCCATCATTGAAAATGTCCCTTTAACTAACTCTACAGCACTTTGTGGACTCTGTTCAAATATTATTTACATTGTTATCTTTGTCAACCAGATGAATTTCAGAAGCAAAGTAACATGACAGAAAATAACAGCAGCTGCTGCTATATCATGTAGAAGTAGCTGCTGTGGCTGGAGTATGTCCCATCTCCAATGTTCAGGACAGGGACAGATTCTTACACTTTCTCTGACTGAGGTGTCTGCATCTGGTCACAATGCAGTTGCCTCAGACCAGAAAACTGCTTCCCTTCACTGAGCCAAGTGGGATGCATCCTAGATATCTAGCCCTGAGAGATTCAGGCATGCCGACATGCCAATATGCTCATAAAATCTGCATAATTCAGTACCTCACTCTCCATCCTTCATCATTTTTCCACTCCAGACTCCCCCTCAGAGGTGCCCGTTTCTTCCTTGCCTGTGAAGCAGCCATTACCTCCTGCTTAGGAGGGCCAGAAAACAGCAAATGCAGCCAGGAGTGAAGATACAGTGCCAAAGACGTCACCTGAGCATCAGTCAGTCAAGGAAGAGACGAGGCAATTACAAGTGCAATAGAGCAGAACACCTATAGTGAAGTTCCTACGTAAGAAATTATCACCATCCTGAATCCTCCCACAGCCTAAGCCTGTGCATTTGTCTCCTAGATTGCAAGTGTAACAGCCTTTTTTCCCAGATTATCCGGCTTTTCACCATTACATACAATTTCAAACAACCCTGTTTTTCTTCAGTGTCTCCATGCTGTTTCATTGCAGAAAATGTTACATATTTCATAGGCCAGAGTCCAGCTGTTTTAGTTTTAATGAGGGTTGTGTTTTGGTTTGGTTTTTGTTTCCCCCCCCCTCCCCCCCCCCCCTTATTCTGAGTGAATGAAAACAGGAGAATGGAGGCAGGGAATGTGCGACGTGCCAGTTTCCAAAAGATGAAGTTCACCAACACTTTTTAATTTGCCTTTATTACTACTGGGGAGTCATTGCTTTTTTTTTACTATTTTTTTTTTTTTTTAGAGTACAGAGGTGCTGTAAAATGGAGATATTAAACAAACAGACTTTCAGCTGACTAACTTTTCTCTCACAAGCAGGTGACAGAAAATAGGGTATAAGGGATTAGTACAAGAAAATATAACTATATGGGGAACTGAGAGTAGAAAAAAAAAAAAAAGACCAGTAAATGAATTATTTAAATCTTTCTAAAAAGAAAAGAAGCAGCAAGGTACAATTCTTCAAAGGGAAAAAAGACCCATTAATTGGACTTGACAAAGTTTAAAATGTAAACATTTTGTGATATAGCCTTTCTGATACTTGTTACTTGAAACAGTTGTAGTCAAAGCTCCATTCAAAATAACTTTTCTTCATTGGATTCATTGATGTCTTAGGTGGGAGTGGTGCATTATTTTGTAAGCCCTGAGTTAAGCAGGGTGGGATAATTTCCTAGAACTGTTTCATTGCTTCCATTATTTAATCTAACACCGGTTAAGCATAGCAGAGGTGCTTCACGCTGCGAGAGAGTTACAGCAGGCTGCTCAGAAGGCTTTCAAACATAAAGCTGGAAACATACACTGAGTTCTGGGCTATGGCAAAAGGACCTCTTAAAATCAGACGTATAGAAGAAGGAGCTGATGACTGTGTCTTTATGAACTGTCTGGAGGAGTTTTTAACAGGTATCTGAGTGATGAAGGGATCTGTGTGAATGAGGAGAGGTTTGTCACTTTGAAGCAAGCTGATGAGATGAACATGGGGAGGTTGCTGAGTGCTTTGTAGAAGGCTTAGCCCATGGACCCCATAAAGGAGTCTTGGCTTTGCTGTCTCTACCTTTCCTTCCTGGAATGAAAGATTGGAAAACATAGACTGGTGTGGGTTGTCAGTATTGAAAGAATCAGGCAGCCTGGCCTCACATCTGCAAACACACTAAAAGTAAAGCTCTCCCCACCCAATGCGTTCACCTGCTCCCCCATCCCAGCATGCCCTGCTCAATGGGACTTCAAATGGTGAGGGAGAGCCTGTCCAGCAGGGCACTGTGGCAACAGCCAAGCCTAGACTGCAAGAGTCCCACGGTTGGGCTGCTGTTATAAACTCTTCTGTCTGTCGTACAACGTCTCTTCAGACAGATGGCCACAGGTCATGGGCAGTTTTGCATAAATTAAGGGCAGCCCACAGACCGGTGTTTGTCAGTAACTACATGTTTAATATAAACTTGTAAATTAAAGTGATGCTCAGAAAATGCATCCTGGTATTTTGTCATATAGCAAAATCACAGTGAGGGAAGTTTTTGGAATTTTGTGTTCAGTTTGAAGCTCGCAGTCAAATTGCTAGAGGCTGACCAATGCCTGTAAGAGCGAATGAATTTTTTGAATCAGAATGTAAGGTGAGGATTTGTGAAATGTTATTTCCTAACATGTCACATTGAAGACTTTGGGCTTTGCACTGTTCAAAGAAATTGATGTTGCTAATAATGAAGAATAGCTATTAAGTTAATAGAAATAAATATCAAAACAGATTTTCCTCCTGTTTTTGTTCTCCTTGGGCTAGCAAGTGGGTTTTCCACAGCAAGTAAATAGGTAAGATTAATACTTTATTAAAAATATAAACAGTTTCTTGGTCACTTCTAAAAAGTCATATAATTAGGAAAAAATTACAGTAATAACTGAATTTAAAATCCTCATATTAGTAACAGTACCTGTTGCCACTAGTGTTACTGACTTGGTCTGTGAACATTACTTCACCTCTCTGGCCTATTTTCCTATCTGAAAAATAGGGAATAATGCTAGTTTAGAATCTGCTGAGAGAACTAAGGCTGACACATACAGTAGAGCTGCTGAAGGAATTTTAAATCTAATCTGTGTGTTCCTTCCAAAGACATCACTACCCCAAGAGATGTTGCCCCCTCCTCTCTCTCTCTCTAATCTCCTATTATCAGGTGCATGTTGGGACTGTAAATTCAGTCTTTCTGAAAAAAGTAAGAAAATCCCACATTCCAAACAGGAATCTAGTTGAATCTATTGCATAGTCGTTCTGTCTGAGAAAGGCTGTTGAGATGTCCCAGAAACCCTGGACAAATGTAAGCTATCATAGTAGCCCTGATAAAACTGCAGGTAACTTGTGGGACACGTTTAGTGAAACTGTGACATTTGGAAGCTATTTCAAACTGTGACATCTCACCAGCTAAGGAAGATGTCTGAGACCCAGATACTGTGTGCCGGTGTAGTTCCCATGCTACTTTCTCTTCGTCTTTTCCATTTGCTTTTGATCAGCATTTCCTACAACTCTGATCTTTCCCAACAGCCTCTTCCTCAAGATCACACCATCAGTCCATGATGCACCATGGTTGTAGAATTAACATATATTGTGCTTTGACCTGTGTATAGGTAGAAAATGGTTACAGATTACTCTGTCTATGTACTGACCTGTTCCAGAATCAGTGGTCTGCCTGAACAAAATTGTTAAATTGTTAACATTAAAACAGTGGTTGTCAAATGTCTCTACAGGAGAGAAAGCTGACTCCTTTTATTGCTCAAGGCTGTAGTGAAAACATTTGGGAAAAAAAGAATGTTTACTTTTATATATACAGTGTTCCCCAGGCTACAATTGCTTTTTTTCTTCTCAAATCGACTGCTGAAACCCCTACATCACTGCTGCTGTTAATAAAACTTAGTCATCATTTTAGTGGGCAGTGAATAGGCTTTTAAGTTTCATTTTGTTCATTTATAATGAAATGAATTCTCAGTCCTGCTATTTGCAGTTAAAGATGTAACATTGGTCAAATCTCAAATAGTTTACATATGCCCTTTTGTCCCCGTGAAGTTCCCTGAAGTTTGATGTGGGAGCTTTTACAGACTTCAGAGGATGCTTATCCCAAGGCTTTCCTGGACATTTTGGAGTAGAAAGGAAAAATTATTGGAAGCTCTTTATTTCTTTCTTCCTGTGCCTTGATATGAACAGGAGAGGTTTATTTTATTGCTAAGTGAGCCACTGGATAAGAAACAAAATAATAAACCCCATTCCCTGCCTTCACTGTTGTGCCAGCTTAGCCCTCCACCCTCCTGCTTGAACCTGCCTGGGAAGTAGTGAAAGGTCTGACCTGCTCCCTTTGGTATCCAAGTCCTGCTCATGGTTAGGCTGTGGCAGCCCAAATGAGCCAGATGGAAGCACCAGGCGCATATCCTTCTTCTCTCAGAGCCAGAGGAAGAGATGACACAACAGGAACATCCCTCATATTTGCAGGTTAGACGCTATCCTGGTCCTCAGATGTTCAGGACATCCAGTAACATAATTCAGTAGCATAACCCCTCTCTCTCTTCAGTCTTCAGATCATGACACAAAATCAATGAGAGGATTGATTGCAAAGCTAGTGCTGTTAAAAGTTACTTCTGTTTATTTTTTTTTCCCATGAAGAAAGAGAAGTGCCCAATAGCATTCTTACTGGCTTAATGAACTGCTGAAAAGTTTCAACCAACATGACACTAAAATTACTTTTTCTTCATGTTGATAGGAAAAAGTAATTCTTAATAGCTGGCCGCTGCTATAACTGCCTGCATCTTGAGCTTACATTACAGGTATTTTCAGAATACCTGTAATGTAAGAAATGGCATCAGCTACCCAGGAGAAAAAGAGAAACCCAAGGTGACTTAACAAAACAACTTTCCTATACTCATCAAGTTTCAACTTTTTTGACAATTTTTAATAGACACTATTGCATTAGACCAGTCAAATGCATCACGGGAAGGCACAAAGAACTGAAAGAATTTTCAGGTACCTGTATTAGACTATGATACAGGTTTTATACCCTCATCTCTGTAACAAGCAAAGAGAAAAATTAGAGCTATATAACCTTTCTGAAAACACAGAGGAAAAGAAATAGATAAAGGTTATTTATTAAACATATTACCACCAAATATCAATGTATGTTGCCTAGGTGACAGGAAATGTCAACAAAAATTAACTAGAGCTGATATTTTCTTCCATTATACAATTCCAATTGGATTCATATTCTTGTTTCTTTAATTAGTAGGAAAGTTACTGTGAACAAAAAAGAAATAATTATACTTCTCAGTTGTGGACTTACTCAGGAAATGCATGTCAGACATTCCTCTTTGACTACAGTTCTTTGACTAGCATCTACCCTGTTATTTCTTAAAGTAATAAATTATGGAAAAAGAAATGTGTGCTTTGTATGTTACAGCCCTGACTTCTCTCTCCTGTTTGAATAAAACTGTCTCATTTGGAAACAATGCAGTTGGGCTTTCTTCTTCTCATTACAGATACTATGTAAAGAAATGAAATTATATGTGTTTCTTCTGATGTCTGCTTAGATCATACCTTCCCTAAAACAGAGAGAGAGGTTTAGCCTTACCCTATTTTGTATCACACAGTAGGGAGTACCAGGCAATAATACATGCTGTGAGAACTAAAGCCCAGATCTTATCTTGATGAAGCTATATTTATCAGAGACTCCTGAAAAATTCTTTTTGCCTGTTGATAAAGAAAATAATTAGTCTTTACTTAGATTTAACACATTATTATGCATGTGACTGTACTTGGTTTGTTGGGTTGGAATACTCCTTTGAGTGAGTGCAGCCTGGAGTGGAAGAGGAGGTGAACCCCTGCTTGGAGTGGGCTCAGGGGGACTTGATTCACCTTCTGGGAAAAGGAGTGAACTTTATTTTTAGTAGTCATGGACTACATTTGTGAAGGTAAGCTTAAATTCCTTCTTACTTTTTTTAGGCTTATTTTTTTCTAAGAGATCTATCCCAAACCACTTCCACTGTGTTAGTAATGGCAGTGCTTTCTGCAGCATGCTGCTGACGGATCACTGGGAAACTGGTGTTTGCACAATATCTGGGCAGTAGGGGTCCCTCAGATCATTGTAGAAGAATCCCACACAATGAAATTTGTAACTTCACCCAGAAGCTTGAAAAATGAGAAAGAATACAATGTTTTGCATAAGTATTTGCTATTGCTTGTTTCAGCCTGGTTTTAGTGGTTTAGGAACATGCTTAAGGCAACCATGCTCATTAGACCCACAATTACCACACACACACAAATTGAAGTATCATCATGACTGAAACTTGACAGTTAGAAACCAATTGGACAATTTCTGTTGCTGCAACTGTGTTCTGGTAACTGATTTTTTTCCTCAGTATTTTCACCAATTTGAAGGTTTTCCTTCTTATTTGCTAATACTAATATAAACTGAAGTTTGCTACTGATTCTTCAGTGAAAACAACTAAAGTGACCTCATAGGAAGGACTATTACTTATGTTAATATATAAGATTATTTTTTTCCTTTTTATGTTTTTGCTCTCTGGTTGCTAATAGCTATTACTTGAAGCAAATCTCAGACATCTTCAGAGTGCAGTGATTCAAAAAATCATTTAAACATCTATTTCAGCAAAACACGAAGTTGTCTCTGCAGGTAATAGTTATGTGCTATCTGAAATCCAGAGGGCAATATCTCTGCAGATTTATCTATCTTTCAGCCCATACTTTTAAACTCAAAGACCCAGGCATGAGGGGGTAGCAATCTTCTGCAGAAATGGGACATGTCAAGCACTGATGATCTGTGACTAGCCTGAGTTTTAGAACAACTGAAATTTTCACTCTTATTCCATCAATCCTTAATTGCAACTGCACTCTTTGGGCATTAACAACTCTGCAACAAACAGTGGATAAATAAATCCACACAAACAGAAAAAAATGCCTGCTAGACATTGTGGATGGGAGTCATTAATCCTAAATTTAGACATTTAAATATTTTTGTTAATAGTTAAGCTAGTTAAGTTTGCTTTTTACTTTTAATTTAAGTTTAACTATGAATGTGGTTTCATACAATTTCAGAAGTGGACATAAAAATAAAATAGTTACACTATGCTCCTTCTGCAGTCATGTAAAACAACTAGCATGATTCACTCGATCTGTATTAGATGTCAGCATTAGGATGACATGACTGTTGCCCTGCCTTCCTCTGACTATATCTACTAGCTGTTGCTTGAAGGTAATCATGGGTGATTAGTTCAGATGTAGGCATTTATACTAAATCAGATTAATCTCATTTTATACCATCACTAGTTTTTTTGAAATTAATATCCCATTGAAAGGAATGCATTTTTGGTGCTTTTGTTTTAGTTTATCAACAGCTAGGCTTAAAAAGATGCTTAGTTTACTGCATTTGTGAACAATTCATAAGTATTTGAAGATTTTTTTTAAAGGAGAAAATAATTATCTTTTTACAATATTTCCGTATTTCCGAATAATATTTCTGTAATGTAGGTGAGTGTTCCTTGGGCACCTTGGAATGCTTACACTGTACACTCCATATCTGCTTGTCTCAATGAAAGGTAGAAAGAGAATTAATCTGGAACTCCAAGTTCATTTTTTCTTTCATTTCTTCACTGCTACCACCCACCCTTAAAATAACTCACCTGAAGTAAATTCTAAGATCTATACATCACCACTTTTATGATCTATCTTTTAACTATTCCTGAAACAAAAGCTGCACACATGCACCATGGTAAGATGCGAGTGCTAAAAGATGTATGTCTTTGGTCAAACTTTGTAAGATTGTTTCTAACACAAGCAAATAATGACAATTAAAAGTGTAAAGATAATAGGGAAGAAAACATTCTCCTGATGGGTTGTTTAGATATTAGACCAAAAGTCTTGTAAATCCAGTTTAGCAAAACCTCGATGAAAAGTATAAAATCTGAAAAGAAGAATAAAAGGTCTGTACTTCAGGTGGTATAAATCATCAGTATGGTGTAAGTATCGTGGTGTTTGATACAGTGGTCCAGCTCTGTTCTCTTCAGTGTATGAATGGGAATGAACAAAATGATAAACATTCATTTTGGATACATCTCTAAAGCTGAATTAAGTCCTTAATATTGCCTCCATCTACTAGTGTGTGGCTCACTAAGCATCTCAAAAGCTACAGTGTTGTGGAAATCTGTTGGCACACAGTGCCAGTGCAGAAGGGACTGTGTCATTTGTCCTCTGAGGGCTCAAGTGCTGCTCCGAAGATAGAGGACTTACTGCTCACTACGTCATTCAGTATAAATACGAATCAAAGGCCCATGAAGATGCTAGAGCAAAATAATACCTGTTGCAGCTTCTGATAAGATGATCAGCAGTAGGTGGCCAACTGCTTAAAATACTGACCAGTAAATTAATATCTGGTATATATGTGGCTAAAAGAATCTTCCTCAAGTTCTAGATTGCTAATTGGCAATGCTGAGGTTTGTATTTGCCTAGCAATTATCTTCTACTTTTGTAATTTTCTTCTGCAGTAATTTGCAGCTGACTATTTGTTTTCACTCTTTATTTTACTGTTTCCTACTTATAAATAATTTCTCTGTAATTTGCATGGGTATAGAAGAGATAAGTTAGTAATTTTTTTTCTTGCATTAAGGGGTAGCATAAGCTCTCTGATTCTTTTTACTCATGAAGGTTTCTGTTCACAGCAGATTTTAATAATCCTTTTGAAGCCACTGAACTTCCATGTTCTATAAAATATAGTCTATTTTTTATTTCATGCCATCATGCTTAATCTTTTTACTGCTAAAAATTGTTCGACTTTGGTAACAGGCATGTCAGTCTTCATCACACCAATATGTGTTATTAGCTCTCATCTCCTGTGCTCATGATTGACTTATCATAGTTTCTTCTTTTATTTTATAAGCAATCTGCCTTTTCCACTTTTTATCATATATAAAACCACTTGGCTATTTTTATCTTGAATTTAATCACTGGATGGGATAGCTGGCAGATAATGATAGCTCAGTTTTTCATTTGATGATGTTGCCTTTTAGAAAATAGAAGAACTAAATATAATGGTTGTTCTCCATAGAATTGTACCCATATAAAAAAGAGAAAGTGGGCTGAAACCTAGATAGAACAATGTTAGGTACTTGGAAGTGCATCCAGAAATGTAAAACAACTTTGCAATAAGATAAAGAAAAACTGTGGATTGTCCTGTTATTTTTCCAACACTCAAAAAAAGTAAAAATCTGATGGGCCATACAAAAAATTTTTGGTTATCTTCTCATTCAGATGGGAAACATTTAGTGATTCTCTCATTTTTTCTTCCTTGATGTATTAGATACTTCTTCTTTTTTAAGCCTGTTTTTGTAGAGAAACAAGACTTAAATATTCGCACTGCCAGCTAAATTCAGTTGCCAAAGCATTCAGTGTCATTTTCAATACCTTAATACTTCCCATTTGTCTTCTAGCTGCCACTCCAAAGGGAATGGAGTCCACTAGGTCCTGGGTCACATCTGCTAGTCCTGTGTGGGTATCATGGGTGCTCAGAGTTTATAAATGATAATAGACACCAGTATTTAAGCAGCTGAATCCCCTACCATCTGCTCACCTGTCAGTTCTTGCCTAATAACTTCAGAGCCTATTTCTTTTCCAACAATTTGGTAGAGTGAGGAAAACCCAATAGATACCACCATTTTTATGACTTCTGTAAAACTGTCATCTAGATAGAGGAGAGTCCCCCTCACCAAGGGAGAGCAATCCTCGAGGGGCTGCTTCGGTCAACATGTACGCATGGGATGGCCTGGCAGCACCCAGGTGCTCCTCAACGGCTCGAGCTGATGGACGGTGGGGGCATGGGCAGGAGCTGGGGTGGGGCTTGCAAGATTTCAAAGCAAGTTCTTCTACTGAAGCCAGCGAGAGATCAGCTCAGCTCAGGAAATCCTGCTGAATTCAAGGACTATGTTTTGTCTGAAGATGAATAAGGTTAGAGAAATCTTAGAGAATCTTAGAGAAATCTTAGAGAAATCTTCCTCGAGATACGTGGTTAGAATTGATTACCTGCATTTAAATTTTCTTTCACTTCAAATGTTGTATGAGAGGGTAACTGCATCAAACAGAATACATCCAACTGTGATCTTAAATTGCAGTCTGATCACAACATGTACATTGACATTTTCCTTTTTCATACATTTTCTTTTTACGTGTGTACTTCTCATTTGCTTTTATTTCATTTTCTTTTAATAATTTTTCTCTAGTACATGTTCATGCTCTCTATTGCTCTTCCTGAATGGAATGCCTAAATCTGCTTTCTGTAACTTACACAATAGCCTAAGGCACCAAAGCATTATTCTGTCAGCTATGCTTCAGGTTTTTTCTGCCCTCTGCACTGGGTCTGATACCAGTTTCTATTAAGCAGCTCCTTGTGAAATACTCTACAACCTAGTGGTCTTAAGTTTCAGGTAGCACACAACAATACTTTTTACCCATTGTCAACAGCACAGTTTCAATGTTCTCAGACTTAAACTCAGTGTCATACTGATGACGATACATTGCACAGTGGAAAACTTGTTACTCTCTCTACAACAAATACTTATTATGCAAGAATTTTCAATAATTTCTTGTTACTGTGCCTTTATTACAAAGAGACAGATGTATTCAACATGTTGTGGTTTTGAAGGACTTTAATATTTATCCTGAAACCTATTTTCAACACATAAATTTGCAAAATATGCCATAAATATTGATCTGAACAGCTTGTTGTTTGCATGGAACATTGGAAAATTCAGCAGTGAGACTACTTGTTTGGTCCTTCTTCCACTTTAACTTGACCATGTATTGTGTTTCATTGGCTGCTAGCAAACCAGAAGATTAATTTTAGGTGTTTGACTGCAAGCTTTTATAGATTTAAAATTTCTGAATATGGCCTTTTTAAATCTGTAACAGAATCTAGAAACATTTTCATTGGATTTAAGGGGAGTTGGGCAATATTCCAAATGCATCCATTTATTCATTCCTTAATGAGTTTCTCTCTAACAATAAATATACACTATGTCTTAGAAAATATGGAAATTAATGCACAAATAAAATGTAACTGATTTCTATAATGATATTGGAAATGTAAAGGGCAATATAATGGGAACAGTTTGATCATCCAGCTAAGGTTTCTTGCACGCTTTGCTGGAAGTCAAAGGGTTATGTGACTATTAATGGGTGGATTGATTTGGCCTGCACTTCTTGGATTATTTTTAAACTTATTGCAGACTTCTGTACTTTACAAAAAACAAAGTCCTTGGTAGATATTTGGGTTATATTCCCAGAAAAATTCTTATATAGGAACATGCAGCAAAAAGACACAAAGCTTCGCATTTTCAGCTTTGGCATAGCTGTTTTTATGTTTCAGTGTTAAAGTTATTAGCCAAAAAGCTTTTTGCTTATTAGATAATGAGGCAATAAATTATTTGTTTGCACTTTTTCCAGAGAGTAATGGTAGCATTCTGCCACTAATCCTGTTTACATATTGCCCTGCATGTCTGCCATTTGGAACAAGGGCTTTCCACTATCACTCAACAGTCTCAGGTTATTATCTTTAGCAGTAAAGATGAAATAGGAAGTTTAAAAGGATTTTAATGGCATTTTAGTCAAAAAATGGGTTTCTATGCCAGTGTTTATAATGTGAAATTAAAATTTAGTTTTATTTTAATAAAAGACCTTACATTTTATTGCTAGAAAAACATTTTGTGCTAGAACAGAAAGTTGTTTGTACTGAAACAATTGATAGCTCTCTGTTGCCTGACAACTGGCTAGCAGCCAATGAGGCCTTGGTGAAACATGTGGGTGCAGAATGTCAGTTAGGTGGCTTTTCTCCTGTTATTAAAAAATTTTTACAAAAATAAAGCATTTTCTACCAGTTTTTAGATCTCTAGTTCCTTTGGTTATTGTGAACTGGTCTCTCACAGTACTACAGGATCTTGCCTACAATTTCTTAGGTAAATTTTGGCACAGCCCTCATATATGCTTTGTCTCTGTATTCAATGACATAAGTTCATCTAATATGTCAAAGAAAGAAAAGGAGAATAGCTTGCAAGTTCTTTAGTTAAAGAGGATGTTTCTTTTGTTGTGCAGGTATATCTCCTGATGTGCTGAATGGAGTTTCTGTTAATATTTAATGCCAATGCTTTTGATTTAAAAATGTACTATCCATATGAAAAGTAGGTGGGAATGTATTTTCTGACTTTGAAGTCACTTATTATAGCAAGGTCTGAATTCAGTGTTGATGCTGCTTGAAGAAGTAGGTTGCATTAGCTGACCAGCCTATCATCAAGGGAAGCCAGTAGGTGTGGGGTTTTTTGGATTTTAGCAAAGCTTTTGATACTGTCTCTCACAATGTCCTTCTGGATAAAATGTCCATCACACAGCTAGACAAGTCCATAATACCTTGGGTGAACAATTGGCTGACAGGTTGGGCTCAAAGAGTTTTAGTAAATGGGGTTACATCAGGCTGGCGGCCAGTCACCAGTGGAATTCATCACGGCTCAATTTTAGGGCCAGTTCTTGTCAATGTTTTTATAAATAATCTTACAGTAAGTAAGTTTGCTGGTCATACTAAACTAGAAGAAGCCGTCGACTCCCTCGGGCGTAAAGGGGCCTTACAGTGGGATCTGGATAGACTAGAGAGCTGGGCAATCACCATATGAAATTTAACAAGAGCTAGTGCAGGATTCTCCAGCTGGGAGAGGACAATCCTGATTATACATACAAATTGGGGGATGAGAGGGTGGAGGGCAGCCCAGTGGAAAGAGATTTGGGGGTTTGGGTTGATGGCAAGTTGAACGTGAGTCAACAGTGTGGCCAGGCAGCCAAAAGGGCCAACTGTGTCCTGGGGTGCATCAAGCACAGCATAGGTAGCCAGACAAGGGAGGTGATTGTCCCACTCTGCGCTGCCGTGGTGTGGCTCCATCTCAAGTAATGTGTGCAGTTTTGGGTGCCTCAATATAAGAAGGACATCAAACTATCAGACTGTATCCAGAGGAGGGCCACCAAGATGGTGAAAGGTCTCAAGGGCAAGACTTACGAGGAGTGGCTGAGGTCACTCGGTCTGTTCAGCTAGGAGAAGAGAAGGCTGAAGGGTGACCTCATCACAGTCTACAACATTTTCAAGGGGGCAACAGAGGGTGAGGTGCTGATATCCTCTCTCTGGTGACCAGCAATAGGACATGAGGAAATGGTATGAAGATGTGTCAGGGGAAGTTCATATTGGATATTAGAAAAAGGTTCTTCACTGAGAGGGTGAGAGAGTCACTGGAGCAGGCTCCCCAGGTCATGGCACCAAGCCTGTCAGAGTTCAAGGAGCACCTGGATGATGCTCTCAGTCATATGGTTTAGTTTTAGGTAGTCCTGCGAGGAGTGGGGAGTTGAACTTGATGATCTTTATGGGTGTCTCCCAACTTGATATATTCCATGACCCTATGATGCTATCTCTGCCAAAGCTAAGTTGTCAAAGAAAAACAAATATTTTTGTTTTGCTGTAAGGCAAGTACCAAATGAGAGGATCTACTGCTCATTTATGCTCTCCTTTCCCTCCAATTTTGGTGGTGATGGGTTAATTCTCTTGAATGAATCTGTCAGCCCTGCCAACTTCATTTAGTGTTTTATAAGTTAACCTTTATGATATTATTTCTTTGTCTTTATTCAGTGAAGTTTAATACAAGCTTTTTTCTACCTTCCATTATTACAGGAGGGCTTCCTTGCTTTATAAATGGAGAAGATTAGTAAGGAGTTTCCTTCTGCCACTATCACTATGTGCCTGTTTTGCAAATAATTACATTCCTTTCTATGGGCTTTATGTCAAATTAGTGGGAACATTTTCTAGCACTTTCTAGAATGCTGGTGGTTATATCGTAGTCCACCTGTTATTTAAAAAGATGTGTGAGTATGACAAGACAAACCTCAAAGGTAATCCTAGAATTGGGATAGGTCAAGACCCCCAGTTCTACTTTTTTTAATTAAATCAATTTTTATTCTTAAATCTAAAAGCCATTTGGATATTTTATAAGACATTTCATTGAGAATTTACTAGGACTTCCTCTTTACTCAAAGGGAAGAAGGGAGCAGTTTGCCTCAAAAGACCAGAAGAAAAGCTGCTCTTGAAGTTTCTTGAATTCTTTTAGGACATTTTAAAAATGCGATCTACAATACAGAAATGGAAAATCCCAGTAAAACAAAAATGAAGGTGGAAAATGAAAGACCATATACTGTTATATTGATCAATAATTTAGTTTAAGTCCATTAGTGTAAGAATTCAAAAAGTTCTCCCCCCGCAATCAGCTCATTCATCCCTAGCTGCATGGATCTTATTCCCTTCTCTCTTATTTAGTGGGTAGATATTCCATTTATACCTTTAACCTATGCCCTCAACTTTAAGCTGCAGTAATCAACATATTGCTAAGCTGAAGCATGAGTACTTAAAAATCAGCGTGAATAGCCTGAGTGCTATGAGGTTTAAAATAAAAAGATTTATTTAATAAACTGATATTATTGTGTTTGCCTTCAACGTTTTGATTCTTATCAACTTATTCAGTTTTGTCACCTTTAATGAAGGAAGAGAAGTGTATTTATTTTTTTTACTTTTTAAATGGAATTCACTGGAATTCACACTTGATTCCCTAACAGACTAACCCTAAGTGTTGCCAGAGTTATGACAAAATTTGGAAGCTGATAAAGGAAGAAATCTTAGTGTTTGTTTGGTTTTTATTCCAAGAAGCTATAAGAAGAAAATCTTTCAAGAGTCAGCCCCTGGGCCATTGATATCCTGTTATGTGTGACAAGGGTGTAGAATAACGGTTTCTGAAACCACTGTGCCTTTTGAAAATAGGTATTAGAAAACAGATGATGGAGCAAAAACTCTTTAAGGACATAACCTTTTCTATAATAAGCCATACAAGCTTTGTGATTAATGTTTTCATTGCTTATATGTAAAACTAGCTTTATGAAATACCTTTGTAGCATCAGAATAAACCTAAATGCTGAGTTATGAAGTGCCTTGTGACAGAGGCCTCTAGGAATTTCCTACAGTGGTGTGCACAGCAGCAGCTAGAATGTTACTTCTGAGAATCAAGTTTTCTACCATGACTTTCACATATTCCACTCATTTAAGTACGGAGTTCGGAATTACAACATGTTTTGCATAAAGGCATGCTCTTCTAATTAGGAACAGATGAGGAACTGATTAGGAACAACTCCTATTTTCTCCGTTTTGAAACTATATAACTATAGTAGCACAAAAATACTCCTTTGCCTCATGACAAAGTGCTGTTGATTCTCAAGTGTGTGCAGTCATTTTGCATAAACTTTTCTTGGTCTTTAATGAAAACCAAAAGGGAAAAGAATGTATTCAACAAAAATAAAATATGGCCAACTTGGCAGAGTGCAGGTGCTGAATCTCTGTTCCCTTTCTTTCCAAGTGAAAATGATTAATGTGGCATGGCGTAGATTCAGCATGACTGCTGTAGCTTGGCCTACATCAGTTCCCTCAGAAGACAGCAATAGCTGGTTCACTCTAGCCATGGGCTGCACAGTTCTCTGAAGTGAGTGTTCATTAAAACTTTCAGAAATCAAAAAGCGAATAAATTAGTTAGCTGCTATGGAACTCAATTAGCATTAAGGATGCAAGAGAAAAGAGTGTCAAAGAAATGGATGAGAAATATGTAAGTCAAGTTGATGCAGAAATATCTATGCATTTCATTTTAATCTCTCTCCCCTTCTTTATTTTGACTGTATGGAATTAGACAAAAAATTGCACCCAAGTATCCTCTTTATCATAAGGAATAGTAACAGATACCCATGAAGGAGATGGAGAACTGAGCAAATATAAAGTGGCTTTTCCCTCCTATGCTCCTACAGTTTCCAGCAACCTTCAGGTCTTTGAAAATTATCCTGTTTTCCAGTATGTTTCCACCTAGATTATTAAAGCTTCCATGAACTGACGTATGAAAAGCAGATGTTGACTAGCAACATGTTTGACTCCCTGGACTTCATTCTTGCCTCTTGCTGACAGTGTCTACTACGCTTCTTTTCTACAGTCCTGAGTGTCTTTGGTGCTCCTCAGTTACAGCTCTCCGCAGCAGTGGAGGTGGAATGAGCTTCAGGTCCCATACTGGGCTGAAAAAAACCCAAAGGATAAAGTACAGACAGTTTTGGAATAAGCAGGAGAAAGATAAGCTTACTGGAACAAGAACCTGCAGAAAGGTCAGAGAGAAGAAGATGATCCTGTGTTCTGTGTTATATGGGGTATCCTGTACAACCATTTTAAAAGAAAATAGGTCAGATTAGTGATTTAACTGCAGTTTAAGAAAGGATGAAGACTTAAGAATACTGGAAATGATAAGCAATTTTATTCACTCTTGGGTCAAATACTAGGATTATTTTAATAAGAGAAGCAGAAGTTTAGTATCAAATTAATAGCTATTCATCGTTCTATATTAGCATATTAAAACAAATAATCCATCTTTCATCTTTTCCCTTCTACTCAGACTCCTTCTGCATTCTTTTCCCTGCCTCTTTCCTCTTTTTTATAATCTTAATTTACAAAAAGAACTGAGGAAATGCTGACATGCTTGTCTTCTCAGTTGACTTTTTTGGGGTGGGTGGTGGCATTTTACCAACACAGAAAACTTTCTTCTGTCAAACATCATCTAATCAGATAGCTTACTGTGGACTGTTACCTTCCTTAAATTGTGTTATACAGACTTTTTAAAAAAAGTCTCAATCTAAAATAGCTTTCCCAAGTCTGGACTAGTTTTTGCAACTCTTTTCTGATTGTTTTCCATTTTGTCAATGTCTATTTTAAAGCATCAGCAGAAATGGGAAGTGGTATCACCAGGGAAGTTCATTAATGCTTCAGATAGTAATCTAAGCTTCTTTCCCTTTCTGTTCTTCCCAATTTACAGTGTAAATATGCAGTGAATAGCATAAGTCTACAGTGTGGATGCAGGTGCTACTATAGAATAATAGTAATAATAAAAAACCACAAGGAAATCCTTTGTATCTTTTGTGATAAAATCCTCAAAGTCTTCCTGAAAAGTAAGTGAAAAAGGCTTTAGCTTTAAGTCTTGATGCAGTTACAAGGACGCTACTCTTTTCTGGATGAAATGACCATTCTGTACTTTAAAAAAGGGAAGTCAATTTTATGATTTGGAACCTTTAAAAAAAATTTTTAACCGTGCTTGTCTTAGTGGCAGATGTCATTAAAATTCTATCAAAATATCACATATCCAGATCAGCTGTATTTCTGCCAAGGCGCCTTACTGATTCGACTCATTGCTGTAAAACTTAGCATTTATTGTGATGAATGTGTAATGCAAGATTTCTTTGTACAGAAGGTGTTCAAAGAACTAGGACTTTTTCAGAATTCATTAGTGTATAAAGTTTTAAAATTTAGATTATATTTGTTTTTAGTGTTTCTTACTGGCTTCAAGAGATGTAGCATCAGTTCAAGTTTATTTTCTCTAAGTGTTCATGTGATGGACAGATAGTGCTGAGCAAACCTGGAGCAGCAATGGCATGTGAATAGGAGGAATAACAGGTGGTCACTGCCACTGAGGTGTCCAGCTGGTTCAGAAAGTGGGCTGATAGCTCCAGATTCTAATGGCTGAGAAAAGTAAAGGAGGAGACCGAAGCACCCATTTAAAATGTATGGAAGAATTTTATTTTTTATATTGTGTTGTGTACCGTTTATGAGCTCTTGGATTAGTTAGGGAGGAA
Source organism: Morus bassanus (assembly GCA_031468815.1). Taxonomy (NCBI): domain Eukaryota; kingdom Metazoa; phylum Chordata; class Aves; order Suliformes; family Sulidae; genus Morus; species Morus bassanus. The sequence continues at coordinate 22,340,266 of CM062567.1, read as the reverse complement.
ACATTTTAGTAGCAAGACCAGTGAGCAGTGAGTTTTATGTAATGAAATTGCTTATTATCTTATCTTTACCTTAAATTGTCAGAAAAATTCTTAACCCTCTTTGTAGACAGTTACAGTATAGTGGAATAAAAAATACTATTCAGAATCAGAACTTAAATATTTTTCATTGAAATGGTTTGGACAACTAGACTGCAAAACATACATAGTCAATTACTGGAACTAATTTTTGGGGTAATGGACAGCTGTTGGTGAGGCACTACCTTAGAACCCTTTTTCTCTCTGGGTTTTTAAAAATCCCAGTATATTTTAAGCAGGAATGTCAGACATATAATTTGCTGTCCAGTAGAAATGTAGATAGTATCACCTTTACAAAGACTATCTAAACACTTGTGTAGACAAAAAAGCACTTCTCATTAATACATAGATCAGCCAAATGTGCTAAGCACCACATTTTCACATCTCATTGTAGCTGTTTGTTCTACTGGAATGTCGTGAAAATGCTTCACCTTTTTATTTCCTCTTAGAAGTTACTTTATTCCAGGATGTAAGAGGAAAATTAGTTCCCTCTACATATTCAGAATTTGTTGTGCTTTGTTATATACGTTGTTACCTGTATTGACTTCCGCAGGAAGTCTCCAGATGATGCCATGGAAGGGTGATGTGTCAGGTCACATGATGAGCGGCGCAATGTTTCTGGAATGCAGATGTTGGTGGGGAAGCTTAAGCATATATAAAGGAGGAGAACTTTACAAAGTCCAGAGACTTTAACTTATCCAAATGAAAAATATACATCCATAGTAATTTTTCGTATGTGGCACCTTTTTCACTGCAACTATGTTGCAGACTATGTACATAGAAATTATCTTGCCTACACTGATATGTGTTACGCTCTAGGGTTGTAAACATCAGCTGTTCAGTAAGGGAGCATGAAGTGAATAACATTATGTCTAACTGACATAGGAAGGGGAATTCAGTTAGTCGGAATGTAATTTGAAGCTGTTTTAATTTTGTTTCAATTAAGTTAAAAAAATGTCCTGTCTGTAGAAGCAAGATCATAGCAGATAAAATAGTGGTGATAGATTGCTTACATTACTGAAAACATTTCTATGGTTATCTTTAATCAGATTTTATCAGAAAAAGTCATATTGAATTCTTGAAGCTACCCTCTTTATATGAGTTTGCATGTACAATCTGATCCTAATGATTTTGAAACTTAGTAAGGTAAACTTTTGTCCTTGAGATTTATAAATTATCTTTTTTATTCTAATTCTAAATTAGCTTCCCCACCCCCCACCTCCCCCACAGAATCTTTTACATAATCAGAGCACTGATTTTCTTGGAGACGTCTGAATTTCAGGTTCTGTTGGTTATTTGATATCTTGTTTGTACTTTAGTTTTTCATAAGCTTCAGTAACTCTTTCAGCTGAGGTTAAGAGATCTACTAACGAGTAGTAATGGGTTTGAGATAAAAGATTAGTTATTAATCACTTGATTCTGTTTTTACTCATTATCTCTTAGAATACATTTAATGGCAAAAACTTATCATTTATCAAAAATCACTAATATTGCTTATGACAGGGGAAAGAATGTGTTAAGCTGATCATGCTGACTGCAAAATCTTGACTGAATACTGATTTGTATATTACTTTATAGTTTTGTCCACGTATTGGATATCTGAGAGGCTTTAATCACAAACACATCATATGGCATTCTTCTTGTCTCTGTTATAAATGTCCTTGTCATACTTTTCATATGAGATTCCTGGGATAAATATAGTGTTAAAAATGAAACTGGCTCTTGATGGCTATTCTCACAATTTTTAATCAATGTTTCATTGCCCATTCTGGGGGATCAAGCAAGTGGTTCTATAACCAGTGAAGGCTGTGCATATCAGGAAAGGGCTTTTGAATCACACTGTTCTTTGGATAGTCAGTGTAGACAGTGGAGTAGTAGTCTAGTGTATTCATAGTGACCTCTGACACTTACTAGACAGCTACAGTATTTAAGACCAGCTGCTGCTATTTCTGGACATTCTTAGCTATGAGCTATAGTCATGACAACTATAGCTGAGGATCATGAGTGTCTGAAACACAATTGTTTGTATCTAAAATGGTAGGGACAGCTTTCTACCCAGAGGCAGATGACCATAGCTATAATGGGAATGAAAAGTAGTAAAGACTTAGAATGAATCCCAAGTTTGAAGTTCTACTTTGTGTGATATTGGGGGTAAAAAAAGGAAGAAAAAAAAAAAGACATTCTTTTTCTTTCTGCCTGTCTGTCTTGGTATTTCATCTTCAATCAGATGCTAAACAGCAAGGCTTGGCATAGGGATGGGCTGGGAAGTGCTGTCCCTCAAATTTAATATTACCAGACATCTGAATTATTTTCATGTGCATGTTGGCTTAGTACTTCCCTTAAAGAAGATCTTGAAAATGAAAGGGAAAAAGGTCAAGTTTTGGATTCTATTTGCAACAATTATTCACCATTAATTTTACCTCTGAAACAAGTTTAATCAGTTGGCTGCTACTAGCAGTAATGGCGAATTCTGTTTGTGTGTTCCACCATGGATAAGGAAGAGATGATATGTGAGTGCAGTGCTGTACCCTATGCATCTCATTTGATCTGAGTCTGACAGAGTGTCCTTGAAAGAAATGGGTATCCAGATAATGTAGCAGACTTTCTATAAACTCCTCAGTTGGTATTATTCTGATAATGGGTCTAGGTCATGAGAAGTTAACAAGTGGTGTTAACAGTGTGATGGCTTCTTTAGAGTTGTTTGTCAGTGCATAGGTGTTTAATAATAGATCTCTCCCTTTGAAGCACGGATGTTTTCTTTGATAAAGGTCCTAGCTGTGGTCAGAAGCAGAGGCAGAATGGGCTGCCTGCAAACTCACTTTTCCTAGTATGCTGAAGCTCCTGTCTAATCTGCAGATTTATAGTTCCTTTCCATGGAAACAAGCATGGATGAGGGACTAGTGGTTTTTAATCCTACCCTGATACGGAGTTTTTGTATGTCTATATCAAACTGCAGAGAACCTGAAAACATGCTTGAGTCTCATAATGCAGATGATGCTCCAATAATACAGATGTAGCCTGATGTGTTCCCACAATGGATATCATGGAGGATAAACTAAATTATTTTTGGTGTTTACTACCTGTGATATCTCCTAAAGCACTTTGTGGAGATGTAGCAAAAGTTCTTGAAGGAAAATGATGATTTCTTAGAGAACTAAGAGATTAAAACAATCTGAACCTACAAAAACCAGTATCTCCTTGAGCCTTTAAGGGTAGCAACCTACATATATGAAATAGTTTCAGGGCAGTATTTTTCTATTATTGATTTTTTTCCAGGACTTTTCAGAACTGTCATTGTCTGTTCACATGGTTGTCAGGAAAAGAATACTTTGGTGCTGTGTTCCCAATAGTCAAAGAACTACTGTTAGGTTTTACGAGTTCTTTGACTTTCTGATTACTTGGGGTCATTCAGTATTATAATTTGATCGTGATATGATTGAAGTAATTTCAAGGGCTTCTAGCTTCTTTAGAATAAGGGACAATGCGGGTTTTGCAAATGAACCACAGAATGGTTTGACGATTCATTTTATTTATGTGTGGATGAGGGGATAGCTAGCTGAGTGTCTCTCTCGAGAATTAAGGTGGTGTCACATATTCTTTCCTTGGAGCATAGATTTTAGTTTTGGAAGGCTACAATATTTTGTGTGTGTATTAGAGTATTTGATCAATACTTAAATACCTTTAATACACAAAAAGTCAGATTAACTAACCCAGTGATTCCATTTTGCTTTATTTTCTGTGAAAGCTGTGAAGAATTTATGTCAGAATTCAATGTGATGTGTTGTTTTTATATTCCAAGAATTTTATTTTATTTTTAATTTGTTTGTTGTTTTTTGGTTTGTTGTGGTTTTTGGGGATTTTTTTTTTGGTGGGGAGAAGTGTTACTGCAAATGAGGGATTTCAAACTGTAATGGCTTTCTACCACCACATACATATGTGCAGATATTTTTTCTCTAATTCTGGGAAAAGATATCTATTTTTACATTTTCAATCTTAACAGAATCATGCAACAGTCTTACCAGAATTATGCAATCTTGGTTTTGTAAGTATATTTTTGTCAACAGGGAACATAAGGATCTGCCACGAGATGGAGTATTCACTCTGGATTTCACATATCCTCATATATTCTTCAGTAACTGGAGACAAGGCTTATGTCTCTGAAATGCTAGAGTAAAAGTGACAAGACACAATTTAAATTACTTATTTCTATGCTCAACTAGTTAGGCAACATGGGAGACTAGGAACTGAAGTTAGCCAGAGGTGATATTGCTTTTTATTGGAATTATTTTTTTATCTGTTCTATTCAATTTGTTGTTAGTTTTAACCAAAAATGGGTAGCTGAAAATGTCTTTATTAATTTTTACAGATTATAATGCAGAGCAAAACACTTTATTAGTAACAGCAATTATATAGCTGAGGCTCTAGCACAGTTCATGTTGTTAGCTTTGGTGACTGCATAGGCTCCATAAGAATAGTTAGCAGGAAGAGCGGTTCCTCAAACTGGCTGTTCTCAGCAAAGCCCTGCCAGATTCCTCGCTTTCCTAGAGCCATTGTACTGTCGCTTCAGAGGATATCAGGACTTCTGGTCCGCTCGTCATTTGCAAAATAAATGTGCTGGCTTTGCAAAACAACTTCCTGAAGTCCGACATTGCCTGGTTGTCTCGCTGGAGGTATGTGCCAGTCTGTTGAGCTGCATCCTGCAGCACTGGTCTGGCTCCCCACCACTGTTAGTAGTAAAAGAAAAACCATAATACTCTGGATCCACTAAAACTAAGACAGACTTCATCTGTCACAAGATATACTTCAACTTTGATTTGGAGCAGACACAAAGAAGACACCATGGCAATATGCAGAGCCTTCTGAGACACCACAGTTTACAGCTGAAGCTTCCTTGTCTGTAGATCCTTGGCTGTTTGAAGCTTTTTTCTTCTGCTTTGCTGCTCCCACGCTCTGAAGGTAAAAGAGCAGGTCAGAAGCCACACAACAGAAACTAACACAAATTCATGATTTTTTTCTCTTCAGCCAGTTATTTCTACATGAGAAGAAAGTGCACAGGTCACTAACAATACATGGTACGATTGACATAAATTTGCAATTGTTTAGCTAGTAACTCAGTCCATTTCACTGTGTGTCCTGACATAATTACCTGAGTTTTTCTAAATGGACTACTAGGTATATACTGCCAAAAATTCAGCACCTCCCTTTCTCACCAGAAATCATGTGCTATAGTTTTGCAGTGCAATGGTTGGAGGCTCTGCTGGTTACTGTGTATTAATATCGATGGGAATAGGGCTCTTATAAAGACCTCTTGTTCCTCTCCACCACCATTGATTGAATACTAGTAAGAGTCTTGGAATCACTTATGTTCACAAGACTTTCTCTACCACAAATAGTAGAAACTCTTCCTAGGTGAAGTTCAGCCCTGTAGGTTTGCTCTGGTGAGATTTGTATAATCCTTTGCCGAGGGCGAAAGCAAAGCTACATTTTAAAACTGTCAGTTCTCTAAGAGCGCATTGACTGAAGTGGATTAAGTAATGGTGAAGGGAATCAGAGAAAAAAATATCTCTGGTATGGCATTCTAGTAGCCCCATTCGGATCAGCTCTTTGTTATGCAAATCGTTCTTCATTCACTTGTGTTTACATGGATTTACAACTTTTGTTTCCATTTCCATTGGGGTTTTTTGCTTTGTTTTGGGGGTTTTGTTGTTGTTGTTGTTTTAGTATGCGTTTACCTTTGCTGCCACTCTTTTTGTTGTTGTTGGCAAACAGCTGCACTCAAGGCTGCAGTAGTTTGGACTATTTGATGATTTATATATTACGGAATCTTTCACGATTTTTGACATGGAAGACACAGAAATTCTCCACATTAATCATCTAGCTTTGTTGGATGTGTTCTCCATAACAGTTCATAAACATAAACCAAATATGGTTTGTGGTCCAAATACCTGAGATGTCTCACAGGTTATAATATCTGCCATTTTATAAAATTCAGTTGTGATTTCTGTGTAGCCTGTCCATAAGAAATAAACAGTTCAACATTATTAAGAAAATATGGAAGAAGCTGCTGTGGGTGTTTTAGTTCCTTATTTGTTTCAGCAGCAGAGATCCAAATCTTTTAAAGTATTAGAAAATTTGTTAGTTTAACACTGTATTACTCAGAGGTTTCCACTCCATGTAATTTCATTTTTTAAAGTGCTGAGTGAGACTTAGTGCAATAATTAAAAATATATCATTTGTAATTATGAAGAAGGTGATAAAACTAGCACAATAACTTTAGCTTCATAAAACTTGTCTGTTCCTTTCATACTTTTTTTTCCCTGTGTCATCACATCTTGCTGTTTTCCATGCTCCAGTGTTTTCTGGAATCTAAAGAGGAACAAGTCAGGTAGTTCCACCTCTGTAGCATAGGCATGTTTTTTTTCCATCACTCTTTTTCCTCTTTGGATAATAACTTTCTGCAGAAGTTAGCAGTTTCCTGTGGATGGGATTGTGTTCCACATAAATTTTACCTTTATTTTTGATCTCAATAGTCACAACCTGAACCCTGAATCCTTACTTTTTTTCCTGATGCCTAGAAGAAACGACAGATTCTGATAGAAAATGGTTTCAAGTTTTTGCTACAGTATTAGATGGTGTTAGGATTTGATACCTTCAGTTGCACAAGTACCTTTTCAAGAAACTGGACACAATTTGAATGTCTCTCAAAGCTTTAGGGCACCTGGGACTCCTGTTGGTTTTAAAGCTTTAGCTACTCATCACTTTTTAATAACTGTTTGATGATTGTGCTTTTGAAAACTCTATTCAGGCTGTCATATAAATCTGATAGACTCTGATTTTGTCTTCTTTTGTTGTCCTAGGGGAAGGGTTTCCTACAAATTGCCTGTGGTACTTACAAAGTGGTAGGAAGCAAAATTTCATATCTTTTTTTGTTCTGCAAATTGATATTATAATTTGAGATATAGCACCAGTAGGAAAAATGAACATGCAGTAGAGCACTGTATTTGCTACAGAAGAAGCTCTACATTGTTTAGTTCCCCAAGTGGCATATATGATTTCTTTCTGCTATGTGTGTTATTGCTTCTGATACCTGAAGGAAGGATGATACTGATAAAAATACATAAAAATATTTATTTTTAAAGAATTTTCATCTATAATATATAAAAATATATATAATAGTCCAAATTATATATGATACTATATTATTATTATTATGTTGCATACTATATTGTATATAATATATATTATAATATCATATACAGATAGATATATATAATTGTTTGGAGTAAATTGCTGGACAACTGCAAACATTAAAGAATAGTGAATGTCCTGTGACTGGGAAAAGTAAGATCCCAATCCACTCGAAAGCTCTGTGTCAAACCTCATCCCCTTGAGCATTAAGGCTTTCCAACCTATTATCTGTCAATTATGGCTGAGCGCTCTCCCTCAGACAGAGCAACCCTATTCTTAATCATGGTGTCTAAGGTAAACAAGCCATTCTACTGACATATATCCACAAAATAGATGTATCCATTTCATCTATGTAATCAAAAATTTGGCCAACAGGTCTGCCTTCCACCACTGCCAGTTTGAGAATTCTCTTGCCCTGACAAGCTGTCTTTCCCTGGGCAAGTCCTGGAAGAATAGACATTTAGAGCTGGTGGGATGGTGGAACTTGGTAACAAATTGTTTCATAAAGACCCCTACAAAGTGGATTTTCCACATCTGATACACCAAATCCATTTCTGGTTCAGATCTCTGTTGGAAGACAAGATAGTAAGCTGAATTTTAAGAGTGAGTACCAATAAACGTTGCACTCATCACTGGTAGCTGCAACCCCTCTACTAGATTATGCACATCCTCTGATCTAGATCAAGACAACCACAGCACTTGGTTAGCAAATAAAACATTTAAGACATTAGAAGAAAAATTTTTTTGAATATCTTTAATTGGAACTATGATGACTGCAGGGATATGACTTAAGCACTAATTTAGTTGTCAGTTATGGAAATGTCCTAAAATTAAAACCCTGATTTAGAAGAAAGCATGTTTTATGAAAAGAGGGAGATAAGTGTGTATTTGAAATAAGGAATGTATTTTCTTCCTTCATAAAACTTGTATGTCTGTTAGTAGGACTAAAAAATATAGTTTTAGGTGAGAACTGAATGTGAAAGTTCTGTTTTCCTCTAAGTGTGTTTTGAGAACTGAAAACTTCTATGGCATTCAGTGTATTTTATAAAAAGAAAATTGATTTAAATGAACAAATTACTGGTGTATAAAAGGTAGGAACTGACTCTTTTTTTTAGAAAAATCGATCCATTATTACGCAGTAATGATAATAGGATCTTTTAACTATCATAATAATTTTTAGTATATATTTCTTTTAAATTTGTAAATTAACACTCATTAATGTGCAGTACAGACTGGTGAACTGCAAAAGCTTTAAGCTTTTGATGGAGAGCTACAGAGTTTGATTCTGCTCTGAAACTTCTGCAGCATCCCTACCTGTGTTCAACCAGCAAAAGCAAATTTAATGAAAAGAAGCTTGTCTGTATGACTTGCAAGAGGAACAAAAGTATTTGGAAATGTGATCTTCCCATCTAGAACTAGTGAGAATTATGTTACCTGCAACACCTGCTCTGCTCTCAGTCCACAGGGGAAAGAATGATCATAAAATGCACATGTAGGGCTGCACTGTGCACTGATATGTGGTGCACATGATGTGCCAGCAATCTTCTTCTATAGCTTCTGTTCAAAAATCCATGTAGTAACTGCCAGGCTATAAAAGAAAGCAATTGGACTGATCACATAAGCTGTAAGGAGCATGTAGTTAGAAAGATGCACATTTGCTTCAGTCTGTAAATACAACTACAGAAAATGAGGCAAAACATTCAGCTACAGTAAATTGGTTTTTTTCAGTTGAAATTTTGGGGACAACACCATTTAGCACCAGAGGTAGTTGGAGCGCACTAAGTCTAGACACTATTGTCATTCCTGCAGTGGAAAGGGATTTTTAAGAAAAGAATTAGAAATAATGCACTAAGTCAAGTGGAAATTTTTATTATAACTCTGCATGCTTCCGAATGCTGATATCTTCTTATTCAAAGGATTACTATTCCCAAATCTTTTTGTGTCAGGGTGATAGAGGGCTTCTTGATTGGTTGCTTAGAGGCTAATCTTGGGAACTGTAAATAAAGGCTTATTAAAACCAGAACAAATCTATCTTAAAGCCTGAGAAAAACAACCTAGGAAAATGCTCATTCTCATTTCAGTGTCTCTGTCTGTTTTGTGCATTGCTTTTTTTATTAATCTGTCTCAAACAAAGGTTTTATATAGATAAGCAACATACAGCTTTCAAAAAATGATCAAGAACATTTTCGTTTTTATTCAATCAGTTCTTCCATGCATATGGGAAAAAAAAAAAAATCTGTATTTCACAATCTCTGCTGCTCTGCTGATAAATTTGCTGGAAGTTCTGTTCCCTACTTTGATTTTTTTCTGTCTGTAGAGCCATGCTGACATCCCTTTTTCATACACTGTATCTCTGACAGTCCTGACAGTTGTTGCAAACTTCAGAATTTTGCAGCCTTCAAGGACAAGTATTGAACTTTGGTGAAAAACTGGTTTCATGTATCCGTGTGGTATTTACTCTGATACACTGATAAGTACTTAATGTTATCTGCTATATAAACACTTTTAAAATGTGGTTTGTAAAAAAACAACCCACCATACAAAATAAAAACCCAGACAAAACTTTCTTCAAACAAACATCTCCAAAACAAGTTGATCATTTGTATTCTGTAAAGACAGTTGATGTGTTCATAGAACTGAAAGTCCTACTGGGAGAACTATACTGGAGAAACACCAGCCGGAAGGTAAATGCACTTTCATGCTTGTTTAACTTAGCATGGCTGCATGCTACAAAAAAATGAAAGTGTCATCATCTCCCACAACAGCTTTACTTTCATTTTTGTTCACTTGTCATGCAAACAGAAAGCTGTTCATGCAAGTGCTACTATTAATAGGGGTGAGCAGGTGTAGTTTGATTTGTACAGTCTTTACTACTGGGAGTGATGTAGAAAAACCAGCACAGAGAAATTTGTGCTATTGGCAACTAGGACATTTTTCTTTTTCTTTAAAAGCTCCTCAAACATGAAATAGAATAATGGAAATACAAGCAAGATGGGATCCCCCAAACACACTGGTAATGTTTCTTCTCAAAGCAACAGTCAAACCTTGGATTTTTTAAATCTGCAGACACTTTCTCTCCATTATCTTTTTGGTAACCAAATCAAACTGGATAAAACATGGTCTTCAGAGGAGCAGTGTTTTTAATTCTCTTTGTTGCCTCTCTCCTGTAAGTGTCCATTTTCCCAGTATTGTGTTCATTACTTTTTAGCCCTGCTTTGTTTCTTATCATGCCATTTATACTTTTTTTTTTTCTTTTAAACATACTGTGAGCTGTTATTGTTTGTAATTTTTATCTTTGGTCCTTGGTTGCTGACTACCTTACCTTAGTTTCATTATTTGGTCAGTAGTTAAAATTCATCTGAATTCTCCTCCCACCACCACCCCTGCCCTTTATTAGGCAGAGACAAAGTGTACAAATTGCTTTTCCATGGCCATTTTTCTTGACACAGCATATTTTGCTGTGTCAGGCACATCTGCACTGAGGAGGTGTTACAGTAGAAGTGTATTCAGTTTGAGCATTTTGGCTTTCAAGAATCATTTGAAGATCCTTTTCTTCCAATATCAATTTAACTGAGCTTGAACCTCTATTACTCTAAGAGAAATTCACTCAAAGTTTCCAACTTTTTCTGGTCATTGGTTTGAAGACATAAACGAGCTGAGGTTTGCTCTGAGCTGGGCTTAGCATAACCTACTGGGAATTAATGAAGTTATATCTGCAAAAAATATCCACCTGACAGCTGCAGAGTGGAAAATCAGTGCACTGCCTACAAAAGATAGCTATTAAGATGTTTCTAAAATTGGATATTTCAGTAGCTCTTGCAAAATGAAAGTTTCATTGAACAACAAGGTAACCTAGAAAAGGACATTAAAATTTTCTAGGTGTGCAGCTTGATATGATAGAAGGATAATTAGACTCACCAGTACTTAAATAAAGAACCACGATAGGCTTCATTCAGAAATATCATAATTAAGTACTATACAAATCTCAGTGTATTGTTTATTTGTTATGATACACTGATCAAAGTACAGATGCCTGCTACTGAATTCACCTCCATTAATGAACATGTGCTTCTAGGGGAACTAGAGAAATCTTTCAAAGTATTAATGAAGAAAGATTTGATGCAATCTTAATATGGTGTGAGAGTCACGCACATAGCAAAAATACTCCTGGGAGTCTGAACTCTTCCTGTGCAAGAATCTTTAATTTTTGCTTTCCGTAGCATTAATATAAGATGTTCTGAGACCTTCACAGTAAACTATGTAGAGAAGGGGTCAAATGTACCCTGAACGGGTTCCTTGAATTTTTCCTGTTTTGTTCTCAATTTGTGTGGTTTTCAGTTTGAGGTGCCTACTTTACTCCTGGGCAAAATATGAATTAATCCCACTTCCTAATTATTCCTGCTAAATATTTTTCTCTTTGGGGAAAATCATACCCCTACCAATATGACACCTCGAAGTCAACTAGAAGATCTAACATTCCAACTTTCCCTGCCTTTTTTCTTATCTTTTCCAGCTTTGTTTTTTGCTTTACTTGGCTTTTCTATGTCTTTTCTTTTATCTCAGTCTATTTTGCTTTGCTTTTTTATGTTCTTTTTCTTTTTTTATTTTGATGGCTACTATTTTGCCATTTTCTTCCTCTTCTGTTGTCTTTGTCCTGGCTATTCTTGCCAGATGCATTCATAATTTCCTTCTGTCTTTTATGGACTTTCTTAGGTTCACTGACTCTTAGGTTAAGTGGCACCAGACTCAAAGCTAAGGCCCAATTCCGACTTCCATCTGAAAGTGCCACTTTGTCATTTCACAATGCAGAGCACATACCTCCATCTCACAACTGAGGATGATGACTTTCATCATGAATCATGTGGTTCAATCATTAATGTTTAATAGACATGCAGACTTCTCTTCTGGACTACTAAATAACATTTCGGAGCTTGCAGTTTCAATTTTACTGTATCATTTTGTTCAGCATTTCTAGCTAATTTACTCTTCCACTTTGGTCTGGATAACTATTTTGGCAGATAGTCTCCCCTGTCCAATTCTGAATGCTTTTTTTGACATGGAAAGTGGTGGAGTCACTGAACTGCAGATATCTGCATTCAGTGGCTCTTTGGCAGCTCTTTAGCTGGGTTATTCCTTGTCTTGTGTATAAGTTTAGTGGTACAGAAGGGAAAAAAACCTATCACCTGGTGCACCTGCTGGCCCCAAAATAGGGGCTGGTCTCAGCACCACTTCCATTAGGTGTCATCCAAAGAAACAGGTCCAGTAGGACTGCAAAAAATGACTACTGAGATGATGGGAGTCCAACAACTGAGTGCAAACTAGGAAGCAGTAAGTTTCATTTTGTACTGGTTGCTACAGATCACACAGCACTACATGGCAGAAAGATGAAGGAATGCTGAGTGATTACACTTTACAACAAAAAATAATCTGGTCCTTCTCATTAACAAATAACTTCTCACAATTGCATCATAAAGCCTGATTACCCTTCTGGACACTACCATGTGTTCATTTGTGTGTATGTAAATAAAATCAGTGTGAATGTATGTTTGTGCCTCTGTGGTTATAAATCTTTTATATGAGATTCTACTATTTTACTCATGTCCTCAAGGCACAAAAAGCAGGTGATTCAATTTCTGAGTTGTTTGGTGTATCTTTCTTTGATCAGCTTTTGCATCAGCACAAAAGGAGTTATTTCCATGCTTAAAAAAACACAGCAGGGCAATATAGTAAGTAGAATTCCTATTTATTATTTGTAACTTTGCATTTACCAGTAGCCTTTCTCAAAGAGCATTTTTTGCAGTATACTATAACTGATAGTAGCATACATTCTATATTACCCTACCCTGTCCTCTTTTTAATTCAGGTCATGTTTTGCTTAACTGCATTTTCTCTCACTAATATTCCAAACTTTTAAGACCTGTAGCAGCAGGAATAAGTCAATCCACTAATACCAGTACATCAGAATTTTTTAAGAGCTTTGTTCAAACTACTCATAAATGCCAATAATGACATAGAACCTCCTTGAATCTAGAAGTGCTTAGCTGGAGCTAATGTCTTTACTGAAATCCCTAAATCACCTGTGAACACTCCTTAGTAGTTGTATTTAAACTATTACTTACAAAGAAATCTACAATGTCCTCACCATCTTAATGACCTCAAAAAGCCAAAGTCAATGCACACATGCATGAAACACTAGATTATCAGAAACAATTCAAACATAATGTGAGCCTTCCACCACCCAGCTGTTCCACCAGCTGTCACCTTAATAACTTTTAGTAAATGTGCTTTAAAGTTTTGATTATTTTTTAATATATTCCTTTCAATGAATAAATTTGCTTATATAGCTGCAGTTAGAATGCTTCCATTAATTAACCAATGACATATACCCAAAATGAAGTTTTACTGTACCAGAATCTCCCTGAGTATCAAAGTTTTGAATAAAGGAGCATACATCCAAATGTCTCTTTGATGCTACTTTAGCAAAACAGATTTCTGTTAGGAATTTAACTAAAGAAATGTCTTTCAATCTAATTTATTAATCTCTAATAAACATGATAAGGTAGATACAAATATTTAACCCCAAAGCTCCCCTACGTACATTATAAAGCTACATATAGACAAGAGCTCTTTCATACATGCATTGAAAGAGCGGTGAAGCCACCTTATGAGTATAATTCATATGAAGTTGTATTTTGGTTCAGTTGTTCTTTCAAGGTACTAAGAACCCCTGACACCTCTAAAAGCAGGCCTGAAATTACGGAGCCTGGTACAGACTGCTGTCCTGGAGACAAGCCACCTGGCACATGACATTCTGGTTTTCATAGTTGTTGATGCTCAAATAACACAGCATTAGCTTGAAGTCTTCCTAATAACCCTACTGTATATATAATTTTCAATGGGCTGCAGTGGTATAAGCTATTTTGCTTTCTGGATTAATGCAGAAACTTTGCAGTGGACTTGCTTAAGACAGAATTTGGGAATAACTGCTGAGATGCGAAGAAGAAAATAGAGAGAACATTGTTTGGCAGAAATTAAGTTAATGTAGTCACAGTTCTTAATCCAGTGGGCATTTTTTATTGTATTTGTTTTAAAGTTTTATATTGGCCTTCCTTGATGTATCGACCTACAATAGTCCCTCTTTTTTTGTGTGTGGGACTGGCTCCGTTTTCAGTGTCACCTTGTTTGATATTAATTAAATTTATCAGGAAGCTTCTTATCTCTGGAAGGAGTTCTTTTTTCAGTAAGAAAAATAATTATTTCTGAGAACTGGAAAGAAAAAGGAAATTAGATGATAGAAAGTGGCAAGAAAATAAAAATCACTATGAAACTGATGAATAGAAATTGCTTGGCTCTTTATCAGTTGAATTAGTACTTTGAATTAGTACTATGAATTAGTACTTTTCTCAAAGTCCACAGAGCTCTGCCAGTTATGCAACCACACATTTAGCAGATCAGCAGGCCAAAATTAAATAGCTATTTAATGAAAACATAAATTATTTGGTAGCACCGTCTTCCAAAGACAGATTTTATTTCAAAAGGAAGAGGAGTTTGTTTATTTGAAACTGTTGTATTGCAAAGAAAAGCAGTAATTTTCTGTGATAGGCCATATTCTTTTCTCTTATATTCAATTATTTATTCATTTTTTTCTTTCTCTCTTTCTTTTTTTTTTATTAAATCAGTGCATAAGTTATGTTTCCCCCCTGAAAAAAAACACTAGTTAGCTCCTTGCTGTGGAAACACAAAAAGGGATGTGTTTGTCTTAACTAACGGAATAATTTAATAATCAATTTAATTAAAGAAAACCAAAAGGATGATTTCATACTAATTTAAGGAATAGACATACGAGTTAGCCTGATGTGTGACAACTCAACCATGATAATTGCTCATTCATATACTCTTCAGACATGACAAGTCACGAGTTAAGTCTACTTAAGTCACAGTTAAACAAGATTAAAGTAAGTGGCATTGCTTCCTTTTCCTATAGGTTTGGAGTGGACAGATTGCCACAGCCTAATTTTTGACTAGTGACTTGTTAAACAATGTCAACTTGACCAGGTGTCTTAGTCTTTGGTAGTTTGAAACATAGTTTAAACTAAACTTAAATACTCTTTGTGTGCATTTGAAACTAAAGTAGATTCCTTAATAGCATTTGTACTGCTTTACCCTAATGGGAGCTTAAATTAAATTAAAATTAAAGCTTCATAAGAAGATCTACCTTGGCCATGCAGAACAAAGGTAAGCTCAGTCCTCTGGTATGTGGAATGGTCCCAGTTCTGGTGGCACATAATTTGAGGGGGAAATGCTGCACATAGTTCAATCTTCAGAGGAGACGACTGGATC
Organism: Morus bassanus; assembly: GCA_031468815.1. Taxonomy (NCBI): domain Eukaryota; kingdom Metazoa; phylum Chordata; class Aves; order Suliformes; family Sulidae; genus Morus; species Morus bassanus. The sequence goes on along the minus strand of CM062567.1, from coordinate 22,324,663 downwards.
CCCATGAGCTTAATGGAGCTTAAAATTGATTTAACAAAGCAGTTCTTTAACTGGAGCCTCAATAGTGTGATTGAAAAACAACATTTGATTATCAAAACAGGAACTGAAAATAACCAAGGAAGACACTAGGTCCTCCATTAACAATTATTTTCTTTGTTTACATACAAATGTATTATAAGTGTTCTGAGTGTCCCTGTAAGGATTCTGCTTTAATATAGATTTTGAATACTTTTTAATATATAGTGACATATTGGAAAAAATAAGATACTTGCAGCTCTTCCTTTTTAAGCAGCTGCATGTTAGTGTTGCAGGAAATGAGCATCGCCTGATTCTATGAAATGAAGCTGGGTTTTCCTTTTACAAGACCTGGAGTGGTAAATACTTTTTGCTGGTTGAGATAACAATAAACTTCAAGTCATGAAAGTGAAGCTAGCTAATAGAGGAAGTTAACTATCACCCATTTAATCAGAGGCAGGCATTTCCTAGGTAAAGCACAATATGATATAAACTTTAAAAAATCTTCCAGTTCTTTATGAATGAATTACCATAGCTGATCATAGCTTTAAAATGTTGCATTGGGTTTATGTGTCAAGATTTTGGCAGCATGGGGGCTGCAGGGGTGGCTTCTGTGAGAAGACACCAGAAGCTTCCCCCATGTCAGACAGAGCCTGTTCCAGCCAGCTCCAAGGTGGACCTACCACTGGCCAAAGCTGAGCCCATTGGTGATGTTGGTGGCACCTCTGTGACAACATATTTAAGAAAGGGTAAAAAGCACTGTGCCACAGCAGCTGGAGAAGAGAAGTGAAAAAATGAGAGAAACAGCCCTGCAGACACCAAGCTCAGTGAAGAAGGAGGGAGAGGAGATGCTCCAGGCGCCAGAGCAGAGATTCCTCTGCAGCCCATGATGAAGACCCTGGTGATGCAGGTTGTCCCCCTGCAGCCCATGGAGGTTAATGGTGGAGCAGATATCCACCTGCAGCCTGTAGAGGACCCCATGCTGGATCAGGTGGACATGCCATGAAGGAAGCTGTGACCCCGTGGAAAGCCCACACTAGAGCAGGCTCCTGGCAGAAGCTGTGGCCTCATGGAGAGGAGCCCATGCAGGAGGAGGTTTGCTGGCAGGACCTGTGACCCTGTGGGGGACCCATGCTGGAGCAGTCCACTCCTGAAGGACTGTACCCTATGGAAAGGACCCATGCTGGAGCAGTTCTTGAAGAACTGCAGCCCATGGGAAGGACTCATGTTGGAGAAGTTCTTGAAAGACTGTCTCCCATGGGAGAGACCTTATGCTGGAGCAGGGGAAGACTGTGAGGAGGAAGGAGTGGCATAATCCACAACTCCCATTCCCCATCCCCCTGCATCATTCGGGGGGAGGAGGTAGAAGAGTTGGGAGTAAAGTTGAGTCTAGAAAGAAGGAAGGGGTAGGGGGGAAGGGGTTTTTAGTTTTGTTCTTATTTTTCGTTATCCTACTCTGATTAATTGGCAATAAATTAAATTACTTTCCCTAAGTCGAGTCTGTTTTTTCTGTGACAGTAACTGGTAAGTCATCTCCCTGTCCTTATATTGACCCATGAGCTTTTTGTTATATTTTTCTCCTCCTGTCCTGTTGAGAAAGAGAAGTGATAGAGCGGCTTGGTGGGCACCTGGTGGCTAGCCAAGGTCAACCCACTACAAATATAATTGTAAGTTTGCTATCCACAAAGGAATTCAAATCCAGTTGCAACAGGATAAATGTTCACACCAACCTTTATTAAAAAGAGTCTCTAATGTACTTTAAGTGAATTTGTTGTGCCACCTCAAAATTTACTAAGGTCTCAACATTAGACTAACGCTGAGCTGCAAGAACTATAACTACAAGGAATTTGCACATGCAGTAAGGGAGGTATTCAGAATGGCCGTGCCCAGGGTGATGGTTCAGATGTGCTTATTTGCCTCACTGCATACTGTAAAGACACAGACATGCCTAAGAAGGTATGTCTAAAACCAGTTAATTTACCTCATTCTTATTTTCATTGACTGACTCAATTTTTCATTATGTTTAATCAAATCAACAAGAACCAGGTAATTTATTTTGTAATTAATATAACCTTCTTTTTAATATTGATGAGCTTTCTATTTGGACAGTTCAATCACTGATGCCTAAAAGAAACCTGCAATGACTGCAGAAAATAACAATTTTTTCCCCCATGGACATGCTTTTACATAATTGTCTTTTAACTGTATTCATAGTTTTCTCTAACAGGATACAGGAATGTGTCTGTAACAGTGGTCTAATTGATGTGGTAAGACCTGTATTGCATTGTCTATCTCCTTAAAACAGTGGAAAAATATTTTCATTATTACCTTTTTTGTCTTCCTCCTGGCTGATGTTGCTAGGTTGTAACTAAGATCCAGGAAATACCTCATAACATTTATGACTTCTGTTATGCAAAAATTTAAGGCTAAGTAATCCTAATGGTCCATTTTGTACGTAAAACCTTAGAAATAATAAATATTTTTGCCTGCACCTGGCTAAGTAACCTTGTAGTATAACCTCATACATTCTTTTCAGCAACCTTGACAGTCTTTTTATCTTTTAAATTATGTTCTTGCATGTGTCATCCAACTACTGCTTCATACATAGTCACTATAATCTTTATTTATATGCTTGCATGCATAGAGGGGTGTGTATGTGTGTTTATTGGTTAAAAAAGTAATATATTGTAAAAAATGGCAAGTATACAGACTTTGTCCTAGAGGAAGCTGGTGCATAAGGAAATACCTGAACTTGAAGGAAACTCACTTGTGAACCAAAACCAGTGGCCATGCAGAGGGCTGGATTACATGGGCTCCTTGCATCTCTTCCAGGTGCCATTTCAGAGTCCCTCCTGCTCCACTTCCCCTTTCCACACAATAAAGCTTTTCCTTAGACAGTAATCCCCAAGTCTTTGGCCTCAGACATTGCTTCATGGACTTTCAGGCATCCATCTCTGGTCACATGGAAACAGTGAAATATACGTGTTTGGGCCCGCAGATTTAGACTTTGAAGTGTCACTTAAATTGCAGGGTGTTTTAGCTTGGAGAAAAGCAAGCAAATTTACTTCCAACAGGTTTAATAATGTGCAGTAATATTACTGTAGTTGAATAGATATTAATAATGAGTAGTTTCCAGCTTTTTCTTCAAAAAGAGGAATTTGCAGTTGTAGTAATTGACTCTGAACTTAGCCTTTGTGTCTATAGTTGGTCAAAACAATAGGAAATTACCCTCCCTTTCCTATGCTGTGTTCCTTCTGCTGTCATATCCAGCTTCTGTATGGAAACCAATGTCCCTGCATAGTTGTGCAAACTAGTGCAAGAAATTCCTTAAGCTTAAACTTCCTTGGGGTTGCTGGCCACATTTCCACTGCCTGGGGTCCCCAAACATGAGTACCACTATTGGCTAGTGCCTCTGGGGTGCTGACTACCTCATGTATCTGTTTTTTTCTTTTCCAAGGCAATATAACAGCCATTAATAATTTAGCACAGAAGAAATACCTCAGTGAAGTACATCCCAGTGGTATGAAACAGATCCCACAACTACTGATGCAGTGCTGTATTTAGTATTCCATACTCAAAATTTCTGAGTGTATAGTAACTTGTTCCATCACTATTGTAACTGAGGATGGAGGAATTCCTATTCTGATTCAGCCTCCAGATCTTAACAGCTCTCATTTATGCCATTAGCAATTCAAAACCTTCAGTTGTTCCCAGCCACGGCTCATTATTGTCCACTATACTGACGCAGTTACTGAGTACCAACTATATTTAGTTTCCTAGCTCTCATACAAAATGGGACAGAAACATTAATGAAAGCTCCAGAGTATTCAGCAGGTAAGTTTCCAGTCAAAGAAAAAAAATCTATCCTTTTACATCATTGTAAGTGGCTCATAATTTATGTCAAGGGAGAAGTAATAGGAGCACCAGGCAGCAATTTCCTTCCAGTGGTCCACGCAAACGGAGGATACATTATTTGCTTAGCAGGTGCGGGTGCCTAACTTACCATGCCTACAAAAGGCAACAAAACAGAAAGGGATTGTGAAGAGCTATAAAAGAGGAGACAGTGTTTTGAAATCTTCAGTATGATTTTATGCTTTGTAATTACTGGAATCAAGAATCAACTATATTAGATTATCTATTAATTTTTATTCTTTTTTTTTTTAACCCTGCAATATGCAACATGATCCGGATAATGAAATTTATCCTTTAATTTTATCAAAGAATAAAGGAGGTTCACTTTGCTAAGAAAATACATTTTCAAACCTGTCTTTTTTTTTTCCTTCACTATTTAGCTTTACTGCTGAAGGTGTCTGCTGAAGCAACTTTTAAAATTCTTTAATTTAACTGTAAAGAGCAGTTTTGCAAGTGTAAATGTACAATATTTTTTCCACATCAGCTCTCCACATCTTTCTTGCAGATACATGATTGTTTACAGACTATTCTTTCAAATCCAATGCTCTAGACATTTTGATTTAATTCTACAGTCCTACAACTTGCTGGTAGTTTTCAGTAGTAGTAGTTTCTTCAGCATCATTGTTAATTAGAGAAGGAGTCCAGGAAGGGCTTTGCAAACTATTGCTTTCTTTTAAACAGGTGCTTGTCAAAGAAATGCAACTAGAGAAACAAATTACATTTTTAAATAAATGGAGATCTGTGTTAAGTAAACAAAGCAGTTTATTTTAAAACAATATTCGCTCTGCTTCCAACACTAGGAATATATTTTTTTTAATTTTGTGAAAATTTAAAATTTGCTGTTTTCTCAAACAAATCAGAACTCCAGGAATCTTGAGTTCTGAACCTGAAACAAACCCTCCCTCCTCCTATTAAAAATAACAGCTTTAAGTCCCTGCTCAGACAGACAGTGATGGGAAGGAACGGATGTTTTATTCCTTGCTCATTTTGACCAGACATTTCTTCTTATTGACTGAAGTGCCATTTCCAGAGAAAAGATGGGGTCCTGAGCAATCAAATTTTTACAATGGAAAAATGTTCTTTTCATAAATTGATCTTTAGACATCGTTCTTGGTTGTCACTTGGATTGAGGGACAGATTCTCTGCCCTTTTCTACTCTCAGCCTTGGTGACAGGAAGAGAAAAGTCTCCAGCTGTAATACACTTGCTTGTACCACCTCTGTGAGCAGCAGAGTCTCTGTGACAGCTAGCACTCTGGTGAAAGACCTGTGCCTGGGGGTGAGGAGCAGAGGTGACATGGTCAGCTGGGAGGCAAACCTTAGTCTTCTCCCACATGTACCTGCTCCAATGAGTGGGAAATTAGTTAGAGAGGTGGAGTAGTTTTCCTGACTTCATCCCTGATTCCCTCTTTGTCATTCTTCACCATGCTACCATTATAGTGAAATAGAAACTTCAGCTTTGGGGATGTAATAGCATTGGTTCATTAAAGCTTCAGCTGTTTGGACTTGAGAGAGAGGGTTACTTCTCTGCTTCATGAACAGCAAAATTTTCTGAAGGATTTGTGTGTATGGGTTTGCTCTGGCATGGTATCAGTAATGCAGGAACAAGAGTATTTGAGTTCTGCATTGTTTTTGCCTTCCTTAGGCTTTGTCAATAGATCAGCATTTCATGGGCTGACCTTTTTGTTGCTCTGTTTAGCCTCATTAACCTTTGAGGAATGAGGTAGATGGGACAGCAGGCAATCAAAACGCAGAAAACCTGAGAAGGTCACTGTAATGTGGTGTGCAGCTGGACTGCACATAATAAAAGGGTATGCATTTCCTTTCCTTGCTGTCACACTCTTCTGTTCAATATTTCTTAAGGGAGGAAGCACAATACGTTAGTTAAGTCTGTGCTGGTCCCTCAGGAGTGCTGCCTGTCTCCTGAGCACATAGGCCCTTTCCTGTGAGCTGACTGTGTCTCTTGACGTTTAAGTGCTCATCAGCTCTCCTCCCCATGTCTTTGTACCAGTAGGAAGGTATTTTGGGCACACAAGCCAGAAAGTAACCATAGTTTGGTCTGACAGACTCTCCACTCCGGACAATGTTGGAAACCAGAGCTGCACAGTACTGCACATAACATTGGAAATCTATCTAGTCACTGCTTTTTTCTTGCAGATTGAGGAATTATCAATTTATATTTTGCAGCACATCGTAAAGTCTTCTCATGGGGATCAGGACCCTTTGCAAAACTGGACAAGTCTTCTTGTCTCCAGTGGTCTGAGAAGATTCCTGTTGGTAGGTTTTTATCATTTGGACCATTCTGGAGGTTCAATTTAGTTTCATTTGGGTCAGATTGCCTCCTTAACTCTGTGATTTCAATGTGGAAATCTCTCAAAGCATAGCAAATTCAGGAGGTACTTTTATCAAACAATTTTAAAAAATTATGCAGGGAAGGACTAGCTTGTGAGCAATAGCATGTAAGAGGAAAATCATGAACAAAATAATGAGAAAAGAATGGGTGAGAGAAGAATAGTGATATGAGATTCTTGTGCTGCTCCTTTAGGAGCACTGCTCAACTCCTGTGGGGTGTGTTCTGGATAACACTGGAGCATATAGCTGGTATAATCAAAGTTGTCACACCAAAGTCAGGCAGGCTGGCTGAATCAGAAATAACTGGGCATGAGGTGGGGAAGATGCAGAAGTTGCTGTGCGGTGACTTTGCATACGTGGTTGGTTCTAACACTTATAGATGGAATTTTAAGATTGAACACTCTAAACCAAAACTAAACCAAATCAACTGACCAACTTCACAAATGTATCCATCACTGACATTTATTCCAACATATCTTCTTTTCTAGAAGATGAGAGAATGATTTAAAAAATGTAACATTTATGAAAAATGTCAGGTTGACAGTTGGAAATGGAACTTGTCCAAAGGAAAGTTGTACCACTTTAAATAAATCTGTTTCCCCTTATGGATACTCCTCTTTCAAATATTGTACTTTTTGTAATTAAAGGTAAAAAACAGGTCAACAAAACATTTTTTTGCCAGTTTAACTGTTTTCATATCAAGTAAGACCTTTATACCAGAACAACTTTCTTACTAGAGCAGGGGCAGACACTTTGCAAATAGCTGTGTTGGTGGAAGACACTGGTGTCCTCTTTACTCCCTGCACTTCGCTAGGGGTTACCACCCCACAGCTCACCTGATGGAAGGGACCATATGGACAGTTCCCCCTATAGACCAGGCAAAGGCAGGTTTAAGTAGACTGGAGTTACTGGGGGAGTCCCCTCCACACACAGAGAAACGGGAACGACAACGCTCATCCAGCTGTCAGTGACAAGCAGCCGAGAATCGTAATGTCTTCATTGCACTTCTAGATCTGGAAAGGATATCTGTCCTAGCCTTAGGCAACAAATAAATGAGTGTAAAAAAGCCCTGAAAACCTGTATTACTCAAAGTATATGGCTATATTAGAAATTTGCAGCAGCTTGAACTAATGGAGAGTCAATAAGTTATCATGTTTAACTCGCATGATTGAACCATCTAACATTGACCATTAATGCTTGTTCCTGGGCATGTTTTGTGAGCACCTACACAATACCTAATTTTAAGTACATGTAGGACAGATGTAGTCCACTGTAATTTAAGAAGTCTAGAAGCTAATTTATCTTCCGCTAGTATGACTGATAAAGTGAACAATGATTAGGACTGTATTTTGCAGAACTGCTCTAATAATGAAAAGCAGGCAAATTCCACTTCATCAATTCATTACTAACTACCTTTTTGTTTCAGAAAGAAAAAGAAGAAAAAAAAAAATGTGTTTGTTTAAAACAGACATCTAGAAATCCTAAGGATTTCTTATTGCTATGTGTAAGTCCTTACCTATGAAAGGGTAGCTGTAATCTTGGATGAGATCCAGCATCTTCCTGAAGTTTTAAGAAGGTAGCAAAAGAAAAACAATGTATACTTTCACATGCAGGGAATCATGATTTTTTAAATGCCTGTGAAATGTCTTTTTTTTTTTTGTAATAAAGATGAAAAAATGCTAACAAACACAAGGGTTGATTTTTTTGTGCATGATTTATATTAGAAGAAGAAATATACTTTGTTAATGTTACTTCTACAGGGCTTATATAAAGCTTGCCATTTTAAAAACATAATGGTGTGTGGGTACAGGAAGCTGTATTATTCATCCAGTGAAAGTATGTATGTTAGTTTGGAAAGATAAGCCATCATAGGGCTGTTCAGCTATCTCACTTTAGCATTCTCTCTGACATCAGTGACACTGCTTCCAAGTATAAGATAAGCAGGATTTGGTGCTCTGAAGTTGTGCTCTGACTACTATATTGTACACTGTTGTATCTTCCATTTGCTCCTTACAGAAAATTATATAGCAGGGTAAAAGTGGGCTATAGTGGTGTCAGTCCAGAGTGTGAGAACTCAGTGGCATTACTTGTGTCCTTTGAGTTAAGCACATGCTTTACTAGATCCACGGTGGAAATTGTGAGAGTCTCGGGATGAGACAACATCATCCTGACTGAAAATCTTCCCTTCTTTTTTTAAAAAAGATCACTGCAGCTGTAATCAAGAAATGAAAAAACCTAAGAAATATCAAGAGCTGTTCATTTCAAACCCAAGCATGTCTGAACTTTGTAGACCCAGAAGTTGTTTTTTGTAGAGTGTGTGATTTAGTACCACTGAGACTGAAACAGGTTGTCAGGCAGAAGATGAAGCAAGCATGAGCTACTGAGCCCTGTTCTTGCAGCAGTTCTGTCATAACCTATGGCAGCATCTGTACTGTCAGCACTAAAATAAGTGTGTGAATATGGAGGTGACCCAAGCAAAATTAGCCATTTCTGCTCCAGTAAATATACAGTGATGTAACTGTCTGGTAACCGAGCAAAGAAAATAGTGTTTATTCATTGCTTCATTTTCTAGTTTCTGTTTATGTGTATATGGCATGTCTGAGAGAGCTCTAAACCCTAGAAAGCAGCAAAACAGCTTCCTCCAAATTGAAGGAAGAGAAGTGAGAGAGGAACCAGAAAAGCCTATTCTATTTACATTCAGACTTTGCTAAATGGACAAGATTTGAGTAGTAAAGATAATACCTGTGTGTCACTTGCTTTATAGTATCTCTCTTCCACTTGGATTTATTATCTAGTGATGGTATTCTGTGACTTCACTCAAAAAACTTTTGTGCTCCCTGTGTGACCATTCTGGATTTGAATAATTTGCCAATTTGAATCTCTCACAATCTAAATCATGTCTGATCAAGAACCACTGTGCCTGTGGCAGACCCAGCCAAAAGCAGCAGGGCTACGGCCATCTCTGGGACTGTCCCATGCTACAGAGAAGATGGGGTCCAGCCTCTTTAGCTCTTCTGGTAAGCTTATGCCTTGAATATTTAAGCACGCTCTGGTGTGTGTACTTGCACAGAGAGCATACTATCCTGAAATGTAAGTGTTCTGGGAAAAAAAATGAAACAGTGTCAAGAAAGGCAAAGGCCAAGTTTCTTGGGCTCAGCTAAATCTGTTAAAATACCTGGTTTGTGGGAGTCCATCATATCCTGTGAATTGCAGTGCTCTTTCCTCCCTTTTTGAGCTCTTCCCACTGTGAAAACAAAAGCGTCTTCCTGGACTATGGAGAAGTCCATGTTGGCAGAAGAGTACAAAAGGCAAAGATTATGCTGCCTTCTGTAAGACAAAGAGGGATGTGACATTCATTTACTTGCTGATGGAGACAAAGAGGTACTCTGATCTTCAAAGCTGAAAAATATAAGAGCAAAACAAGAAAAGGTGTATAGTGCTGTTATTCAGTGCTGTTTGATGACACCTCAGACTTCCTCAGAAGATCCCTTCAGACTCAATGGTACAAGGGAGACCAGAGGCAAGATGGACACATGGAACATTAAATCAGGCAGCTGAAAAAAATAAAAAATGGCTTTGTCATTCTTTTGGAGAAAAAAACTACCCACATTGTAAAATATCTATACAATATATGCCAGTAGCTTTACTTCAATATCTGCATATTCTTTACTTATTTTCAAGATATATTCCCACTGCAGAAAGTGGCCTTTCTTCATTCCAAGTCTGTTCATCACAGACTTACGGATTGATACCTGCCTTCCAAGGTCAAAGAATGTATGCAGCATCCTCAGACACAAAACGCCGTGCTATTTCTCTCCTTTAGTTTTGTCTACTTCTCTCTTTTGCTCCCATAGACATGCGAGATACCTGGTGAAATAGAGAATACATGGCATTTGGATGTTGGGTTGTTTCATATGTGCTACTATTCCTTTCCATAAAGTGTTCCTGAGTTAAATCTATGCATCTTCTGTGCAACATGCTCAGACCATCTCGTTTCAAGACTCATCTCTGAAAAATGACTTGGCCAAAGAAATATTCTCTGTTTGGTGTTTTTTTTTAAACAAAAATAACTGAAACAACAACATAAATTACTTCAAAGCTTAGAAAGTCAGGTGAGCATATTCTCATTGTCCTCATTTGAATAATTTTCTTTGTAGGGAGAGCATTACAATGGTGACACTTTTATATTTGAAAACCAGGACTGGGGGATGGAGATAGTCAGAGGCTGATCCTTTTCTGTTCTGCTCAGACAGGAATACATGTTCTTTGTTTTCATGGTAAAACAGGCAGCAATAACAAAAGAATCATATTGAGAAGTTGGTTTCTTTTTAGAAGCTCAGGGCAAGATGCATATTCAACCAGCTGAACTGATGCCTGTCAATGCCTGTCATTGCAAAGGTTTGCTCATCTCACCTAGCTTGAGGCAACTAATTAAAGGGAGCCATTTTTCTTTGACTCCTAAAAAATCACTGGAGAGAATATAAGGGGATCTTAACTGCCCTCTGAAGGAGCCTACCTGTCCTGTGACTTCACATTGGCTACTTTCCTTACTAGGGTGTCAAAATTAGATTCCTCATGTTAGGTAAAGTGAATGTTCCCGATGTGATTTAAATCAGATTTGATGTGAATAAGGTAGTAAATACTGTGAAATGAGATGATAACAGGATGCTATGTTGTGAACTATGGAGCTATTCAAAGTTATAAAGAATTGTGCATTTTGCTAGGCTACCCTAAAAAAAAAGTATGGGAACTGGCTTACCTTGTGCTATTTTCTTCAGAATATAAACCCTTCACCTTAAAAAACTTACAGAAAATTGTTTCAGATCTACTGATAGTACATCACTCAATGAGGGAGGTGGTTCAAACATGTTGAACATCTATGTACAGTTCTCTACTGTCTGAGGGTACTAAAACTTTTGAGAACTGGTTGATGGTAGTGCTTCCTGAATAGACAAGGCAAACGTATGATTTTGTACAGCTTTCTGGAAATATAGGGTATGGAAAAAAAAAGTGGAAGACTTCAGAAATACTTTTTGCTTTCATCTTTTGATATTGTTAATGCGTATTTAATTCCCAGGTCAGTCAAATTTGAGATTTTTCTTTCATTTATAATCATAATTTTCCAGTCTATGGTTTTCAGGTGTTATCTCTTTCAGCAGAGGACTATTTTCACTGAGGCAGACAATGGCTTATAGCACACAGCTAAGGAGCAATATAAGAACATGATTAGGAACAAGGCAAGGTTGAGGAGCTAGTTCCTAAATACACTGCCCCAGCTCCAGCAACCTACAGCCCAGAGATTAATCTAGTTGTCATTACTTTGTGTTTAGCAGTCCTTGATGGACTTCTGTTCAATGAATCGATCTAGTCACTTCTGAAGTGAACTTTTAGCATTCTCATCGTCTCAGGACAATGAATCGCACAGTTTAGCTCTGATATATGTGGAAGAAGTATTTTATTTTTTATTCTGAATTGCCACCTGCTACTTACATTTGATGTCTTCTGCTTTTTGTATAATGAGAAATGATGTTCCCTATTTCCCTTCGGTCATGTTTTTATAAAGTTTTACCAACAGACAATTCCTTTCCAGGCTTCAGAGTCCAAATCTATTGGGTTACCTTTTCAGTGTGAGTTATTTTATACTTCTCTTGCCTTTCTTTGCAGCTACTCTAGTTCTACTCTAGCCTTTTGGTGACAGAAGTGGAACACACATTTAAGATGTTGTGTGGATTTAGTCTGTGGTATAGGGATATTTTTTGCTATGTTCAATATTCCTTTCATAAAAATTACTAACATCACACTTGCTTTTCTGAAAGGATCATATTTAACCTATTAAAAAAATCTAATATCTTTTCCATGTGGTATCATAGCTAGTTCAGAATGCATCAGTGTGTATGCATCCAGTCAGTGTTGTTTTTCCTATGTGCATTACCTTAGCTTTATCAGTAATTTACCTTCCAGTGCATTGCTCAGTGACTTACTTCCAGCATGTCCTTCCTCAGTCATTTGCTTCTGGCTTTTGTATTTACTGTACTGAATTTATAATCATGATAAGATGTTGTTGTCTTACTTTTATTACCTTCTACAAATTTATGAAAACTTGCCATAGTTTACCATTTATGAGTATGTTGAAGAGTATCAGATTCTGCTAAGATTCCCCTGGCATGCAAATGGGTCTCTCACCTTTTGAGCTTATTCTCATTCTGCTTCCTATTTTGCATCTAAGAGTCCACAAGAGGACTTTCTTTCTTATCCCATGGCACTTGTATTCTAGCACTTGAAAGGGACTTTGTTAAAAAACCCACAGAAAACCAAAGTAAACAATATATTAAACGAATGACTCTAGTCTACAAAATAATTTTGATTTCTTCTGGGAACTCCAGTGGAACATGAGGCCATGACCTCCCTCTACAGAATATAAATTGGTTCTTCCTCAAGATTCCTTATTTGTTTACGTGCCTACCGATCCATTTTCTTATTGGGTCATGATTAGCAGGCAGACCAATATGTTGTGGTGGGCATTGCTACAGACTGCCTGAGCAAAAAGAAGAAATAGATGAGGTCTTCTTCAGACAACTAAATTTTACTTTTTTACTATAAGGGTGGTTGAAAAAGGAACAGGTTGCCCAGAAAGGTGTGGAATCTCCATCCTTGGAGACATTCAAAATTTCACTAGGCATTGCCATAAACAACTGTCTTCTGTTGTCGTGCTTTGAGCAGGGGGTTGCACTACCTCTGGATGATCTCCAGAGATTGCCTCCAATCCCAGTGATTCTGTGTTTCCATGTTTCTGTGATTGTTATAGTTTCTACCAGTTTTCCCAGTGCAGATGTCAGAAACAGTTGTCAATATTTTACCATCAGATTTTAAATCCATTTAAAAACTGGATTGTTTTTTTTGCTAATTTTCATTCAGCTGGTACTAATACAATTTAAAGGAATATAGTTTAACAGCAAAGTTAATAATCTTGAGATCTTATTTGTCAATTTTTCAGAAATTTTTCTGACATTAGAATTCTGTCTTTTCATTGTCTGTATTTTTCTAAAGCCTCGTCTACTGACACTTTTATCAGGGTCAGATTCTTCAGTCTATTCCAAGAAAGTTTCAGTCCTGAGAACTTTTCTAATACCTCTACAGTGACTACAGGTATAAATGATTTGAAGACCTCTCTTCTTTAAGAACCTCTTTTACACTTTCATTTTCTGGCTCGACAGACTGTTCATCTCCAGTTTTGGAACTCTTATTACACAATTATTTTTAGCCCTTATGTCATTAGCTCTTATGTGTTTAGTTAGGTACTGCAATCAATAGACTATTTTTTGTTTAAAAGTATACATCAGCTGTGCATCATATTTATTCATACTTAGAAAAAAATACTCTTTATCCAAAACTATGTTTTAGGGATATGAAAAAGTTGTACCATTTTTTTCCATCTCTCGCTATAGTGTTCAGAATTTATAGATAATGACTTTGACCCCACCAGGACCTTTTTGGGTAATAGATAACCAGGATGATGTGTGTGCCTGGAAAAGACTGTGTGGGGTCAAGAAGTTCAATTTCCAAAAGGTCTTCAGGGGATAAAGCTAAAGATTTTTAAGGACATCACTAGACAGCAGTGCAGTGATATTGAATTTTAATGAATATAGCTGCCTCTGTTGGATGGTCCCTGTCCTAGCTTATAGCTATGAATTATGGTCTAAGTAATGTTTGCCTTATCTTCTTTAGGGCATTAAGACTTCTTTGTGCACACTATTATTTTTAGTAGCTGGTCAGTGTCACTTCATCAGAGTTCTCATTCTTTGAAAAATACCTTTTTATATGCATACATATTTGTTTGTGGATATGTTTGTTTGCATTATTGGATGCATTTATATTTATATACTTATAAGCATTACTTATTGGAACCATTATGATACGCAGATATCAAAACTGAGCACCCTTAATCAATATTTCATTAAGAAATCGAATTTTGAGATTTTTTTAAAATGTATTTTTCCTTCAATACAGTGACCAAGAAAGGAGTAAGAAAATATGAAATAATGAAACACAGCACATTTTTAGTCAGTATTGGACCAAACTAGAAAAAACATCTGTGCCCTCAAATGGAGTGCAAAGTGATCTGGATGGAGAACTTTTTGGCACTTATAAATTAATATCTGTGAGTACTAAATAAAGATACAGTCTAATAGAAGCATATTTACAGACCAGATATAGTAACAACATCAGTATTTCTTTGAATAGTGTTTGCCAGTTCATTTGTTTATAAACATTGGTGTATTTTTTTCATCAGTTCAAAGATGGGGATATTAATTCCTGTGGAATATTATCTAATTTAAAGGAGCATATTTTTTTAATTTATTTAGTTTCATGTGGAATATTGATAATATACTATGTGAATTCAGACTCATTGTTTGTATTAATGCCCGTAAGATAAATCTGCCACTGCAAAATGGTTTTGGTCTGCAAGACAGAGAAGGTTTTGTTCTCCAGTTAGCTCCATATGCTGGTCAAAATCAATGGCTGTGGAAAGAGGACTGTTTGAAAAATGTTATGGAGCCATTTAAGCTGCTGAACAACACTATGTCTGCTTTAGAACTTCTATCTTTCTATCCCATGATAAATGCAGAGAGTCATTGCCAGCTACTGCCAACCTTTGCCTCATAAGGGTTTATGGATCAATATCCAGATGTGGCTCCACCTTTTCGTCAGACAGCAAGAACTCTGAAGTTGGTTAAAGAAGGCATTTTTGTCTCAGAGAAGTAGGCCAGTTTCACATTATGCTACACTGTTGATACAGAATTTTTACCAAACAAATATTTTATATTAAATACTAAAATCTAATAATTTTATTCCTGAAAATAATGAGTCTTGAAATATGAAACTGTTCAGAGGATGGCTATGTTTTCCCCCTGCATTAGTGTATGGGGAATGAGTTCTATGAAACATGGCTGTTCATTGTACAGGGCTTTACAGATTAGAACCAATACACTGAATCCTAAAGCAAAGAGACCAGAGGTAGTTGCACAGATGAAGAACAACTGAGACATATTCATGACAAAATATCACACTAAGCAGAGTGTATTATGAAGGTTTTCTTCCACATTACTCTGGGACAGTAATTCTATGGACCCAGCATTGATCCCTCTGTATACTAGACTTAAGATCAGCACTGCTGTAGTTGAACATGAATAGGTATATGGACAACAGTCTTGTCTATAAACCAGCAAGTGGTTTTAGAATCAAATAATCCAATAAAAACAGAAGCACTCCAACTGAGCAGAAGTGAAAAGGGGTATACAAAACTGATACACCTGGAATTCTGGAATTATAGAAAGGCTCAAAATTAGCAGAGATAATTTTCAGCTTTATTATTGACTGAAAATGATTGATAGTTGTATATTTTTTGAGGATATACAGAGTGTATTTTCTGTTTGTTTGGCAAGCTGTTCTCAGAACAGAATTTAATCTGTAATAAACCAGCTTCTTAATTCCCCCTCTTCAGTTAAGGTTATGTCTGTCTTTACACAGAAACTGCTCTTTAAATTCATTATGAATGCTTTAAAAAATCCAGACTGAATGTGGCCAATGGTTAGTCCTTTGTATAAAAAATAGTCTCCTAATAAGGTCAGCTTTGGTCACAGTGGTTTGTTAAAAGCAACAGACCATATTCCAGTTCATCAAAACTGCATTATATTCCAGTTCCTAAAAGTGCCAAGAAAAAATTTACCTTGTAATCTAAGATGTCAAGGAAATAATGTATCCAAACAGTTTATGTGCTTCTTAACACCTTAGTGAGGTGGTGATGTGCTGTGCTGCAACTTCCTTTTTATTACATCTGACAAGACATTAGATCAAACTTTTGCAACAGGAATAATCCATAGTTAAGAACACAGTCCTATTATCTTAATCAGAGGTATTGAAAACTATCTTATAATTAGGAGCTTCTTTGGGTTCTTGGGGCTGTGTGGCATCTGCCTCCTTCATGACTGTTCAGAGTTGCAGAAGGATAAAGAAGGAGAGAGTCTTGAAAAGAGTTTGTAATATCATCTGTTGCAAGGTCTATATGACATAAGAGGGCAACATACACTCCACAGCACATATGCCCCCGAACGTCCTCAAGGCTGTGCTTTCTGCTGAGATTAGTCAGGAGGCTTTCAGTCTTGCAGTTCTAGCTTTGTTTTGTGTCTAAATTCTGCTTACCTCACTCCTGGCATGTCAGTCCTCTTTTAGGTCTGGCCCTCAGATACTATGATGATGATCACTAGGAGGGAAAAAAATGCCTCAAAAGGGACAAGTGTGCAAACTAGGGGATGCAGAAAAACTGAAATCTCTCTGTGTCCTACACCCTGAATTCTTTGAGTGTATTCATTATACCTGAGTCCTGCTTTTCTACTTCAAAGGAGGCTCTAACGTGATCATTAATGTTCCCTTGGTATAACCTTAGCATTCTGATGAAATTCCCTCTCAGATAATTACATTCTGCCTTCCCAAATTCCCTGTGCCATTTCAGCTGGATATGAGATTCTTTTCTCACTATCTGTTCTTAGCTGTTGTGAGCAATTGCTGTCTAGAGGCAACGCTGTGGTGGGTGAGCGATCTACTTACATAGTCTCTCCTTCATTTATTTCCCAAGGGAATGTTGATTCTTAATTTAATGTTTTTAAAGCACTGTAGGAGCAACTGTAGTAAGCATTGGACAAAGCATTGTTTTCTTTGCTATTTCAATGGTTTTGATACTTTGATAAAAGGTGTATAAAATACTATAACTTTTTTAAATGTAAGAAGATGTCTACTAAGTATGGTAATTTGATGAGAATTGTAACTTAGATGTAAATCAGTCCTATTTCTTCTGTTTCCTGGTGGTAGAAGAGTTGCCTTGCTCCATGACACAGAAATAGGAGATGATCAAGTGAAGGTACATGATAACAGGAAGAAAGAGGAAATGAGGGTTGTACATAAACAAGATAACTAAACTAAGTGTAATTTCCTTTCCTTTTCTGAGACATGGTGTGCAACATACAGTTGCATGACAGAATGACAATTTTGCTGTTATCATGCCCTCTTGATCAAATTGATTTTCCTGTTCAACAAAAATAAAGATGTTTCCTTTGGATGAAATATAGAATTTGCTTTAGTGGAATGCTAATTAAATATAACAGCAAGGGAACAATTTATTTCTTCTTGAGTTATGAACTTACCTGTGCTCCAGCAAAGGATAGTAAAAGTCTTTGGATAGATCCCTCATGGAATAACACAACTTCTTTATTCAGAGCAACTCCATTAGCAATAATTTTAGATATAAGGAATGGAAATTTTCTGCTTGTGTTGAACCAGTATACATAATTCTTTGCTACAGTTCTCCTATGGAAAATGATCTTTGCTATAATTATAATCTTTGAGGGTAAAGAAAGAAATCTGTTGAATTCAAATGTTAAAATATTACCCTCTCTATTCATGTGATGCTGGTTTCTGCAGCTATTGAAATAACCTTAGGAGTTACAGGGCAATGGGGAGCTTAATTAACACTTGACATACTGTCACATACAACTGGAAAGCACTGTCAGTGTCAGCAAGGACATCCTCTATCACACATCCCAGCTATAGTGTGCTATGCTGAACCATCCCATAACCATAATGAAAGCTGTGGGCAGAAATGACCAGTATGGGAGAAAGGCTGCAGAATGCCTGAAAATTTAAGGCTGGAATAGATTACTAGACCATAGCAGATCATCCAGTCAGACCTCCTTTATACCACATGGTGTTGCATTTCATACCACGATACATTCATTGAGCCAGTATCTACTCAGCTTGGACATTTTTGGTCTGTAGTTCCAGAATCCTTCTCTGAGGTGGCAAATCTCATGTGACTGTGTGCTTAAGTATGCATCATGTATAGGACTGCAAACTCTAATCTGAGCATGGAACATACTTTCTTCATTTTCTTTTTGCCTTAGTCTAGTACAGAAATACCAAGGCTGCCCTTCAAGGAAAGCTAACTGAAAAGAGATCACAGCATTCACAGATGCTGAACAAGGAATCACCTGACACTGAAGTATTTGTTAAAACTTATCTCCCAGAAAAGTCAACATTTCTGATTAGAAGATATCAAAAACTGAACTGCAGTGTCTGCTACTGTTTTGGGGAAATACCCTCCAAAGTTTAATCACCCTGATTGTAAAAAAAAAATCCTTATTCCTTGTTTCACTTATATTCAGCTGCAGTCATCAGTTTCTTTCACTAACCTAACCAGCCCCTTCGTATCTGGTGCTTTCTTTCAAGTAAGGTGCTAAGTACTTGAATATTGTGAAGGAGCTTTATTTTCATTACTCTAAAATTTCTGCAGTTTTAAAATATTTTTTCTAAAACACCAGATATAGATGAAAAATCTCTAATGGAAAAATATTTCTTTTTGTAAGACTAAAACTTTCCACAAAAACATTTCCAAATAAAATGTATCAGACTGTACAGAAAAAACAATGTGATAGCTGATAGACTGCTGACTTAGAGTCTCAGATAGTGTTTGTCACATGCCCACCAGGTGAGAAGTTGTTTTGCCATGTTTTTATTTTGGGTTTGTTTTTTTTTTTCTGTTTTGTGAGACAGATTTGTGCAGAAATTTCTTCCTACGAAGTAAGTTGTTTGCCTTTTTAATTTTTTTTTTTTTACTTTTCATCTTAATTCAATTCCAAAAATACCGATATTTTAGCTGAGAAGGATTTTTATTCCCAGGTAGGGTCCTTTCAGAATATTCCAGCTTCAGTCTTATTAAACAGAAGTAAAATAATCTCTGTTCCCTTTTTTTAGTCCCTGTTTTTGCAAGTAACAATTGTATTAACTCCTTTTTGCCTCATGGTAGTTACTTGGGAGCTGACTATTTATTATAACTCCTACAAAATTTCTGTAGTTTTTGTTTCCAAGTGAGGCCTACATTCCTCATTTCTTGCTGTAAATGTCTACATTTAGCTATATTAAAACAAAGGTTTTGTAAAGACCTCTTTAACTAAGAAATCTGTATTATTTTCTATGTTATCTTATTAACAATACCTTTATATTCCTGCCTGACCACTGGTAGTTGAATACTGTTAAATCTAGATGCTGTTAGAAAATCCCCATTTGTTGATAAGTCTCACAGACACTCCTTTCAGCTTGGCTAATAGGCCAATTTGTAATCTTATTACGTATTGGCAGTGCTAATTCAGATGCCTTTATTATTCCTAGTGTCTTATACTTCTACAGTAAGTATACTTAAATAAATTTGACATTTCATCCAATAATTAAGTCAATTTTGCTTGACAAGATCAATTTCCTGTAAAACAATTAAAAATGAAATTATTTGATTCCTGTAACAGGCTTTCCAAAAGTTTGTCTCATTTAATGTCAGTAGTTATTCCTGTCATCCTCTTTGTCTTTTGTGACTTCAGCCCAATGTTAATTCTCTAGCAATATTTTAGCATTTCCTTGGAGTGTGATTTATTTGAAGGAATATGCACAGACTAGAGATTATCCACTGGTTTGAAAATAACCAACACTAATAAGCATTAATTAACAGCCTCTTTAGTTATTGTTAGTTGTGAAGTCTTTCACATTTGTGGCTTTGTATATTATCCTGCTTCTTCCAAAATATAAAATAGAAGTGTTTATTGAGCACTTCAGTCTCTTCATTACTTGTTGCTGTGTTGTTATCATTACCATCTCCATTTGATAATGGATATAAAATGTTGCTAGATTTATTGTTTTCCAATATGCTTAAAATTTTTTTTTTGGTCTTTTGCTCTGCCAACAATTGGTTTTCTCTAATGTATTCATTATCCCTTTTCAGTTCTATATGCCTCATAACTTCTAATTTATTTTCATTTCCATTTTTTCTTTTCCTCTGTCTTTTATTTCTAATTGTTTTCTTATTTCCAATTGCTGCCTTAACTTTTCCACTGAAAGCAGAATGGGCTTTTAGATAAAGATGCATAGTTATACATGCAGTGGAAAAATTAGGGCATCTTAGAGACTCAGAGGAAAACTGGCGTGATTCACTTAAATTCAGGTGTGTCATCTGTACAAAACCACTTTGAATAGTCTGAAATAGAGAGAAGCTGAGTCTGTGTCATGGTTTAGCCCCAGTCAGCAACTAAGCACCACACAGCCGCTCACTCACTCCCCCCATCCCCGTGGGATGAAGCAGACAATTGGAATGGCAAAAGTAAGAAAACTTGTGGGTTGAGATAAGAACAGTTTAATAATTAAAATAAAACAGTAATAGTAATAGTAACAGTAACAATAATAATATAATGAAAAGGAAACTAATGTGAGAGAGAGAGGCAAAACCTGGGGAGGGGGAAAAAAAACAAACAACAAGTGATGCAACTGCTTGCTGACGCCACCAGTCCCAGAGCCATGATTGCTGCTTCCCCTGGCCAACTCCCCACAGTTAATATACTGGGCATGACGTCATATGATATGGACTATCCGTTTGGCCAGTTTGGATCAGCTGTCTTGGTTGTGTCCCCTCTCCTCCCAGTTTCTCATGCACCTGGCAGAGCACTGGAGGCTTGAAAAGTCCTTGATTAGTGTAAGCACTACTTAGCAACAACTAAAACATCAGTGTGTCATTAACATTATTCTCATACTAAATCCAAAACACAGCACTATACCAGCTACAGTGAAGAAAATTAACTCTATCCCAGCTAAAGCCATGACAGTTTGTCAAGACGGGAAAAACAGCAAGGCCTGAAAGGGAGAATTGTGCGTATGAATCATGAGGAAAGCCTATGACTTCAAGACACTTTTCAGGAAAAATCGGGAGTGTTGTAGATTATCTGGATTTGAGGACAGATGTTAGGATAACTCCCAGGTTATTGGGCCTGAGTAAGTAGCGGATATAAAAAGGAAGTTTGCCAAAGTAATATAGGATGAAGAGGTGATTCCTGAGGAAAATAAGAGGCTCTGCTTAGTTATGTTTAACTTACTTACACAGATGGGGAGACAAAAAGTGTCAGAAGGTCTGGCAGAGATTTCAGTCTGAGTAAAAGGAGACAAATCTGATGGCAGAAATGGATCTACACGTCCTAGCAAAGAGGTGATGGCTGAAGCTGTGCTTGCAATGGAGATCATAAGTGAAAAAGAAGGCGGAGAGAAGATGGGGTAAGAATACAGATTTGTGGATTCAAATAAACAACTACCATTGACTTTCACTGCTTTACTGAGAGGAAGTTGGCCAGGTCCATTCCCCACCTGGTTTTAGAAACTGGAACTGGGTGGGTGAGTGGACATGTGATATTGTTATTTCTTATCATGTAACCCAAAAAAATAGTCTAGGATAGGTTTCTGAAACTTTCACTGTTTCATGAAGAAATAGCATCAGAAACAGCTAGTGAACAGTTACAGGGAGAGAATTTGGGAAATGTTGCAATTATAATTTTATTTTATTTTACTCTATTAAAAAATGTGTTCATGAATACATTTCTGGCTTGACCTCAGTTTATGATGAATTTTCTCAGACTATAATCTCATGATTGAAATGGTGTATTTTCCAATCTGTGTAGAGCTGGGAGGGATGTGGTCAGATTCTCTTCCACCATCTTATGTCAGAGTCCCAGGGGAGAGGTCTGTAACCACTGTCTTTCCTCTGCCATAATGGTCTATGCCCTTGAAAGAAAGGAGGAATATCTGGTGAAAGTGGCCAGCATAGCTGACAACTTCTGTAGCCAGTGGTGCAAAACGCCTCATGTGACTAATCTTTTCTCAGTCACCTTTACATGCTCAGGTCCTCATTTGCAGTGAGATACAGATAAAGTTTAATTTCTGGAGCTGTGGTGAAGTGCTTTCTATTCACTATATCCTGCCTGATAAAGATAGCATTTATCACATGTATATGCAAGGGAATGACTTTAAAGTTGATTTCCACAAGAATTCAAATAAATAAAATTTTGCTTGGAGAATGGCTCCACCAATCTAACCTAAACTGTTGAAACAAGTTTGTTCTCTAACATGACTGGTGTGATTATTATTTTCAATAACCTACCAGTTTCAATAAGTGATTTTGTTCCATTTGGTATAGAACAAAAAACAGAAGTAACTTATTACTTATGTCATACAGATTAAAATGGTCAGATTTAGTAATGTTGCTACTATGTGTTTTAACATTACTCACTGGTTCCCACCAGATCTATTCAAGTGATGCCAAGGATCTGAAGCTCACAGTGGCTGGGGGGGCAGAAATGCCTATTGTGCAATTGCTTTGGCATGGGTCCATCTTCAGTGAAGTAGCCATCACTACTAAAGTTAAACCTCTGTCCCAAGCATGGTGCCATGACCCAAACTTCATACAGATATAAAGACACAACCCTTTTTTTCAATGGCAGAATTGTGTCTGTAGTTTGTATAAAAAAGTTTTTTCTCCAGATATAGGATACATTATAACAAATGGGTTGCAAACAATTTTCAGTTTAGTGTTTAGGCTTTGATAGACTCCCATAACCTTTTCTGGTATTTATTTTTTAAAAAGGCTGAAACACCAAAGCATTTGCTAAGTATTTTACATCAAAACCTGTCAATAGAATATATAGCTCAGTAATTCAGTTTGTTTCTTATTCTTTACATCTTTTGTTACACCTTAGATCAATTTCTAGTTCCAGAGTGCATCATATTTCAAACTAGATCCTTCCTGAATTGTGTTGAAAACTATTATTTGCCAATCATGACAACAGAAATAATGCCATCACATCAGTGCACCTTGGTATTAAAAATAGAAGACAGGGAACATTCATTCAGCCAGCATGTGTGTTATTGTTATCACTGTCATGTAATTCAATCTACTGAAAATGAAGATACGCTGCTTTTAAAGTGTAACCAAGAACGGTGCAATTCAGTCAGGCAATAATTTCCTCAAGGTGATTCCATCCATGATAAAGAAAAAGAATCTTTCTGAAGTGACACTAATTGCTGTACACTTTGAGCCCTTTTGGAAGTTATATAAAAGAATGTCAGGGTAAAATGACTTAGTCTTCATTTGTCATGGTAATGAAATTGTAGAACATTGTTTTAAATTTGCCTCATTTTAGGTGCATGTTGTATAATGAAAACATATATGTATAATAGTGATAGCCACTATTCTTCATGCAATCATGTTGTTATTGCGATGACTATTTGATTTGAAAGTATGAAGATAAATCTTCATAATGATATTATGTGATGAAAGCAGATGGCATTTGTTTTAGGTGAAGCGTGTGAAGGAATGAAAATAAGCTAATCATTACATTTTTTAGAAACAGTATATTTTTTGTTAATGGGAAATATTCTACAGAATATGTATGTGTCTTGATACTTATGAATCATTTCATACCTTTAGAATCATTCCATCTACTGAAAATAAATATGCACTGTTGTATCAGTATTTCATTGTGACTAGCAACGGTAAAAATGCTTTGACTCAATACTGAAAATGATTGTTGGAGGAGTTCTTAGTAGGTAAAAATTTACTATTTTTAGCCTACTATTTTTACACACAGACAAGTCTTGGTTTTTAATGTTGTGTGATCATTACTTATGTGAATCAGTTAACTAGTGTTTGAATTTTTTTTTTTAGCTTTTTTAAAAATTGGAATTTTTCATAAGGAACAATGTTAATGGAATCATTAACAGTTAATGAAAAATTGTTTGTTTTTTTTTTTTTAAAAACACCTTTTATCTACCCAAATTGCATCCATGTCTGATTCTGGGAAAGTTTCTGATGTTAGGACCTTTCTGACTTCCTTGGTTTAAGTGATGTAAAGAACAGGAAAAGGGGTACGGATCTCAGCTTTTGTATTTCCCAGACATCACATAGTTTTGTTCTTAATATCTAATAAATTCTAAGTTGAGGTTATGACTGGATAGTCACTTTTTACATGCTTCCTGTATATGCTGTTGCATATATTCAATGCATAATATGCAAACATATAATTATGCTTTGTATATTCACCAAGAATAATATATATGTATGTGTATACATGTGTACACTTAAGTATATATGCATATACAAATATATGAAGACCATATATATATGTACATACTTACAGACATACATATTTTTGGCTTGTAGGACATGACTAATCACTTCGAGTTTCACATTCACATTCACATTTTCATTGTATAGGACACAACAGATGCTAGCAAAACAAAAGCAGACAACAAAAAAACAATTAATGCTTTAGCCATTGCTCACCCTATATTCAATTGTGCTGTTTCATTTAACGTTCTCTAGTGTAACAATCATCCCTATATAAATAAGTTGTTATACCATAGGATGTGTTTGGAGGCTACATACATGGATATGTACCATCTTTAATCAAAAGGAAGTAATTGCTTCAGATTAAAAAGCTGTTCTGTCACTCCTTGGCATGCCATACACAATTTGGAACACACCTTTGAAAGAATATATTGCTAGAGGGAAGGAGAGCCATTAAATAATTAAAATATATATTAATAAAGCAACTCTGTGTTTTGTGGTAAAGTGTAAGGGGTCAAGTTGAAGAGCATTTAGATTTTGAAAAAATGATGGCAATGCTGACACTTGGAAGCTCCTGTTTTTTCACTGATACTGTAATAAATCACCTTACTTCCCCATTAAAAAGAAACCTTTAGAACTGCCACACCTGTAAACTCACTGTAGGCACTAAAATCAAATAATTTATCTTCCTACATAGATAACAAATCCAATTAGGACCCATCAGACTGTGATGTCTCATTAAAAAAGCTCCAATTATACCTTGGATAATCACAAATATGTATTTATTTAAGATACCAGAAAGCAAAAGAGAGATTAAAAGGCATCCACAGGAAATACACCTACACTGAAATGCCAAGGTATATTTTGACTTTATGTTTACTTCATTCTTCTCATTATCATCCTGGCCTGCTCTTATTTAAAGTGATTCCTTTTTCTGTCTCTATTTTCTTTGGCAGATAAATAAGTCTGTTGTAAGGTACACACTGAGAAATCTTAGGGCAGTCTATGTTTGTCCTATGAGATACCACTT
Organism: Morus bassanus; assembly: GCA_031468815.1. NCBI lineage: Eukaryota > Metazoa > Chordata > Aves > Suliformes > Sulidae > Morus > Morus bassanus. The sequence goes on along the minus strand of CM062567.1, from coordinate 22,299,376 downwards.
TTTTTTTTTTTTCCCCTAGAAAAGGAATATCTTTAAAAGGATTATGCAATTTCTTTTATCTAGATCTATAAAGAGTGCTAACTCAAAATTAGTGTGTTAGATTACTTTGGCATTTTTTATTAATCAGCTGATTGGACCAGATTCAGCTTTGAATCAGTGGCAAAGACAAGGATAAAAATGGTAGCCCTGGCTTGTAGATAGAGCCATTAAATATTTGACAACATAGCCTGGAGGATGTATGAATTTATGAGATGAAGATCTCCAGACCACAATAATGGGAGGTTCATCATCTTTTGCCTTTTCTGTTTGGATAACTGGATTGATTTCTAACCTTAAATCGTTGAAAATTAATCATTAAATACACATTATTTTCTAAAATTGGAAATACATTATGAAATGTACAGCATGTAAGTATCAGCAGTGGAAAATATCTATTTACTAGTTTTCATATATTTATAGACTTCAGGAATGTTAGACTAATTTCTTTAGACAGCATTCTGTATACTCAGTATTTTCATTTACATTTCCTATATTATTAATTGTAAGCATGGCAATATGCAATATGGTTCTTTTCAGTTTTATCTTTCACTAACACTATGATTTTCAGCCAAGCAGCCTTCCTTTATCATTCACTTAGAAACCTTGGAAAACTCTTCACTTCACTTTGAAAATTCTTCACTTGTATCTTGGAAAATGGGATGAAAAGTGACCTCCTGAGCTGCTGATGCCCAATCCCCTGCAGTTTCAGACAACTACACATCGTAACATCTTTCTTCAGCTGATCAAAAGTCAAATTTTGTCCCGCTTTGTATTCCAGAACTGTACTGCTCTGTAGGTTAGAGATCTTCTTTATTAGCCATGGATATTTTATGCCTGTTTATTTTTCTCCCAACACTCTTTTATTTCAAGTATGTCCTTTTGATGGGATGTGTTTACCCTCCTGCCTGCTGATGTACTCATTAAAAGCAATTATATCCCCGCTTGCCTTGATTTGCTACTTCAGCTTATTTTAGCCCCATTTTGTTATCTCCTCATATCTAGGTAATTTATGCTTATTGCTGTAATGAAACTTTTTTGTAAATGAAGGACTAATGGTCTGTCACCAGCCCTTTGGACAATGGAGTTAAACTTACTTAGATCTGTTCACTGTACCTCTTTCATGGCTATCTGACATTGTTAACTGATAGCTGACGAGTCTTTCTCCTCCTCTTTTATCTCCACTACTCTCATATTTTAGACATTAGTGAAACTCATGTTACCTTGTGCTTTGTGCTGTTGTATTTTACCCTATTCTAATACACCTCTTTTCAGAGTCTCTAGTGTTTGTTATTTTCTGAAATGTGAAGCTAAAAATAAATTTTTCTAGGACTTACCCTAGGTGTTAACACAGAGACTCCTCGGTCAAGTCCTTCTTCCAAAGAATATTTATGTATTTTAGCTGTATCTTCCACTGCCCTTTCTGAAGTATGTGGTATCTGTTGTTAGATTCTGCAGACAGCCCAATGACCTATTAAATGACACTCCCGTTGCCACTCCCAGGAGGAAGATAGGTTAAAGACCATGACTGGGATTAAGGACTAATAAACTAATCAGATTGCTTTGCACTGTCAACTCTAAGGTTATTTCTGAGAGAGTAGAAATTCTTCAGACAAACAGGAGCCATTAATATTGATGAATGAAACACTTAGAGCTTTAGGGGTCTCTGGAAATAGGTAGTGAATGACCAGGGGTTTAAGGATTTCAAATTTGAAACTACATGCCTATATTCTGCCTAATTTTCACTATAGATATCCTGATGTAGTCTATTTTGGATCTGAGCATTAAATTTTATGCCCCAGTCCTCCATTCTTAAAAGCCTGAAGACCCTTCTTTACATAGCAGAGTTGTTATGGAGTTATATTAATTTCTGGCTATGCTGTACTTGGAAGTGATAGAAGATGTGCAAAATGCTTTATAGCCAGAAGCAAACAGGAAACATTTTGTTTGTTGTCCCTGTTATTTCTGAACACTCAGTCTGTCAGGCATTTGCCCAGCAGTGGGTTTGGTTCTTCATTTCCCTTTTTCTTAGTCCTCTCCAGGGAAAGTCAGGATAATTTTGATTTGCCTTTGATGGCTCATTGCTTCCTAATCAATATTCTTATCTGACATTTTATTTCTTACCAGAAATTTATGCTTGACACAGCTAAAAACAAGTCAGAGAAGAAAAAAAGGACCTATTTAGGTCCCACTTCCAGTACAAGTGTGAGGCAAATGCCTTTGTTATGTCTGAAAACACCCCATTGCATTTATACTCAATAACTAGTGAGATTCCTTTATTATGAGAAGTTAAAAAATTGCCTTGTAAAGCACTAAGAATGTTACTCTTGGTACTCAGTCTTAAACATCAGCACAGTCCTGTCTTCAATGAAAGCAAGCATAAAATAAATCCAGTATTTTAATACTGTGCTGACATTTGGCACAGTATACTAGCAGAATTTTCACAATACTAAGACATGTTGCTATATACAATCCTTTACAAACTTCAGATCCAACAGCCAACCACAACCATGTTGGTGTTGTTTGGTATATCTCCAGGGATATCAATTAATCTGGATACCATTTAGCATGTGGTATTAGTTTTATTAAATATGCAGATTTATTAATATTTCACTGCATCATTTAGCTGGATGTTTAAAAAAAGATTTTATGAATCTATTATTTAAATGACATAAAGGATTATATGGTTCTTTATGCAGAAAATATATCTCATCTTTCTTACTTTATTATCTCATTTGGTTTTAGATGAAGGATATCGGATTGCATAATGAGGGAATGAGATCCCATTTTCACCAGGGCTGCTCAAACTTAATGCATGGGCTTCAAGCTCCACTGTTCTTCTAAGAAGTAAGACTCTATATGTCATACTTTTTTGCTTGCGAAATGTGGATTAGCGCATTCTGAAGTTTATAATTCCATGATGCCCAACTGCCTGTGACATTATTAATTGAAAAGACTACAGTATATTAGGGATTTCTGGGTTACAGTTTGTTCTTTCTTTTAATATGCATGGTTTTGTTCCTTCAGGGCTTTTGGAAGAAAGAAAACAAGTGTGTGGTCAAAGAATATCTAGCAATGATGCATCAGTGATATTCTCTTATGTACAAAACGTACATTTCAGATGCTTTCTAAAAACCCAACAACAAGCTAGAATGGATTTCAGAGGTAAAAACAGAGTCAGCAACCAAACCATTTTTTAAATATTACTTGATTTATATTAACTGTGCACCACCTGTCTCTTGTGATCACCACCCATTATTGATTGTCATCCTTGGGTTATTCAGGCTTCTTCTTACAGCACTTAGCTATATTTGTTAGTAAGCATGTGTAGCTTGCTTTGAAATGCCCACACTATGTCTGGTGATTCATAAACCAATGGTGGCTAGATTCATTTGAGGGTCTAAGCCTAACAAAATATTATGAAATTATCTAAGTCTAACGAAAGGTAAGCCATCAGCTGAAATCTGGAATAGAGCCAAGAAAGAGGCTCTGATTTTCTTGTTTTACTTGCTGGGTCAGGGCTGACAAGGTCAAACCTCACATGCACAGCTAAGTGAAAATCAATACAGCATTATTTACAATAACTTTTGGTGACATGTTTAAGAATTTTAAATTGTCCTAGGAATATGAAGCCAAGATATTTAAAGACTATTCAACCACAATTCATGGAATTTTAATTGGAGTGTAAACTGACAAGTCACAGTGGGTCATAGACCTAGAAAAATAATTTTTGAAACGCAAGATCAGTGGAACAGCACATGTTTAACATTTACGGGAAAGTGAGGCTTTCTGATTTTTTCCTTCCCCCAACCTGGGGGGAAGAGAAGCCAGTTAGGGTTTCTACAGGCATTACTGAAGGTGTTGGAACCCACAGGAAGGAGATAATATGCAGAACTCTGGTGGTGATCAGGGCCTAATGTGAGATCAGAATTGCTGGGAGGCTGAGTTCACAGGATTAATATGGGTAAATCAAGAAAGTATAATTTATTGCTTAACAGAGAAATTGGCAGATGTGGAAAGATAATGGAAATTTCCCCCTTCTCTCAAATCATTTCACGTAATGAATTCAGTGCATTTATAAAATCATTGCTGGGTTTGGTGCAAGAAATCAGCCGGAATTATTCCTTAATTTTTCACTGTGTTATTAGTGTAGAGTGTCCTGAATGTTGAGGTGGCTTACCACGTACAATTAAGCATGAAATTCATGGCTTAATTTATTTTGTTGATTCCAGAAGGAATGTTTTATTTCATATCTGTAAGAAGGCATGAGAGTTCTTCCCACACTTCCTCTCTCAACTCAGCATTTTGGCTTTTGCATTGCTGTTTTTACATGTTTTACGGTGAAGATACCAAGCAACAGCAACTTGTCTTCACTAGGGTACTGCGCACTTTGTAAATAAACTTGAATTACCAGTCTCCTATTCACCTAACAAATGAGTCCAAGTTCTAGAGTCAGATCTCCAGAGATAATTGTAGTCAAATACAATCATATGTAAACAATAATGCAAGGCTTTAAATTTGAATTTTATAAAATTAGTAAATAAATTGCTAGTTCAGACTGCAATCAAACAGAAGATAACTAATCCAAAGCCATGCCATTATGGCAGATCGCATTTAATAGGCTATTCTGCCTACAATAGCTCTCCAGATGGTTCCCATAGTTATATTTAATAGCTCACTTAAATGTCAGATAGAAACTTTAAAATGAGCTGATGAAATCACTCAAGGCAAAATCTGGCTTTGTGATGCATACAGCATTTGTCATTCTAATATGGACCTTTATTGCTACTGTTGGATTGCTTTCAAATATCAAATTTTAATGGCATGTAAAGAAACTTCAGTGATCATTACTCAAAAATTGAAGACTGATTATTTCATGAATAGTTTTTTTGAAGGAGGTTTTATTTTCTTAATGCATCTGGGATTAAAATATTAGTGATTTAACTTGCACAAAACTAATGTGATGCATATTTCAAAATTATCTGATGCAATATTTCTGCAGGTCTCTGTGGAAGAGAGAAGTTAAGTGCCTCTATGTACACGCCTGAGACACAAGAAAACTAAGTCTGGAGGTATTAGCCCAATATTTTGGTGTACACAGGTAAATAAAATGATCCTTATAAACCATAAATGCCAAAATGAATAATTAGAGAATGAGTTTGATTTCCACCTAACAGTTTATTTGGCATTAATTCTGCTAATGAAATTCCATATTTTCTTGTTGATATCTTGGTTAAAAACTATCTTTGAACCCACAGAGCTGTGATGTTCTATACAGTCTGTTATTTCATTACCAAAGAATCACCAACAACGACATCTAATTTATTTCCAAGAAAATATATGCAAAATACTGTATTAAATGTTCACCTATTTATATTCAATATGTTCTCAAGTACCTTTTTCGACTTTTCCACAGTCTCTTTTAAAATCAGTTAGTATGACTCTTCCAAGAAGACTTCTATGTGTGGAGACTTATATGATTTGTTTATGCTATAGTAATTTTTAAATGCTGTTTATATTCAATAGGAATATATGTCTATTTGAATAATCACTTCATATAAATCAAGGCAGGTAGGAAATGAGTGTTTGGAATAGAAGTATTTCAGAGAGAAGATAGGAAAGATGCTGTTTTTGATGGCAAAGAAATATATAAATATCCCCATATGTGGGTGGAAAATCACAGTCATAGTTTATTGCACTTGAGAAATTAAAAACAAATTAATCTTTATGCAAAAGACCCACCCTGAAACAGATTCTTTTTTTTTTTTTTTTTTTTTTGCACATCCAAAACTCTTTAGGTAGGGAAGAGTTTGGGCATTCTTGGAGTGTTACATTCTGGTTATATCTGGTTATAAAACTCAGATAAACAGGATTTATTCAGGGGATTGGGTTAAAAGTTGGTTAGTATGAGGTGAACATTTTATTTTTATTGTTGATCAAGACAAGTCTGCTCTCTATGTCATCAGCATATGCACAAGATCAGCTTCCAATAGTGTTTAGGTTTCCAGAATACAAAACTGTACCCCTACATCATGATACTATCTGTATTTTTCTCCTTAATCTTGCCTAGAGTGCACTTCTTGTACATTCATTGGAAGAATACATAGTGGATGGAACAGGGCTGTAAAAAGACTGAACAGGAAAGGCTTTGACCACTATCAAAAACTAATAAAATAGAGAATTGGAATAAAACATACGTGGTGTAAATGATCATAACTTTGTAGCATACCTATTTAACTAGTGTGGTGTAAAAATATTTTTAAGACCCTCCATATATGTTTATCCTCTTACAATTCTCCATTCATATTTTATTTTCTCATTCCTTTTTGCAATTGGTCTAGTTGACATTATCAACACTACTTAGAATGTCACACTGTTCATTTAAGTAGTACCTTGACATCTACTTTTATAGGCTAAAGAGAAAAGTAGACATTCAAACGTGTCTTAAAATTCAAACTGGTCAGCTAGGCTGGATAAAATTAAACTCAGCTAGGTTCAGCCTGGATAAAATTAAACTCAGCTAGGTTCAGATGATTTCCCATTGCTGTTTCTTGAGAAGATTTAATCAGAACACGTGAAAACTTCTGCCACAGAATGAGAACAAATCTAACTTTTGAGTGCAGTGATATCAATTTTGTGTTCTTCAAATTTCAGCCATAAAGCAAAAAATATGTTTGTAACAATAAACCATAAAACCTTCAGTATTGAAATTCAGCTAACACAATTACAAATTCAATACCAAAATTTATGTTGATGTATAGCAAGAACCTTCCTGTTGCAGTGGTAATGGCTGTATATAAAAATATCAAAGGTAAAGCACAGTGTCATTTTTTCTCTGAAGTTTTTCCTTAACCCTCCTTGGAATGAATTATATTTTTATGGTTTTAAAAATTCAGGCTTTTTTTTTTTTTAGATTGGTAAGTTTTTAATGTCCAGAGCTGACTACATAAGCATGTTTCTAGGACTAAAAAATACTTTTTAAGGGATATAAGAAAAAGAATAAAGTTCATATTAGAACTTTAAACTTACTCACTTTTATAACAGAATAATTTTGAAATCTCGATTGATCCCTCTTCCCTTCCAGAAACAGTTTTCGTAATGAAAAGGATGAAACCCTGTACTTCAGTGAACTCTATGGGAAATTTGTCTTCCACTTCAGTGGAGTCAGCATTCAATGCAAACAACCATAACAGGAAGTAATTCAAAAATTATGTCAGGGAGGACATTAAAAGGGAGAGTCCCTGGCTTCTATAAACACAGTCCTTATATCTCATGAAATAACTAAAGATTATAAGGGAATAAAATTTTTAAGATAGACCTCCAGACTGGTACACTCAACAGGAGCTCTTCAGATTCATCCATTTGCCCCTGTTTTGCATCACGAGAAATTTAACTTTGCTATTTTGGATATAAGGCATATAGTCTTTTATACCTAAGGCATTTAGGTGCAGAAATACAAATAATTTGATGTCAGAAGTGCTAAATACTTTCAGTTCTGGATAACTGTGATGAATATGAGGGTGATCAGCATTCATGAAAATCAGTCTGCTTTGACTTATGTGTCTGTCCATTGATTTATGTACAAAAGTTTCCTCAGATTTAAAATTCTTCCTTAAATGTCTCTGAGCCTAAGATATAAGGAATGTATAATATTTTTACTTGCTCATGTAGTAGCATTCTTAGATATAGTAGAAGTGTTTGAAAATTTGTTAGCAATAAAAAGCATATTAATAAGGCTGCAAAAAGAAGGTAAATTCTCTGTACATCACATCTGAAACCATCAGTAGCCTTCCCTTCACTTTCCAGTCAATCAGTATTATCCCTTCTTTGTTTCCAGCACTCATGTTCACAATATTTTAAAACTTCTGTATGAGCTTCCTACCTTCTTTTTCCACATCAAGTTGATTAAGTTGTTTCTCTATTTAATCCCTCATCAGATAGAAGAGTTCTTTCTGTGAATGTAAGACCATTTCCTTTCCCTGAGTCTCTTCCACCTTTCTCTAGTAAATGAATAATTTAATACCATCAGATTAGTATTCATGCACATCCTCATCATTTAGTGATGACAGTAAATCAAAGCTGAAAACACATCTGTTTACAGAGAAATTACCATATTTCATATACTGTATGCAAATTCTATGCAGCTTTTGTTATTTCCTCGAAGGTAGAATGCTCATTCTTCCGACACAGCTAATTACTTCCATATCCATGTTTGACTTGGTGATGAGATATATTTATGGTTTTCATTACCTCATTTGGAGTCTTCTTTCCATCCATGAACTTGACATGCTGAATCCAAGCTGCTGGAGATGGTATCATCTTTAAAGACCCTATCATTTTAAGCATGGTAAGTTAACACAAAGGGAAAAGAGCATTATTGTAAGTAGCATGAATAAAGCATAGTCAAAATTTAAACAGAAAAATCTGCTCTATTTTTCATTGTATCTTAAACTATTGCAAGTGCTTTTTTGTGGTTTTTAATTAATTAGTTTTATCCTCATGTAAGAAGAAAATGTTCTTTCATCAGACATTTAATTGCAAACCTACTTTGTAAGGTTGAATAGTAAAACATAGTGGCAGCAATATTTTCTTTGCTAATAAAACAAATTTTCATTTTTTCATAATGAACTAATCTTCCACTGCATAAAAAATTACTCATATGTAATGTATGATGATTTGAAATTGGTTCTGTGCCCTATATCTTTCACTAAGAGCATATGTACACACCAAATTAAAAACTAAGAATAAGCTGTTTTACCTGGAAATGTCCATGACAACCAGTTTTCTCTTTCACAGATTTTGTTTATGTTCCCATGTCACATAAAGAAATCATAACTAAGCACCTAACAAAGATACAATGACTAATAGATATGCACTTCCTATAATATTGTTTATCTACCCGAAGTATAGCAATAAGCATGTCAATCAGTTCCCCAGAAGAACTTTAATGGTTTTAATGTCACATAATATTTCTGCGTGCTGTGGACTATTAGCAAATGTTCCCATAATTGATTGTTATAGAGGCAAAGCAGCAAACACAGTTTTTACTGGCAAAGTGAGGCAGTTCATAATAATTTCTAGCTGCTTGTTGAGTTAAACAATATTAGCAAGACCATCTGCAGTGTTGCTCTAATGATTATAGTTATGTTAATAGTTCAACTAGTGTATAACCTGGCATTGGGGGCTCATTCCTTCAGTGGTGCAAATTCTGCAAATCTATTTATTTAGTTGGATGGAAGTAGAACAGGATTTTTTTTTCCTATAGAGAAGTGGAATAATGTATTCTTCTCTGCTATATTTCCTAAATAAAGATCCACAATTACTTTATAGTCAGTGGCAAGTTTGTCACATTATGTAAAAAAATAATAAATCTAATTTACTAATTAATGAATTTTCAAGAAAGTGATGAGCAGCAAAGGAGTGATTGTCATTCCTTCAAAATGGTGATGACGTCAGATTTGTCTTCCTATACTGCCTGCCTTTGCTTAAGTTTATTGTAAATCAGGCCAAGATTTGGTGTCCTGCCTTTTACATGTTGCAGTTCCTGGAGGAGGATTCATAGCTGGAGTATGTACAACTATTAGGGAAGCTGCTCTTTAGAATTTGATGTATTTGAGGACACAGTATTGTTTTGCCTCTGCAGGTTTCATGCTTATGGTTTGATGTTTATGGGTGTGGAAGGCATAGATTACACTTTGTCAGCAAAATTTTATATACATCGATTAAAAAAAATTACCTTACTCCATGGCTGCTGCTTCTTTTTTTTTTATTTTTTTTAAAGTCATCTTCTTTGTCTATAATTTGCTCGTTGCTGTTATAAAGCATAAGACTGCAACAGTGCATTGGAATAAAATAAAAGACACATGAAGTTAGGCTGCCTAATCTGTAATTATTTTGTAATATTTCAGGAAACCCTGTTATTTGACAACTTCATTTTTGCCTTTCAATTTGTATCTATGTTCTAGGTTTGTCCAATGTTCACTTGGGTAGAAAATCTGAGGATGGTGGTAAAGGAATAATAACTATGAGTATGATAAAAATGGCCATTGTACAATCTTAATTTATTCATTGAGGGGCTGGAAGGAAGAGTCTTAACTGTCTTCACTGATCATCGTAAAAATCTCATTTATTTTAAGCATGTCAATCTGAAAACATCGTCAGCTCATGTAATGAAAATCTTTAGAGAGACTGGAGAGAGCATTTTCAGACACATATCCCTGCACTAGTTACACAGTTATATTTGTGTTATAGGAAGAAAACAGTAGTGACAGATACTCAAAGAAAAGGAACCAATACAGTTTATATAAATTGAGAAGAAAATATTGGAACTGGGTGCCTGAGAGAGATAAACAGAGGGAGAAAAATAGGAAAGAGAAAGCATTTGTCACCCCAGTTAAATACTATACTAAGGAGGTATGACCTGATCATCAATATTTTTCACACTATGGTAAAAGCAGGCTTAGGGTTTACGATCAGTAGCAGAATGGTACACTGGCTTAGTAAAGCAGTCAAGCATAGAACTACACTTTAATATTATACTCGTGAATAATCCTGGTGACTTCTGAAGGGTTTGATCCAAAGTTTTTGAAATCACTGACAGGATTTCCTTTGGTTGCATGGACTTTAAAGCCTGTCCTAATTATTGGCTGAGGATGTAGAGGATGCTATCTACATCTTGCCACGTGTATTAATTTTGGGTTTCTTGTTACTGTTAAAAATGTTTTCATTTTATAGAAAGTTAAAATTTAATATGTTCTTAAAGTCAGATGCAACCAGGATTTAATTTCTTTTTCATGTTTATACTTTCACTTCAGTTCTCAGTAAAATAAAGCAAGCTATTTAATATTTAAAACAAATATATCTTCTGTACCTGGAGATTAATGATCCTGGGAAAAATTATTATTATAATGCTGGGTATATGATTTTGACAATGAAATATGTATTTTTTTAGTACTTCTGGCAAGGAAATGGATTTAATATTCTTAAACGCTTAGCAAGGTTAAGAAAGGAAATGCAAATGTGTTTCTCTATTGAGCCAGTACATTTCTGTCTAAACTGAAGTGAAGAAGCCAGTATAGTGGGATCTTTTCAGATTCACACAATGCATAATATGGAAGACAGTATTCCCAGTGCATTTGTTCTTTCTTTTCCAGCTCATTTACTTTCCATCTGTAACTCTATTTGGAGCTTCTATTACACAGTGAATGGTTTTCCAATTTATGCTACATTCATTCATATTTTACTTACTGTCAGTAATAAAAAGAATACTTCTTTTGGCTTTAAAGCTTAATTTTTATTGTTGTAACTAAGTTTATATCTTAATTCCACTAATTTTATTGGAATTTTAGCTCTGTGGATGGGAGAGGAGTTGGTTCATCCTTCTCAGCATTACACTAGGTCAGAACTGCAAGACCTTTTTTTCCTACAGAATTGTGAGAAAGGTTCTTTAACTGCATGTATTTCATCCAAAACTTCTCTTTTGATCTGAAAGACTGTCCATGTGGTAGGACTTGTTCCACTAGCAGCCTTAACTTCAAATGAAGTTCATATCCAGGAGCAAATCTGGGAATCTAAGTGTTCCCAGTGTTACACCATGTGAACATATACCGTGTGAACAAATACATCCACGCATACACACAGCCACATTATTGCCAGCTAACACCCACTCCATCCTCCCCAAGCCTGATGTTTGCCAAATCTTACTTCCTGCAGGTAACTTTTATGTACTTGGACGTACTGTGTATTCCTGTTGATATCCCTTTGATACTGATACATATACATATACATGTATATGTGTATGTGTATATGTATGCACATATATATGAGTGTGTATATATATGTACATACACATAGCTACAGTTTGAGCTGTAGCTATGAGTTATTTATGTAGTTCTTTTTTCATGGTTTCCCTTGCATTCTCTTTTTGGGTGTTCTGGTACCAGACCTGGACAAAAACTTGGAGAAAGTATAGTCTTTAAAATAGATACCAGCCTGCAAAGAGAAGGTGAAAATCTTGGAAACTCATGTTGTTGGCAATGTATGAAAAAGGAATATTACACTTTCTTGGCCACCATCTTTCATACAAATTTAAGAAAACAAAGAGAAAGGATTACTTTTCCTAGCAGAGACGGCTGTTCAACATTTTGTTGTCCCTGCTTTTCTCCCTGCAAAACTCAATGGGATTTAAATTCAGGAAAGTCCTGTTCAACAACAATCCCATTATTTTTTTCAAAAGTAAACTAAGCCAAAGTTTAACTTGGTGTTGTGGTGTTAGCAAACTATTTGGATAAAGGCCAGTTTTTATCGGTTTGGAGATGTGTATGCTTCTGTGTGGGTGACAGATTTGTTTTCATTTTGCTGCACAGTGCTTTCATTTTGTAAGTGCTTTTAGCTGTGAGTGATTGTGGGAGGCACGTAACAGTGTTATTTAAAATTTCAGAAACTAATTCTGCTAACAAATTAAATTAACTGGAGATCACAGCACTGAGAATTCTGACATTGTGCCCTTTAGTGGTAGATTTGCTAGCAGAGATGTGTTTTCTTCCTTTACCTAAATAACTAGTTTTAATTTACTTGTTTGGACATTTCTATGGAACTCAAATGTAGCAACGCTTACCCAATCTGTCTTGTTCATCCCGGCACATTTCTGGCCCATTTTATTTTTTGTTTCACGAGGTTTTGTTCTAAGGCTTTCTTTCTAGTCTTCACTTCATTTTCTATCACACTCTCTGATTTTTAAAATCCCCTCTCTCTTCCTTTCCTAAATAATTTCCATTCTGGTATCCCTGGGTCTCTGCCAGTAATATGATCACCTGTCATCAGAAATATTCTGTCATTTGCACTTGATTAAAAAAAAAAAAATAAAGAGCCATGACTCAAATGTGTGTTAATGGTGTCTTTCCAAGAGTCTTGAAGATACATCTAAGCATTAATAAATATAGTTTTTGTGACAGCAGTAACTTAAGGGAGGACAGAATTTAAGACAAAAGCAGGTTGTTCAGATCATCTGGTCTATCTGTCCACAATAATTTCATCCAGCAGTTGTGCATCAGTAGTAAATATTATGTTCCTTTTGGATATGGGGATACTAAGGATATCAGTTTCTTATAAGTTACAAATTAGGCATTAGAAACATGCAGCTCAGATTCTAGCCTCCTTCTCCTAACCAACAAAGCATGCTTTCTCACAAAAAAATCCACGTCTATTAAGCCCTGGGACACCAGTTCCATCAAATAAAACTAAATACAAAATTAAGCTCTGAACTGGAGCCTAGTTTGATGTTGCCAGCAGGATTTGACTTCATTTTATTCTTAAAAATTCCAGAAAAAAAATATTTCTACAGCTGTTGATTACAATGTCAGAACATAATTTATCACCAGAGAGAAAGAGAAAAGTTTCCACTTAAATTCCTATCTTCAAAACCTCCTCAGAGTTCATATGCTGGAATAGGAGGTATCATTGTATTTGACGCAAACCACCGCAGTTTTTAGCTTCCTTTAGGATGAATAGTGTTTTGCTCACTGTTTTTTAACTTGCTTGGACTTAAAATTTCAAAATAAAGTCTGTTTCAGCTCTTCATTGAAAATCTAATGTCTGTCTCACTTTGGCTCATGCTCCAAATGTGATGTTTTGTTCCTATCACTTTTCAGGGGGTTCCTCCTTTTGAACATCCATGGCTTTTCTCTGTGTTCTGCACTGCTGACTCCTTTTACCCTGGTTGCTGGTTCAGATGATCCCCTGCAGCTGTTGTGGAAAGAGTGTAGGTAAAGATGAAAATTAACAAAATCAGACACTTTGGTGTAGTGTCTGTTAACCAAAGTCCAAAATGGCGAAGAGCAAGAAAACTAGCTGCTACTTATTTTGATGTAAAATAGCCAGAAATGAGCAAGCACATACAAAACCACATTTTCTCATAAGTAACAAATCTCTGTGAGTTTTTAGTAACAGAGGGATTTTTTTTGTATGTGTAATTCAAATACAGTCTCACCATGTCAGCAACATAGGCATCAGAGCAGTGAAATAACATTTATTATACAATTATGATCTTCAGAATTTCAAAGGCTTCACTAATGTTCACAAGCATTTTTTGTAAGTCCATAACTTCCATTAAAATTATTTAGGAGGGAGATGAGTTCTAATATAAAAAAATTTATGTTTTCTGGAAAGGTGAATGCATGACCAAATGAAATCTCTGTTGACCTGTCTCTTGTGCATTTCTCTGTGGAGTTACAGATATTATTAAGAGAAACTGTTTCAAAGCTCAGGTATGGCAGTGGCTGAACACCAGCTCTGGGATGGCCAGTGAGGAGCTTCTGTCCACCAGGGAGCTGGCAGGGCAAGAAGGATTAATGAGTGGTTTGGTAGATTGGCTTCCCCTTCTGCCCGAGCTTTTCTCAGTGCTCGAGGCCTGAGGTGGTCAGAAGAAGGCTGAGATTTCCCGGGCCGATATGGAGCCAACAGGTCCCAGAGCACAAGCAGCTCTGGTGGCCTCTTGTCCCAGTACTGGTCTTGCTGTCTTGGAGGGTGCCTGTGTAATCAGCTGTACGCCAGCTGCAGCCAGAGCCCTGGGGCTCCACATATCCTGCCAGCAGTTTTCTCAGTTAGGAAGGCATTGTCCCCCCTGCAGGCACAAGCACGATGCCAAGCTGCTGTGAAATCTTTCTGTGCTTGTTTGTCTAGATGCACCTGCACCTACATCCACCAGCCTGGACACCTCTGGGCAAACACTAATCGTTGCCATGATCTCTCTGAGTTTTCATTGGAAAGCCTTTGCCATTATGATGTCATAGTGGCAAAAAGAAATCTGAGAATTCTGCTTGTCAGAACTGCTCTTTTCCAGTATAAAAAAGTTGAGAGCACACATTTCATACAGTGCATTATAGGGAAGGAGATGTGAGAACACAGAACCTTCTGATACATTGTTAGAAGACAGCTGGGTAACTGCGGTTTGTTGTCTGCCTCCAAACTGTCTTTCTAGACTTTGGTAGGTATTATTTCCTCAGCATGGCATGGTTTTCCTCCTAGGAAGGGTTATAACACTGTCAGGGTAGTTATCCTGTCAGTGATCCATTTGCTAGAGGGTTGTGTGCAAGGGACAACCTAAAAGAGACATCTAATCTCTGTCAGTACTTCCTGCACCTGCATCCAGCCAGCTTCAGGACCTGGCTTTATCCAGACATTCATTCTCATTTCCTGCTGATCATTCTGCATTAGGTTTTGAGTTGACCTCTTTGATTTGGAGTTATTTATTCAAAACTTCTTTGGGTTTCAAGTAGAAATGAAGTCCCTAATTTTACCTGAGTCGTTGGTTGATGTTATTACATACTTCTCAGCCGGCTACCCTGCAGATCTGCACTGGTAGGTTTGGACTGGAAACTTTTATACTACCTACTTTCTCAACACATATCTTCACCCATTGCTGTGAACATTTCATTTGTGCCACCAGGGGCTGAAATTCGTTAGTATCTGTCAAGTTGCTGTTTGCTTGTCTCCCGTGAAATGGGTCAGCTGTGTTAAAGCTGTCCATAGTTTATGCCTCAGAAATTACTACAGCCAAAACTAGCACCTTGCTGGCAACAGCCTCAGCAGAAGAGCAAAGGAACTGAAGAGCGATAAAGTCTGAAGTGACAAAAATCTAAAGGAGCTCTGACATTTTAAATCTCTTGAGACTCTGATTCTTCTTGTTCCCATGTGTGAAATTGCAATTGGTAAGGCAAATGTTCATAATGGTACTTGGGTATATTCTGGTTCTTTGGAAACATGATACTTTTTCTAACACCTTTTGTTAATTGAAAACTTCCATCATTAGAACTCAATTTTAAAGAAAGCTTGTGTAGGTACCTACTTACATACCAGTCTGAATTTACTAGATGTTTCACCTCAAATTTTGTTTTTTTCTATGATCTTGTAATTAGTTTTTTTTTTAATTGAATTGCCATTGATAGTTGTTTCTTCTAATCTTAGCAGAATGTTGAAGATGGACTCTAATGTGTGGTCTGTATCTACCATGTATATAGAAAATAATTAAATGCTGTTATAAAGTAATTTCTATCTGCTTGTGAAACATTACACTCCTACCTCCTCCATAACTGTAACTTTACCTGATTAAGTTATGCAAGTATTCTTTGATGAGTTACCTCATTCCTACATAATTCATGCTAAAAATGTAATTTTCTTGCAGTGATGGATGTCCAATCATTTATTTATTGTGTCTTGGGAATTTGCTTCCCAAAATAGAATTTTAATAGGCATTAAGTCAATTAATATCCATTTACCAGTCTTTGAAGATTAACTGTTTAGGATAGAACTCTGAATAATGTCAAGAAACCATCTTTTGATGTTGATTACTATCTGATTTCTGACTTTGTCTCCTATGAAGGTTATGCTGAAATTGCTTCAGTATTATCTGGAGTCCTCAGATTTCCTTGACTGCAGTCTGTGAGGCTTTTAGCCTTATAAAGGCAAGCAGAAGGCTCATTAATCAGTAGGTTTTTATTGGGAATAGGAATGTGCTGAGTTTCAGTGTTGGGTATTGCATCTTGAAGTTTTTGAAATTGTAGATTTGAAATTATGTGTCGCTGGTGGAAAGTGCCACTCTTTGTTGAAAGGGCTCACAGAATCAGTCTGGATGACTTATATGGAAGTGGCCAAGGATAAAAGTGTCAAAATATTGTATTGCTCTTCACGCTTTTATACAGCCCAGTATATAAGATATTTGCTATTACTAGTCACGGGCCATAGCCTTCATGTCAATTTGACAGTGCAGGGTTTCAGGACTCATTAGGGCTTGTGTTGTCCTGTTTGAGCTGGTTTTAACAATTTTCTGGTGGCTAATTCACTGTAGCCTAGCCCATTTTAGCATAAGCTCTGTGATAATATCTACAACAATGGTCTGAGAAATGTACATAGTCCTTGACCAAATAACAGCCTTCTATTTTAGCTAAGGATGAGGGAGGCATTGGGTGACTTTCAAACTTCACCTGGGAACCAAGGAGAAGGAAGAAAGCTCTTGCAAGAAAACATGCTAAATTAGACCCAAATATACCCTAGACCAAAGATAAAGACTCCGAATTATGTCCCAAAGGGCATAATTGCTCTCCTGGCAAAGACTTCAGATTGCTAATGATTTGTCTCAATACTCCCCCATTCTTCTTGAGGGGGATTGAAACTGCTGATGTTAGGACCCAGAGGACCACTGTAGAGATGAACACGACAGGAAGAAAAGGGTTAGATACTTAAAAGGTCATGTACATCAACTGGATTAATGAGGGTTTTCTTAAAAAATTGGACTATTAAAACACAAATGGGATGGTTTAAAATTCCTAGCTCCATATTTATGTGTTTCCCTATTACTCTTGCAAGATTTTGAGTGTAACAGTTTCACATATTTCAGATTTAAGTTATTTGATACTGAAATACAGGCACTGGAACGGGTGACACAATTCTGCCTCTCCTTAGTGTGGTGGACCTCTAAACATTTATCAGTTTGGGGAACATTTGGCCTAACTTAGAACTTCTGAAGAGTAAAATTTTTCCTGAATGTTTTGATACCGTTCAGCTAAGATCTTCATTACAGTTGTTTAATGGAGCTACTGCTTATATAGTTGAAAAAATACATGTAGGAATTTGTTCACTCAGATTAGATGTCTTTTTGATGTGGTAAATACCTAATTTATAGCAGCTGTCTAGAATCTTAAATCAGTAACCAAAAGCAATAATAGTTTGTTGCCATACTTGAAATAAGCTGTTGTTATATATAACCATTACATATGTTTTAAACTTTGTAGTTCAACAGAAACATCCAGTAAGTCTGATAACGACTGAAAACTGTTGTTGCTGATGGTGGGCAATACATAACTGTGTGTTCTGGTTTAGCCCCGGTCAGCAACCAAGCACTACACAGCTGCTCACTCACTCCCCCCACCCCTGTGGGATGGGGGAGAGAATCGGAAGGGCCAAAGTAAAAAAACTCATGTGTTGAGATAAGAACAGTTTAATAACTAAAATTAAACAGCAATAATAATAATATAATGAAAAGGAAAATAATGAGAGAGAGAGATGAAACCTTGGAAGAGGGGAAAAAAACCAAACAACAAGTGCTGCAACTGCTCACCACCCACCGACTGACACTGTGGGTCCCCAAGCCACGATCGCTGTTTCCCCTGGCCAACTCCCCCAGTTAATATACTGGACATGACATCACATGATATGGAATACCCTTTGGCCAATTTGGATCAGCTCTCTTGGATGTGCCCCCTCCCCTCCCGGCTTCTTGTGCACCTGGCAGAGCATGAGAAGCTGGAAAAGTCCTTGACTAGTGTAAGCACTACCTAGCAACAACTAAAAATATCAGTGCACTATCAATATTATTTTCATACTAAGTCCAAAATGCAACACTATACTAGCTACAGTGAAGAAAATTTAACTCTATCCCAGCTAAAACCATGACACTGTGAAAAACAACAACCATGTTAAACTTTGGAAACAACCACTGGGTGATGTAAAACCTCAATCACACCTTCATCAGCTGCAGTCTGCCAATGTGTGGTGCATCTCACAGAGGAGTGGATGAGATGAGAAAACATTTCTTTTTATCTCAGTTTTTGATATAGTGCAACTGCATTCAAAGGGACTCTGGAACTAGTTTTTCTTGCTGTAGGAGGACCACCCCCATGGTCATAGACCCTTGCGATAGCAGCTTCTCTGGCATCAGTACTCTGAAACTTCCAGCTTTTGCAAGAAAAGAAAATCTATCAATTTTTTAGGCAGCTTGTAGATAAAACCATGATGGTTTTTCTAACAGAGCAGTTGAAAGCTGTTTGTTTTAACACAGGTGTAGTGGATCACTGCCTAATGAATTACCTGGGGAGACACAGCAGGCTGGGTAAGAACTGTAGAGGAAGGATAGGAAATCAGGAAGATCTGGAGGCTGCATGCTAGACTAAGGTATTTGGGAGTTTTAGGCTGTGAATGGGACTTAATTCTTCTTCCTGTGATTGGGGAGAATAACGTATTTCCTTCAACTGTTTGGGACTGGTCTAGCCTACCAACTCCATGCCCTTTCCTAGAAGCAGTTAGGAGATCTAGGAGTGTTTTGTGTGACTGGGAGATGGGAATAGTGTGAGGGGGTTGTTTCTGATTCTATTCCTTATCTGGGATGGCTCTAGAAATATCATCTAGAGCAGCTTCAAGGTCCTTTTGAGCTATATCTACAGTGGCTGCTCTATAAGAGTTTTTACAGTAGTGGAAAAATTACTGTGTTTTAGTGGTAGGTCAATTAGGAAGAGCATAGGAAGGATTTTGTTTGTTTGTTTGTTTTGCTTTTTCATTTCTTTGCTTATTCCACTGATGACCTTTCACTGTAAGCAGTCACCTGAAGTACAAAGCAACATTAACAAGAGGTTAGAACCAGTAAGGAAGGTTCTAACCTTCTGATGATCTATGAGAATGTATTACATTTCACACTAACTCACTAATGCATCCAGATTGAGATTCACGTTCATTTAGCTTAGATTTTAGGATTAAATGAATCACTAGATCTAAACATTTTTTTTTAAATGTGGGGTTTTTTTGTTGTGGTGGTAGAATATAGAATAATAAAAAAATTAATAATAATAGTGACATAATATTTCCTACGGTTCCTTAAAGTGTGAAATTGCTCTAAGCATGACATAGCTCCAATTGAAAAGTGGTTACTCTAAATACAATTTCTAGTGTTGTCTGGGTTAATTTAAGAAGCGTAACTAAGCATTTTAGACTTGGGATAAAGCCGCTTTATTGAGACAGCGCACAGTGACCCTGTGGTTTATTTTAATTAAATTTTTTCCAAATGAAGCACGCACTCTGAATTTTACACAATTTCATTTCTTAAGTGTTAAGCTTCTATCATTAATCTCCCAAGTGCTTTAATTCCTAGGACTCTCCCCAAACCATGCTTGTGCCTTTATTGCATGAAGTTCAACTTTGTATTAATTGCACTGAAAGTACATTTTGAAGGAGCTATTCTCTGTTGACAATGTCACTTTTTCATTTAAGGTCTCTGAAAATCAGAGCTGGAAAGTATTGCTCTGTTATTTTTAGTGAAATATTATTTCTTTGGATATCAAGATGTTCTTCTTATTGAAGGTCAACTTACAATTGGTGGATAAAAGTTACTTGGGACTATTAATTTCTATATTTAGTCTTATTTATCAGGAGGTATCAGAGCAATTCAGAAATTTTCAGACCGCTTATATGTTTACAGATCAGGAAATTGAGATAAATGGGAGTTTTGAGGAAGAAAGATTTGTAATAATGGACTTCCTGTATCTTTTTGTGGGGATAACTTCTAGAAATGTGTGGAGCAAGCATGACTCCTAAGAAACCCTCAGGAGCAGTGTCATGCCAGAGATGTCTTAAAGCCCAAAATCAATAGTATGGAAAAACCTGGTGGATATATTTTTTTATAATCTGGTTAGTAAGATATATGCTCTTAACAGCCTGATTTCCAGCTCTTGGGCACACAGACATGTTTCAGGACTAAAGATGAATATTGTTGCAGTCACAACTCTGGGCCATGCTGATTCTGTTCCAGTTATGGGAGATAAGCCCAGGGAGATTGCTTGCTTCTAGACTTTTTCCTGGTCTTGTGGTTTTTTCTAACTAATGTTACGTGTTAACAGACAGACCGTGGGAAGGATTTGTTTGCCCTCACTTGCATACCTAGAAGTGATACCAAAGACTAAGTTTGTTTTATTGCCGATGGAAAACACCAGGCATCTCTAAAGGAGTTGTTTCACTTGGAGATAGACATCTTTGGCAATTTGGCCTGGGAAGGTGTTTGTCTGCCTCTGCTACCTGCAAAGCCTTTGGTTGTTGGCTTAGTCTCTGGCAACCAAGGTTAGGATGAATGAATCCTCCAATGTATACACTTGAGATGGATAGCAAAACTGTTTAATTTGGTTCCAGTTTAATTTTTATAATATATTTTCTCTCCAAACTTTGGAAGAAAGCTAGATCTATTTATATTTCTTGGGGGTGAGGGGAAGGCCAGCTCTTGTTCTGAGAGCCATTAAGCATGCTTAGCACATTAACATTTTGGTTCTAATGAGGGCTGCATTATTGAAAGAAATGTCCCAACTGTTCCTGCACACTGTGTAACCTAAAGCAGAGCAGCCATGGAAAGTGTGAAATGAACACCTTTGCATGAGACTAGAGCAGAGGATGAGCTCCAGGAGCACACTTAATACACCTTGGTCACTTATGGGTGTGTGGTCCATGGGACCAGACTGGAGCTAGTTTGAGTTAAACACCTTGTGAAATGCATTTAGTCATGTAATGTAATAGTTCATGTTGCATAACGCATCAGGTCCTCAGCCCTGTGGGTTTCACTCTACATCTCTGCTCTTGTGAGACAGTGCTACTTGATCGATTAGTTACAGCTGAAGAGGGCTTAGAGGACCAGGGAGTTGCTTATAGCAGATAACAGAAACAAAATGTTTGGTAGAATGATGTGGTGGAAGAAAGACTTTCCTATTGGCTTGGAGAAGACTGTGTGGGAGCAGTACGTGCTGAAATCTAGTGGAAGTTTTTGGACTGGAAAGCAAATGTGAGAAAATAATCTGCTCTTGCTTCGATTTCTCTGAAGAAGCAGATAGTAGGTAGGAAGTAGAAATGGTTTTTGCCTGATCAGAGTTACTTTATGTCAATTTATAGTTTTGTCTTCTAATAGGTTATTGCTTTATGGATTAAAAGCACTTTTGGTAATTTTTTTTTCCCCCTTTTACTTTGGGGTTGAGAGAGAGAAGGACAGTTCTACTGAGCTCTTGACAGTTCAGAACTGAAATATTTTTTCCTCCAAACTCTAGGTGCTGAGACAAATTTTAGCACATGGTACACATAGGGATCAGATTAGTCTTTTGTGTTTCCCATTGATTATTTTCTTTACTTTCCCTTCTACCAGCACCTGTCATCTGTTCTTGAATGTGATATGGTCTGTCATTAGAAAGATAGAAATTATGCTACCAAAAATGTTCCTGAAATGTTACCTTGTTTCAATCCGTAATGATCTAGGACTTTGACCTGATTTTATCTTGTTCATCACACCTTGCATTAATATTATGGGCTTTTTCCTTCACTAGTTGTGACATGCTATAAACTGATCAATATATTAAGTTTGGCTTTAACCTCTCTGTTGATTTTACTAATTTCATTTAACAAATGGAGACCAGTGGTAAGAACACTTACCCAGAATCTTTTTAATCAAATGTATTAATCCTCTTTCAAGTTAACTGTTGAATTAGTGCCACTTAACTGGAAGCAGATGGTATGCAATTTGCAATTATTGCCTTTCACATCAAAGTAAAGAATTCTGTCAATTGTTGTTAACAACTGATAAATTTGGGGTTCCTGCAATAGCTTGACTTTCTTCTACTTTGCAGACATCACTCATTTCCAATTTGACAATTAAAAATAGAGCAGTTGTATGATAATATGAATAGTGTATTTTTGGGAGGGGGCTCTCAAAACTAAATCTTGGCTGAATAGTTGTGAATTGTTTCAGAAATATAATTTTGGTGGTTTTCTTAATGATCGGATAAAATTTTTCTAGCATAAACAAATTTGGAGGATTGTTTGTATTAAAATTAATGATGTTTACTGAAACTGTATATTAGGGGAAAATGAGATATATGTTAAATGTATATACACTGGTGCTCTAATGCTCCCTACTCTGATCACATGTAGAAATGTTATAATCTTGCCATTAAAAGGTTATATTAAATTTAATGAGATTTTGATTTCTCTGAAGATGTGACTATGTTTTCTATTCTGTAAGACTTTTCCCTGAAAGAAAGTTGGTAGCAGCAGCAAAATTTGAACACTGTTTTCAGATGGTGAAACTAATATTCCATTTTTTGAGTTCTTTCCTCTGTTTCATGTGTTGGTACTAACTGTCTCTACAGAAACTAATGGAGAATTACTAACTGCAATCCATTTTCTCCTTAAGCAGATAACTTTCTGCTGACATGAAAAATAGACTTAAAAATGCAAAACTTCTCTGGCCCTGTTTCAGAGCCTGTTTGGACTTCTTTATAAGATTTACCTTTTAAAAATCCTAGATTAAATATCTACAACTTTTTCAACAGATCTACTTAAACATGTGGAAAAGCTGAGAGGGCAATCTTTTTTTTTGTTGTTGTACACCAAATGTATTTTGTCTTGGCTTAAATGAAATTAATTAGGCTAAGCCAGATAAATCCAGCTTTGATGTAAATTGAAGCAGTTTTTTATTTTAACTTTTTTTTCCTTTTTGAGAACTGCTTGTTTGCTAAAGTAACTTTGAAAATAAACATAGTGTTTGGCTCTGCTTGTTTTCCTTTTAGCCTTCAGTTTCTCTGCAAAATTTCTCTACTGCTTTCAAAAAACCCTTTTGACTACTGGCCATCCTTTTGCTTTTCTGCCATCCTGCATATTTTTACTAGTTTATACACCTTCATTCTCTCTCCATTCTTCCTTTTTCTAGCTCTGGATTCTTCTGTCTGCGTTCAGGGTGCTTGCAGTTCAATACTTGAAGTGTTTGTCTTTTTGACTTTCCCTGCAAATCTTTTGCTTCGGAGTCATCTTTTTGTCCCTTTTTGTATGTTTCTTAGAGCTATGAAAAACTGCGGTGTTCTTCTTATTAGTTGACAAGAAGGCTGACTTGTTGCACTTGTCAAGAAACTCTCCCTACATGTACATAACTATACACTTGCAAAAAAGACACCTTTTCTTTGGTTTTGCACTTTTTGTTAGATCTTCACTGAAATAGCATTTATTTCTTCTTCACCAAAAATGCTTGGATAACACCCTAAAAGCTTTCTGAATATACGGTGCATTTTTCATCTATTTCCACTCATAACAGATCTTATGGTGATTCTGACTTGTTTGGGTTATGCATTTTTGCTTCTCACTAATGTTTTAGAGCATAATAAAAATGGAAATGGATATCAGTTTCTGCTAAAAATGACCCTCTTACAGAGCTTGTATACAGATTTTACGCTACAGACAGAGCAGGACAACAGCTCAGAATATTGCAGCAGAAGTTTTAATAAAATGGGAGAAAGCTAAAAGATTCGGAAATTCCGTCATTGTGAAGTACAACAATGTGAGGAGGAGTTTTAGAAAATGTAGCAGAAAAGAAGGAATAAGATGAAACATTGTATGTTGGAGATAATAGATTGGAAAACAAAGCAGCTGAATAGCATAAAACATTTAAGCCTTTACAAATGTAGTAATATGACATATTATATGGAATAGTTTTGGGATTTTTCTATATAAGCTTCTAACATAAGCTGTACTTACTGAAGGAAAGAAACAATTCAATGATGCACATTCTTGAAGAACTCTGATATATGTATCAATGAACTCTTAATTCATTTATTAGTAGCTCTGATTTTCTTCAGGAAGTTTTCCAATCAACTCTACGGCCTGAGGACAAAACATTAAAATGAAGCACATAAAGTAATGTCCACAGAAGGATAGTGATAAAAAGGGTGGAGTTGAACAAAATCAGCTGGAAAATGCTTTCTAGGCAGAACTGAAACCTTTATTACAATAGACATATGTCTGCCTCTGGTGTTGCAGATAATAGGAAGTTGCATCAGACCTTGAACTGCTAGCCTTCAAGCAATGATGGAGTAGTAGTCTTTGTACCCTGACCAGAGATTCTTTTACATTATGAAAATACATATCTGCAATGATTGATACGTCTTCAGACATAGGTTGTCTGTTTCTTTTTTCTTTTTGTAGATACTATAGCACTTCTGTTTTCTAATCAGCACACTTCAATTACGGAGAGATACCTTGTCTTAATTCTGCTCACCAGGGCTAACAGACAATCAGAGGTATGCACAGTGGTATGTACATTCCACTTATTTGATCTTGGAGAATTTACAGGTTAAGAAATCTCCATATCTGCTGGCATCAGTTACTTATTACAAGGTGCTACCTGGGCAATTGTATAATCTTTTTAGTAAAGTAATACAACTCTGGCATAAAAGTAGTTAGATGTTTTTTCATCCCACTGTTCCTGTTAAAGGAGTGCCAGGCTTACATGATGGTCAGCATAATTTCGTCTACTTTTCACAGTCATTTACCTTGAGCTACTGACAATACCAACCCCAAATATATTACTCTGCCAACATAATGAGTCTCTGTCCACAGTTATTTAGTTATAGATAGAATCCCCACCACACCCCCATAATTTGCATAAGGACTAGTCTGAAATAGTGCATTTGGAAGAAAAGTACATAGTCAGAGAAGACACAACAGTTCCTTGTAAAGCTGCCAAGAAGAGTATTTGCATTGTGTAAATAGACCTACAGTGCATTATATGGTAAGCAAATCAGGGCTCACCCAGCAGAGATGGGCATTGCTAAAACATCCTTGTACAAAAGGACCCCATCGGTACAAGAGGCAGAAGTCAGTGCACTCATTTACAATCCCTTTGATGCAAAATCAACACTGAATTTCTGAACTGTTTTATATATTTGATGCACAAACTCTTCATAAGTTGTCTAAGCATTTGTCAACTCCCTCTGAGAAAAGAGAAATCTTTATGAATGTTGGTCACTTAGTAATGCTACTCTGTTGTCCTGTTATTTTTCTTATCTAATGTATTTGAAATATAGTTGAAACTATTGGGCAATAAATCCAATCAGTAAGTTAATGAAATACTCTTGATTTGCATAGCATGCACCAAAATTTTTTAGTCATAAAATAATGTTACAATTCGGTTAAATATTATCCAAAGACACACCCAGTTGAAAGTCACTGCTTCGCAGAAGCCATATTTCCCTTAAGCTGCAGATTTGGAAAGTGAGGTTCTAAAAACGTCTTGCAGAGAGATGTGTGTAAACACAGCATTTTCAAAGACGCTTCATGACCAATACTAGACTTAGAGTAATTCTTTTCCAGGTGAAAGCTTGGATAGTAACATAGCCCATGAACAGATTTATATTCTTCTGTGCATTATATTACGTTGGTCTGGTAGATACTCAGTCATCTACAGGAAGTCAATGCCAACGTGGTGATGGCTCCTCTGCTCCATCTGGGGAACTATGCATTTTCACCAACCAGTGTGGAGACGACAATGATGAGAAACAAGGTAAGTCTCAGTGGGCTTCATCATAGGTGTGATATGGTTTGATAACTGAATGCTGCAGGAGAGACAACTAGGGGGAATATTTTTATGTTACAAAAATGTTTGGGAATTCTCCCCACCCCACCCCCGCCTTCCTCATATGATTCTCTAAGACAGTTTCTTCCTGCTTCAGTTTGATTTTTTTTTTCCTACTTTATTTTCAACCTCTATACAGTGCAACTCCATAAATCTTCATACGAATATTATGTAGCAAAGCGTTTCCTCACCCACATAAATTCAATGGAGATTTAACAAGTATTACTTTTTTTCCTTAATTGGTGGAGAAATTGCTGAAATTCAGGTTTCATTGAAAATACCTAGATCAAGGTATAAGCAACAAGAGCTTTTTTTTTTTTTTTTCCCCAGTCTAGAAAGGGGGAAGAATTTTCTTGAATTCATGAACTGATAATCCTAGCTTTGCCACATTCAGAGGCTATGAATACAGTTGCTGCTGTTTTCCTTAAAGGAAAGATCTAAACAATGAGACTGAATTTTAACTGCTAGCATCTGAGTAAATTTACATCAGAAACCTATTATTTCCAGAATACTGTAACACAAAATGATGTTGCAAATGATTTCATACAACGCATAAGACAGTCCTGTTCTTTGAGAATCTTTGTTCTGGAGTGCAAAGAAGAGCTTGGATTTATCAAATATTCTAATTTAAACTAAAAGCTTAACTAAGATCTTCCACTCACTGTGCAACAAAGGAAGCTACTATATTTGTTAGGTTTTTAAGATTTAGGTCTAAATTTAAGTACATTTTCTTTAGATGAGCCTGCATGTTTCTGTGCACACTGAAAAATGCTAATTAAAACATGTTAACAATCATTGAATTCAGCTGAGATCTGTGAGAAAGAGCAGTAACTTAAATCCAGATTCCTCAAATTACAATTGTGTGCCCAGATATGTGTTGTTTTTCTTCTTCCAGTATGACTCCCTGTTTTATATAAATACTATGCAGATATCTGTTTAGAACAGGAGTCTAGAATCAACTCTAGAATACTTGATTTTTGTTCCTCTGCGAATAAGACAATTGTTAAGACTGTGTTGGATATCAATACATTTTGTAACTTTATTGTGCTGTACTAAAATATATTAAATGCCAATGGCTGGAAATTATGCCTGTTGAATCCCCCAATGTGTGACTAACGTATCTCAGGTTAGCATATTTATTTTTTTTTTACCACTTGCACAAGAGATGGTTATGGTACATTTCGCTGCATAGCCTTGAAATCCTCATTGTACTTGGTCTTGGTTTCCCTAGAAAGAACATTTCCTCCAGGCAGCACTTTCTATTATGACTGCAGAATATGCAGCAAGAGATGCATTCTTCCATTAATTTTTATGGAGGTTTTTTACACTTGTTTGTTAAGGGAATACTGCTATAGACAAACACTTATATGGAAGTAGAGAAATTAAAGATTGCTCCAAAGACTAATTTAGAAAAATGAGCCAATGGGCTCTGTGGAAGACCTAAGTACCAAATAATATTTTATTTTAAGTATGGATAAGCAAGAGGTGTGGAACTAGGCTCTGAGTGACAGGTTGTGGATCCTGGGGCTGCTTGGATAATGCTCTGGATTATTCCAGGAGAGAAGTTAGTTGTCAGACATAAAGATACAGATCAGGGTGTCAAATTGAAGATTTATCCTGCTGCCACCCACTCTTCTGATTTGGGATTCTTGCAAAATTATTTTTCTACTTAAGTTTTAGTCTCTGATTTCATGTTCATGACAGGTCCCTGCTGTTTTCTCTGGGCTCTGCTCAGGATTAAGGATGTTTCTGCACTGAAAATATATCAAAGTTGGAATTTCAGATGATGCATTTTTATTGTCTTTTTTGGACTTTATATACAGTTGGTTTAGCTTTGCCACAGTGTTGGAAAAGAAGCAGAATAAACCCTACAGTCATTTTTTATCTCTGAAGTACTATTGCAAAATATTCACTAGGGGATGAATGATAACTAACTACTTTTAAAAATATTTTGCTCGCAGAATATCCCAAACTGAGATTTTATATGCATACACACTTGAAATAGAACCTTAAACTGTAGTCTGTTTCTATGAGACCTGGAATTTTTCCTTAGAGGTTATTTTAAATATTTGTTTTGTTCACAGGAAATTCTGCAAAAAATATCTAGAACATCCCACACATTTCTTCCTTCTGGCCTTTTCCCCTCTAAAGAGTGATTTTATCTTTGTAAATCTATCTTTCAGCAAATTTACATTGGTTTGCTTTCAAGTTATATTTTTTGTGAAAATGAATATTGCCTTGGAAAATAATCATGAATGATCAAGGATTTTTTTAATTTAAAAAGATACTGTTCTTGTTGTTTTGTACATATTGGTTTTAAATTGTTTTTTCAGCTATGAGAAAATTCCTGGGGAAATATTGAACATGATTTGGTGCATTTCATGTAATGTGAAGCAGATATGCCTCAGCAGTGTTTGTGCTTTTGATGAACCACTGACATGCTTTTCAGCCGCTTAAAGAGCTAAGGAATAAAAGCAGTAATAAAAAGTTGGTTGATGAATCAGCCAGTCTGCACGTTAACTTGAGTCTGGAATGCCTATGTGAATTATATCTATTTTCCTCTCTCTCACCTTATAATTAAATGTTGCAGTAAGTTGATGTGAATATGAAAACCATGAAATTGGACATCATAGTGTGACTATAAATGCTGGAGTTGCAAGTTTATTTAAAATAATTAGTGAACTGTGAAAATATGGAATAGACAAAAAGCATTAGCAGGGGCCTGGAGTGAGCCCCAATTTGAGAAGGAGCGCAAAGGCATTGTAGCTCTCATGTCTAACCAGAATTCTGATTAAAAGGTGAGTGTTAACCTATCCTCCTCTGTTGTGTAAGAGAAAATGCAGGTGAACTGAAAGTTTGCACAAAGCACATGAAATCTGGACACAGTCCCACACACTGGCTGTTCTGCTTGGGGTGAAGTTGCCATAAGCTTGCTCTTTACAGATGCACCTGATTAGATTTTTTTTTTTTTTTTAAATCCTTCCACCACTATAATAAGTGGTTCAAGGAATGGGGCTGTCCAGCCTGTCAGGCACATGCAAGCTCTTTCATTCAGCTTGGATGCAATGCAAAAATGGCTGTCTGACACCAAAGCAGAAAGAAACATCTGTCCCTTCCTCCCAGTAAGCAATTATTTATGTGGTTGTGTACCCACTTCAAATTCCCTCAATGAACTGGTACACCAGACTGGGTTCTGTGCCAGAAAGACATGTTCTGCCTCCCTTTTCCAAACTATGCTGCCCTACAGCGGAATGTGGAAGGGAGAGAAGCAGTCCTTTCCTACCACGTTGCTATGTGCACTGGAAGAAATAGGGTCAGACAAAAGGCAAATGGGGAGACTGTTGTTCTGAGGACTTGTTTCAACTCTTCTCTGAACAATGTGGTTTCTGCTTTAATGCAGCAGCTTAGTAAACACAATGAGCACTGGTAAACTTTGGAATATGTCAGAGGATGAGAGCCTCACCTTCCTGTTATTTAGGCCCTGAGGGGTTTCTGGGAATGGGCTTAAAATCCAAGTTCCCAAAAAATGTAGGTTGCAAATGGTGAAATAAACAGTGGAAGAATAAAAAAATATTTTTGCTATCTGGTTATTTCCTGGTGTTAAGTCTTTGTTTTTCTATGCGAGAACCTTGGATAAACAGAGGATATACTGAAATTCTTCAGCTGATCACTGCAGTATATTTTAAGAACAGCCTCTGTTTATAAGCTATGCTAACTTGGACAGTTTCCTACAAGTAGGTAGCTACACACATATTTGTGAAGAAAAAAGAGTATCTTATAACGATGTAATATGAACAGACTGGTTTGGGTTTGGTTTGGCGGGGGAGGCCTTGGTGGTTTGTTTTGGTTTTCTTCAATGTTCATTCTCTCTTGTCTCTCTTCCACTGACCTGTTTCTCTTTGTTCAACATTTAAAAATTCTGGTGTTTCTTACTTTTTTTAGGAGGCCATTTAGAGTGTTTCTTTGTGCTAATTACACAGTAAGGGATGGTGAGAACATATCCCTTTCCTTCTGTTTTTGAGGTTTTAAATTTTTGTTTGTTTGCTTCAATTCAGGTTCCTCCTGTGAAAAGTGTGATTTTGAAACTGATGTATGTAAATGTCTTCATGAATTGAATTTGCAGCCTGGATGGATAAGAAGAAATGGTCAATCTGGCATGGGACCACTGTACTCTGACCACAACAGTAATGACAGTGGTAAGAATCCTCATGTTCTTTGAAGGAATCATGGGCTCTTAAAAGTTATGTAGTTCTCTATTTTATTTGCTTAATTTTACTAATTTCTTGGTAGTTCAACTGTATTCTGTCACCTGTTTTCTGAGCATTTTTGTCCAGGGTTTTAGGTGATTGTAATTATAATAACCCAGAATTCCAGAAAAAAAGACAACAAGACAAAAAACCAATTCTTATTATCATGGAGGAGCAAGTAATCGGTCACCAAGAGTCATGTCTATCTACCTGAGTGACTTTTACCTGTTTTGGAGATATCAGGTGACAATTTCAGTCCTGATGATTGCTACATTTAGACATGAATATTTGGTCCCACATTTTGAGATGTATTTTCATTTCTTCTTGGATTGGTGAATGCCCAGAATGTGTGTATCTATTATGTGTGGCTAATATTACTTCTCCAAATATTTTGAGAGAAGATGACTCTGGATCTGGGAATGGGAAGAGCTTTGATAGTCTGTTTGAGCCAGTTCCTCTCTAAATCTTGTTACAATTCCATTTTGCATCAAAGACTGTCCCTCAACTAAGTAATTAATTGTCCCTCTCCTCAGACAAAATATGTCCTTTATATTTGTCCAATTGTCAAGTTAACCCTGCTTTCCAAAACCTGGCTTCTTCCTTCTGTCATACATGACATTCTTCAAACCTTTTAGCTAACTTCAGCCAACTTCTTTAGCTGCAGTAAGCCTTCTTGCACTTTCCTTGTAAGAAAGCAAGGAAGAAGGGAAAGAATTTGATGGGGATCTCTAATCTCACAGTAAAGATGTGAGCTGGTTGAAGTAATCACCCCAAACTGTTTAGTTCTCTTCTCTATATTTTCCATTACTCTTTCCCTTTCTCCCCACCCCCACCCTCTCACCTCTCCTGTGCACAAGCAGTGCTGCAGCAGCCTTCAGAGCAAGCACCCGAAGGCAGGCATGCAGTGTTGGAGAATGTAAAAGAATATAACCTTGTGTGGGACTAATGTGTCATTGTGAGACTGATTTAGCCTAGGTGTTTTTCACCTCGCTCCCAAACTGTGATTATCTTGGAGTGTGGAAATCTGTACTGTTCTGAAGCAAGCAGGACCTCCTACACATTATCTAAGCTACCAAACAGGTAGAAGTTCCATATAATGACTAATGTGAATTGGTGGTTTAAAGGTGAATGCATGGAAAATTTGATTAGAAATCAGCAAAATAAAAATGGCATGGAACTTCAAAATTTTTTCATAGAAAATTCATCAAAAAAATGCCACTCCACTTTTTCCTGCAAATTCTCATTCCACAGCTGACAATTTTTGTGATGTTCTGTAATTAGGAAAATTTATCCATGTGATGTGCTTCTAAAAACCTCATTTTTTGCTTGTGTGTAGCATACAAGCACATCCTGCCATGTGTACTATGCTTCTGAAAATAAGGCTGCTCTTAAATAAATGTTAATTTAAACTGACATTAGCACAAAAATTCAGGTAACTACCAAACCTTTTTCAAAAACACAAGTTTTATTTCAAGTATGTAAGTTGTGAAACACTTAATCCTTAAAATAATAAAAGCTCTTCTCATCAAGAAGCAGATAAAAGACAAATACCACGGGATAAAAATATAGCAAACTTTTGGCTAGAATAAAAAATTAATTAACCAGGCAACAGTCTTGCTCTAGTTGAAGTTTCTAGGGTTTGTTCTTGATTGGTAGTATACCATCAGGATGCAGCAAAGATCTGAAAAATATTCTTGCTTATAAGTAATAAAAAAGGTTAGTCTTATCTTGCAAAGAACTGGTGGGGAGGGGAAACTTATGCAGACAGCCAAATCCAGCAAAACATTGAGAACCATCAAGTTCCAGTGTGTGTTACAGAGCATGCAAGCTGGTCAGTCCCCTGCATATTCCCATAGACTTATTTTGGGTGCTCAGTCACCATTGTACCTGCCAGGTCTGAATTGTGCGGTAGCCATATTAATCTAAGGTATTTTGATCAGATAACAGAAAGCTTGAATACTTGTACCTATTCAGGTTTTTTGAGAGGATATGTACTCAGATCTGTGAACTGAATGGCTAAGGAGATTTAAATGTATTTGGTTATTTCAGTTTTCTACCTGGAGAATGGCTAAACTGTACTTTCATTTTCTGAATGGTGGTTTTAATTGCCTAGGAAATATTTATCTCCTTATGGCAGCTATTCACATTTTCCCACTGCCAGTGACTCAGTGGACTGTGTAATCAGTTTTATGTTGGTTCCTGCTTAAAGAGCAGAAATTATACTGTATGGTGACTATTGAGCAGAGTATGGTCTATGGCAGAGTATTAAAGGGAAGAGTTCCTGCCATCAGGATAAGTAATTGCACACACATTAGCAGAAGAGCAAAGATCACTTGGTAGATGCAACTCCTTTGAAGATTTATGTAATCATTTACTAGAGCCCAACATTATTTTTTAGCTCTGTCTTTTCTCATGGTTCTTATTTTCACTGAACAGACCAGTGACAACCACTTTAAAAAAAACCCAGAACAACAAAATACAACCTGTTTTTACTAATTGAAATCTGTTATCTATGCAGAGGTTTAAGGTAAAATCACTGTTCAAAGAAATTTTAAAATTTCTATTTCTGCCCCATCTGTGTAAGACTTAAAATTCCTGTGTCAGGTGAAATCTGACCTTGTTTATGACTCTTAGATACATTTATCTTTAGGGAACTCAAAGAAAAAATTCCAAAATTTTATGGAAGTTAAAAACCAGTGAAACAGGTTGGAGTCTGGGATAGGGCCCTGCTGAGGCACCAAGCCGTCTGTTGCAGCTGGCAGGCTCTGAAAGTGCTGCCAGAGCAGTCATGAAAGGCCTAAAACCTAGGAGGAACATGGCCACTGCTCTGGTAGCAGGCTGCAAAACGCTTCTCTGTGGGGGAATGCTCAGCTGGCTCCAGCACTGAGCTAGTCTTATGGTCCTTTGTCAGTGACTTTCCCCTTGCACACAAAGATGAGAGGTCAGGTTGGATAGTTTCATAAATGGAATATTTAGATGTTCCTACATATCCTCTGATATTTGGTTTCTGTAGTATTATTTTTAGGACTCTTTCTTTTATTCCTTCAGTCCAACTTGGCTTTTTTCTCCTTCAACTTCCTCCTTTCATTTACATGTTAATGTCAGAGGGCATTGGTTTACCTGACATTGCTCGAAGTTTGGGAAGGAGGAGAGAGGGAATGGAATTAAGCAAAAATAAAAATAGGTTAAGCTTTTTTTTCTTCTCCCTTGCATAACTTAACATATAACATCTCTGAAATCTTCATGTTCAGGAAGAGCCAAATTTTGACTAGCAGTACTCGATATCTTAAAATAGGGTGGTCACCTTCCATCTTTTAGAAGATCTGAAAAAATATTGTCAGGAAGAGACAAAATCAGGTAAAAGGCATAGCAACAACCATATTTCACTGACTCTTGTTGAGCTGTTACACTTTCAAGTAAAGCCAAGCTTTAATTTGGACTTGTTTTGTAAATAGAAAGATAGTGGTATCTTTAATGGTAGTGTGGAGATTCTGAAGACAACCCTTTATACTGGGAGTGTGTACGGGGATACTACAATCTCCTCTCTGCAGTGAGGCAATTTTCTGAGCAGCCAAAAAATAGACCTATGTCCTGTGGAACAGAGGAACACCATAGCCTCCTCTCCCATCTTCCACCACCTCCTTAAAGACTTGAACTGTTTTAATAAATCTATTGTTGGTCACAACAGTTTGTTCTTTAGGCATGAGATCTATTCAGTAATTGGAGTTCAAGCTCTTCGATCAGCTTGCTGAGTTAATCTTTCTTTGTCCCAAAATTTTGCACCTATTAATTGAATATTGAAGCCATCAGCACATGAAACATTTTGGAACCCTACTTGAAATTTCAGCAGGAATGTGGAGTAATACTATGTCAGTTGTGGAGTAATATTATGTCAATATGCAATATGAACAAAAGCTTGGCGCACAATGGCTGAAAGTGTGATATGAATCTTTTCTGGGGAAAAACTTATAGTTGGCTTTTTCGTTATTAAGTCATACCTGTATGTGTGCCTCTTCTTGTTTTACTTTTATAATTTATATAACTTTTCTCCAAGCTTCTAAGATTTTTTTTTATTCCTTTTAATAGCTTATTTCCTCTCATTGTCCTCTGAAATGAAATCCTCTTCTGCAACTTTAAGGACCAACGTTTTCCTTCCAACTGACGAACACCACCTTTGCCAGGTATTTTGATCCATAGTATGTATTTCAATGTTTGTCATAGTACTTCCCTGGAATAATCAGACCTTTTTTGTCCTAGATTAAGTTTCATTATTGGATCAGTCAAATGAGTGGAACATTGATGGTGGGGCTTCAAAAGCACTCTGAAGATACTGTTACAAATATCTGGCAAGCTTCAGGAGAACTGCAAAATCAGTGGAAAGCAAGTACCATCACAATCAATAGCACTGAAAAATATGAGGTTGGTAAATTGAGGGGACTGTAAATTGCAGTTGTTAAATGGTTTATAAATTGTGGGGTTTTTAATAACTCAGAACTAAATATTTTGTAAATGGAAAGCATCATGAGGTGGAAGAGAGAAAAGCCATTTGGAATTTCATAGTTGGCATTAACAAATACTGCTTGTTCTTATCTCTTGGTGGTGTTAAAACTAATGCCAAATCTCACTTAAACTGTGCACGTGTCTTAAAGAAAACAATCAGTCTCATTGCATCGTAAATTGTCCACCTGCCCGTAGACGTGATATACTTGGGATCTTAACTTTCAATATGGTATTCCCTTAGCCTCAATCTAACTGTACCGATGAACACGAAGTTTAATTTACATAGGAAATACCATTCTATACTTTGAGATACTGTTCTATAGGGATGCTCCAGGTGACAAACACTGTACTTAACTATTCATTGTACCTTTGAGCCTTTGTCACAGAACACATGCATATGGTTTTATTTTGCTCATAGCTGCTGAAAAACAATGCAAGTCTCAGGCTATTTAAATGTTTTTACATGTGCATTTACACAAAATATTAAAACAGTAAATGTAACTTCAGGCTATAATATTGTGGATGATGTATACTCACTGTTATGCATAATACTGGAGGGAAAGTGGGGAAGAGAAGAAAATCGGAGGCATTTCCTCCTACAACAGTTACTGTGAAGAGTTGATTAGCATACAAACCTGAAGGCATGAGAACACAACCTCATTTGAATAAACCATATGGGTAACACAGTTACTTGACTTGCGGAGGTAACATTGTGCTAAAGCATCCAAGATCTTGATTTTTGCAGTAATACTTGTGTGCTCAACCATGACTGAGAATGTATGTTAAAAAATACCTGTACCTAACTCAACACAAGTATCAATGTTGTTACTTGTCAATAACTTACTTCTACTTGATATTAGCATATGTATAGCAATCCAACATTGTACCAGAAGGGTTTACTTCTGGATTTAGTTCTTCATCCTTCATATTGTTTAGAAAATTGAGTGAGCCTGCGAATGGTTAATATACATGGCATCTTCTTCCTCTAAATTGCTGGATCCAAATCCTAATTAGATTATTGCTTGCAAACCTTGTTATCCTTTGGCCTCTATAAAGTTAAGTGATGGGCAAAGTCCAGCTTTCAAGAGTTATGTGTCAAACTTACAGCAGTAATCATTACAATTGGGTAAAGAAACGTAGCTGGG
Source organism: Morus bassanus (assembly GCA_031468815.1). Classification (NCBI taxonomy): domain Eukaryota; kingdom Metazoa; phylum Chordata; class Aves; order Suliformes; family Sulidae; genus Morus; species Morus bassanus. The sequence goes on along the minus strand of CM062567.1, from coordinate 22,263,254 downwards.
CACCTCACCAAACCTAGAGCGTGAAGCTGAGCAAACTTTCTTCTACTGTTGCATGTTTTTCCTCCAGTGCCACCTTGCAAGATGCTGGTCATACAAGTGAATGCAATTCGTTTGCCCTTTTGCACTTGTTCTTTTGATGTGACAAGACCTTTAGCCTACAGGTCTACCTGTGGCATTTTTCAAGATAAAATGTTGATGGTTAAAGTTTCTATGGAAAAAAATGGACAGGAAAAATACTTTTTTTGGGGTGTGGAAGACTCTTTGAAATAGGGTGCTTGAGTATTTTTGTCAATTTTGCAGGCACACTTGAAGTGAGATTTTAATTAAAATCACCCTTTGCCTATTTTCTTTACTCAATTTGATGTTGACTATGTCTCTTCCTACTTAATTAAGAATATTTTTATATTTTTTTTATGGGATAGGGGATTTGGTTTTGGCTTTCAGAAATCTCCACCTATAGGGAATTCTGAAATACAAAGATTACTACTGCTTTAATTACTCAACACACAAGCTCAATATGTCTGTTTTGCTGGGTTTTGAAGAACTGTGTTGTGGTTTGCTCTCCTAAATTACCTTCCCCCTGTTCTGTTGAGCACAAATTTCTGACTCCCAGACTTCATTAAGGGAAATAGTTCTGGACTTGGGGTTCGCTTTTGTCTTCATGCTTGATTCCTGTGTTTTACCTTGGGCTTCGCTGCTGCACTGGGAATCTGTTCCTGTGTCTGCACCTGTGGGGGAAGCCCAGCCTGTGTTATATCCCACCTCCATTCCCGCTACAGCTTTCTTTACCACTAATGGAGCTGCAATGTTAATTTGTTCTGACGGCCATAGATATTCCATATTTAGGCAGCACATGTTAATTATAGTTATGAGCAAATTGTGTCATTAAGTGTCATTTTCGTTACAGATTTTTGGACTGAAGGAGTTCTAGACTTTGTGTGAGAGGGAAAACTGAACAATTTCTTGCTCAGATATATGTGGATGGGAGTCAGTTTGGTTATTATTGGACTGAACTCCTCAGGGGAGGGCAGATGCATATCTGTGCCAGGTAAAACCCAGGTAAACTTTTTTTAGACTCGAGGTCAGCTGGAGGCATCTAGCATGATTTTCTGTCATCTGGACATGGGGAAGTTAAGACACAATGAAGAAAAAGTAGAAGTGACACTTTTCTAGAGAGATGGGTTCAGAGTTGCAGCACTGACTCTGCTCCTAGTTTAGTCATTAGTAAACCTTTCATAGACTTCAGGGCATCTGACTCCCCTCCTGTAGTCAAACACTTTTAAATAGAAATAGCTCTTTTCTTTTATCATTGGAGAAACTTCCCTGCGTGTTCAGAATACCAGGAAGTGCTGCATGTCTACAACATCAGTCAGCAGGGAGCTCTTTGTAGAGACATTGGTAACATGCATTTAAAGCAAGCCTCTTTGAATCGATGCTTTTTATTATATTGACCAAGTAAACAAACTGTTCATGAGTTTTGAGGAAACGTGTTTTTAATTTCTTTGTGTGCTCCAATGGAATATGAACTTGAAACCACCTCTGATTTTGCACCAGCAAAGTGAGGTAGCACCTCTTTAGCATTGTCTAAATCACTTTGTCTGACTTAAAAATAAAATCTGATGGTGAAACCCTAACTGCAAGACATATATAAACATATATTATAAATTAAGTTATTAATAACTAGATTTTGACTTCAAACAAAAAATCACTGTGAAAAGGTCAACTATTTGTCAAATCCTTGATATTAAATAATATTTATTGTGTTTCTAATTACAAAATGGTGCACTGGATTATTTTAGAACCTTATTTGAAACCATGTAATCATAGAAATGAATACACTACTTGTCCTTCTACAGGTGATGTCACCAAAGTATGCATTAACTATAAATGTTGTTGCAGCAACATTCAACAATTCAAAATATTGTTTTCTGAAACAAAACAAATGAACAAATTTCCAAGGTAGTGCATTTCAGACTATAAATATATTACTGAATGTGATACAGTGCCATTAATATTTAGTGTGATGTAGGTATTCTTTCCAAGTAGACATCAACATGAAATAAAACAAATATTATATCAAAAGAATTTAAAAACAAAAAAACAAAAAAACAAAAAAACAAAACCAAAACAAACTTATATCAGGATTAACTCTTTTCCTCCAAAATATCTGGATTTCAATGAACTGTATTCTTTCCACTGTGCTATAGCTGATCAGGGAAGTATGAACTCACAGGGTGACATCATTTCTTAACAATACTATATTAGAAAATGCAGTTGTCCATGTGTCTGACAACAATGGTCTTCATGAAATATTTGCCAGAGTAAGTGGTTACTGGCCATCCTTCTCTCTGCTGCGTTAAAAAAAAAAAACAAAACAAACAACATATAAATATATACATATATATAAAAATAATCTAGACATGGATTTCTCACTGGTGATATGGCAGATAACAATACACCCCTCTCTGGTTGCATAATGCCAGGATAATTTTACTTTACAGGCTGCCACACTTCTTGTGCAGGTCAACTACATCTTAGGAAAAACAAATAAACAAAACCCCCAAACTCCACTCCCCAAAAACCCCCAACTCATAACATGATGGTCATATCCTTGGCTGAGTTGTGTCATCTTATAGAGTGGAATACTGTACTCTTGATGATAATTTATAGGATAAATGCAGCTTTTCTGCTACAATCTGTTAAACTATGCACAAAATTGCCCCTGAACTCTAAAACTAATATTTGAAAACTTATTATCTAGCTGACACTGTACATTCACTATTAAAAGCTAGAATGTACCTGTAGGTAGATTGTGCTTCCAGGACTCTGGAAAAGCCTGGAGCTGTAACATCCCAAGATATGGCTAGGGAATAATTTAAGGAATGTTATTCATATGATTGATTTGTTGGATTGTGTTGATTGGTGTGTGTTTTGTTGGGTTTTCCCAAAAAACTGTGGTTGATCAGTCCCCTTCTACATCACTGCAGAAAAACTGTGGTAGTCTCTACATTTATAAATATAGATTGAAATATGCCCTTAAGATGGAAATGTAAAATATTTGTAACTTCTTGTGTATAGAAGACTTTGCCAGGAGAAAAAAAAAAAATCACTGTTGTAACGTTAGAGCAGAATAATAGTTGACCAAGTACTCCTCAAGGTTTGTTTTGGCTAAAAGCTTGGTGAAAGGCCACTGACTAATGGTATTTGTTGCTCTGACTTTGCTCCAGGTCTTTGATAAATTCTGAAAACAACCAGAAAAGGTTCATATTTTCATTCTCTGATGGAATAATGGTTTGATAAAACAAAAATCCTTTGTATTTCTTAACTGTTGTGATCCTTGCTTAGACTTTAATGTATTTTGTTGTGGTTTTCAGATCTTTCTTGTTAAATGCTACTTCATTCTTGAGTTAGATGATTAGACTATATATCTGTGCTGACAAGCCACAGATATGTGAAAAAACAGAATGGTAATACTCCAGAATTAAGTTCATGATTAGTTCTCATACTTCTAATAGAAAATCTATGGACTAGACTGGCATGTCCTGGAAGGTTTTTTCTCTTGTCTGTGACACTAGTGAATGCCATTTTTTGTTGATTTGCTGTTAATCTCTGCAGGTTATCTTTTGGGGGATGGTGGAGACTGAGAGACAAGATGAAACTGTTGCCATTGATGATATTACTTTCAGTGGAGGATGTTCTCTGGCATGTGGTAAGAATACCCGTTTTTCAGGAGATGGATAATTTTACTTTGTCTTTCCCTTGGAATACAAGAGAAAACACAAAGCAAAGCCTTTTGGTATTCAAAGGCTTTCTTAACTCCATATATGTTTTCATCTGGCTCATTTTCGTTCCTCTAAACCATCATCTGCCTTATCACATCTAAACACAGTTACAAAGAATGACAATAAATATGTTAAGAAATCTGGTACAGTATAAATGTAGCTTCCTGCGGCTGGGAAAGCACTAAAGTCTCAGCAGGCAGAAAAGATCTACTTGTTTTGGCCAAAGAACTTGATGTGTTCAGCTAGCTCAGGAAAAGCTTTGGAGCTGACTTTAGGGAGATTCCCAAGGCACTTGTGCGTATTCTTATATGCGTAAGGGTTCTGATCCTTAGCTGTGTAGTGGGGTTATTTTGTTCCACTCTGCTACATGCAAAGAATTGTAATGTCAGGCTAGTCAGCTCAGCAGCCAGACTGTTCCTGCATGTTGGGATTCTTTAGCAAAACATTTGTTATTTCTCTTTTCCACCCAATGTATTTTCAGTGGAAAGGAATACTACCCCTCCTAGCATAAATTAGATTGCTTGCTGCTCTGTATTACACAAGAAGATTGCACTGTGGCACCTATGTTGCATCCTTAGGTGAGGACAGTCCTGATTCAAAGCACCTCCTTTGTTTTCCTGTCTCTGAGTCATAGCACAGGCACTGAGGGTTCGGCCTTTAAATTTAACTTGAGGTATGAAATGCAGTGTTTGACACAGACCAAGCTAGGTTACATGATTGGGTTTGTGTACTGTGGTCTAAAATAAACCTCTCTAGATTTTCCAGTAGGAAAAACTATTGAAAATAGATGCACATGGTTATTAACGTATTAGAGTGCTGAGCAATTGTAGGCAGATCACAGTAAGAGCAAGATACAAATCCTAATAGGCAGGCATACGTATTTATTTCAAAGGGGATCTATATTGGGGAAAAGAAGTTTCACGTAACTAAACTTGGTCACGTAAGCCTCTCCATGTCTCTACTTTCTTACAGTGGAGACATATAGAAGCAAATGTTATATAAATATTTTCGTGCCGGGGCCTATCTTGCTTTTCTGTTTTGTAGCGGTTTTCTGTCAGTACTGCTTAAATGAGCAGGGATGCTAATTTAAAACTGTGCGCATGCTTGTCCACGAAATCAGGTAAGTTTACAACGTGCTTTCTTTGAAAAAATGGATTTGAAACTGACAATGAAAAGATGACAGATGTGTGGTTCTCCCAACTTCTTTCTGTTCCTTGGAGGATTTCTGCAGATGAAAGATGAAAGGGCAGGTTTAAAATGGAAAAAATGCATTGCTATATTCTAGCAACCTATATAATTGCTTAACCAGTTCCTGCAGGAGAATATAAATCTCTCTGTACAAATATATTGGTTTTTTTCATAAACAAAGTGCTTCTAAAGCAAACAAAAATGAAAAAAAATCAGCTATGGAGATGAAATACTGCCTCAAAGAGATGAAAAAATTAAAAATTGAAACAGAAACAAGGTGTAGTCACCAGAATTTATAAATCTAGGTGTTAAGCTTACCTTACATGGCAGCTGTTGAAGTATATAGTGTGGTATACAGACTGAGCTGCAGCACTGTTAAGTACCTCAGGTATATTCTAATAAGAGCCAGTTCTTATCCTGTGTTTTCACATTAGGAAAAGTCAGCTTCATTAGGTGACATCTAAATTGCTTACAGCAGCCAAAAACAGGGTCAAAGGATCTTAATTTTCTCTCTGAAAGAGGAATTTTACTGCTGAACATTTTCCAATAATTAAAACAAAAGGTCAGATTAATGGTTGTTTGAATTTGAAATCGTTTTTTCTCTAGTCTTTATGGAATGTCTGGATAAGAAGACTTTAAATGAAGACAACTTTAATTGCATGAAATCTGTAGTTAAAAATTGCATTTTTAATGTACCCTTCAGGATTTTCAATCCCAATGTAAACACACATAAGAAATGACCTGTGTATTTGTAATCATTAGTATGACCGTGCTTTCAGGGTCAAGAGGAAAATAGCTTAAGTATTTGTCATTTCAGAAGTTTCTTGATACAGACTGTGATGGCTAAATAAAAATATCATTTCATTAAATTTTAGGTTTTGTCTTCCCTTCTCTTCCTCCCCTGTCTCCCAAACTGCCCCCTTCAGTTTCTTGTCCAGTTCTGCTAGATAGTAGACTTCAAAAATTTAAAAAAAAAAACAACCAAACCCCTTTCTTGAATATAGCAATTTAAGATCCTCTACAGTTTGTAGTTCTCCCAACAACTGCCAAATTGTTCCCCTTATCACTTAAAACCCCCACAGCTTTTGATTTTACAATTGCATATGTACTGCAGAAAAAATATTTTAGCTGTCAAATAGTAAACATTAAAGTTATGCTCTAAAACATAGGGAATACAAAATCTCCTTTAATTATACCTTTAGTAGAACTTTTATTCAAAGGGTTCATATTCTTACCCAAGTGTCTGATTGCCCTGCAGAACTCCCTCTTGACTCCTGAGGAATTATATGTGTGAAGAACTCTATTAAGGTTATCATTTTGATCTTGCCATAGGATGAAAGCAAAGACCCCCAAGGCATGAAAGTGGAATGCTTTAAGGGAGAATGAGGTTTGTCCTTAAGTCACTTGTAATGCAAAAGTGGTATACCTTCTCTGCAAAGCTAGGTTGTCTTTTTTTTTTTTCTGGAAAACTGGAGTAATTATATATGTAATACTTATAATGTAGAAATTTTGACAAAAATCCAGTATCAATACTTCAGCTGAAGAAATTCTCAAACTTAATTCCTTAGTTCTAATAATGAAAAGATGGAGCCTTTAATATCACATATGCAGAACCAGATGCAGGGTCTTTCAGATGAACTGCTACAGGAATGGGAGTCAGAAAATCCAAAATACTAATCTTAATGTTGTCTGACATGCTGCAAAATTAGGAGCTGGAAAATGGGTATTTTGTCAAAAGAGACTGAGATTATTGTCAAAACAAACAACCTCAGAAATATTTACAACTAAATTAAACAAATGCAGAATGAATCAAAATGTTTTGTTTCAATGATTAAAATGTGTTTAAAGAAGAGCTTGATTCCTTTTGAGTGTATCTGCAACTTTTTTCAAATGTTGAAAATTGACAAAATCCATCCTTTTCTAGACTGTTCTAGAATTTTGCATTTTCCATGGGAAGTACGTTTTCCACAAGCTCTTCTCACTTAATACACATGGTTTGAAAAAAGTGCACATGTTTATGCAACACTAGAACAAGGAAGAAATGAGAGATTTGTAGCATCAGCTGGACAGGACATTTCACTGAGATGTCAGTCATGTGAATAACACAATAACTCTGAGATGCTGCACACAGTAATGTCTATGTATACTGACATAAAATTGTTTCCTCTGTACAGTTAGAATCTTCATGTTTTCTCTGAGATACCCTGACTGCTATTTAAATCTGTCTTAACCAGAAGATTGTCTTTCTCCTGCAATAATATTAAGAAATGGAACTTCCATTATCATAGTGCAATCCTGCTTAAAATCATTACTTTCTTTCTGTAGCCATTATTAATTACACAAAATTTAGCAACTATGATCTGGCATTTCAAACTTCATAGAATCATAGAACATTTCAGGTTGGAAGGTTTAAAGATCATCCAGTACAACCCCACTGACATGGGCAGGGACATCTTGCACTAGATCAGGTTGCTCAAAGCCCTGTCCAACCTGACCTTGAATACTTCCAATGGTGGGGCATCCACAATTCCTCTGGGCAACCTGTTCCAGTGTCTCACCACCATTATCGTAAAAATATTTGCCTTATATGCAATCTAAATCTATGCTCTTTCAGTTTAAAACCATTGCCTCTGTCCTGTCACTACAGACCTTGGTTAAAAAGTCTCTCTCCATCTTTCTTATAAGCCCCCTTTAAGTATTGAAAGGCCACAAGGTCTCCCCAAAGACTTCTCTTCTCCAGGCTGAACAACTCCAACTCTCTCAGCCTTTTTTCATAGGAGAGGTGTTTCAGACCTCTGGTCGTTTTCGTGGTCCTCCTTTGGACCTGCCGTAATAGGTCTATGTCTTTTCTTATTCCCAGGACCCCAGACCTAGATGCAGTACTCCAGGTGGGGTCTCGGAAGAGCAGAGTAGAGGGGCAGAATCATCTCCATAAACCTGCTCGCCACGCTTCTTTTGATACAGCCCAGGATGTGATTGCCTTTCTAGGCTGTAAGTGCACGTTGCTGGCTCATGTCCAATTTTTCATTGACTAATATCCCCAAGTCCTTCTCTGCAGGGCTGTTCCTGATCAGTTAATCTCCCAGTCTGTACTGATAGTGGTGATTGCCCTGATCCAGATGCAAGACACTGAACTTGCCCTTGTTGAACTTCATGAGGTTTACACAGGCCCACTCCTCAAGCCTGTTAAGGTCCCTCTGGATAGCATTGCTTCCCTCTAGTGTATCAACTACACCACTTGGCTTGGTGTTGTCTGCAAACTTGCTGAGGGTACACTCAATCTCACTATCTACATTGTAATGAAGATATTTAATAGTATTGGTCCCTGTACGGACCCTTGAGGGAAACCACTTGCTATTGGTTCCCAAATGGACATTGAGCCATTGACTGTAACTCTTTGGACATAGCTATCCAGCCAATTCCTTATCCACCTCACAGTCCATCCGTATGTCTCCAATTTAGAGGTAAGAATCTTGTCGGGGACCATATCAAAGGCCTTCTAGAAGTCCAGGTAGATGACATCCATAGCTCTTCCCTTGTCCGCTGATGCAGTCACTTCATTGTAGAAGGCCACTAGATTAGCCAGGCATGATTTGCCCTTAAAAAGTTCTTGAAAATATGTCGCAATGTATTCAGAAAATTTTTGGTTCTAAAAAGAAGCATTCTGTTGCAAGTATTAGGGAGATGCTGTTGAGTTTAACCTCTCAGTTAGAAGTGATTTTTCTGTAGCTATCATCTAGAAAAGTAAATAGGTATTTCTTGTTATGACATATCATTTTTTATGTTTCCTGGCAACTCTCCCTGCGGAAGTGAATTCATGAAGGTTGCAACAACTGGCTAACATAAATAGCACTCTATTGCTCTGAAAGAAGCATCTGTCTTTAGGGAATGATTTTTTAAAATGGTATCATTAAAGATGGCAGCCTGAAATACTAGATAGCACTCAGTGGTACACAACGCTTATGAAGTAACCAGAGGCAAAAATGCTGTCAAGTAGTTTAATAAGCATATGTTTCTAATGGGAAGTAGTCTCATAAATAATGACTTCTTAAGAAGTTAAGTGATTGTTTTTCTTGTCTTTTAGCACCGCAGACTTCCAGTTTTGAGCTTACAATGTGTGAGTGGCATTCAGATCAGCCAGCTGAGCCTGCTATGTGGGCACAACTGCAAAGTGGGCAGAAGATTGACTCCTGTTCCTTCCTGAAAGATTGGAGCAACAATACTGAAGGTGGGAAATTTAAGTTAATGCAAAATTACTAGCTGTCATTAAGAATATGGTGCTTTTTAAGACAAGGTGGTGACCCAATGTAGAAACAGAACAAAAACATGAAAAGTAATTGCATGTATTTTGTACTTAAATTAACATTTGTTTTGACCATTAAGTAAGGGTGCTGTGAACACACATGGTGTTAAAGCATGAAAGATTTTAATGTAAGAATTCCCATATAATCTAACAATTGATTTATTCTCCAGTTAAGTCTTTGTATTAGATATATGCAACAATTTGGTGAAATTAAATTAAATCCATCTAAGCCCACAGCCCTTTTGTGTGTTTTTTTCTGGTTTGTTTTGGTTTTGACACTTGGTAGTTTTACATGTGTAGTACTACTACATTTGAGAATACAGTCAGGAATTTCACTTTAAACCTTTAATTAGGGGAGCTGTAGAGAAACATTTATTATACAAAATAGTTTATTAATCCTAAACACAATAAAATTTATCCAGTTGCCATTTTCAGAAGTAAAGAGCAGCACTCATTTTTGAAGTCACTGTTCAGTGCTTGTCTATGGGTTTATGGGAAAGGTTTTTGGAAGCTTAATGGATATAAATGTCTAAGTGTTGTAATGTGAAATGGAATCACCTTGGCAGCTAAGTGTTTGGCTTGTCTACTGAGAATGCCTTCAAAGGGGTTAAGTAGCACTAGTTGTAATAGTATAATTTGTGATGTAGCTTTGAAGAATTTGTAGCGTGGAGGTTACTGCTTGAACTTTGAGCCCACAGAAATGGAGAACATCTCATTGATAGCAGCAGAATGAATGCTTAGATATTGTTTTCATTTTAAAAAGATTTTTAAAATAAATTTTAGCATGCATTTCAACACACTTTAGTAACTATAAGTCAAATTATAATGGAATAACAAGCAAAAGTGCTTGAGTGTATACAGTCAGTTAAGACAATTTTTGCATGTTAACTTATGTACAACAGAGAACATATAGACTAGTAAAGCAGACTTTTTTCTCATCTTTAAAAAAAAAAGAGAAAGAAAGAAAAGATGTCACACCACCTTTCAATTTCCACTGGGATATCTAACAAAAATGAGTCTTTTAATTTGATTTTTTTTTAAACACCTCCATGAAAATTGTTGTATCAGTGCCACACCTTAACATGATACCTCAGGGGCTAGTAATGGGTATGAATTTCTCTTTTACGGCAATATTGTGCTAACAGAAAAGATACTCAAATTCTGTAAGTGGCTTTTACAGGCCCAGATCACAAACAATGTCTATTGAAACAGAACACATTTTAAAATACCTGTTTTATAGGTGCTTGGATATTATTGTACAGGTATGCACAGGTAGCTGAGCAGGCTGAACATATAACACAAACAACTGCTTGGGGACATTCTCTGTGTTTCCACGTCATAAAGGAAAAAAGAAAATGTGAGAAGAAATGTGTCAAAACAACACACAGAATTTAATTCATCATTAACATTGGAAAGTATTGAAAAATATGAACTCTGATTGCTCAAGTCTCAATACGTTCAGTATTTCTATTCATGCAGATTTGTTGAGGCATAAATGAAGAGGTTGAATATTAACTAAAATTCTGAAAACCAAAGAAATGATATTCAAACTGCAAAAACGCCATGCTTGAGGGCCCAAACTTACAATGCAAATAGAGCTTGACTAGGCTTTACTTTCTGATTTTGATCAAAGCTTTCACTACTATAAATAGAAGAGAGGTAAGAAACTAAATTATAAAGCAGAGGTCTAGACAATTATATTTATAAAGAAAGGATTGCTTATAGGCTTTGAATAATCCTCCTTTCCTGGTATTCTTAAATTTAATAAAATACTTTCTGTCCTTGGCAGACTTTTTCCCTTTGTTCTTTTATTGCTTCTTTTCTCCAGTGTTGTATTGCAGGCACTTTATAACTTTTCCTCTTAATTTCTCTAGTGCCAAAAGTCCTTACAGAGGTTTTATATTCTTCTGCAATACTGTTCAGAAAATACTTTTTTGTTGCTGTTTTCTTTACTGATATTTCCAGCATGCTATGTAGTTTCCATAGTTCATTCTTCTTACATTGGATAAATCTAGTTTCCTACATCTGGGGTAACACTTCTTTAATAAGAAATTAATGAAACCATTTCTCTGCACAATAAAAATAAAGATTATGAGATGCATAAAGAAATCAAAGGAAGTGCCACAGCTTTTAAACCCAACGTTTTGGATAACTAATGATAAAAATCCTTCAAGTTTAAACATGAAAAACCAGCTAAATCATTACATTGTGGGATTCTGTTACCTTACTCTTCCTTCTCTTTCTTTTTTTTATTCAAGATTTCCTCCATGACTTGGGAGGTCATGAAAATTCATCTTCAAAGAGTAGAAAAATGGCAGTTCAGATTTGAGCTCTTCTTTCCTCAAAACGGTTGTGTGGGAAGGTTGCAGAGGATTGTTTCAGAGACTGATCAGTTCTCTGCTGGGGAAGAGAAATTGCCAGAAAAGGAAAGGTCGTACTCTGTGGCTCAGTTTTAACTGAAAGCTCAGTTACTCTAAAACTAGTAGCGTAGAGTCAAAGTCATGTAGTTTAAATTAAAAAAACATGGATTAAAGCAGAAGGAGTGACAAAAGATTTGAGTCAGAAAATGGTTAAGGTGGAGCAAAGAAGCTAAATATTTTATAGGCTTTGAGTTTTCAGCATAGCAGGATACAGGCAGGTTCACTACCCCACCCTAGCTCTAAGAAGACACTGGGCCACCTCAGCAGTAAGTTGTAAGCTTTGCTTCTAGTTGGGCTCCATTGCAGTCAGTGGCTGATCTTCCATAGGACTCCAAGATTTTGCTTACGACAGACAAAATTTTTCTTCAAAACTGAAAGAAATAAGACCATCTATCTAAAACTTGATTAAGCAGCCACATGGGGAAAATATAAGGCTTTATGGAAAGATATAAAAGGCTTTATGGAAAGAAAGTCACCAAGGGGAGCTGCTCCGGAGCCAGCCCAATCTGCAGCGGATCAGCAAATCTTGGCACACAGGGGTTTCCTGAGGCAGGGGAGCACCAGGGCAGCAAAGAGACCCACCAGAAACTGGCAGCTCTCGCAGGAGACACTGACGAGGTGAGGGTGTTGCCAAAGCAACAGCGGCCCCTCTCATGCCTATAAAAAGCAGCCTAGGAAGCGCTAGCAACCAGGAGTGCTGTGAACAGAGTGTGGTGCATCAGTCAGGGCATGGCTTGTCAGTTCGCATGGAAGAGAGCACAGGAAGGGCGTAGTTACCGTACCAGCCCAAGAGGCGAGTTCATTCAGTAGTCATCATCCTTTCAGTAGCAACTTAGCTATGGTATCCACCCAGTGGAAAGCTATGCCCTCTGCACTCACCAGAATGGACGTGGCAACCCAGACAGAGTTCCCACAAAAACATGCAGCCAATCCAGGCCTCAGGCTGCAGGGAGTGCCAGAGCCTTTCACTGGTAGTGGATGGCAGCCATGAGAACAGCTGTGTGAGGTGTGATCAGGTGGATGATTTGCTCAGCGTGGCGGCAGAGCTATGCAGGGAGGTAGAAAGGTTAAGGAGCATCAGGGAGGCTGAGAAAGAGATAGACTGGTGGTGCCATGCTCTGCCCTCCCTGAAACAGAAACAGGAGCTGCCACCAGAAAAAACCCAAGATCAAGGGGTTCCTGTATCCCTCCCCCATCAAGATGAAGGCAGTAGCTCAAAGGAAAAGAGTGAATGGAGGCAAGTCCATGCTCGGGGTGGCAGGCGAACACCCTCCTTGCCCACCTCACCTTCCCAGGTGCCTCTGTATAACAGGTATGAAACTCTGCAGGTGCAATACCAGTGAACAGAAGATGTGGATAACAGTCCATCTATACCAGTGGTGTTGCCAGGGTCGGAAAGGCCTACCCCCCTGTATCAAAACTGCCTCCATAAAGAAGAGAAGATGGGTTATAGTTGTAGGCAACTCCCTTCTGAGGGGAACAGAGGGTCCGATATGCTGGACAGACCCTCCTCTTAGGGAAGTCTGTTGCCTCCCTGAGGCCCGGGTTAAGGACATTGCTAGGAAACTTCCTAGCCTGGTATGGTCTTCAGACTATTACCCATTACTGCTCTTCCATATGGGAGGTGATGAAGCTGCAACACATAGTCCAAGAGCAATCGAAAGACTTCAGGGCCTTGGGACGGCTAGTAAGGGACTCTGGAGCACAGGTTATCTTCTCTTCTCTCCATCCAGTTGTGGGAAGTGACACTGGAAAGAACAGATGCACCCAGTCTATTCACACATGGCTCTGTGGCTGGTGCCATCACCACAATTTCGGTTTTCTTGAAAATGGGATGGCCTACAAAGCACCAGGCTTGCTGGCGTCTGATGGGATTCACCTTTCTCAAAGGGGAAAAAGGGTCTTTGCTCATGAGCTTGCAGGGCTTATTGACAGAGCTTTAAACTAGACTTGAAGGGGGAGGGGTTAATGTTAGGCTTGCCGGAGACAAGCTGAGGAGCAACGCGCCAAGGTTAGAGGGACGGGGTGCTAGCGAGGGTGCTCAGCCTGTGTCTCTGAGATGCGCTGGGTTCACTGGAGCACAGTTGAAGTTGTACAGAGGTGAGCTAGGGGCTACTGAGGTAATAGGAGCCAAGAGGGGAACACCAATGAAACACCTCAAAGGAATTGAGGGATGTTCCTCTAAGAAGGTGACAAATGACAGCCCAGCTGAAGTGCCTCTACACAAATGCATGCAGCATGGGCAATAAACAGGAGGACCTGGAAGCCATTGTGCAGCAGGAAAACTATGATATAGTTGCCATCATAGAAATATGGTGGGATGACTCGTGCAACTGGGGTGCTGCAATGGATGGCTATGAACTCTTCAGAAGGGAAAGGCAAGGCAAGAGAGGTGGTGGGGTAGCTCTGTATGTTAGGGAGTGTTTGGATTGTCTAGAGCTTAATGATGGTGATGATAGGGTTGAGTAATCACATGGGTAAGAATCAGGGGGAAGGACAACAAGACAGATATGGTGGGAGTCTGTTACAGACCACCCAACCAGGATGAAGAGGCAGATGAGTTATTCTACAAGCAGCTGGGAGAAGCATCATGATCATTAGTCCTTGTCCTTGTGGGGGACTTCAATCTACCAGATTTATGCTGGAAATATGATACAGCTGAGAGGAAACAGTCTAGGAGGTTTCTGGAGTGGGTGGAAGATAAATTCCTGACACAGCTGGTGAGTGAGCTAACTACGGAAGGTGCCCTGCTGGAGCTGTTGTTCACAAACAGAGAAGAACTTATGGGTGATGTGGTGGTTGGAGGCTGTTTTCGATTCTCAGAGTAAGGAGGGGGATGAGTAGAACTGCCACCTTGGGTGTCCGGAGGACAGACTTTGGCCTGTTTAGGAGACTGATCGACAGAGACCCCTGGGAGGCAGCCCTGAAGGGCGAAGGAGTCCAGGACGGCTGGACATTCTTCAAGGAGGAAGTCTTAAAGGTGCAAGAGCAGGCCGTCCCCATGTGCCAAAATATAAGCCAGTGGGAAAGAAGACTGGCCTGGCTGGAACTCATTATAAAAGGAGAGCTTATGACCTTTGGAAGAAGGGGCAGGCAAGTCAGGAGGACTACAAAGGCTTGGCGAGGTTATGCAGGGAGAAAATTAGAAGGGCCATAGCCCAGCTAGAGCTTAATCTGGCTACAGCCATAAAAGACAATAAAAAATACTTTAAAAGTACATTAGTAGCAAAAGGAGGGCTAAGGAGAATCTCCAACCTTTATTAGATGTGGGAGGAAGCACAGTGACAAAGGATGAGGAAAAGGCTGAGATACTTAATGCTTTCTTTGCCTCAGTCTTTAATAGCAAGACCAGTTGTTCTTGGGGTACCCAGCTCCCTGAGCTGGAAGACAGGGACTGGGAGCAGAATGGAGTGCTCATAATCCAAGGGGAAATAGTTAGCAACCTGCTACACCACCTAGACACACATAAGCCTATGGGGCTGGATGAGATCAACCCAAGTACTGAAGGAACCAGGGGAAGTGCTCACCAAGCTGCTTTCCATCATTTATCAGCAGTCCTGGCTAACTGGGGAGGTCCCAGTTGACTGGAGGTTAGCAAATGTGATGCCCATCTACAAGAAGGGCTGGAAGGAGGATCTGGGGAACTACAGGCCTGTCAGCCTGACCTTGGTGCCAGAGAAGGTTATGGAGCAGATCATCTTGCGTGCCATCATGCGGCACATACAGGACAACCAGGTGGTCAGACCCAGTCAGCATGGGTTTAGGAAAGGCAGGTCCTGCTTGACCAACCTGATCTCCTTCTATGACAAGGTGACCCACTTAGTAGATGAGGGAAAGTCTGTGGGTGTTGTCTACCTAGGCTTTAGTAAAGCCTTTGACGCTGTTTCCCACAGCATTCTCTTGGAGAAACTGTCTGCTCATGGCCTGGACGGTTGTACTCTTCATTGGGTAAAAAACTGGCTGGATGGCTGGGCACAAAGAGTTGTGGTGAATGGAGTTAAATCTAGTTGGTGGGTGGTCACAAGTGGTGTTCCCCAGGGCTCAGTGTTGGATCCAGTCTTGTTTAATGTCTTCATCAGTGATCTGGATGAGGGGATTGAGTGCACCCTCAGTAAGTTTACAGATGACACCTAGTTGAGTGGGAGCGTTGATCTGCTTGAGAGAAGGAAGGCTCTACAGAGGGATCTGGACAGGCTGGATTGATGGGCCAAGGCCAATTGTATGAGGTTCAACAAGGCTAAGCATCGCATCTTGCACTTTGCTCACAACAACCCCATGCAATGCTACAGGCTTGGGGAAGAGTGGCTGGAAAGCTGCCTGGCAGAAAAGGACCTGGGGGTGCTGGTTGACAGCTAGCTGAATATGAGCCAGCAGTGTGCCCAGGTGGCCAAGAAGGCCAACAGTATCCTGGCTTGTATCAGGAATAGTGTGGCCAGCAGGACTAGGGAAGCGATCATGCCCCTGTACTCGACACTGATGAGGCCGTACCTCGAATACTGTGTTCAGTTTTGGTCCCCTCACTACAAGAAAGACATTGAGGTGCTGGACCATGTTGAAAGAAGAGCAACAAAGCTGGTGAAGGGTCTAGAGCACAAGTCTGAGGAGCAGCTGAAGGAACTGAGGTTGTTTAGCCTGGAGAAAAGGAGGCTGAGGGGAGACCTTATTGCTCTCTACAACTATCTGAAAGGCAGTTGTAGCAAGGTGGGGGTCAGCCTCTTCTCCCAAGTAAGGAGTGATAGGATGAGAAGAAATGGCCTCAAGCTGTGCTAGGGGATGCTTGGATTGGATATTAGGAAAAATTTCTTCACCGACAGGGTTGTCAAGCATTGGAACAGGCTGCCCAGTGAAGTGGTTGAGTCACCATCCCTGGAGGTATTTAAAAGACATGCAGATGTGGTGCAGTTTGAGACATGGTTTAGTGGTGAACTGTCAGTCTTAGATTTATATTTGGACTTGATGATCTTAAAGGTCTTTTCTAACCTATATGATTCTGTGTGTATTCTCTGTGATACTAAAGTCTATAGTCTCTATCCTGGCAACCATTCCAGCATCTCTTGCCAGAAACACGCACATCTCTCTGACTCAATAGCCGTACTACCACATTGGCAGCAATGAAGTGGCTTTTCTGGTATTCTTGTTCTACTTCTAAAAACATGGGGAAGTTTGGCACTTCAGAAACAGAAAGATGTGAAAATTCAAGAGAACAAGTTGTAAGCACATAGCATAAACACATAGCATAAACACAGTAATATGCTATGCAGTATATTGGACTGAGGGGAAATTCAGACCTTAGAGAACAGCTGCAAAGTTTGTAACAAATGAAAGAAACACTTTCCCAATACCATTAATCTTTAGAAAACTACTCGATAAATATAGGCTAAAGGTAATAAAAAAAAGAAATAATTCCCTAGAAGAGGGGAAAAATAAGTACTTTAGCGTAGTTTATTGCCTGTCCAGTTAAACTGACATGGTTCTACTTTTACAGACTGTGGAGAAGAAAGGAAAAAAATAATAATAAAAATCAGTATTTTCAGGAGAGGAGTTTTTGGAGTCTTCATTTCTGAAAGTAGGTCTCAGTTTGTCTCAGAAACATTCACGGTACTTGCATCAAACATATTCCCTGAAGAACAGTCAGTATCCCTTGTGGACACATGATCGTTCTGGATGTTTCATAGAACTTTTGTTTATGTAGTGCTGTTCACTTGCTTTCTTACCTAAAAATCATGTGAACTCCACTTTGCCCTGTTTTTAAAGATACAGGAGCTTATACTGAAAGAGGGAAAAGAATGTTAATTACCATTAGGTTCATAAAATAAAATTAGTTGGTTTTATAATGGCATCAGAGAATTCTGAATTTACATAAAGAACTGGTAGAGTAAATTCTAATGTTGATGCATACTTCTCTTCTGTACAAGGCAGTAGTCATAGAACTGTAGCTGCTTTGTTGATGTCTGTCAAACAGAATGCTGAGTTAAATCTATAATGTTTCCTTATACCAAGATTAGCCACTGTGGCATGAAATTCCAAACCTAATTCCAGTGAAATTGTGACTACATATTTCAGTGTAAAATGTTGCATAAGACAAAGAGAAAACTGGCAACAAAAGGAAAAGAATGTGGTCCTTTATAAAAAAAAAACATTTTCCTTGTGAAATGACACTTTCTCCCTTCAGCTTGAAATAAACTGTAAAACATCTGCATTTGAGATAAGTTTTATTTGGAGACACGAACACAGAAGCAGCGGTCTTACAACCTTTAATCGGTCCTTGTTTATTATTTTAATAGCTGTTTCAGAAGGCAGCAAAATATTCAGTGACTCAGGAAGGGGAAAAAAAGACCTGATATATTTGGTAAAAAGTATTTAGCCTTTTTATTTCTGACAAATAAAAGGCACTGTTGAGGGGATAGAGTACTCTTTTAGATCTCTGTAGGAATGCTTTTATAAGGGGCAGTAGGTCAGAAAGAGCACAAATTGCTTTCCTGCTTCAGATGGAAAGACAATATCCTTCCAACATTTTGTTACAGAAATTCTGGCTTGAGAAGTAAAGACCTTGATTACATGTGGAGATGCTGCTGCCTTAGCAGTAAGGCAGAACACTTCCCCCAGCCACCTTCCTTTTTTTTTTTCTTTTAATTTTTGAAGAGTCTACAGAAGTATTACTCTAAAAAGCATATTTTCTGGAAATCATAGTGGAAGAAGGAAGAAAGCCCAGTTTCTAAATATATTTGTGGTTAGGTATTGAATGGTTGTAAATGTAAGGAGGCTGAGCTGAATGTGGAACTGCTTATAGCTTTTAACATGCAAAGTAACAACTTCAAGATACTATCAGCTGATGTAATTCTTGGTTGCTAGGGCTGTCTGTGAGTCAAATGTAGATATATATCTATCTTTTTAATAGGAAACACTTACATGACATCCAATTCACATCATCAGCATGATGATCAGATTCCATTATTGCCAGGATGAGTCCATGATTTAATTATAGGAAAGCAGTCCTTATTTCCATAGACTGAGAAAAAAAATAGGTGTTTTGTGAAGAGGTGCACTTTTTTTTTTCTTTTTTATTTTTCAGGCCATTTTGAGTGGTTAGAAGCTAATGACAATGCATTATATAAAAGGGCTTATCTTAACAGCTCCATGTGTCATTGCTCCAGCAACAGTTGCCGTTTTCAGTTTCATTACTCCATGGCAGACAGCAGTGTTCTCAAGGTGGTACTGTTTACAAATCAGGTAAGAAGAAACATGCATTCATTTTCAAAGGGTAAAGATATGGCAACACAGGTGTTACCAGCCAAAATGCAAGGAAATAAGCCTGCTAGCACATGCCTGCCCCCTAAGTTAGTTTGTACAAAACAGTGACTTGGTATCATTCCACTGATCTATGCAATTGTGTAACCTGGATATTGGCTATCTCAGCTATAAACTAATTTAATGGGTGAATGTTCTGCAATAAGACTTCAAGGACAAACCTTAGCTGTTACAGAACTAAATAATTAGGGGATTTCAGGGGAAAAATCTATAGTAACAGTTTTTCTAGCCTTCTTCCCTTCCTAGAAATGGGTAAATAAGTGCTTTTCTTTATGGAGACACAGAAAAAAAGAAAGTTGTTGGCTTAGGATACTGGAAAGCTCTTGCTTAGCCACCTGATTTGCTTTGCTCATGTTTTAGAGCAGTAATTTTTCTATTCTTCTACCTATTAGTAGATAAAATAGACATGTCAAACTGAAACACAAATGCCAGTTGAGCAAGGATAACCATTTCCATCTTTCTTACCTCCCCTGCCTTGTGGAGGCTTTCTGCTGTTAGAATGTTCCCTTTTGAAAGTCTTGTTTAACAACTTAGCATTGATGCTATTGTACTGCTACTTAATAAAAGCAAGAGCAGTACAGCTGGTCCCATTAAGTTAATGGCTCTCATATCTTGATGGTGGAGTTGAATTATTATCACCTAACAATATAAGTATTTAAAAAGGCAGATCCACTTCATTCACCAAGATAAAATGCAAAAAATCCTGAAGTGTAACACTACCAAGGGGTCTAAATATAGGAACAGATAATGGAAATACCTTATTTCTTTCCCACTGTGTCTTCAAGTATTCATCAAAAGAACTCCAGGCCCCTGCTCATTTTTCTTTTCTAAATGGGAATAGTTGTATTTTTCTATGACCCATTACTGTATCAGGGAATTGTAACATAATCAGTGTTCTGGTCAGCACGCATGGAGTTTTGTGCCTTAGTACTTGCCAATAAGTTCCCAGGTATAACACCCATGGCAACCTTGAGACAGAATAGGAATGATGATTTCAATGGTTCACCTAAGTAGCATCAATGGACTCAATTTAAGAGTTTTCCTTCCCTGAAAATAGAGCAAATTATGTGAGCCACAAACATAAGAAAACTGGCATTTGAGTTCCAATAAGTTTGGAGCCTAAATTGAATTAATTGATAAACAGTTTCTTACATATGCATTAGGAGAACATATTTGGTAGTTATTACATCAGTTCAGTCCACTTGGTTTCCACAATTTCTCTTAGCCCTTTGTTGTTTTAGTTATTGAATTTCTCCTTCAGTCAGGTGTGTATTTATTTCAAGTAGATTTATTTAAAGCTGATATGAGTTACTGATACTGCAAAATTTGCCAGAAAAACTTTCAGGAACACAAGTTTCTGCTGGTAGCTTCAAAACCAAAACTCTACAGACTCATATTTAAGACAGCTTAAACTGAAATGAAGGGTAACTTTTACACATTTTGCTACTGAATTGTTAGGTTGTTTATGAAAAACAAATGAATCTTCAAAACTAGCCAAATACAGAGAAACAGAAAAAAGAGCCAAGTGCTGGTGCTGACCCTGGAAGAAAAACAGAGCTGCTGTCCTGGAGGCTGTCATTCAGAATAACCTCTCCATTGCATGGTCTGGTACCATGCAGTTTTCCTGCACCCCCTTTTACTATTTTTATTGGTCAGAACCTTTTTTCTCTGAATAACTCTTGCTATGTCCCAGCACTGACAGGCCTGATGCAAACGGAGACTGGATTACATTTCATGTACAGTTTCAGTACTGTTCTTAGAGGACAAACACCACAGATGTTGCAAATGAATCCCTAGCCTTCCTCACCCTTTCAACAGAGAGGTGTCATGGTTTTAGCTGGGATAGTTAATTTTCTTCACTGTAGCTGGTATAGTGCTATGTTTTAGACTTAGTGTGAAAATAATGCTGATAACACACTAATGTTTTAGTTGTTGCTAGGTAGTGCTTACACTAGTCAAGGACTTTTCCAGTTTCCCATGCTCTGCCAAGTGCACAAGAAGCCAGGAGGGGAGGGGGCACAGCCAGGAGAGCTGATCTGAATTGGCCAAAGGGTATTCCATATCATGTGACGTCATGTCCAGTATATTAACTGGGGGGAGTTGGCCAGGGGGAAGCAGCGATCGCGGCTCGGGGACCGGCAGTGTCGGTCGGTGGGTGGTGAGCGGTTGCAGCACTTGTTTGGTTTTGGTTTTGTTTTTTTTTTTCTCTTTCCCTTCTTCCAAGGTTTCATCTCTCTCTCGCTCATTATTTTCCTTTTCATTATATTATTATTATTATTATTATTATTATTATTATTATTATTATTGTTATTATTGCTGTTTTATTTTAATTATTAAACTGTTCTTATCTCAACCCACGAGTTTTCTTACTTTGGCCCTTCCGATTCTCTCCCCCATCCCACAGGGGTGGGGGGAGTGAGCAAGTGGCTGTGTGGTGCTTAGTTGCTGACTGGGGCTAAACCACGACAGAGGCCAAAGTTGAGTGAACATATTTTCTAATATATACATTATGACATCAGTTGGAAGACAGGGAAATTAAATTGCTTTTGGGTATGAAGAAGGATAGGGAAAATGGACTCTTTTTGTGAACAATAATCTGTTGTTGACTTGTATTTAACTTGCAGTCAGTGATAATTTGCAGCTTTTCCTGTTTTATTGCTGGCTTAGCAAAGTTGCACTTCATTCAATACTACTGCATTTGATTATTTGGTTTTTCTTTCCTAACTGTGATTCATATGTCTTTGATGTTTGTATTATTGGTTTGAAACTGGTTTTTTTATACTGAGATGATTTTAAAATCTAATTATGTCATTCAGAGTGCTTGTAATTCCTCCCAATTTAGTGTTATTCACATTTTTTTAAATCTAATTTTTCATTCCACTATCCAAAGAGGTAGTCAGCACTATAATTATGTCAGGCCCTGGAACAGACCTATACAGATCCCTATTATAATTTTCTTTTAGTTTGATAGAAAACTGTTGACAGGCCCTCTTTTAAATAAGGTTGCACTCCTATTTGTGCACCCATTTTACAGTAATTCCATCTGCACCAAATCTCCTCAATTGGCTTAAAGAATGCCCTATGAGATTATGTTAAAAGCCCTAAGAAAGTAATTTCTACTTTTTCAAGGCTGTTTACTATGAAGAAAAAAACGATTACGCTGACTGAATGTGACTTGCTTCTCATCAGAAGCAGCTAATGTAGTTTTCTCACTTTCTAATTCTCTAGCTGCTTACAAGATTATTGTTAGCAATTTGTTCCAGTGTCTTATGAGTTGTCAACTTTCAGCTGATTTGCTATAATTGCATAATCTGTATTTTTCCCTTAACTATAATATATATCCTTTGTTCTCCAAGTTCTCTAGTTTTCCACACATTCTCTTCAGGTTCTCAGAGTTAGCTGCTGATAGCAAGATATTTCTTCCATTATGTAACCTTTAGTTAAAACTTCATGATTCCCTTCCAGTTTCAGTACTTCTGGCTTATACTTATTTGTAATATTATTCTTTTACTCCGGTCTGTGTTTGCTTTCACATTAGGCAATATTAACTGTCTTTACTAACATAAAATATTAACAATATTAGATGTCTATTGACTGTTGGATAAATTTTAAATTTTTCTCTGAAAACTGAAGCCAAAGAAATGTTGCCTTTAGTCTACCATTTGCCATTCATTACTTGCTCATTCCTCCCATTAAGTAATGGGCTTATACATCTTCCTTTAATCTTCTTAATCTTTACATCTTGTATGGCTTACAAAACAGATGGAAATAAAACAATAAAAGATAATTTCAACTGATGTTTATATGTGCAAGCATATTTGTACCCTCGTGCACTAATGTTTCTGTTAGTGTTCAGCAACACTTGCAAAAACCATGCAAGTACACTCCTCTGCAGAAGTTAAAGGTGATCCATTAATCATTGTGGCGGAACAAATAAGCTTTTGTTCCAAATTACTCTCTGAGATGAAAGAAGAAGGGACAAAATGATAAGTGCAGTTGCACAGCAGTGAATGTATCTGTAGAGAAATGTCAAAAATTTAAAAAAAGTATTTTATAAATGAAGTTGATAAGAAAAAGTCATGATTGTCTCTTCCATCCTTCAACTCGGAGTAACACTATCTCAAGAAAACATTGCAGGGAAAAGAAACAATTCTTGCTCATTTTAGTTCTACAAAAAATGTTTATAGATAATAATATATCACAATTAGTGGAATAGAGTAAAGGTATTTTGAGCAACTGATCCCCTGCATCACCAAAATAAGTCTTGAGGGAAAGTACTGGAAAAGCAATACATTCAACATTTTAAAGAAGGCTGGAGACACAAGGAATGTGCTAGAGGGGTTAACCCATTTGTACCAAAGAGGTGGAAGAATCTGACAAGCAGGATGAATACTACAGAGAAAATGCTGTGAGGAAGGGAAATAATATTATTGGCTTTTTAGAGCTGTATAAAATCAGAGGGCAATGTCTGTTGCATGGAACACTAGCCAGTTTAAAAAGCTGTTGCATCTGAGGTGATTTACAGCTGTCAGTGTAAAAAACAGCCCTAGAAGCTCTGGATACTGAGACATGAACAGAAAACTCAAGTTTACTGCTACAAGCTGATTTTGTTAAAATGAATTGAGGAGAAAGATGGCCATGGGGATGGGTATCTAACCTGTTAATTGAACGTGAACAAAATTAGAGTATCCAGATGCATCCTGTGAAATAAATAGAAAATGTAGAGTGTTCCCACAAGGTATACAAATGTGTTTGGAGGGTTCATATATGTATGTGTGGGGGAGTGTGTGCATGCCCAGATACATTAACTAAAACATTTCTAAAAGCAGACATTTAGGTACAAGGTATGGTTTTAACCTGCCATGCAGTATGGTTCCTAGTACATTGTCCTTTTCTGTGTCTTATATGTGGCTATTGTAGGCTAAACACTTCATAGATTTTCTTTGGAAGCTGAATTATTTAGCAAAATGAAGCAAGTTTTATGCAGAATAAAGTGTCCTCAGCATTGAAAGACTTTTGCTGAATATCTATCACATGAGCAAGTTGACAAATACTTACATCCTATACTGATGTGGAAACTCACAGCTGACTTTTATTTCTGAAATCAAGTGTATGTCATGTGGTTTATCCAAATTTGATCTCTAATGTCATTTAGTGTTTGGAATTAGGGTATTGGCTTGGCCCTGTCTTGCAGTTTTCTAAAACTGATCTTTGAAAACATATTCAACAGAGATTTGGTCTTCTAGCTTTGTTAATGTGTTATAACAGTTCAAGCCTTGGTAGGAAAAGAGCGTAAGTAATTGGCTACGCGTGACAAATCATATCAGTGTTCTGTTGGTTCAGCCTCTCGGTCTATCAAGCAGTAGACTGCATCTTCCTCCTCTTTTTTATATTGCAAGACAGGAAAAAAGATAACTGTTCTTGTCTATAGTATTGATAACTTTTCAAATATCTATCATATCCTCTTTTATTCATCTCCTGTAAGGTAAACTTTTTATATCCTTTCAGTTTCTCTCCATACGAGAGACTTCCCATTTCTCTTATCCTGCTTTGTATCTTTCTCTGAACTGCATCTGATTCTGTAGTATCCCTTGTGGAAAAGTTATGACAAGTACTTAGCACAGTATCCTAAAAGGGGTCTCACTGTTGATTCTTGTAATGGTAAGTCTGTTTGTATGTATAACCTATATTAACTTTTCCTACATTTTATTTCTGTCGTTCTGGTTTTGCTCTGTTTTGAAGCTGATTCTTGAAGATATTTTATTTAGGGATATGAAGTTCACATTGCTACATTTCTTTTTTTTATACTGGCCTCAGCATGTTTCAGCTAGGATCATGACCAGAAGCAGAATGAGCATGAGCTGTTTTTGTCAGTGTATTGAATCAAAAGGGCTTGCAGTGCTTGCATAAAGGGAGCCTTACTATATTTGGCGCTCTTGCTGTTATCCTTAGGAGTTGGACTGAAAATGGGCATTGAGGTAACTCAGTGCATGACTAGGACTTGTTCAGTAGTACTCTGCCTGCTTGCTTTACAGATTTAAACAAACAAACAAACATTTTTAGCACAGTTGATTGGGTAATTTTGACAGACCCCAAATTCAGCTCTAAGAAAACTAAACCTAATTACAACACAACATAGTATAAGCTGTTATTTATGAAAAAGAAACTAATGTAGAGAGCACCATGGAAACATATTGTTAAATTTAGCAATAACATGGCTTAATTTACATATTAATTCACTTTAATTCTGCCAAGCTGACTCCTGATAATTATGTGATTAACCTGTTTAATCACAGTAAACATGTCTTGTTTCCCCTCTCTCCCATAGAGCTCAGTGCAAAGATTGCAAATGAATATGTGAAGCTGTATTTCCTCACATAGAGCAAGTTTGTATGTATTGGTTGTTTGGCTAGGATATGAAAAGATCGAGGACAAAAATTGGCTTTGATAATTTATAGAGCACCAAAAATTAGCTTTATAACTTCATATTCTACATTTTACAGGAGGAGCATATCCTGTGGGAAACCAACATCATGACTAAGAAGGAATGGGTCAAAGTGGATATGCAGATACCAACAGGGCTAGAAAAATTAAAGGTATGAATGAAAAAGGCAGGTGCTTGGTCTTTGAAAATGCTTTACCTTATCATTTATAAAGCTTCTAGGAAACTTAAAGATTCATTAAAATTATTTGTATTCTGGAGAGCTTGCTGTTCTTCATTGCTTCAATGTGGGTAAATCTCTGGTTATAACTCAACAAAACATCTACACAAACATCATGTGTTGAAGCAGCTGGTCTTTAATAACATGCAAAAAAATGAATACAAATCTCACCATATTTTAGGTAGCCAGGTATATGAGTCCATCTCAGGTATTACCAACTCATTTAAGCTAGATGATATTGATGATGTTTGTGGGATTTCAGTGGAATTATGTAAACAAGTAATTGTGAGAGAATATCTTCCCCTTGAATTTGTAGGCATAGAGAAGGCAGCAAATTTGCATCTACTTAATTCTTAAATTAATTTACAAGTTTCTATTTTAAGTAATTTTACATTTACAATTACTTTTCATAATTCTGTAAACAACCATCATATTTTACTGTCTCAACAATCAGCTGAAAACGTAATCTTTGTGAAAGGACAAAGACTAAGCCCGCTGCAGACATTAACGTTCTGACATATACTACAATGAACGCATTTCAGCAAGCTAGTAGGTTTTAAGTACCTGTTGTTGCCTGTCTCTCCTTCTCCCACAAGGACAAGTCTGAATAAAGAACCAAGTGTGTAATAAGACTGTCTATAGTATCTAAAAATAAATAAAGTCTGCTGAGGTTGTATGTATACAGGTAGAAAGCCAACCTTATGCAGTTTTTGTACAAAGATGACAAGGATCACTTGTGCTTTGGGAAGGAAAGATACTATCTTTAACTGTGTGACTACGTAAAGTTTTCAGCACAACATTCTGCTGTTTGAACTGGTAGAGAAAGGATGGTATTAGAAGGCTTTTGTCATTTTGAAGAAATTGTCTCTAGTGGAAGATAATGACATATATCCTTCTTATTTCTTAGGAAGAAAAATGCCTCTTGATATTTCACTCCAACCTAATTCCCCAGCTTCAGGGAGTGTGTCAGACCCTTCTGCTTATGCCCCAAATTACATCTGTTCTAGTTTCCCTCTGTTTTGTTGGAAACTCTTGTCCAGATTTCCTTCCACTCTACTTTCTGCCTCTTGCACATGACTACTTTCGGAGACTCGCACTCTGGCCACGTCCCAGCCTGTCAAAAGCCACAACTCCATTTTTGATTTGTGCCTCCAACTCCTGCTCTTGCCTCTCAGTGCTTTCTTTCATTGCCATCTTCATCTTTCTGATGAATCCAAGCTTGTTTCCTCCTGTTTGCTACTTTACCTCAGGTAAAAGAAACTTGGAGAGCACAAGTCAGATAATCTCCTTGCTTTGAGACCCAGTATTGCTGGGCTCCATAGTGGCCGGGGCAAGAGGTGTTCTTCTGAAACTTCATTGCTCTAAATCAGCTTGTGTAAAATCTGGTCAGCACAAAGGAATTCTGCAGGAGAGAGAAATGCTTCTTGAATCTCTATGTCTATGCCAATAGCAGTAAAATAAGCAGGGTCAGGGCACAGGCCCGAGGATTGCCATGTGATAGCCCATATAATTAAAACATTAGCATGGTCCCTAGTAAGGCTTTGACTCAAGCAAATTAGCCATCTCCCAGATATTGCCTGGAACAGTTCAAGGGTTACCAGCAGGCAGGGACAAATCCCACTGCATAGATTGGATGCAGCCATCTTAAGTGGTGAAAGAGATATCGGTTGTTAAGCTATGCTGTTGCAATTGCTGTCTGAGGACAGTCCATAACCCATTTTAGTCACCCGTGAGTGCAACTGAAATTTTTTCTCTTGGGCATCTGCAAAATGAGGTTATGAAGAGACTTCAGAGCAGAAGATGGAATCTTTAGGATGTTACATTTCAGATCACTCTTCTTAAGCACAAAGGCATTGCAACTTTTTAGTCAAATGGTTATGAGATCAGGAGTTTTTCTTTAAAACAGATTTCTACTTAACTTCATTCTTGGAATTTGTCAAACCATTTTAGCCGAAAATTTTCAGAAAATTCAACCTGAGGTAGTCATACAAAATTTCAGCTTCTGATTTGAAATTTGACACAGTTTTGTAATGGAAAGTATCCAGTGCTTTTTACACATAGGTCATTACTGTTTTATGGAAATAAAAATCACTTTCTCTCTGTTGTCTCTTAATGCAAATATTTTAACTGTAACAATCCACAGCTTATGTTTAAAGGAACACTCCAGAGCAGGGCAAGTTTCATCTGTCTGAATAGCATCCAGCTCTTGGATGCTACACCATCAGAGCCACCAGGTTTCTGCTCCTTAGAAGAATTCACCTACACTGATGGGCAGTCCACAGAGCCTGGATCAGCCTGTGACTCTCACCCAGATTGTTCTGATGGCAGCGATGAGGATCCAGCAGCCTGTTGTAAGTGAATTGCATTGCTTTAGAAGGATACTCTGCTGAAAAGTATTGTGAAACCTAAATGGGTCTTTCGAAAAAATGGCTAAAAACCTTAGTTATTATTTATATGGCTTCTTTTACAAGAATATTTAATGTTGTACAGGTTAGTGACAGTGTTCATAGCGTTTTCTGTCATGCATTATTCTTCTTCCCATTGCTTTCTATTTTTCTGTCTGGCCTCATCAATATGTTCTGAATCCAGATAATAATTCTTTAAGTGTCTGCAGGAATGCAACATTTTGCATATTTTTTCTTAAATGTATTCCCTACGTACAACATTTATAACCTCTATTTCCCTAATTTGAGAGGGACTGAAACCTGCCTTGGGTTTTGCTGTTTGAACACTTTTCTATTTTAGATTGGCTATGAGTTATTGTCAAGAAATTCATTAGGTAACATGATATTTGCATGGTGATTCAAATCACCATACAAATCAGCTACAGTTCAGGAGCTATATCTTTGTCATGATATTTTCAATTGAAGATAACTTTGCTTAGAAGCAACAGTTTCTACTGTGCAGTCAAGAGAAAAAAAAATAATTAAAATTACTGGAAGATGGCTCTAATAATGCTACAACATTTTAGAGCTCCATGTGAAAGTAGCTTTAGAGACTCTATTCCTTCTAAAATGATAATTATACAATGTGCATCTATATGTATGTTTGCCTGTGGTAGTAACACTTAAATGTGTGTTATGGATTAAAATTTTGTACATATTTCAGATATTGGTAATGATATACGGTGCTGCTGGGAGGTGGAAATTAAAATTTTGAGTGTCACTCAGGATAGCAGAATGAAGGACACTTGATAATGCTTTATTTTCAAATTTCATGAGAAGGCTTCAGGAACTATTTGTGACTATGAGGGTTTTTTTTTTTAACTCACAGTCTGAACCTTTAATCTTTTCAGTCACTTAAATAGCCATGCAGGAACCATCTCTGAAATGAGTAATATATGCAAATGCTGAAATTATATTTTAAATAGGAAGGTTTACACTGTTTTATCTCTGGGTGGAGTCTAAACCAACATTAAAGTCTACAAGGGATCCCTCTTTGACAACTGTTTTCCTTTTTTACAAGACTTGACCTACGCTGCTAACTCTGTGTTTGTATTGGTACGAGTGCAGAGAGTCCTCTTGTGCTCTTTAGGAAGAGGGATAGAATGAAAGTGAATAGTACTTTGTAAATTGGACTTTATTTCTCAGCTATTTAGTGTTCCCACTTCAGTAACAATGTGAGAGAATTGTGGTGAATAATGACTGGGAGTACAGAAGAGTAATTTTAAGATTTAAAAGGAGGATGAAAAATAATTGTCCCAGCTGAAGGGTTAATAGTACTACACAAAGTGAAAAAAAAGATAAATCTGAAGACTTACAGGCATTTATATTTTGCATGCAGTGCATTACACTTTCTTATTTTATTTTTACCCCTGTGCCTCAGACACTGGACATTGGCATTGTGTAACTGAAAGATGAAATAACCTAGGTATACACAGTATTTTGGGACTCACTTTTGAGAATATTGTTTCCATCATGCCCATGTGGATGGGTCAGAAAAACTAGAGAGTGGGCAGAAGAAAGAAAAGTCAGAATGGCCTGGGGATCTCAACACTGTCCTTTGTGGCACCTTCAGAATTAGGGTGCTGGGGCAAGGACTGGAGGGAGGCCCAGCCAGTGCAAAACCCTCTTCAATAGCTGTTCCTAATTCTCCACTGTCTGCTGCTGCCTCTGCAGTTACCTTTGGTTTACCACATGGCACTGATTCTCCACTAACTCTAGTGTATTTTAATTTAAAGGAAATATCACACTCAGTTGAACTTGAGACATAGTGATTGTGTGCTTCACTCTGTGTTGAGACATTCGCAGATTAAAGATGGCTGATTTTGTTGGAGTAGTGAACAAAAGTATACTCATCCTCTCAAAAAAGGGTGAAAAAAGGTGCCTTTCTAAAATATAAGTAACGGAAAAGAGTTGCATGTTGCTCTGACTACTGGCTGAGAAGAAAGAAAAGAAAAAATAGCCATCTTTAAAATAAAAATAACTGTTTTTAAAGTTGGCTCATTTTAATGGCTAGTACTGTCTTGGATACTTCACACACTTATTTTCAGGAAAGAGGACACTAAACGTGGAATTTAGCTCTTCAGCAGTTTGGTCAGCTTAGAAAATTTGTCTTTCTGACACTTTCTGCAGTCTTAAACAAAAGAGGCCTAAAGGAAAAATCATCCTTTAATTCTGTCCTTTGTTCTTTTCCTCCCATTATGTACATTTTCTGCATGATCTTGAAATTGTCCTCCATGATATTCAATAAAAATTCCTGTCTGGCACAATAGTCCATATTTTAACCTCCATTCTTTTAGGTATTTCAGCATCTATCCTTGGACACTTCCTCAGTAGTTTCCTTTGATGAAGTTCTCACATGTTCTGAAAGAGCTGACAGATATCCATACTGAATGAAAACAAAGGCAGACAGCTGTTACTTAGCAATGTGATGGATTTCCCTCTTCTTTGAGGATTTTCTTTGCTTCACTATAATGGGGAAGGAAAAATAATGTTTCTCTTTGCTCCTGGTAACTTGACATGAATGGTCTTACAGTAATGCAATTTATTACAAGAACAAATATATGTTTTATAATGCTTCTTAAACTTTCTGTTTAATCTATGTATAAATAAATTTATATTTATTTATATAAATATATATTTAAGTATATGAGACTTCAAAGTCTCAAAAAATTAGGAACTGCCTAGGAAACTTATGCACATGAGTAACCATCGTTATTTAAGTAGTTTTATTGAAATCAATGAATCTAATGAAGTGACAAATTATTGAATTAATGGTTCTAGTATTAAATTCTACCTTTTCATTGTCTTCTTTGACACCACTTATTTGAGATCACTTCTAAATTTCTTATATCACATTGGCTGATAACAAATGATCAAAACCTAGTTAATATATTCAAAACAGAGAAAGTGAGATACAGTACTTAGATCACTTGAAGGATTAAAAAGACCACTTTCATGCTGATGCCTTTTCTATATTTCCTACCCAATATAAAGGAAGCTTTGCACTAAATGCTATGCCAAATAACAAATATTTCAAGCACTATACTTAGTATTATTATACATTATTTGTATGTAACATACACAACATATATAAAAACATCACAAAATAATCAGTAGCTAGGAATCCTAGCAACTTGGCAAGAAGTCTAGGAAGTACTCACTGTTTTCAAGTGATATTACGCTTTGATACAGTAGCATTTCTGGAAATTGAGTACTCATCAGCATTCATGTAGATTCAAAATAATTGTGGCGTGGGACATCCTACAGCTGATTCTGAAAGAACATCACCTCCCATTTAGCCTTATTAGAAGCTTCATTAAGACACCTGTCTTTAGCTCTTCTGCTTTTAATTTTGCATCTCTAGTATTAGCTTAAATATTCTCAGCCTTTCATAGGATTTGTAGAATTTATTAATAGAAAATTAAGAAATTTAATGAAGGAAACTTGTATAATTTTAGAGCCATGTACCTTTTACTACATTTCATTTACAGGATAGCAATTTACAATTGCAAATCCTTGAAACCTTCTAGAGCAGATGAACACATTATGCAAATCCTTTTATTACCATTCAGCTTTAAACTAGAAAGAGCATTTTTTAGTCTGAAACATTTGTTTTACTACACATTTATGTGTTTCCTGTGACACATTAATTGCCTGTCCATCAATCTTGTATGTACATGTGGAGAAAAAGAAGCTACGCCCATATTATTTTCACAGACTTCTTCATTGCTTATGCACACTGTGTAACATTACCTTTGTGTTTCACCAGAACAGTTAACTCAAAATAAGGATACCCTCAGCAGACCCAGAGTTCATATGAGATTCTTTTAACAGCACCAGTCTCTTAACCCTAAGCAGGGTAACTGAGTTGTTTCAGGAAAAAATGAGGCCATTTCACCTAAGAGACTAGGGTGTTATGAGAGATCTGTCTAATGACTTAAGACATATGGAAGTTCAGGCTAGATGACCTATGGCCATCTGCAATCTTTCTGCATGAATCCTTTAACAAAATCTAGATAAATAAAACTAATCACAAACTGATAGGGAATGTGCACAGATAGTCAGTAAGGAGGTATATGTGTAACCCTTCCCTTTCCCAAAATGACATTAAATGTTATCCAGAAATGACAAAATATTGATGACAAGGTAATCACACAGATGTGCTTTGGTCACTGATCATACAGATAGTTTATACCCCAAATTCCATAGGAGCTTGGGTGTTGCCACACTGAGCGAGGGTAGCAGCCCTCCTCATTCAATACTATTAGTCAGGGAAACACCAACCCGATGGAGAGACAAGCTGTGTGTCCCCAGCTGTGTTCATTTGATTGAGCTGCCAGAGTAGGATTGAAAAGCTTCATCCATTTGCAGGCTAGCAAATTTGAAGCAATGTTAATTGGCTGGTAACTCAGCCTAGCTAACAGGATTGCTTTGTTTTTCCCCCAAGAGGATCAAAAGGAGATGGGATAGGTAGAGTAAGCTAGTCAAGGAGAAAACATTTCCATTTAACTTCCTAGTGCTCTTGGAATATGTGCTTTGTTTCCTGTCTCTTTTTTTAAAAAACATGTGAAAAAATGGTTCATATTATTTGAAAAATCTTTCCAGCGTATTTTATGGCTTTAGTAAGATCCACTTCTTTCTTGAAATTCAAGGAGATGTGTTGGGGAACATTTTTTTCTCCTGATTACATCCTGGAGTCATCGTTTTGCAGAACCAGTGTAATAATTTACTCCTTGACTAGTTGAGATATACAGATAAACTCACATTAAAAAAAAATATTTTTCAAATTTGGCTTGTTATTTAAAATGAATGCAAGTTGTTGTTTCTTTTCTACTTTCCTTTCTGTTTTGCTGAATTATAAATAGATGAATGTCCAAAAATGAGAATTAACTGGTTTTACTTTCAGAATGTGGAAAATCTTTCTGCAGTTTGAATCCAGTGAAATCTTCCCAGTGAAATAAAAAACATAAGCTCTGATGGTAAGAGGTTCAGTAGGAAAGGACATAATATACCAGAAATATGCTTTATGTCTGTTTAACTTACAAAACTGCAATATGAATCCTCAAAAAATATAGGTTGTGCAGTCACTTATTTTCCAACTATGGATAGTGAAACATTCCCTACAATCACTTGAAGGTTCAAATAAAAATGTAGAAAAAAGGGTGTGAATAATAAATTATGCGTTGTTTTGATGGGAAAGAAGCTTTTCTACAAGTTTATTAATGTTTGAGCAATGAAGAAATACACTGAGAAACTGTCTCACTTGGATTTGGGTTTCAGCCAAAGTACAGAACTTTTTTTTCAAGCTTGATTAAATATTTACATACATCCCTTAAATTTTTAGAATTATGAAGGGATAAAATTTAAGCCAAACTGTTAACTCAGACAATTGGGTTTTGCTCACATTTATAGCCTAGCTGTTCCCTAACATATTAATACTTTTAAAAATTATCACTTCTAGAAACTGCATATAGTGGAACACTTGGGCTTGGTAAGTGACTTTGGCCCAGTGTCTCTGCATGACTGGATGTTTGTATAGAGCTTGTCATTTTAAATGACAGGTATAATGAAAAAAAAAATAGTAGCATCTAAAATGTCAACATTATTGAATTAGTGAACTGGAGCCGCATTTTATTATTCCCTGTCCCACCCCCTCCCCTCCAAAAAAACCAAACCCAAAAGCACAACACCATGAATGTTCTTCCTACCTTTATGATTGTGTTCAGACTTGAATAAAGTTTGAAAAAATTGACTGGGCAAAATATGATTTGGAATTGTGTCTTTTTGTGTGTGCATGTCTTTTTTTTTATTTCTATTGCTGGTATATTCAACTGAAGAGATGATGTTTATACATTTCTTTCTAAATCCATCGTGTTAGAAGAAACTGTACTAGTGGCTACCAATGTAAGAAATGATGATTTCACCAGAATTCTCTCTTCCTGTTGATCGTCAAGGGCAGTGATGGGCTTCGTCTGATCACAGCCTTGCTGCTTTGCCAGTTCTTTTAGTATACGATTTCCAAATGTAGCTTCAACAGTCAGCTTTTCACTATGAGCCAGTGAAAAACCCTGAGCCTGGTGTTGAGCCACATTAAGTGACAACAGATCTGGTGTCATCAGCACATGAAAGCTATTGATCTTCATATTGCAATCACAACTCTTCTTGTGGTCCTAAGTACCTCTAGTTAAAAGAAAATAATAATTAAAAAAAATTGCATGCTAAATACCTTACTGACCTGTAAAATATTGATCATTAGTGCCATCTTGATTTCTCTTCCATATTTAAACCATTATTTTACCTTTGGCCTGGCATTTTCCTTCCAGGAACAGATTTTTGGTTGCTTAGTATACAATGGAGTACGTTCTTTGTGTCTACATGGTCATTTATTGATGTCTTTTTAGATATTACTATGCAGACGCTGCAGTCAGCTTCTTAAGCAGAAGACCTTTTGCACGGTTTAGGAAGGCCAGAGGAAAGAGATGTTTAAACAAAGAATTTTTGCCTCTTTGTGTCACATTGGTTCTCTCAGGACTGCTTAGCTAAGGAAAGCACAATGGCTAGACATAGTATTAATTACCATATAGCAAAACAGTTTAGTCTTGGATATCAATTTGCATATTCTACCTTAATGTATTAGCAGTTGAAGTCTAATTAAGAAGGTACCTTGTCAAAAGCATGAGAATTCTTTAATTAAATAAGTTAACCATTTCATGTTTAACTAATATACTGCACTAAACAGAAAAGCATGTTCCACTGAATTTTAATATATATAGTGAATCCAGATGAGAGATACTGATATTTGTTATTTATTTTGTACCTTAAGATTTAACTGCTCAAATAACCTCTTTGTACCAGGAAGACCTTTACTATGGAGCTTTACTCCCATAGTGCTTCAACAAAGATGCATTTCATTTTGGTTTTGTACAATCTGAAAATTGGAACAATATGTATAATCACATCTGAGGCTGATATGATAGGATAAATGTGCCATGAAGGTTGGAAAAATACAAAAGCAATTTTTACAATTACATTAAGTCGCCCAAAGAGTTAAGTGCAGCACTTTGTGAAGCTGTTCTGGACTAGAAAAGAAAACTCTTAGATTACACTATTTTCTTATCAAAATAATTAATTTTGCTCAAGAAATGAAAGAGTGTATGAGATTGTTATACAGTTTAAGTTGGTCTAATCTATACCAACTGAGAAAATGGTCTTTTACTTTCAATAAAAATTTCTAGGAGACCTAAACAATTCATAAATTTAAATCTCATTTTCAAAAATAAATTAAATGGAAACTTAATTTATCTTTACTTTCAGTGTATTTAAAGCACTAAGTACTTTTGATTTTTTTTCCACACACTCATAATTAAATTTCCAGTAAAATTAATCTTTTAAAAATATATAATATTGCTTTCATAATCTATCAACAACCTATGTACAGGTCTCATCATTAATACAATATAGTTTATTCTCTTATAGGTGGTTTCCTTCATGGTTCTGAGTTTGATTAAGAAGAGAAGAGCCTGCCTGATCTGTTACCTCTATTGTAGAACTTTTTATCTGTCTGAATAATCTGGATTTCAGTGAAACATGTTAGCGCTTCTTTAAGACTCCTTGTACATCCAAATACAAAATAGTCATAGTTCTGGTGTTAAACTGTTGCAGTAAATTAACTTAATGGTCTCTTATTGTTGTTCTTAAAACAGCTAATTACACTATATGTGATTTTGAGACTGACCTCTGTGGGTGGAAGCCTCTAAGCATAGCTGATGCTGACTGGAACATAATGAAAGAACAGGCTCCCGTTGACAAGAATCTCCCTGGCA
The DNA here is from genome assembly GCA_031468815.1 of Morus bassanus. Classification (NCBI taxonomy): domain Eukaryota; kingdom Metazoa; phylum Chordata; class Aves; order Suliformes; family Sulidae; genus Morus; species Morus bassanus. The sequence goes on along the minus strand of CM062567.1, from coordinate 22,227,324 downwards.
GAGGTCATACAACTAAAACTGGACATGGTGAGATTTCTTTTATTATTATTATTATTATTCTCCTTCTGTGATGAGCATTTGTACTTGTAAATGGTGACAGACTCATAATAAAAACTGATTTGAAATGGGTGCTACATAGTATGTATATACCATAGGTAACATTACAGAAAGCTAGTCTTTCAGGGATGCTCTTTCTTAAATGTGATTTGGTTACTGTGCCTTTGTAACCTTCATTTTCTGCTGGGACAATCAACGAGGTGTGAGACTTGGTGTAGCCTTCAGTTTTTTGAAATGCTGACCTTTGAACTGACACAGCTAACTTTGTTCTCGCATATCAAAAGCATCTTTGTACCCAATATTCACACAGGGGCCATTCTTGAAAATATTATTTGGACAAAATATCACTGCAGCTTTTTGTAGAGTGCAGGTAAATTAATCAGTTTTGTCTGGGAAAACCAGAATGAGTGTAATATCCTTTGAACTGTTGTTCTTCCTTCAGCCCATAGTTGCTGTACAATGCATTCAGCTGGAAAAAGTTTATTCCAGTAGAGGGCTGTTTTATAGTATTTTTCCAAAATGAAAATGTTATTACAGCATACTGTGTAAAACTAAAACTGCCTAGCATGTTTGTCATTGTCAAATAATGCTGGCAAATATTCTGTTACTTTAATTTTATTGAAACCTATTTATTACACTGTTTCCAGTGGAGATTAGATTACTTTAAAATCTGGGTTACAGTCTAATACTTCTTTAAGTTAAACTTTTTAAATTCTGTATATCATCTTACAGCCAGACCTCCACACTTCTCTCCCATGTTCAGGTTAAAGGATTGTGAAATATTAAGTATTCCACCTTGAGTATTCAAAGGTAGAGGAACTCCAGGATTAAAATTCACCTGAGCAAACCCTAGTGGGTTGCAAGTATGTGTGTGCATGCTCTGTAATAACTCTAACTGCACAATCATATGCCTTTTTGTCCATCGGTCCCCAAGTGATGAAGCGCACCAAAGTTGCTATTCACTTTCTCTGCAGCTATTTGATATTTCATTTTATTGTCTCTCTGGAGTGGCACTGGATCTGCATTACTGCACTGTCTGCAAACACTACTGTGTCACAGCTTCTGATTTCTCACAGCTCCAGAGAAGGGCACTGATATGCCTGCGTCTTTCCCATCTGGGTTATTCTAGGTGCTGGTGAGAACAGAGGTGTAATGTGGTCATAGTGAAGGCTGCTGGTAGAAGCATCTGCTCTGCAGCCTAAGCAGCATGTTAAATTAGCCCATATGTGCTGCTATGTGCTGCTGCACTTAAGCTGCTTTGATACCTGAATCATTACAATTTAGGTTCACATCTTTTTATGTTGCTGCAGGTTGAAGCCTCAAGCAGATCTTGAGGTGACCATGCAACACCTCTCAAGCCCAGTAGTGATGCATTCCCCACATAAGTTAGTGCAAAGGTCTTTCTGAGGTGGTTTTTTACCCATCTATCACTGTGCCTGCTACAGCAACATCACAGCTCTAGAATTAGGCTTCCAGAATTTGAGCAAATTTTTGCCAACATTAAATCAAGGTCCTTCAGGTTGCAACAGTTGCTTGTGATACCACAGTTTGTCTCTTTTCTCTCCTGGGGAGGGCAGCAGCAAATTTTGATTAATGAAGATCTTAACAAGGCTACTGTAGAGCCTCAGCTGCAAATTAAAAGAGGATCCTTTGAAGTACCCTTGCATTCCAATGAGAGGAGCTTCCCTTGCGTTGCGGAGCAGAGCATGCCTGTTTGTACAAGGAGCTCTAACGGTCACCTCTTTGTGCCAGCCTTGCTAAAGCGATGCGATTATTCACGTGGGGCTGGACTTAACCCTCTGCTTCATTATGTATCCATGGGAAATAAATGGCTAAGGAGTATGACTGTGGCAGCACAATAGCTGATTTTCCAAGATGTAAGGCAATATGTGTAATATCAATGCGCAAAAAAGACTGAGCCTTTAGTGTTGTTTTGCATAGACTTTCCTGAAAAAGTCTCAGTATTCAGTGAAGGCAGCACTGACGGCATTCAAAATATGCTGCTTTAGGGCCCCTTGAAGATGTTTATCCTTCCCTACCTTTGTCTGAAGCACATCTGCTGTAGTTCAAATCCAAAGGCAGTTCGTTTGCCAGAGTTCAGATTAGATCTTTAATTAAGCTTTCATCCCCACTAGCACAGACAACAATGTCAAGTCTGTGGACCCCATGAGAAAATATAGCTCATTCCATTGGCTCCCATGGTCTGCAACATTGTTAGCATGCTTAAAACTGGCGGCGCTACGCTGAGAGTGAATACTGTACCCTAAAGGAAATTAATTTTTGTTCTAAATTCTGTTTGAAACATTATGTAAGCCAATTAAAATGTGTCCTTTAGGGATCCCAGCTGAAGTCTATGCTGTTTGATCTCCAGGGTGCTCTGTGTTGCAGCTCCTGCAATCCTTTTGCTCTCCCCAGCCTGTACAGTGAGCAGAAGGGCACCATGTAAAGGTGATGGGAAGTAGCTGCAGTGTTTGGAGGATGGAGGTCTTAAGGTTTTTGCCTGAAGATGGCAGATAAAAAAATATATCCAGTGGGTCTGCACAGTAAAGCCCTCACAGAAGCAACATCTGAACTCCCTTTGCAGGGCTCTGTATTTACTTCCTCAGGTTTAAGTACTTGCAGGCACCACAACAGGGTAGCCTTAGCAATGGCTGCCCAAATATCCTTTTTTCCTTCTCCCTTTTTCCTCATCTTTGGACTCAGTCATGTTAATTTTACTGCAGAGGAAAGAGGCAGGAGCATTTAGCAATTCTATTTTGTCTTTGCCTACATAGACACTGGTTGTCACAGCCTGTTACAAGACCCTCCTCATGATCCCCAGAGACTGAACTGACGGCAAAGCTGTTTCATTTGTTTACATTTATGAATAAGCTTTAGGTGCCTCACGGAGCACATAGTAATCTCTCTGAGGTAGCTACTTGCCATTGGAGCGTGACATATTTCTCATATTTCTTTGATTTTTGTTTACAGGAACATTCATTTACTTCAGTGGATCACATCAGATGAACACAAAGATGGCCATGTCTCAACTGGGGAGCCCTTTCCTTGTCAAGCTGTCCCCTGGGCTTTCCTGCTGTCAGGTAACAGTTTGATATTAACTGTCCCCACCTTTTTCAGCTATCACTCACCTGCTGTGCAGATATGGTATTCTTCATGCTTTAAGTGTTGCTGCTGAAAATCTGGCTCCATTTCAATACTAGTGGAAGGAGATACAGACTAATTCTTTGGGAGGAGGGGGATGCAGCAGCCTTTTTACTGCTTTGCTGCCAATTTTTTATATCTGATTATTATTCTTTCTAAATCATCCACCAGGTGACTCAGAATTAAGGCTATGCTTCAGGTTTTTGCATTCTGTGGCAAACCTAGCTGGACAACAATATTAGGGCCATATCGACTCACAGTCAAAGCAGCCTGCCTTTCAAGCAAAAGCTGACAAAGAGTCACGCTGCCGTCTGTAGGCAGGAAAGACATGTCCAATGTCCCATAACAGGAGACTTGTGTTTTGAAATTGCTATATAGATTAACTATGTTGGTGTGACTGGAGAGATTTAGCTACCATGCTCCAGACAGGTACTAAATTTTAATTGATGGTTTGAGGAGGATGCTTCTTAAGCTAATCAGTGCAGTACTTGAGGGTTTACCTTGAAATGCTTTTTTTGTCAAATGTCTTGTGGCTCTGCAGAGGAATGCAAAAGCAACCAGCCAGGATGGTGTTTGATCTGAGAAACTAGAAAGCTACCTGGAAAAAATGGGTCAGGAGGGTTAAAAAACAGAAAAGTCTTAGATAAAAAATGAAAATAAGTTTTATATCTAGAAAGTTGGAACTTTCAACAAAATATATATATTTAAAACAGAATTTGAAGAAATATATTTAATATATAATTAAATTATTAAAGAAATATTCATACAAGAAGACATTCCCAGGTGTATTTTTGTTTATCCTTTTGGCCACTGAATAAAGTGAATAGATGTTTGTAGAGTTTTATAAGATTTTGTTTTCTTTTTTTCTGAGGCTTTTTTTGTTTTCTATTCCATAACTTTTCAAAGCTTATGCCGTACTGGGGAGAAGCTAAGTTGTGTAGATATGATGTTATGTTTTTTCTGCTACTGCATAATGCCTCCTGGTTTAAGAGGTCACAGAGAAGAAAAAGAAAAGGTAGGGAAAGCTTGCCAAAATAATTTTATTGTGTTCAGTGGCAAAAAGAGGCATTAAAGAAACAAAATAAAATGTAGACTGGATGCTTAGTTTTTCAGACTCAATGTAGAACAGCAACTGTAATTTCACTTAGGAAAACTTTTTTCAAAAATAAAAATGTCAGAAAACAGTGTGTGGAGGTACTGCACTTAGAAGGCCCACAAATAGCAGAATTTTATTCCAGCAGGACCTAGGCTTCTTAGGTTTCTTCTAGTCTAAGGGACATGAAACAAGTGTTGGCTTAAATAAACCTGTTTTACTTGAGGCTGTAGCTGACTTGGACTATGCACATCAATGAGTTACCAGATCTCATCTGAATAGTTGCAGCTTGCAGCTGAGGAGTAGAAGCCTCTTAACCAATTTAAGAACAGCACCTTGCTGGCATGTGATGCACTTTCTCAGTTCTTAATCTTCACATGGCTTCTTAGTGTTGTAAAGAATCAGAAATTAAATGGATGCAGAATGAAATCAAGCAAAATGCTGCTGCAGGGAACACAGAAGGCCTTGCAGCATCCCGTTGGAGCCCTGCATGTTGCATTATTCTTGGGAGCAGTGCATTCGTTCAGGCAGTTTCATATCTCTTTTGTAGACTTTGATACTGAGTAGATTAGCACGTTTCAGGTTCAGATTAATTTATTTTAGAACACCTTAAGGTGAACTGGGCACAACAAGTATGTGAACCAATGAATCATTCTGGTTAGATCTATTGCAGAGTTTGTTCTGCATTCAAAATAAATACGAATGCAGCAGGGATGCACATATATTTCTCTAGTTCAGAGTCAGAAAATAAACCAATTTTAATTTTGAGTAAGCACATATTGAACGTATTTAAAGTTCCCAGATTCAACAAAAACTAGGGCAAGTTCTTATCCAGCTATACGTGTTTAAAAAGAGAGTGTTTTTGAAGACTGGAAGCCTGGCTTTCTGCCACATTTTCCCTACAGACTTTTATTTCTGGGAAAGAACAAGGAGTAGGGGTTGCTCATTAGGATGTGTATTGGTGTGTTATGCTCTCTGTGTATAAATGTGAGATGTTGCCCTCTGTTGGATGTCCCACTGAGAGGATAAAAGGATCTACATAAAAAGATCTATGTTTATTAATAGCTTTACAAGTTCTTTGGCTCCAGTTGTTTAAAAAGAAAAGAAAGAAAGAAAATTGGAATTGAGGGATAACAGTTTTATATTGTGCCTTACAGGCTAATTGAAGCTTAGAAGTAACTTCTTTCTGCAGTTTCTTGTAGCTGAGTCTTTCCGTAGATGTCAGCTAAGAAACATCTTCATTTAGCTCAAGGTTTTGGAGTCGTAGAAGCAAATTTCTAGTCCTACCTCTCTGTTTATGGCTCTTTAATGGGCACAGTAGTCACTGTAAAGTAGAACATGTAGACATAAAAAGGAAGGGTATTTTTATTTTTTACATAATGAAAACACAAATTTCTTTGAAAAGCTGTTTGGTAAACATAAACCTTATATCTAGATTGTTTAAGCTCATTTTGAAAAGTGTTTGTATACCTGCTGCTTTGTATTCCTTAAGCTTTTTGGTGGGGAAAAAAAAGTTACATGAAAGTTTTTCAATTTATTAATATGTCTTGAGATTATTTTATAAAATACATGATTTTCATGAATAGGGAAAAAAGAAACACTATGGGAAACTGAGAGACCAAGTCCATCAGCCATGAACCCAGAAGATATTAAAGAGTAACAGTGTGTTGTAACACGAATATTTCCTAACTACAGACAAAAAGAAACTCTCCCTTCATACATAGCAGATGTTGTGTCTTTGGTGTATTTGCCAATTTTATGGATTAAATTCAGGGCCAGAAGTGAAAGGTAGTGAATCCACATGTATGATGATGTTCAGATTATTAGTCAATTATTTGAATGTAAGGAGTTCTCAAATTCATCAATCCTGTTCTTCAAATTTCTTGGCACACTAAGGGTCTACAGATTTAACAGAGATGTTAATGAGATAATTTATTGAAGAAAAGACTCCTCTCAGAGAGTCTGGTTATTCTCAAACTACTACTTCCCTTAAAAAAGAAAAAAAAAAAAAAAAAGGAAAAATCTCGGGGACAAACAAGGGAAAGTAGTGTGGAAGGGGACATTGTTGAGGACTCAGCTGGAAATCTACCCACAGAAGGAGGTGGTCCATGTTGAGCAGGTATGTCTCTGAGAGTACTGCAGCTGTGGGTTACCCATGCTGGGACAAGGACACCCCCCAAGGGACTGTGGCCATGGGGAACACATGCTGGCATGGGGACACCCCAGAAGGACTGCGGCCTGACAAAGCCCTGAGCTGAAGCAGAGGAAGAAGAGTAAGAAGCAATGAGCAGAGGAGGGGGACATGTAAGGAGCACCAGAAAGAAAACATTAGTCACATGCCCAACCTCCCCTCCACCTGTTGCCTCACTAAATGAATTGGGCCAGACTGAGTGTAACCTGCAGCAAATATTAGGGAAATTAAGACTAGGAAGGGGGCAGGCTAGGTGTTTGACTTAAACTGGCCTGGGGAAGGAGGAGGAAAGGTGTTTGATCAGGTTTGCATTTAAGTGTTTGTTTTCTTTTTTCTTCTTTCTCAGTAGCCCAACCAGTGATAGAAATTTGCATAAATTCACAATAAATTAAATTAAGTAAAAATTACGCTACTACCCTAAGGCTGTTTTGCCTGTTACCATCCCTAATATAATGCTTTTCCATGACCTGTACAGCCTATTGTGTCAGCTGTCTTGCTCTAATAAAAGACTTTAATTGTCTCATGTCTAACTGAAGGCTGGCTAACACATGCATCTGTGTTTGTCCTGGGGCTAAAGATGGGTTTTCTCATATTTGTCTTGCAAAAAAATACATAAGTTTTGTTTGGCTATTAGCCCAAAATGGTCTGTATTCTTTAACTCTGTTTAAAAGTTGATATAACATGAAAAAATAAAAGAAAACTTTCTCTGTGTAGTGTGATGATCCAAGATTCACAGCGTAAGATCATGTGAAGATGGGCAGAGAACTGGATGGGAAGAGTTATTTTTACAGCTCTTGTTTCACCTTCACGAAGATTCAAGTATTATCAAGGCTTGTGCAGGGAAGTAAAGAGTCTGAAGTTGAATAAATTTTAGTCTTTCACTATGTGAAGAAGCAGGAAGGACTCAGGGGGAAGGAAAAAAAATTGGTCTTTAAAAATCCTATTTCTTCCCTGCAGTTCTTAGCTGAATTTTTGTCTGGGTAGTGTTTAAAAAAAAAAAAAAAAAAACAAAACAAAACTTTAAATGCATCAGGTTTATTCTGTATTGTAGGGGAGGCATAGTGAACTGGGATTCTCAATGTTTTCTGATCTTTTCTGCTTAGCAAGCAGTTTTTTGTAGCCTCATCCACCTACAGTCATCAATTTTTCTTCCCATATATTGGTCAATCCACTTGTTTCAGGAGATCAATAGATTATTTTAAACATCTGCCTTCAGATAATTTCCATTTGTGTTGATTGTGGAAATAGAAGATCATAAGGTTTCTTTCATATAAGTATCTCAACTGTTGCACTTCTGAGATTAACATACTTATGAAGCTGTCCTATATTCAGCATTTGCAAAGAAAAATAATCTTTGAGAAGTTTCTAAGTCCTTACTAAGCTAAAAAGAGTTAAGGGAGGTCACGTCAGTTGGTCTGCATCAAAAATAAGCTTTACTTTTAATTTTGGTTTTATCTTTAGACATAATATGCTCCTCAGCATGCCATAGTTTCATACATCTTTTTCTTTTATGCCAAGCCTGTGTTTAGACCTGTCATGTCATTCTGCGTTATAATGTACGTATATGAGTTGGTAATGAATTTATTGCAAATTGATGATATAGCTTTTAAAGTGTTACACTAAAAACTCTCAACATGTAAGATTTTGGTACTCGTTATCTCAGGATTCCCAGCTTTCTGTCTTTAAGAGAACTGCATTGGATGGAAGTTTGGAAAAATTGCGTGACATTTCAGGATTGCCTGAGATGCAATGGACAAAAGTGAATATACCTGTAGAAAATGTGGCTGAGGACTTACCTTTTCAGGTAATTAGAAATTTCATTTACATTGCTTTCAAAAAGTTACTCTCATTTGGCCTTTAGAATTCATTTACTTTTATAATGAAATATGAAAACAAAATTTCTATTCTTTAATGTTCATATAAAAAAGAATTCCATTCAGCTCTTTCAATAGATGTAGCTATTAAAGAACATCACCATTGTTTCAGTATTTTATGCATTAGAATCACCTTTTTGTAATAAATATCAAGTAGCAATAGTGCAGTAGCTTTTAAAAAATGAACTTGCTATAAAAACTGCTGATCAGAGTGAGAGCCTAACTATGATGGCTAAAGGCAGGATAAGTGCAGATACTTCAATTTACAGCATCGATCAAAGAAACGATTAGCAGTGGTTGAGTTTAATTTTATTTTTATGTACTCTCAGACTGCTACGCTTTACTAAAACCTAGAAAGGAACTGTTAGGGGAATCAGCAACTCAAATATAAGGATTCAGCAAATCAGAATTCCAATTTTGGTCTCTTCATTTTATGTCTCATCTATAAAATGGTCTAAACCAAAGGGCACTCAATTCTCATTATTGGTAAGTTACGACCGAACTTTACTTCCTTTTATGATCTCCTGACTATTTCCTTGTGTTTACAAATTCATCCTCACAATCCCTACTGTTACTCTACCACACGTTATTGACTTCAGCAGGCATAGTATAGATGAACACAAATGGAGTTGTAAAGCATCTTATTTAGTAACCCTGAATCACTCATTTAAAAAGATGTATAACTTAAAGGTTCTAGCAGGAAGACAGTTCATTCAAGTAGTGATGGCTTTTACCAGTTTAGATTGAAACAAGGTCATCTGGGTTGCATAACTTTCCGTAAGTAAAGGTAATTATGGCTTTGACAGTTGAGGAGTAAATTTCTAACTTTGATCAAATCTCAGTCATAGTTTTTGCTGGCTGGTATTTGGAGTTGGTTGTAGGTGGCATTTACTTCCTGTGCAGATGTTGTAAATTATGAAAGAATATATATATGTCTTTTTATCATGTCATCTTTAATGAGTTAACTTATTTATTTGTCTTTACAGATTATTTTACGAGCTACTATTCTAAAAACAAATGCTACTGTTGCTGTTGATGACATCAGTATAACAGAGGAATGTGTAGTTGTGAATAGATCACTTCCAGGTGTCAGACAAGAAAATGAAGGCAAGTTCTGTGGTTTTAAATTTTCCCCAATGTCTGTTATGTGCAAGATACCTTTAAGAAAGTAGGGGATAATCTGAGGAAAAAGTCTGTATGCTGTAATCAATCATCTATAATGAAGGCCCTCATCCGGTGTTATATGCTAGATGCTGTAAGTAGTTTGCACCAGTTCTCTGAAGGGAGCTGGGGTGGAAAATTCCAGATACCACTTACTATGTTGTACCTGCCTACATTCACACTGCCCACATTCACACTTGGATGCAGAGGCAGACGCAAAGCATCTTATATCTTCCACTGAAGAACAAATTCCTCTGCATTATCTTTAGGGCAAGAGGGTTCTCCCATCATTACTGTCAAATACCTAACATACAGTAAGTGCCCACCAAACTTGTATGCGTACTCACACTCTGTAATCTTGAAGTGCCAACGCATGGAAGTACAAAACGTAACCTTCTGTCAGACTGCTGCTTCTGGTCTTCTTGACTATTAATGACTATTCTAAAATGACATGGGAACATACACAGTCAGTGGTAATGCTGATGGGTTATACCAAGCAGATATCTGAATTTCTTCTTTATTGAAAAATTTAAAGGCATAGTAGAAAACTTCAGTGTTGTGTTTTTAAGGCTTTTCTGATCCCTGTGTACAATCTGATTGATGGTAGCTACGTATTTGAAGAAATATTAATTTGCTTTAATTATTTTCCCTACAACTCCCCAATTTACCCATCAGTCTCAAAGATATTATTTTTAGAAGTGAGTGCTTTTTAAAAAAAGCTCTGTCTGGATAGCAATATGAATATCTAAAAAAAAGCTAAATTAAACAAAAAAGATGAAAAGCTGCATGTCATTCCTCTCATTTGCTCTCTTTCCAGAGATCTACTGAAGTAGTCCTTGGCTTTTTGTTTCCCCATTCATTGAAATCTGGGGTGTTTTCTAATGTGTAGATTGAGGTGCAAGCTAGTAGTGGTGCAACATCAAACTTTTGGCTTCTTGGAACTTTCATTGCGAGCTAAACACAGAGAAACCACTGCTACAGCAGAAAGCTTTTGTGAAAGAGCTGCTCCTGACTGTGGGGGAAACAGCAGGCTGCTGTACACAGCACCTCGCCTCTGAAGTGGAGCCTGGAAGTGTAACTTTAAGGTGTTTTTGATAATTTTTGATAAAATAGAAAAGTTTGAACATTGTGGAGAATCATGTATAGTTTAAGAGCATCGGGCATTAATATCAGCTGTGTTTCTTATCAGTTGTGACATAATCTAGCTCATTTCATAGGGATGCTATGTTCCTTATGCTGAGTACATTATTATGTTCAAAGGCAATAAAAAGCACTTCTTAGAATTTTACATATGTGTGTGGTTTTACTTATATTTTCTTTTCTGATTTTTAAGGGGAAACAGAATTTGCAGATGTAAATTATTCAGCTTTTTACTGTCCACTGGGACATTTTTCATGTGGGGATGAACAATGTATTTCATCTGACAAATATTGTGATTTTACACCTGACTGTTCAAATAGCCTTGATGAAGCCAAGTGCCGTAAGTGAAAATTTAAAAATCCTGGTTGTTAGGCTCCTGTGACTGTGTTTTTTTGTCCTATTTGCCAGGCTTTCATGATTTCATAAATGTTGTAATTTAATTAAAAGTAAAAGCTCTTGAGAAATAGTTACTTCATTTTGATTCTATTCTGAATTTTTTCCATTTTATTTTCTGTAACTACTTCCCTCTTAGCATCAAAACCAGAAAAAAGGGCTTTGATTAATTATTTAGTAGAAAGTGTTGTTTAAAATATAGTATTTTATTTTATAGCTCTTAAGATGCTAAATATCAGGTACAGTGTTATACTGAATAAAACCTCAATCTGTAAGATATTGGAAACTGATTCAGGAAGCCATTGTAAAATAAACCAAACAGAACTTGTGTACACACTTTTGCACACATGCTCTCACACATGCAAAATTATGCTAAAAAAAAAGTGAGGAAAATGTGTTGTACTTGTACAAATTTGGAAATTCTGTGGCACCACTGTGTGAGATGCCCCTTTTTAAAGTGTAGATGGTCATGCAATTAGACCTGAGAAAGAGTGAGATAGGAAACATGAAAAATGCAGTGCTCACAGATGTGCGTTCAAATTGTTTGTTTTGTACACTTAATTTTGATGTGAAGATACCACAGCTGGACTGGTTAATAAAGCATATGTGCACAGCCATAGTCACAGATATAATTTAGGCTGTGTCAACATTTTCCATTCGGATATATTGTGACTCCTGTCTGGGCTATGATCCTGGGTTTTCTCTGCATGGAAACTAATATGTTGGAAGGTAAAGGGAAGCGATGTGTCTCAAGTCAGAAGGGAGCTTGGAAATGTCTCAGGCCCTCTAATAGGTAGCTTCAAAGTCTTTTTGATTCATTCAATTATCTGCTCTTCATAAGAAATCATGGTTATACTTTCCATCTTTGAAAATGGGTCTCTTGCTTTTGCATTGAACTATGCACTATGCTATAAAAGTCGTGATGCATTTTCAAAAGGAGTTGGTATGAGCAATATTTAGTACAGGGTGTTTATAAATACAGCATGATGGTTTCCTGCATTCCCACAAATAACATAAATCCTGTAGACAAGATCCTTATAGTATTTTCTGACTGTGCTGTTATGCATCACAAAGCATAAACTTCTTCACAGGTGCTAATACAATGCAAAATCCATGTTTATACTTCATAGTTTTTATTAGGAAATTTGAGAGGTGTTGCTCAGCTAAACAAAAATATATTTGACTTTTAGCAGATAAAAGAAATAATTACAGTTTCTATTTGTATTCATGCAATTTCTCTACAGTTTTAGTATCTAATCTTTCTTGCCTAGAGCATTGGTGTCCAGTGTTTTAGTTGTTCGGAAAGATTTGTATCAAAATATACAGAGCTTGAAGTTAGGAAAAAACACATTCTGTTTTATTAGGTAACCGTTTGATTAGCTAAAACCAGAAATAACTATTAAACATTCACTAGGCAGGATATCTTTCCTCTTGTGGGCCAGAGTTAAAATGGTGAAAAAATTCTGCTGTTACCATAGAATAGTTGAGGTTGGAAGGGATCTTTAAAGATCATCCAGTTAAACCCCACTGCTAAAAGCAGGGTCCACCAGAGCAGGATGTCCAGGACCTTACACAGTTGGGTTCTAAATACCTCTGAGAACGGAGAGTACACAGCTGCTCAGGGCAACCTGTTCTAGTGTTTGATTACCCTTACAGTACAAGTGTCTATTGCTTCTGCTCATTTCGCTGGACACCACTGAGAAGAGTTTTTACTACTTTGCTCCCTTCTTGCCCATGTTACTCATATTAAAACTCTTACACTCTGTTGCTTTTTGATTTACTTTATATTTTTTGTACTTTTCTTCAAAATGTGCTTATACATCCTATGTATTATTGGGTTATGCTAGTCTGGATTGCTCTCCCATTACCAGTCTTATATCAGGTACTGGGATTTTGTTCTCTGGCCAAATAATAACACTTCCAAATCAATAGTTTAATTAAAAACATTCTAGATAGATTTAGTTGCATGCAACATCTCTTTCACTGCTCTGGGATATCAGGTAACTGGTAGTTTTTATTCAAGAAAACTAAAATCTACTGTTTTAACTTCAAGTATGGTCATTTGTATTTCATAACACCCTTCCTTTTAGCTATTCAGCCTGTGTTTCTATTTCAATATTATACCTAAAAGTGAAGCCAAATGTCGTTAGGTGTTTAACCAGTCCTAGATTATCCTTAACCACAAACTTCCTATATTGCAACTGATTTTCTCTTTTTTATTCTCTAATTGTATGACTGAAGAAAATTTTATTATACCCCACTCTCACTTGCTCAGACAATACATTAACAATGTGATGCTAAAGGTTAAATTATGGAGCCATTTTATGTATATTTATGGTGATCTTTGCTCTAAATATATTGCTTACTTATAAATCATTGCTGTACTGCTGAGTTGGCTCAGTGTGTGCTAGCACTGCAGCATTTAATGTGGGAAGCGGAACGTAGGTACACAAATGCCTGTGCAAGTAGTTTCCAAGTTGACTATTTCCAAGCATTAAACTTGCCTTTCAGCATGTTAGTCTGGTAGTCTACAGCACTAGAATAGCTCTTATAATTCTTCTCAAATGGTAGTTCACCACCTTTGTGCTTATGTGGTGTACCATTACTTTCTACATTGTTGTGTATATTCTTGCAGTTGGATGCAAGCATTTCATTTTTCTCAATCACTTTTCCTAATTTCTTAACTTGGCTAAGCACAGATCTTTTGTTGACTTCACCACCTACAACTATGTTGTTCCTTTCATCGCTATTAACGGTTTTTTCCATGATGTTCCATCTGCTGGTGATTATAGGCTCCTTGACATTTTTAATGTAAGATTCTCCTCTTGGTATGAGAACCAGGCAAGGATATTACATGGGCTTAAAATATCTCTCGAAGTATTTTTTATTTAAATCTTTTTATCTTAAATTCCAGCAAGATGATTTCCTTAGATGGTTGGGTTCACCAAGTGCACTGAACAAGCAGGGTCTCCATGCAATTTTCTTATCTCACAGCATAAATCCTTGAGTCATCTCTTGATTTTCATTACCTCTCAAATGAGTTCTTCTTTCTGTCAGGACTGGAAGAATTCAGTTGAAGATCTCCACTTCTCGGACTATCTTCCTTATCTCAGTGTAGATTTCTGAGCTCCTGGTTCTTGCAAGAAACTATCTTTGTTACGTCTCTTCATATACAAGACTGTCAGTGAATTTGTTTGCTCCACTTTGATCTTAGAACCACATTCATGTTCTTGATACTGACACATGATGAGTTTATTCTTTCTTCCTAGGTTTCTAGTTGCATTTTACAAAAATACATGTCCTGGAGTGAAAAAATGATTCAAATTTATTCTGATTAGTTGAGAAAAGTAAAAAAAAAAAAAAAAAAAGCTATTAAATGTTTTCTTTCTTGAGTGCCGCTACTCCTGACTATTGGCTCATAGCTTTTCTTCTACAGCTGAAGAATTTACTATGGCTATAAAGCTGTTATACATGACTTCCATGCATTAAAGCAGAAGAGAAAAGTGACTGCCTTTTTCAAGCTGCAGATTTACAGCAGTGACCTAACATACCTATCACATGGTGTATTTGTGCTCTGGAAGATGAACGTACAGTATAATTTCTAAGGTCTACATCCTATGCACTTGGTGGAGTCTAAACGCTCACTTTTCCAACCTAAGAATGATGATGGTGGAACAGGGAATAAGAACAGATTGAAAAGTAATCTGGTAACATGAATGTATTCCTGGTATTCTGTCTGACCTTTGGCAATTCATCCCTCATGCTCTGTCTTTTGCTTTTTTTTTCTCTGTCTACTTATGGTATGGATTATCAGGAATATTGGTATGGTTTTTTATATACGATAGATATGAAATAATTTACATTTGGATAAAAATATAACATATGCACATAATATTGTTTTGTGTTTATGCCTTTATAAATGAATTATGTGTTTAGTAGTTATTATTTCTATGGTGTACAATCTATACAACTATATGCATAAGCATGCTAAGGCTAGTCTTAAATTAAGTAATTCATAAACTGGACATAATCTATATGTTAGTACAGAGTTTTATGTAGCTTAATTTGACTTAGAAGGCAAATAAAGAGAATGATGCATGTGTTGTTTCTTAAAAACTACTTTTGTGGCATAATTGTTTAACTATAAACATTATTGGGTTTCTAACGTCTACCTTTCTATAACTAATAAAAATTTCCTTGGTATTATAAGAAACATTCCCTACATTACCCATTACTAATCTTGCCAAAGCATAAAACTTCTGCTGTGGTTATAACGTAACTCTTCCAAAATCTCATTTTTAGAGTCAAAATCTTGCATGCCAAAATGTCTGTCTTATATACTTGCTACTCCTTTGTTTCAGCCAGACAAATCAGTTGTTTTTAAAGGTGAGGCCAGGAACGACAGCCAGCTCATAAGGACGGGCCTAAGTTCAGGGAGTGAAAAGGTTGTCAGCTTGTAAATTGGAGAAGGGACCTAAGACTGGAAGTGCATAGACAATTGCATTAGGATCAGCTTGTGAAAGCTAAATGGGGAAGAGATGGGACTAAAATACCATCTACAGAGACAGGAAACCACCTTTGGCTGTGAACAAGGAATGACTGCAAAGGTTGCATTACTTGAGCTTGCTGGAGTGGGAGAAAAGTAACGAGGGAGCTGGAGGAAGCCAAGGCAGGAAGGACCCAGGCTGCTGTGAGGGAATGATTAAGACCAGCTGGTTAAAGAGCCAGTGATTCAGTGTCAGAGAGATAACAATAATGAAAGATTGAAAGTTTGGTAAGAGAGAATAAAACAAGAAGAGAACGGGAATGAAGAATACGGATGTGGAACAGTGATGCTTTGGGAGGGATCAGTATAAAGTGTCACAGTAAGTGGCAGAGAACTGAGACCACATGAGTTCACCTGGAGCAAGGAGCTGTCTTGGGAAACGAGGAAAGACAGTGAGGATTTCCAGCTTTCCAGTGAGACTAGAACTGAGATAAGGGGTCAGAGGAGAGCAGCTGTGCAATAAGTAAAAGGGGAAATAGGCTGTTAAAATGAAGAGCATCGAGTAAAGAGCAAAGGCATTTCTCTGCCAGAGATCACACACACTCTCAGAATTTCTATAGAATCCAGATGTCATGAATCTAACTTTTTTACTTCTGTCAGAAAAAGTCTATGTAATATTTTGGGGCAAAAGGTATATCTCATTGTTGTCCAGTTACTCCTACCTAGTTTCTTGCAAATTACACACAGGGCTGATACCTGATACCAGCTTCAAAAGCACATACGGCCTCCTTTAATTGGAGAAATATAGCTGAGTTTTGAAATACTTGGAATACTTTACGAATAAGATAGTCTTAGAACCTGCTATATGTGATTAGATAGAAGGGAGTTTGGAGACACTGTATCCTTGAGTAGAATAAATAAGGGAAATGTACTAGAATAAGCTAGTTTAGTATCAATAAGAACTGTGTAACCAAGCCAAAAAATGAACTGAGCATGCCCAGGGACTGAGTTCAACCAGCGGACACGGTGAGGAAGACTATCGATGACTACCAGAGGACCCTGGAAGAGCACCGATGAGCATGAATGCGCATGTGTTAAGGACATTTGCATATACCAATGAGTTCCAAGAATAGTATGAATATGGTAATAATTTCCTAGAAATCTAATGAATATGTATATTTTTGATTGCATATAACCCCTGTAGTAGGGCAACTCAGCACTCACTCTAGGTGGAGTGATCCCCTGTGTGCCTGGCACTGCAATAAAGAATGTCTGCTCTCTAAAACTACAAATTGAGTTTTAGAGGGTTCTTATATTTGCCAACTTACGGTATCAGTGCAAATAACAAGATGGCCTGAATAATGACGATCAGATCTTATTTTTGTTTACTTCAGTAAAAACAGGAATGTTCCCCTTCAGTTATATAGAAGGAGCATCCTAATGGACGTAGAAAGCCAAGCACTTGGTTGTTAAGATAAATTTATGTATTCTTTATTTGAACTGGACCTGGGTATCTAACAGCCTAAATCACCAGACTATCATATCATTTAAGAAATTTAATTCTCTTCAGACTTCAGTAATGTTTCTGAATGGAGATTTGGACCTAATCTGCTATATTTCCAATGAAAATGTCAGTCAAATGTAATTTGATTACTTTGGAGGTTTTTCTTATTTTAGGACTATTTCCCATATCAATACACTGTAATCACTCAAATAGAGAACCTGAGAAGCATTTGCAAATGACAGTATCATATGAACCGAGAGACTTCCAGAAAATGTCAGATTTAATAAACCAGTGTTTTTGGATGCTATTTCACTTTAAAATGCCATTATGAAACTGCCTTTAGTTAGATGATTGCATATCTGCTTCACTGCACAGAATGGACTGCCATCAAAGTCAGAGCTGCATAGTGAAGACTACTTTCATCTCATTATTTAGAAAATGAAATTGTAACAATTACATGTGACATTATAGGGTTTTTTTGTGGGCAATATTTATGTGAGATGCAGGGTTGATTAATGTTGTGTGTGCACCCACAGAATTTTATTTCCCCCCTGTAAAGATCTTGATCTTCGCAAGTCCTACAGCTAAGTTAGTGTTAGGAGACATGTACTACAGTTAGGTTGTTAAATTGTAGGTACACGGTGAAATCACTAGATTTATTTACAACAAAATCTTTTCCCTCTGCATATTTTGCCTGTCTTTTATGCAAAACTCTTCCTTATTTCACAAGAGATATACACCTATGTGTTATGTACAAGTCATGTTTGTCTGTTACTAAAAAGCCCACCTGACTGAAATCGCAACTAGGTCTGTTGCAATTTCATGGTTATTGAAATGGATTCCTAACAGAAATTAGCAGAAGATGATGTTCTGGAGTGCTTTGTTTCCTGTAGTCATCAGTAGAGGAGACTACCATATTTGTCTGTCCTAAACAATTGTTAGATTTAAACTATGATTTTCTATATATGAGAATATCATCATACAAATTAGGTTAGCATTCAATGTTTTACGCTAAATCTTTATGTGGAAGTACTTTTTTTTTTTTTTTTCCTCCCCAAAACTGCAGAAGATAATATTTGTGGATGGAAAGTGAGGGAAGGGGGAAATGTGGGATTTTGTAAAGATCAAACTTGTTTGATCTTCAAATAACAACTTGATTTTGTCTTTTTTTCTGGTTAGCATTGCTTATTACTGATGAACTTCTGCAATTTTTTTTTTAATTGACCACTATTCCGTTTTTTTCTGTAGAAATTAGGCCAATGCATCTACAAAGTACAGTGTTATTTGAGTGTGTATATACAATGACATAAGGAAATAGTAGCTGTGATAGAAAACATAAATATAGGAAGACAGATGTAACATTTTTCAGTGTGTTTTTATTATAAAGGGGGTTAAAATAACTTATTAGGATGAGCATGTCCAGAGTTAAACAGGTTTTTGTTCCTAGATCTGAAGATTGTATGACATCTAGCTGTAAGTTCCTAAATTTATCTTAAAATTACTCATTAAAAAAAAAAAAGTTCCAAGTATTGGCATATTAGAGCCTTTTTAGACAGCTTTTAAGTAAAAGAAAAAGTTGTAAGCCAGTAATGATGATGTTATCTCTTCAACTGGATTTTTTTTATGGTGCATTCTGCATAAACATAGATCGGCCAAGAGACAGAGAGAGATTTGGGGGGGGATGTAGAGATTGATGAACTTGCAGTCCTGCAGAAATTCTAATGTCTTAAACATTTGTTTTTAAATACCCTTTTCTGCAGGCCATTTTTCTTAAATTCTTGTTAGGCATTATTTATCTTACACAGAAGTTGCACCTCTGATTTGTGAAGGCCTTTGAGTGGAGCTCCTCAAAACAGAAAAGGGTAAAGCACTTTGCTTAAGAAACCAAACTCAGAAAAAAATCTAGAGTTTTGTGGTAACAAGTCAGCTCAGAGAAAACTAAGTCTGCTGAAGATGTAAAGGCAGCTTTCTCAAAACATTAATAAAGCGAACTACCCTCAAATGCTATGCTAACTGTATCCCTCTGGTTCCTTCATAATTATTGAGGGAGCTTATTAAAAACGATGCTAAAAGGGGCAGCAAAGAAAAATATATCCATACCGGTGGCATGGAGAAGTAAAAAAGCATCAAACAAATAACTGAAGTAATGTCCAAATGAAAAAGGTAGAAAAGATGACAAATTTTGGTGGGTTAAATGTCAAAACACAGTAAGGATGACAAAAGAAGTTTAAGAAAAACTAGTAATAAATTCCTCAAACACATGACGAGAAGACAGCCTGGCAGAGTCTGTAGGGCTACTTGATCAGAGTATAAAGAGAGCATGTAAGAAGAGAAGTAGGAAAAAAGCAGAAAATAAAGTACTAGGAGAGAAGGCAGATTAGTTTGTGTGTGTTCACTGTGAAAGAAACTACAGAGGTACCCAGCCAATAGCCTTTCTTTCTGGATAATCTGCCTGAAACAGAAGTGCCAGTCAAAGAGGTTATGGGACAATTAGGTAATTGAAGTGTTATCAAGCATCAAGAACCAAGTGCATTTCACCCAGGATCTACCAGCTTGCTTTATTCTTGTATCTTCCCTGGGTGTTAATAGTTGGTTTGAGATTTAGTTGAAGGTTTCAGGGTTATTTTATCTCAATGTATTCATCCATGTTTAAGTTAAATGTATGGTCCGGTGCATCCTTTGTTTTATGTTTTATCTCTGTTACAAGTTACAGATGCAAGAAGTCTGGGCTCAGTCTTAACAGTTTTACCTAGTTTATTTGCCTCTTTTGGTGTAACCATCTGTGTCCGAGGTTTATCCTGGGTATATGGAACTTTCTTCTATCGAGCAAAAAGCAAATCAGAAATAGCTCCCCATATTCCCTTATCATTATGTTCTGTTGGTGGATTTTCAGTCATTTCTGTCATGCTTAGGTCCTTAATTATTTCAAAATATTTTTGTCTTCATTTTATGCTATCAAAACATTTTGTCAAAAAATTTCTTCTTTCTGTTTTTTTGTCACATCTGATCTACATCATTTTATCATTGACATTTCTGACCAACATACACTGTAGAGCAAACTCGTATTTTCTTTGATCTCTTAAATGTTATTTGGTCTTCCATATTTATGGAATTATTTTTTTGAAGCAGCATTAATAACTGTGGATTTCTATGTGCTTTGCTTAATAATCCACAAAATCTTGTCTTTTTAGAAGCCCCAACCAACAATAATACTAACTTGCCTGGTTAGTAATTTTTTCATTCTTTCAAACAAATGATGTATAACTTAATGTCACACAGTTCTTAAGAAAAAAAAACAAAAAAACAAACACCCAAATCATAAAACCTCCCGTATCTTCCATAAAAAAACATTTATGTATCTTATTCTCCAAGAGACTTAATTTGATTCTGAAATGTGCATTTTCTACATCCTAATGATGTGGCCATTGGAAGTTGTGATAAGACATTATAAAATAATGGTAGAATTCTGACAGTCATGTCTGAATTGTTTTGATGTATTCTACCTATTTAACTAATAAATACTTGCTTAAAAAATCTTGAAATAATTTTCTTAATGTTTTCCATTAAAAGCCTGTTATAATTACAGGACTCAAAAATAACATTTTGTGATTTAATTAGGATCTTTTTTTTAAAGTGAAGAAGAGAAAAAACTGATGTTTTTTCATTTTAACATAATAAATATTTGTAAATTTACATTCATTTATACATGACACCCTTCCACTCCTTTCTTTCCTTTTTTTTAGATTATACACATTTTCTAAAATATCACTGCTCTTTTAAATGAATTGAAGAATGTAGCTGAATATGTTTTTCAAATCTTTTTCACTGCAGTAGTTTGTATTTCAGAGATTTCCTCCTTTTATCAGTATCATAGTGTCTCAGTAATGACTGATATTTAACTTAATTCCTGTTATAACAAGAGGAAGGGTTTTGTTGTCATTAGCATATTTACTGAGATTCAGGAAATAAGGGATTTGATATCTGGCTCCAACATCAACTCCCTAAAAGATCTTGCAGAAGGCTTGTTACTGCTTTGTGTGCTCTGTGTTCTTGCTCATGAGGATTGTGAGGCCTGTTTTCAGTGCCTTCTCACCTGCTTTGAGCACTTTGGCTGCAGTGCCTTTAGAGGGAAGGACTTGTTTTACTGAATATATTGCATATAACGATGGCTTGTTTTCTTCCTGTGGAACTGCTGTTTACCAACTGTTATAAAACAAATACCCCATCTTGTACTCTGCCGCCCCACACCCCTTTTCTAGACTTCTTTCTAGAATATCAGTAACATATTAGAAACATTTTATTTTCTTTTCAAACTGCAAAGCTTTTTTAGTAATGTCATGTACAGAGATAGAGTAAAATGTCTCTTTCTTCATTTCAGCCGCTGTATGTGACTTTGAAAGAGAGAGCTGTGGTTGGATTGAAACTGCAAATGCAGATGAATTTGACTGGGTAAGAAGTTCCAGTGATGCTCTTGCACCTGTTTTTCAGAAGCAAGCTCCCCTGCAGGATCACACCTACAACAAATCTGAAGGTAAGACAAGCCAGGCCTAGAAACAGAGAACTGGAATAGATATACAAGCTTTTTAATCAGATTTTAAGTGGAGACCATGAAGGCTTTAAAAACCTTTAGAAACACTTTCTTCCCTCAGCCTGAAAAGTTGTTTTCTGTTTTATTTTGATAGGTCATTTTATGTTCATTCTGAAAAACAGCAGCAGCAGTTCACAGGTAGCTCACCTACGAAGCCCGAAGTTCAGGCAAACTGGATCAAATTGCACATTGTCCTTTTGGTATGAAATAATTTAGATTTAAAATTCATAGATCATCTCAAATTGCTTCTCTTGGACTGAAATTGAGGCTTTAGTTTGCAATAGGCACACCTTCTTCTGCAGTATTTATCTCTTTATGTTAGTTACGCACATAGTCTTCTTTGTGAACAATGTGCAGAAATAAGTTGAAGCACTTGGAGAACAGAACTGAAACATGGGATGACTTTGTTGTCAGAATTTGAGCAAAATTATAACAAAGGGCTGAGTCTGCATATACGTAGACAAATACTACAGTCATTTTGCTAACATTTCTACTTCGGTTAAGTAAATTTGAAAATGTTGTGGAATTTTATTCAAGAACAGGAAACCATCCAAAAACTAGTAGCTCTTGGAGTCACCTACAGTATCCAAAATTAGACTGTATCATCTTTAAGCGAAGGCTCCAGTGCAAGATTTGGAGCTTTGCTTCCAATCCTTTCTTTATATACATAGGAAAAAAAACCCTTCCCATTATTGCCTTGTCTCAGTCTTTGTGCAATCTTGTCAAAGACAGACAGAAAAAGTAAACTGTGATAATTTGTTTACTAAGGTCAAAAGTGGTGCTACCATTTAAATAAATGTTTGGCCTGACAGATATTAACTGCAGTTTTTCTCAGTAATGTCAAATACATCTGATGAAATGTCTTCTTATCAAAGACTCAAGACTTGAAGTTGGAGTATAGGTCTGGAAATTACAAACTGTTGGTTCTGTTTCTGGTTCTGTTCTCAGTTTTATTGTACGATTGCTCACCTAAGTATTTATGATATTTAAAAGCTTTGAGATCCTCCAAAAATATTATAAAATACAACATGTTAACAATAACTAACATAGACAGAAGGTGCATTTTTACACTCAGTAAGTGTTCTGTTTTTCCTTCTTGAAACTTTACAATTATGTATTGAATTAAATTTATAAAAGACATATTATGCATCTGAGTGAGCAGCATTTGTTGCTTAATGTGACAACAAATGTGTGTCTTCAGTTATGGGTTTTAATTTAATGGAGTGTGCTTCTTCTCTCACAATCTTCAATTCTTGAAATGAGCCCTGGACTGATACAGCAGCGTACCCTACCATCATACAGGAAGTGGATTGAATTATAGGTAAACAGGAAATAGGCACTGTGGACTTCCTATATTTCATGGAGCTATGACAGAAAAGATACTGGTCATTTTACATGATGTAGTCCATTCTCAACATTTGCACCCTTAACTTTTTTTTTTTTTTCATTTTAGGTATTTCAATTATGGACAGTCAGTTGGGACGTCAGAGATGCAATTGCTTGTGGATGGGCTGAAACAGCCTACTGTCCTTTGGAGGGCATGTTACAACGAGGGAAATCAATGGTTGAAGGCAGTTATTCAGCTTGGACGCCTTCCCCATCCTTTCCAATTATCACTTGATAAAAGCAGTCTGGGTTTTTATGACGGCGTCTCAGCAATTGATGATATTACATTTGAAAATTGTGCTCTTCCACCTCCAGCATTAAGTTGTGAAGGTCCTGATCATTTTTGGTGCAGAGACACAAAAGCATGTATTGACAGTGTATTGGTCTGTGATCTTGTGGATAACTGTGGGGATGGATCAGATGAAGACAACTGTAGTAAGCACTTTCTGTTATTGCTTACTTTACATCAAACCAAAATTTACTTGCCAAATTCATCCATGGAGTAAAAAAGCACAGTACTGTTACAGTCTATCAATATCACAGCCAGTGATGATTCAACCGAATATAGTTACTGATGAAACAGACTCTGAAAATTTTTAACTTAAATGCATACGATGAGTTACAACTCAGGGTAAATGGAATTCAATCTCCTTTATCAAAATGAGCCATATTTCTTTAACTTTTTTAAAACACACACAGGCATTACAAGTTTATTTTAAGAGAGGATTCACAGTCTGCCAGTTGATTAGGGTTAACATGCTGTCTTTGATGGAACTACAGTGGAAGGCATATACAGACTGAGAGGAGTGTATGTCCTATCTCTTTTTATGACCTATACTCTTTCTACCTAGAAAACATTAAAATATCTGTACTAGAAGATACTAGTCATGCAGGGCATAATTGTCACTTTCAGAGAAAGAACTTGTAAGTACTGGGGAAAGCTATGGGTCATTCAGATTTTTGACATTCACCTTGCAGAGCTGAAGGGTGCTGTTGATGATTTTTCTCCCCAAAGCATGCATTCAGCAATTCTAAGAATTCAAGAACATTAATATAAAGTAAAATTAACTAGCAGTTGCTTTATCACATCCTGAGGTAACTAAATTATGCAAATCACAAAGAGTTTGAGAAAGAAGGGACACCTTACATGCTTGAAAGGATACCAGCCTGCACTGATATTTGCTGAATATCAACCTAAAACTGATCTGAATTTAAAGGAAAATAAAGGCTTTCCAGCCTATCTCAGTTTTCTCACTTCTAAAACATCTATCCTCTTTATAATCCATTTTGAGGTCTACTGTAAGAAAGTACTACATGACTTGCAGTTTCAAACATCATGAAAAATAGCAGCTTAATTAAAAAAAAAGAATTGGCTGTTGTGTCAGTTACTGTTTATGAAGGGCAGATGCAAAGATGAGATGCAAGTTCTCCACCTCTGACATACATTTTATTTTTTTATGTTAGAAGTAATTGGTCTAATCAATATATTTTGCCTTAGTGTCAAATAATAAATGTGTTGTGTTATAAATGTCTCTCTTGAATTTAGTTTTGATAAAGCTATCATGCTACTATTCTTGAGGATAATCAAGATCTAAAACATTTTTAGGACTAATGCCATGCAAAAACATATTAGGTCACTTATTACACATACCTACAAAACTGTATCCTCTGGTTTATTTCATCCAATTAACCTCAGTTTTAACTCCTTTACTCAGTTAAATTTCAGTTAAAAACTTTGTATGCTTTAATTATAAAAATACATAAATTTAATAATATGAATAATAAAAAGTTATTCACAGTTCTGTTTATTCAATAAGTTAATTATATACAGTTTGCCAGATATATGTTGAAAGAGGAGGTAATTAAGTAAAGATTTATTTTTCTTTTTTTGTCCAGGCAAGTGTATATTTATTCTTCAGAGGGCAATTTTTGCAAAGAGAAGAAGATACGTGTTTCTTTCTATATTAGAAATAAATTTTTGCAAGGAGAAAAAGATATTAAAGCACAATCACTTTTTGATACTGTTTTCACTTGACAGTCTGTTCTGTTCACATTTCAGACCCTGACCTACAGTGTAACTTTGAAAATGGGCAGTGCAATTGGGAGCAGGACACTGAGGATGACTTTGACTGGATCAGAATACAGGGTCCAACCCCCACAGTTAATACGGGTCCGTTAAAGGATCACACAACAGGCACAGCTGGGGGACACTACCTCTACATGGAATCCTCTGAGCCACGCCAATTCCAAGATAAAGCAGTTTTGCTTAGTCCTCTCTTTAACCCTTCTGGCAACGGAACCTGCATTTTCCGCTTTTATTATCATATGTTTGGAAAGCAAGTTTACAAGCTGTCAGTCTTCCAGAGAACTGTGAGCAATACCAAGGGATGGCTGTTGTGGTACAAGTTTGGAAATCAAGGAAACAGATGGATCAGGCAGACACTCTACATCAACATCTCTAAGCCATTTCAGGTATGATCCTTTTAGGTTACAAAGTGCTTATTTGCTGCATCATAAAATACTGTGAGTATATAAATAACTGTGCAATCTCAAAGCTATTTGTAACTATCTGATCAAATTTACTTTGAATTACATTTGTAGGGGGTTTTTTGATGAAAAATGTCCAAAATATTTATTTTTTTGTTGAATCTACTTTTCCTCCTAAAACACTTGATTTTAATATTTTGAACAGGAACATGTTATTTAAAGTAGATACTATTTTTGTTTTTCAAGCATTTGGTTAAACAAACTTATCTGAATCTGCTACAGAACAGCTTGGCAAAAATTTTGATTCATTCATGAAAAAAGGATGGTTAAAAAGAATATCCTCTTCTGTGCCTTACTTTTCCAGTGTTACCTGTTAATCTTTAATTATATAAAGCCAGAAGAAATACCAGTTCAAAATATTTGGGTACAATGCTAGGTCAACAATCAAAAAGCTTTTGGAGAAAGATACGATTATACTAAGTTACAGTGACAAATCTTGATTTATTTTCTTACTTTTAAAAAATTGTATATGTATTTACCTTTCACTATGTGTGATCTGTTTATTCTGGTCAGGTTAATAAACCTGCAGGTTTATTAGAGGAGACATTAGTTCACTTGACTGCCAACTGGTCATAAAATTAACTTTAAAAAAAACCAAAATGTATTATAAAAAGAAACATCTTCCTTTTAAATCTGATATAATGCAATATTTTCTTTAGATTGTTCCACTTTTATTTCCCAAAACATTATTTTATGTGGAGAGATGTTCTGTCCTCTTTGGAGGAAAAGGTTTTAATATTACTGTGGTTGCACAGAAGCCCCTGGAAGGAGAGTGCTTGTTTTTTGTCAAGACCCTTTGTAGAAATGTAAAGGAATATCAACATAATGCTAACAAGGTTT
Organism: Morus bassanus; assembly: GCA_031468815.1. Taxonomy (NCBI): domain Eukaryota; kingdom Metazoa; phylum Chordata; class Aves; order Suliformes; family Sulidae; genus Morus; species Morus bassanus. The sequence continues at coordinate 22,200,923 of CM062567.1, read as the reverse complement.
TTTTTTTGTTTTGGTTTGGTTTGTTTTTTTTTTTTAAAGTAAGAAAACATATCCTATGTCTGGTAGTTTGTCTAAAGAACTGTAAACCCACATGTCCTATATTTGACCTCCTGAGGGTTAGGAAGGTCTGTTAAGTAACTGAAAATATTTTTGATGCATTAGTGTTGTAGGGTTTTTTATTGTATTTACCCAGTTCTGTGCAGGGAATGTAAAGATCTTATATTCTTTTGATGTAGTTTTTTTTTTCATAGTCATTTTTGAGGGGCATGAAGTGCAAGGTACAATTTGATAGTTTGTTCTGAAGAAGCAATCAAGATCTGATGTTCATTATTATGGATTGCTTTTCTTATGATGGAGCTTGCTGTGTCACAACCTAAGATCCTTCAAAACTCAGAAATTTGTGAGAGAACAAGTTATTATTCTGCTGCTAGTGAGTTGCCAGCTGTTGACCTCTTTCCAATCTTCCTTTTAAGTGCATAATGTTTGGATACTTTCAAGGCTAAAGATGTGTGGGAGAAAGATCTTCACACTCTGTTACCACTTTTTCTATGAAGTATTTCTACTGAGATGTGTACAAGAACAGTTAGTTTTGGGCTGCCTACTGGTTGGGTAACAGTATTAAAGTTGTAGGCTCTATGTTTACTCTTTGTGTTCCCCACACCCTATAAAGTTGGTGGTTCAGTTTTTTCACAGCATATGCTTAAAGTCTTGTAGGTCACCTCCATGCTTCAAAGGAAATGTTTAGATTCACATGAGAATAGATTTTTTTTTGCTTGAAATAAATAAGATAGAACTTTTTAATAGTTTTCTGGTCAAAATACATGTCTTGACTTCCTAATCTTCTCCATCTCTAGCCAGAGCACCTTGTCAGCTGTTTCAGGATTTTCAGAGATTCCTAGTGAATAGAAAGCATTAGATTCTAGGACCAAATATAGCCTAAGTCTTTGTAACACAGACCTTCATTTTGCTTTTTCTCTTCTGAATGTAAGAGTTGATCATATATCTCAGATGGCTGGTACCACCACTTCCTCTTCCCTCCCTATATAATTCTGTCATTTGTTTACCACATTCCAAGTAAGAATCACTATGAATAGTAAATCCCTCAAACTCACATTTTCAGTTTATTTACTAGTATGGGAAGCCAACTTTGGGAGCATATAGACAATTATACTTATGTACTAATATTTGGGAAATGAAGGAGTTCTCAGCCAAAAATTCAAAGCAGCAAAGATACTTGAGGACCTCTGGAAAGCCAGATCCCCTTTTGAAAGTTTGGAACTCTATAGATATAAAACTATAGAACGTTTAATTGAATGTTCTGGCAGAAACCCAAAGGGAACAGCACATGAAGACTTCCTTTGCTCACACCAGCTCTCACTAAACCTTAGAATCTTAAATTTCTCAGGAAACATTTGTTCTAGCTGCCATCAAACTGTGGCTGAAGTTTGTTGCTGTTCCATCAGCTGTTTTGCATCAGAGTGTTAAATGCGATATCAGTGAGCAGAACAGGAGTAGCTGGATGAGTGAAAAGGGAAATTTAGAGGTAACTTATTTAAATGAAAGGAATGCAGTTTTCTGAGCCAAAATTAAGCTTCTCTCTCAAATACTAATACTGACAAGTAACAAAACTGGTCCAAAATACACATGCTTATAAAACTCAGTTTTGCAACTTTAGTGATCTACAGTTTCCCTTTGAATTCAGAACTGGTATGACACATAGATCTGCAAAGGATTTAATAATATGCAAGAAATTATACTGGTTTTTTATAAAATTTCAAGTTAAAAATATATTCCTTTTCAAGATATTCCTTTTTATTATATGGGACACTTGTTTCAACATGAAAAAGAATAGGCTGAGTGTACTTTTCTCTTTACTTGATCTACATTTATTTTAATCTCCCTGAGAAGTTTACCTACATGACTTTTCCTTAAAAGTACATTTGAAAAGGTAGTAAAATAAGAATCTGTCCATGGTAGTCTACTTATATTGAGGGTGAATAATGTTTGGTTTTATCTTCCTTTAATAATCATGATACTTGAAATAGTTTCTGCTCAGAAGAAAAAGCAAATGTTCTATTTTAACATCTTAAAAAAATGTGGCTGTTTTAGCTTGCTCTATTCATTCATGTTTCTGCGGATACAGCAAAAGAAAATGGTGATATTATGTGAACAATGGCAAAATTCTGTATCTCAGTCTTTTTGGTCAGTGTAGTCTCCTTTTTGTCATGATATAAATCACATGTCTACCTTGTCCATTATAAGATATCTAGGGCAACTTTATTATATTGCAAAACAGATTATTTAAAAAAAAAAAAAAAGAAAGAAAAAAGAATTACCTTTACCCCAATCTAATTCTCTTTTTGCTCATTTGCAATATATATGTTCTTCTCTATAAGCAAAGATGGGTATAGATCTTTGATACTCCAAAGCATACGGAATACATAAAGGAGTCTAATATTCTGTGATGATTTTATAATGATCAGTCTAGGGTTTTTTAAGTTCGCTGTTATGAAACTTCAAAATGCAAATGTACTGTGTAAGTACATGATTAATGCTATATTGAGTATAATTACTAAAACATTAGTATTTTGAGTATCATGTATAAAAACTTACATCTCCCTTCAGATATAAAACTTTCTCCCTTTAAGTGTGAAAAGCAAGGATCAAAATCAGGAGAAAATAAATAATATTTATTGAAAAATACTAGCTTATGGAAGTTTATATGCAAAATGAAAATGCAATTAAGTAAATATAAAATACATTCCATATTTTCCTATTTTGCAAGTCATTAAGAAAAGGAAACAACCAAATCCACTGTAATAATTTTACCTATTATCAATTAAGTATTAGCTTAGAAAGTAATGGAATATTGATTGAAAATTAGAATTATACATTTGCTATGAATATAGAATAGCAATATGTTCTACAAACACAAATAGAATCCAACCTTCTTTCTCCAGTTACAATTTTTAGTACCTGTTGTGCTATTTTTATATTCTTCTCAGTGTAGAATCCAAACTGTTTGTATTTTAAGGGCCTGATTCTGAAATATGTGTGCCTGAGTATGTTGATAACGGTGCCAATTAGATTTCTCAAGATCCTGAGCAGTATTTTAAACTAGATATAATGGTTTGGAATATTACCTAACATGGGAAGACAGATGGCTGAAGCATGGTGGATTCCTTTCCCTATTTTTTTCTACATTGCTATTTGTACCTTTGACACTCTAACACGCTGCTTTCAGCTATAGTGGTTGCACCATTCATTGCTCATGATTTAAAACAAGACAAGTTTGTATATTCAAAGTTCTTTCAGTTTGGGCAAAAATACTTTCTGTCCTGAAACAGACCTCTGTTTTGTTAAAGCAAAATGTGACTTGTATCTTTGCATTCTTCTGATGTTCTGAATACCCCCCATCTCTTATTCAGACTAAGCTATCAAAGCATAAGTACTGACCAGCCTTATTTCAGACATTCTCACATAAAGGACTATGATGTTGGCATTTTACTGTGCATTCTAAATGGATCAAAAAGAATTAACTTAGTTGTCTTATAAAATCTTTTTGTCTCATTTGGTGTCACATAATATGATCTGAGTTGTCAGTTGCAGCATCTTCAAGGAAGAAATATTTAATATGACTGTAGCTATAGCTTTTCTTTTTGTTGATGTTTTTGTTGTTGTTGTAAATCTTAGAACCCCTAGGGATTCCCACATGTCATCTTCCTTTTAAATTCCTCAGCCTATAGGATCTGATGTTGTAGCCACCCAGTGCTGAACTGGGAGGCAGTCCCTGTTGCAATTACTGAGCACCATTTCTAGATCAGAGAGCGGGAAACATCTTTGAGAATCAGTAGACTCCCTTTACCCTTGCAGACATGAAGGAATGAAAGCCAGCCTTCGGGAAGGCTTTGTTTTACTTTGCTACAGCAAGATATTCAATGAGTGAAGCATTACAAGTGTCATCAGTCCCAACTCAGACTGACAGCCACCTTGGAAGTTTTACCCCTAGCAGCTGCTAACTGTCTGTTGAAAAGGAAACCTTGGGTCACTGCCAAAGAAATCCTTAATAATAATATATTTCACAATACTTTGGATGAAAGAGACAATTAGTTCTGAAATTATTTTCTAAGCTACTCACAGCCCTAATAATGTATTATTTGTGATTTGTGACAATATCATCAAATATAATATCAATTGTATGGTGGGTCAAATGGAAAGAGTGAAGTGTTATTCCTAATTAGTTTCCAATACATAAATCCTCAGCTATACTTCTTGAATGGTGCTAAATCAAGAACCAAATTTATTTTTTAGAAGCAGAATTTGTCTAAAGATAGATAAGAATCTAAAGGAAGTTTTCTTCATTTATGAGACACTAGATTAAGGTGATTGTTTTGTCTTTTAATATAGTCATTTAAATCTTCATTTTTCATCTTTTTATTTCTGTTATGGAAATACAGGACATATTATACCTTTTCTTACAAAGACTTTCAAAGTCAAAGGCAGATTATCTCACTCCAAACACATTTTTTTTTTACCTTTTAGCCATAGAATTAGTTATGGAAGCACCTAGCTACAGCTGAGTTTTTAACCTTGATTATGGAGTTGTTTTAAGTTTTCCTTAATTATACCCAGCTACTTCTTGTATTATGGTTTTGGTATGCCCTGATATAAGTTTGGTGTCAAATACATGTGTAGTAAACATACACTATTTGCATCCAGACTCTTACCATTCAACTGTTCTTCAGCTGTCAAAGGCAATGAATCTAAAGAAAATGGAGAATTTGACTCATTTCTCTGTGGATTCGTATGGGAGCAGTGTGTAAAACTTTTTCTTAATCAATTTCTGACACAAGTAAATAGTAGTTACTCATGTAAATGTTTTCCTCACATTTTCTATCTTTCTAAAAATATGAAATTCTGATAAAAGCCATATAGAAAGAACTTAGTTTAAAACTACTGGTTGGTGCAATCACAGCAAGCTCTAACATGACATGATACCTCGATAGGATTACAGCAGAACCCAGACTATGCATTGTCTTCATGCTTAGAATAAGCAAGATTTTAAATTAGCTCAGAGAGAGACAGGAAGGGCTGAAAAATGTATTTAAGGTAGTACCTTAAATAGTAGTGGGTCACAATCACATAGGCACTATCTACTTTCTCACCCTCTACTCCCTCCCTTTTCATTCCTCAGTGAGATGAGATAGCAATTCTTCTTTGGGGATTCTGATGATCTGCAATAATATTGATCTGTAATAAGTGAAACAGGATCAGAAATTTCACTCTTCAGTTATTTCTGCAATTCTAGCTGTTTCTTGCAATTATTTTTCTGAGAATAGAGCAGATTGATCAACACCCTGCCTCCCCAACCATTTCTGTAACGAAAAACTCAGGGTTCTAGTGGAAAATGGACTTTTGGGCATAATTCTACTTTACAAACTATTTTTAAAGTGGTTTTTAGTTCTGTTTCAAGCAAAAAGCCTGTGTTATGGCAAATTGTGATGTTTCAGAATTTAATGTTTTTATTCCATGCATCTCTAGTGGTGATAATTATATTTCATACTTGAATAATATAGCAGGACTTGTTATAGTAGACTAAATACTTTGTATCAATTTAAGAAAAGATAATGACTGGCTAGGCTTCCTTGTCAGATATAATATCCCTGAAGTAAGAAAATTTTGAATTTCCTTTCCTGCATAACAAGTATCAGAACTGTTGAAATTACAGGTTCTAGATCTCATATCACGTTTCACAGCACCTCTGAGAGAAATTTTCAGTGGGGTTTGTTATGTCAATACTTTTGTAGACCGACTTAAGTGTAGGAGTTTTTCAGGTCTTCTCTAATCGTTAATTGGTAAGTGTCAGGTGAAATTCTGGACTTATACTGGTGTATGCCAGAAAATGAAGCTGATCAAACTTAGCCATTTTCTACTTGCATTCAGCTTCACTGGAAGAGTGTGCATAACTTTTTATTGTCCCAAAGAGAAGTACTATTTCCTAGTGTCAAAAGCAATGTGAGGAGACTATGTTTCAGCCGGTTACAGTTGCATATCAGCACATACAGCTAGGACTTACCCTTACCACTCACAGTGTTGTTAGAAGGAAACTGGTTCTGAACAGTTTGTCATCTTTCTTCTATATGCCCTAAGAAAACAAAACAAAGTAATTGCATATTTGCCCTTCTATTAGGAACATTAAGCTGAAAAAAAATTATCGTAGAAAAGTTTGACCTTTTCTACAATACTTGGATAAAGAGTGTTCCTCTTGGAAAGAGAGATGGTTGAGACATAACAGAGAAACATCAAATCAACAGGGAGATCATCAATCAATAATCAATCAATCAATAGCGAAGCGGCATAGAGAACAATCATTAATGATTTCTCTGAATAGAAAGAATGAGAGGTACTATATAAAATTATTAGACAACACAATGAAAACAAAAGGAAATACTATTTTAGGATGATCTGTTGTACAGTTCATTGCTGAGGGATGTTTTGGGTACAAGGAAGTATGAATGGGATCAATAAGTAACTTTGCAAATTATTGAAAGAAAAGCCTGTTAAGGGCTACTAGCACAACAATGAGGCTATAACCTCCCACCTGTGATATACTGCCAAGAGTTTGAGAGCTACCACTGTGTGCCTGTTTTGTCCTCATTGTGGATGTGGCAGCAGTCCACTGGGAGACACACACTGCTGTTAGCCGGACAGCTGACCTAACCTCTGGTACATTTGTCCTCATGCTGTGAGGCATCCTGCTGCAGACAACTTTTGGTGCTTTGAGAGGCTCACCCTTTTTGATATTCTAACTATGATTCCAGATTTTCTGCAATTGCTTTTGCCCTTATTGAACCAGGTTTATTGTTGTCAAGTGTTGTTAGCCTTCTGCCTTGATTTGACTGTCTGCTTGTTTCCTTGTTCAGTGTCTCGTTTTCAGTGTGTGCTGACATACCAGTAGGAGTTTGTTAATGTTCAGCTGGTCAGATATATATCTTTCATTAAAACCTGGTGTTGAAAGAAGCTCTGAATTTATCAAGGACTTCCTAAGATCTATGTTACACCTCTAATACCCACTTGTGATCATTTTTCCATTATTGCTTTTGATCCATTCCCTGGTAGTGATTTTCACACAAGGATTTAGTCATCATGGATTTCCACTCTAGCAACAGCTTCAATTTCAGCTTTCAATTTGTCATTCCCCATCTTTCTTCTCCTACTCTTTTCCTTTGCACTTTCCCCAAACAGTATTCTGTATACTGGGATCAGTATTCAGGGATTCTGTTGCGTCTTGCTCCTCCAATTCTGCTCCAAATAAATGATTGACTATTTTTCTTCACCTCTGATCTGTGTGTTGGCTTCTTTCATCCCTGATACCTGCTTGCATGTGGCATGCTACTCTTTAGTTTTGAGATTTACATTGAGCCGTTGGTTTCTGACCTGTTTGTAGTCATCATTCTCAGTTTTATATTCACTGTGGCAATGTAAAGCCTGTGGTTGCTGGCTAACCTATATAGTTTAATTTGTAGTTGCTTCTGGAGCATTTGATTATTAATTGGCTAATAGATTCATTTTGGCAGGGAAGTGCTACCCACATATTTTTAATTCTTCAATGATCAATTGATTCAATAGAATCACGGAATCACAGGATCACAGAATGGTTTGGATTGGAAGGGACATTTAAAGATCATTCAGTCCAACCCCACTGACACGGGCAGGGACATCTTGCACTAGATCAGGTTGCTCAAAGCCCCATCCAACCTGACCTTGAACATTTCCAATGATGAGGCATCCAAAACTTCTCTATTGTGGCAGGGCACCTGCAGGACACAGGGCAAACTGTTGCAATGTCTTACCAGCCTCATGGTAAAAAGTTTCTTCCTTATTTCCAATCTAAATCTACCCTCTTTCAGTTTAAACCTCCAGGCTAAACAACCCTAACTCTCTCAGCGTTTCTTCATAGGAAGGTGTTCCAGCACTCATCATTTTTGTGGACCTCCTCTGGACCTACTCTGACAGGTCCACTTATTTCTTATGCTGGGGACCCCACAGGCAGATGCAATACTCCAGGTGGGGTCTCATGAGATCTGAGTAGAGGAGAGAATCATCTTCCTTGACCTGCTGGCCACCAGCCTATGACCACCATGCAACCCAGGGTATAACCTACTTATCTATGTAGGTTAGATAAACACCAAACCCCACCCCCACCCCCAAAAAAAAGCATTGTGCCTTTTGGTATAACAGCTTTAGTATTTGCACTTGTATGGCCTAGGCTTCTCCACCATGTCCTGTCCTCATAAACAGGATCAAAGCCTGCCTTGGAGGACTATAGTGGGCCAGGAGCCAAAGCTGGCACATGCCACATCCATCTCATGTCCATACTTCATGCAGATCTTGAGGAGACTCTAGTTTGGACAATTCATGCCCAGGTTTCTTCACCAGTCCACACTCTAGGTGAGAAACAGTATGCACATAGAGAAGACAATGAGGAAACTGGGACACTTGTGGGAATGAGTGAAAAATAACCATAGGACTTTGTGGTTGGTGGTGAACTTTGTGTTGACAGTGAAGTCTGTTCAGTAAAATACAGAGAATTTATGTCTTGAAAATGTGTGTAGTGCAATGCAATATGTTTGAAAGGCAAAAATTAGTGTAATTTTTTAAAAAACTAATTTCTGAACATCAGTATTGCCATTTTTGACAAGTGGGTTTCAGAGCACAGAAAATAAGGAAATCACATGAGAAGCCAGGAGAATATATTGTCCATTGTGCAAACCTTCAGGGCTAATTGCAGGTTTTTAGTTCAGTTCTTTGGGAAAGAAATTGCCCTTTTGTTCAATGCTAGTACAATACTTAATATTATGAAACTATACTCCACTCTGTGGCAATAGAAATAATTTATTCTTTGTGTTATTCTTTTATTTGTATGCAGTGGAAGACTTGTCATGATGTCATAAAGTCACAACATATGCACAAAGGGGACCAAGAATAAGAATTTCTAAGTTAGTTTAACAATGCCTTTTTCAGTCAAAATTGTATTCTTAACTTCACATCTGTCATTTCCCTGCAATTCTTTTTTAGAGGGGGGATGACAAAGAGGGCAGGGGTGAGTATGTTTTACCTTTGTTCCCTATTTACATGCAGGAAGCTCAAAGGAAATCACGCAAGGTAAAAATAACCTCTCTATATGCCAATGAACTGTCAAGTACTGCCCATGTTTTATATATGGAACACCTGAGGGAATGAAAGGTTTTCCCCACCTTTCACAAACTACAACCCACTGAGAGACTGTGTGAGTCATTTGAATCTGAGGGGAATCATGTAAAGCAGGAATTTCTCTTTCCTGAAAATTCAGAGTAACGTCTTAAATGTGCTATTGATATTACTATATTACTTATGAGGAATTGCTGAACAGGAATACGAGACTTGGCTGGCTTTGCAAAGAGAAGGAAAATGGTAGTGACTTTCTTCTCATTCCTTTACTGGATCTAGAAGCCATCTTTGAAAAGATAACAAGAAGATCACAGGAAAGAAATACTTCATTGAATCTTTAATTAAGTCTCCTTCCATAGTTCTATGCTTTACATCAAACACAGATTTTTTTTTTACATAATCTCTCTATGTTTGTTGAGTATGATTATAGCAGAATTAAGAAACAATGTAGAAATTCTGCTTCCACTGAAGTATGTAGCAAAGCTCTCGTTATCTTTAATGAAGATAGGATTTCATGGCAAGTCCTGTGTTCTGATGATATCCCTCTGTTATTGTTTTCTTACTTTGTGAGGTTAAGGCCATATGTGTGGATGTAGGAGAAGCAATTCTGCATAACTTAGTCAGGCAAAATCCTTTGGATAAGGAAAGGTCCACACCTTTAGGCAAAAGATGTAATAGTGATCCCCTTGCTCACTAGCATTTGCTGCTAAACAGATAACTAACCTAGTTGCTGACACAAATGTTTTCATAAGCATTGAAATGAAAACAGTGCATGTCTTCTCTCAGGATACTCCTTAGCTCAGCATGGAAGAATTGCCTTAAGCAGTAAGCATTGCATAGATCAGACACAAGTCTGTCCATGAAGGCCCTATTCTGGCTTCTCTGGTCAGAGAGGTAGAGATGTCTTTATGTAGCCCTTTGACATCTTGACATGCTCCAGAATACAATAGGGAGGGACAAAAGTACTGAGGTTATAACCAGCCTTCCTGGTTGTTGTGGTTTAGCCCCGGTCAGCAACTAAGTACCACACAGCTGCTCGCTCACTCCCCCCACCCCAGTGGGATGGGGGAGAAAATCGGAAGGGCCAAAGTAAGAAAACTCGTGGGTTGAGATAAGAACAGATTAATAATTAAACAGCAATAATAATAATAATAATATAATGAAAAGGAAAATAATGAGCGAGAGAGAGAGATGAAACCTTGGAAGAAGGAAAAAAAAAAAAAAAGAAAACTAAACAACAAGTGCTGCAACCGCTCACCACCCACCAACCAACACTGCCGGTCCCCGAGCCGTGATCGCTGCTTCCCCTGGCCAGCTCCCCCCAGTTAATATACTGGGCATGACGTCACATGATATGGAATACCCTTTGGCCAATTCGGATCAGCTGTCCTGGTTGTGCCCCCTCCCCTCCCGGCTTCTTGTGCACCTGGCAGAGCATGGGAAACTGGAAAAGTCCTTGACTAGTGTAAGGACTACCTAGCAACAACTAAAACATTAGTGTGTTATCAACATTATTTCCATACAAAGTCTAAAACACAGCACTATACCAGCTACAGTGAAGAAAATTAACTATCCCAGCTAAAACCGTGACACTGATCAATGTGAGACACATCTTTTAGGACCATAAATCACAGGAATTTGACATAGTAACTCAGCCAGAATCCTGTAATCTTATTATTTATTTATTTCATAGAATCATAGAATCATTAAGGTTGGAAAAGACCTCTAGGATCATCAAGTCCAACCATCAACACAACACTACCATGTCTCCTAAACCATGCCCTGAAGTGCCACGTCTATGCATTTTTTTAACACCTCCAGGAATGGTGACTCCACCACCTCTATGGACAGCCTGTTCAATGCTTGACCACTCTTTCAGAAAAGAAATTCTTCCAAATATCCAATCTAAACATCCCCTGACACAGCTTGAGGCCATTTGCTCTTGTCCTGTCACTAGTAACTTGGGAGAAGAGACCAACACCCACCTCACTACAACCTCCTTCCAGGTATAGAGAGCGATAAGGTCTCCCCTAAGCATCCTTTTCTCCAGACTAAACAACCCCAGTTCCCTCAGCTGCTCCTCATAAGACCTGCTCTCCAGACCCTTCACCAGCTTCATTGCCCTTCTCTGGACATGCTCCAGCACCTCAATGTCTTTCTTGTACTGAGGGGCCCAAAACTGAACACAGTATTCAAGGTGCGGCCTCAGCAGTGCCGAGTATGGGGGCACAATCACTTCCCTACTCCTGCTGGCCACACTATTCCTGATACAAGCCAAGATGCTGTTGGCCTTCTTGGCCACCTGGGCACACTGCTGGCTCATATTCAGCCAGCTGTCAACCAGCACCCCCAGGTCCTTCTCCACCAGGCATCTTTCCAGCCACTCTTCCCCAAGCCTGTAGCGCTGCATGGGGCGGTTGTGACCAAAGTGCAGAACCCAGAACTTGGCCTTGTTAAACCTCATACAATTGACCTCAGCGCCCATCAATCCAGCCTGTCCAGATCCCTCTGCAGAGCCTTCCTACCCTCGAGCAGATCAACACTACCGCCCAATTTGGTGTCGTCTGCAAGCTTACTGAGGACACACTTGATCCCCTCATCCAGGGAATTAATAAAGATATTAAACAAGACTGGCCCCAACACTGAGCCCTGGGGAACACTGCTCATGACCGGTCGCCAACTGGATTTAGCTCCGTTCACCACAACCCTTTTGGGCCTGGCCATCCAGCCGTTTTTTTACACAGCGAAGAGTACACCCGTCCAGGCCATGAGTAGACAGTTTCTCTAGGAGGATGCTGTGGGAGACAGTGTCAAAGGCCTTGCTAAAGTCCAGGTAGACAACATCCATAGCCTTTCCCTCACCCACTAGGTGGGTCACCTGGTCATGGAAGGAGATCAGGTTAGTCGGGCAGGACCTGCCTTTCATGAAGCCATGCTGGCTGGGCCTGCTCCCCTGCTTGTCTTGCACTCGTCCGGTAAGCTCACTTAAGATGTATCGCTCCATAATCTTCCCCAGTACTGAGGTCAGGCTGACAGGCCTGTAGTTCCCCAGATCCTCCTTCTGGCCCTTCTTGTAGATGGGCGTCATGTCGGCAAGCCTCCAGTCATCTGGGACCTCCCCTGTTAACCAGGACTGCTGAGAAATGATGGAGCGTGGCTTGGCAAGCTCCTCCGCCAGCTCCCTCAGTACTTTTGGGTGGATTAAAATTTATTTACTTATTTTTAAAATCTGGGGAAATGGGGGTAGGGATAAAGAAGTCTATGTACTGTATTAAAGAATATGTGTGTAAGCTGCTGAACCTGCATATACCTGTCATGGATTATCACCTTAGCAGAAAAAACACACTTATGGTAAAGGAGTGCTGACAAGATTCCATCTGAAAGTAGTTCAGGGTACTGTAATATGATTAGAGTAATTAAAGGCTGATTATGAAAGAATATCATCAGCCTTGCCATTGCTTTGCTATTCCCATACTACAACTCACCCACTTTCACTTTTACATATCCTTGTCAAAACAGCCCATCAGTTAGATTCAGCCTTTGGATCCTTAAACTGTCTGCATAATTAACCACAAGGCTATCAGAAATGACTGATGTCCTAAAACAAACCACTAAATTTATATAAGAACACTAAAGGGACTTGTACTTTAGATGTGGGAGAAAACTTACAGTGTCTCTTGGGGGGTTGTTTTAGACTAGATTTGGCCTTGCCCAGTTAACCATGGCTGTTTTATTATTGTCTGTGAGTATATCCTTATCTGTCAAGTATTTTCATTACTTAGTGTTTTTAAAGTAATTTTAAAAAATGTCATCATCCATCCTCTTTAGGCAAAGAAAACATTTACATTTTTAATATTACCAAAAGTAGAATTGCTAAAGAACATATATCCATTTTGGGGCCCCTGTAGCCAAATGAATAGAAAATAAAATAATTTTAAAACTGTAAAATATCTTCAGATTTAAAGGGCATTTTGTCCATTTTTCCATGGGTTTGGTTGTGGGGTTTTTTTTAACACCTCATATTTACAATCTGGGTTGCTTTTGAAAATAATCTCATTCTGCCATAATCTTGTGAAATACAGGAGACTTCTGTAAATCTTTGTAGGTGAAGTTAAAACTAAACATGACCTCAAGTTGGATTAAACACAGCTTTATTATTTTAATTACTAGATACATGTTTCCCAAGCAGGGGGGCTAACCATGTTGTTTTGTAAAGCTGGAATCTCAGAAATTTTTAGGCACTGACTATATACTACTTCTGCAATAATTCTTCCAATGTTAATATTACAGAATCAAAACAGGATCTTTTCTTTTGAGTGAAGTTTTGTGGCCTTAATACAGCAAAGTACTGACTCCCAGAACTGTAAACAGTTATTAATATTACACTTGTCAGCAGTCCCACTGACATCAGTGAAGAGCCTGAAACAGGATAAAAATGTGATTTTTCCCTGCACTTTAGAGAAATGCCTGGGAAAACATCATAAATCAGCATGAGGGTTCACAAGCTCATACTGAAGTGTGATCAAGTGCTTTACTGAACTAGAACTAGAGTTTTTCGGTATCTTGTAAAACCAAGCACTGTAAAACATCAAACATTTTGCACAAGATTTTTCATATTTGATGTGTATATCCTTATGATTATTGGTAAGAATTCATTTGGACACTTGTGTGAAAGGACTTTATTTCAACTTTTGAAGCCTTGAGACATTAACATCTGATGCATTTTTGATGGACACAAAAGGAAGGGGCAGTGGAATCTCAAGCTTTTCTAGGTGCATTGTTAAAATGTTGTGGTGACATAATTTTGATAATATTGCCAGCAGCTGATGTGCCATCTCCACCTGTGCTTGCTTTTGGGGGCAGAAGGGCTCCACACTATGTGTAGTAGCCCTGATTGCCTAGTCATTCCCCCAATGAGGGGGAAAGCTAGAACATGCTGTGGCACCCCTTCTGCCAGTGCACCCAGGTTTTTTTCCCAAGAGAAACTACGGTGTGGAAGGTACAGAGGAAAAGTTCAGTGCCATGTAGTCAGGATGCAACTACTGGATGCCTAGACGAGAGATTTGGGAAATTATCTTAGGTCCCACAGTGCCTGCTCCTTTGATGGCAGCTGAGGAAGCAGAGAAACAAAACCAGGGAGGAATAAATTACCAGGTTTGGACTCGCTTATCAAAGAAGACAATAAGTCTTCTTTGACATGAACTAATAACTCAAGAAGTCAAAATTAAATCTAAATTTCTCAGATTTTTTTTGAAAATCATGTTTTTTTCTGAAAAAAATGTGTTTGCTTGGTAAATAGTTTCAGTTTTTGATCTAGTTCTTGACATATCATTATAGGAATATATTTGTGTGTTCTTGAAAAAACCATCCTACAGTGAAGAGTTATTGTGACAAGATTTGTTGGATGAAGATATCTTGATAAAAGGGAGTTTTGAAGCAAGACATTTTGATGGAGATTTCATGCAGTTCATGGTTCTATGGCTTGTCCTTTATCTGTAATTACAGAAGTTCCCTCATCTCATAAGAAATAGGTTACTTGAAGAAAAGTTATGAGTCATTTTCATTTATTTATACATAGCATTAAAACATAGGAGTAGTTTACTTCAGAGATACACAGTGAAATGTATATTACTTTTAATCTTGCATTTGCTTTCAGTAAGTTATGACAAAAATTTTTTATGACAAAGTGTTCTGTCGGTTATTTGTACTATTATCCACTAGTGTGGTTGTTCTTTCCTCTTCAAACCAAATCATATGGTTTCTTGCCAGAAATAATCACAGCAAACCTAGTCAAAATTAACATGTTCTAACTACTAATAAAATCACTAAGTAACACAGTTGACTCTTCCTGTGACAAATCTGAGATATTGTTTGGCTATATTACTAAGTAAATAAATTAGAATTAATATCACTATTTTGTAGACATTCAAAAATCTTCAGAATTTTGAATACCTCAGTTTTTGGAATTAATTCCATTCTAGCTTAAACTATGCTTGTATGGAAATTAAGATTTTATTCTGCTAACCTTCAGTGGGAACTGGCTAGTGACAGAAACGAGCATTACTGTAAAAATGGAACATTTGTACAGAGCAGTATTACCCATTGTAATTCCTCTATTAACATTTGTCATAATGTTCCTTCACCCTTCAAAAACCTATTTTGCTCAAAATCTTAAGGGATCAGTCCTTTTCTGTACATAGAGTGTCATTGTAATACATTTTGCTTTTCATGGAGGTTCACCCCTTTTTTATGTAGCATACCTTTTGCTACCTTTATATATTTCATTCAGACTGGATGTCTAGAGTTCTGAAAACTGGAGAAATTGGGAACTATTTATCCTTATTCAAATAATAAATGAGATGTGAAATGAGCTTCATGGTAGATGAGTTCCCTAGAGGTTGTTTAATAATAGCTTATGAAGTTTGCAGAATTTCAGCTGGCAAATTAATTAAAGTGGTCAATGTTTAACCACAACTGTAGAGAGACTAAGTTTTATACTGCAGCACTAACTCATAATTTCATCCTATTTTCAGTTTTAAGTCTATCAGAACATATACCTACACCTCTGTTACATTTTCTGTGTTACTTACTGCGTTCATGCTATACACCAAAGTGTCAGACACCCCAAGTAAGTACATAAATAAATTAAAAAAAAAAAATTTGGTAGGGAGATTTTAAGTAATACAGTCATAATCATCATCATAACAATAAAAAGGCATTCTAAATTCAATTACCCCCGCAGAACTGTGTCCTGCCACTTCTGTCTTTGGATATTTTTATGTCCTTAATAAAAGTATTCCTTCTTAAGGTGCAGGAGTGCACCTCCACTGAAAGGTTGATAGAAGATGGTACATAAGGATGGCCTCAGAGCATGTGAATGTCATGGCTGGGGAGATGGGCACAGGGAGTTATGGAGAGAGAAGCCCTTTGGCCTACTGGTTAACATCCATCAGAGCACAACACAATCCCACAGAAAAGTAGTGTAGTTTTGAGGGGGCTTGGGTTTGTTGTAGTAATAACTGTGTAAGTTGAGTTAACAAACCATCTGCCTCTTTGTCTGAATTTTATCTCATTTATGAATAATTAATTATGAGTAGTTAACCATTCATGCTTTGAAAACTAAGTCAACATTTTATTTAAACTGCTGTGTGTTTGCCACTCAAAATTACTCTGAAAAGAATTTTGTCATTTTGGGATAATAAATTTTCTTACATGACATATCAAAATAATAGATGTCTTGATTTGTTCTGTTTCTAAGCATTTTTTATGCTTTTGGTACCGATACTGTAATGTTATCCCCATTTTAACCTAAACAGACAACAAAAGACTGGAGTAATATTGTAAAGAATATTTGTGGATATTCTGAGGGAAAAATAAGAATCCCATACTGAGATGAGAGCAGTAAGAAGCAATGTTGTCATTTACTGTTGTCATTCACATTAGACACATTTTATGCTAAAATAGCCCACCTTCATCATACCCATAATAAGGACATATATCCATCTTCTTTTAGCCTACTCATTTATTTTGTCTAATGGACATAATCTATAAATGAAACGTAATCATTTTTGTTTACTCTGGTGATGTCAGCATCAGTAATAAATCTGCTATTCACATGCAGCTTCAGAATAGCAGAAATAAATTTGTCAGTGTTTAACATATTATTCTCTGATATTATTCTCTTACTTTTACAGTGTTAAGGCCATTCCTTGCATCTTCTAAATATTTTTTCCTCCTGTTACAAGTTAATAAATTTAACGTGGGACTTGTAAAAGCTCTGTGTATGTACCAGGTGAACAACAGTTCTTAGTGCGTAGATGAATTCTCTTATTTCCCTCAAGTTACTGAGAAGCTTGTTTAATACACAGTGCTGATTTCTGAAAGTGGAAATTCTTTACAGGACTTCATTTACAATAAGATAAAAGAAATACTGAAATGTAAAATGCAAGCATTTATTTTTGAAATGACATTTGATGTGAGGATGTTTCCAAAATATCAATGATATCTGATCAAAAGAATCAAGACACCTATCTACACAGAAGTGCCTTGCATCTTTGAGCAGTGCTTCATTACTTGTTGAAAATAAGCTTTCTTTGCAAATAAAATTGCAAGTAAGTAAATTACAACAAAAATATTAGAACTAACAGTACTGTGAAGTAGTATTGCAGTATTTTTGCTACTATTTATACTTCATTCCTTTGTAGGAACTCTCTGTTGAACTGAGGAACAAATGGTGAAAAATGTATTTGGAATTTTATTCAATATTCCAGAATAATCTGGAAGGTTGAATATGTGTGTAAGATGTGACATAAGTATTTTAGAAAAAGGCAAAGAAATAACATTAACATCTTAACTCTGTTGAATCAGCAAAAATATTAATCTTTTTTCTGAAATGTATGATGTAAGGAGGTTTGGTTTTTTTTTTTTTTATGAAGAAGGATTTATAAATTAGTTAAATTAAGAAAATTCTTACTAAATCTTTCTCTAATCACCTGCTTGGATTTTTACCATTCAGTAACAGTCAGAAGTAAAGATCCTTATTCAGTCATCTGGAGATTATTTCACAAATACTGACCTCTCCCACTCCTTGGCAATAGACAATAAGGAAAAAGTAAGCGTATACAGCATTGGCAACTCTAATGCAACACTAGAATATTTTTCATTAAGAGGTCCCATAGCACATCTCTAACCTTCTTAATTGTTTTCATTACAGTGAGATTTGTATAAGGGTAAGGTATATAATTTATTCACATGAATGTTATTATAATTAATCATGGTTAATGTTATTATAATAAGTACTAAAAGAGCTAATCATAATATGCCACTTATGATAATGTCTTGCCATCATTTTATATCACAATGATGTTTCAGTGGATTTGGACGATCGTGAAGTCAACCATTCTGTTATGGTTCACTGTGATTAATGTGACCACCAGTGAAAGCTGATAATAATTAGTTCTTTCATAAAGTGTCACTAAATAGAATATATCCCCTAGAACAAATTTAATCTCATTTTAAGTGTGAAACATGGTAAATGACTCCTCTGTCAATTGATATGAAATATTTAATGAGAAGTGGAAGTCTACTATACACTGAAAAATGTTTTTGTAATTCTTGTTTCCCTAGATCTTGGTGAAAGGTACCGTAGGAGATGGTTTCATTGGAGACATTGGACTTGATGACATGTCTTTTCTAGGCTGTACTCTTTACAATGGTAAGAACAGAGTTAGAGTGTACATCTCCTAGCTGTGAGCTGATTCTTTGCTGTCATCTGTAAATATTGCTACTGGCAAAGCAAAAACCAGATTAAACTGTAACTCATGCCTGACAAGGAAATCAAGACTTGTTTCCCTGCTTCTCAGACCCTCATATCCAGGCATCAGCACAAAATAATTTTGCCTGTAACCCTAAGGTTCAAAAGAGAGTAAGAAGTCTGCGGCTTCCAAACTCTTTGAGATCTTGATTCCTAGAAGGAAAAAGGCACTTAACTGTGTGTAAACAAACTGACCTTTCATTCAGCAAACTCAGTTTGATAGAGCCTTCCGCCTCTCCCCCAGTAATTCTTAATGTTTTTACTGTGCCAATTGCTCTTACATTACAGGACACAAACAGTTCAGATAATAGAGCAGCCTGGCCTCAAAAGTCATTGCTACCAAGGGTAGTACAATGCCTACAGAATTGTAAAATAATATACCCCAAAATAAATGTACTTCAGGACACCAGATTCCAGACCTGTCACTTCATCACAGAAGGGATTTTAAGAGGACTAGTGTTAGCTGCAGCAGACATTACAATGTTATATACAGTGTGCCAGTTGATGTACAGTCATAATAGGGCTGTAGAACAGCAAACAATTTAGAAGAGTGACTGAATATTAGTACCCTAGCACTAACTCTAAAACACCCTAGTTCAGATACATTTTTTTTTCTGCTACTCCAAAAATTTCTTGTAGATATAATTAGGTCTAACAGGAATATCAAGTGTATATGGCATGTTTCTTCTGCAGATAATTATCTCACATTTTAACAAGTTTATACAGTGCACAACATTTATTCTAACATTTTGATTATAAAAATTTTTGTAAATATTCAGTTAATGTACAATGCCTTATATTTGAGGAAGAAAACCTTAAAAGAACTAATCAGAAAATCTCTACATGTTTGCACAGGAGATATGAAAAAATGTTTTAAAAATAAACAAGAAGAAATTTGGAAAGTACAGAGGGTCAGAGTTTCAAAGATCATAAATAAGAAAAAAGCATTTTGCATGGAAAGATAAAACAAAAATACTCAAGTATAATGGTGGACAGAGCTGAATAGGAAACAGTTTGTGTGTTCTGTATATTTTTAAAGTGCTTTTAGCATTGAGAGCAATTTTTGAGACACACCAGGTTCCTGCCTCTGTTTTATTTCCTCCACACCATAAAAAAAATCCCAACAATCAAAAAAGAGTCAAAGAGACTGTGGGAATAGTCTGCAAAATAGTCAATAGCTATGGCATATTCCACCATATTTAATGCAAGTTGGATCAAGGAAAAAAAGCAGGGCTCCCATGTCCCTGTACCCTAGAATTAAGCACTAGCTGCCCAGTTGCTCTTGTTCTACTTCAAATAACCAAATACTGACCAGGGAGAGATGGGCTTGATAGCTTGGTGGTAAAGTCCCTCATAAGTAATAATAAAGATGTCGAGCATACTGCTTTGATGCATCATTTGAACGCCCTAACCAAAGGCTATTTAGTGACGCTTGCTCTGGACAAAATGTTATTTCATCAGTTATAGAAAATGAATTATTTCAAAAGAGAGAAAGGAGCAGGTTAGCCTTTTTTTTTTTCAGGTGTCATGAAGGTTATGCTACTTCAAAATTTTTCTCCTGTTCCAGTGGATTAAGAGCAGAGACTTGAATGTGGCATCTGTATTTAAAAATTTCTGACCAATAAGGTCCTTGCTATTATTATGAGTTGTAGATACATTTATTATAGCATGCAATTATTCCCTCATATGTTCCTTCCCCTAAGTCTTTTGTTTGAATCTTAGGATATTATGGGAGTATCATTCATTTGATTGGAGTAAAATTCATTTTATGTCATAGACGTGCTTTCTACCTTACGAAATAGAAATGGTTCCTGCTTGTGGAGAATTTAGTATCAGTCTTAGTGCCCCAGGCCTCAGGGGAAAAAAAAAAATTCCTTGCTGTCCCAGACACATTTTATATACAAAGTCTTCACATGTACTTTTTAATTAACTCAGGGGTATTGCTCAGGTGCATTGTGCACTACAGCTAATAATTTCATTAACAATTAAATTTAAAGAAGGAAATATATAATGAAAATTCCTTTTATGGACAATAATAGCAAGGGTTTTCAAGAAAAGAGAGTGAGCCTGAAGAAAGGTGCCTAGTAAAGAATAGGAGGAAGGGCAAAGACAATGGATTTGAAAGAAGTGGTAATGAGTTTGGATGAAAATTAAAGGAAGAGGTGGAACAAGATGATGACCTCAGAATAATTTTTCTAATGAGAAAAAAATATTTTTTTCAGTTATGAAATTACAAGGTAAGAAGGTTACTTAGTAATTTCCACAGTCATTTGCAGTAATCGATGTGTTAAAAAAAAAGCCATTATTAGCGGAATAATGTTAGCCTTGGTTCACAGAGAAATTAAGTTTTTATGATTGTTCTGTCAGTCTCCATGGCATTAGTTTTTTGAAATGACTCACTGACTTAATCCAAATTTGAAAGACAGGTAAGACATGTAAATAAATTCCTGCAAGTGTCGAAGATTGTATGAATTGTGGTTGGCTAGTATGACCAACCTAGTGCTTTCCACTGAGGAAATGTCCAATTCAGTTCCTGCTGGGCAGCATTTAAGTCATTTAACTTGGCCACCCAGGCATGTTTCCAGTAAAGCTATATCCTTGACAAAGGGTGGGAGTGACAAGGGGAGAAATCATTACAAAACTAGAATGCCTTGGTCCCATCGCTCAACATTTTGTTGGTTTGTTTTTCAAAGGAAACTTGCCAACAATCTCTACAACTACTTCAGGAACTTTACTTCCTGCCACACTCCCCATGAACAACTGCACAGAGAAGGAGTTTGTCTGTAGAGCCTCTGGCCATTGCATCCAGATGATCCAGAAATGTGATTTTAGACCTGACTGCTCTGATAAGTCTGATGAATCAGCTTGTGGTGAGTATATTAAATTTTGTATTTTGCTACCTTATTAATTTGCAGCTGTTAAAAACATTGCTTTAACTACTCTGTATTTACCTTTGCAATTTGGTATTAGCACCTAGATGCTATTTTTAATGTGATTTTCCCCAGAAAATTAATAACATTTTGCTCTTAATGTGGGAATCTGAGATGGTATGCACTTTCTGCCTTCTAATGGGCTGATTCAGACTTGACATTCCAATTCAACTTACTACTGAAATGGGAGAGGGGAGAAATCCTCAGTTCCCCGGTGATTGGTAACTATACATAACAATTTTTTTTAAGAGAGCATAGTTTCTTAAATTAAATGACCTATGACATTTTTAAATTTTTCAAATGTTCACTAGTCCAGACTGGAAGAGAGAATTACTTTACAGTCTCATGTCTGGGGTGCACATCTGGGAGATTTGGGTTCACATCTTACCTACTTAAATGAATATGGGTTTGGGTTTGTTTTGTTTTTTTTTATACAAAGTATTTTCATCAGCAGCAATGATTGTGAAGTTCAGCCTACTCCACACAGAAGTGAGTTCCAGCCTGTAAATTCCTAAAGCTCCGATAGTCAGATGGGAACACTGGAACTGGGACAATGGACAGGGTCACCACATGTTGTCCATAGAGGTCTAAGATATTTGTTGGTTGCTTCTGAGTTGCAGCAGTTCACACTATAGCATTTTAGAAGAAACCGTCAATGACTTTGTTTTGCCTTAAAGCACAGTACTTCAAAATACTGCTGTACCAAAGCTGATTAATGATGTGGACAGATATCTAGAGACAGTGACCTCATCAGCCTTTGCAAGCCAAACTATTCTCAATCAAGGTCCAAATTCTGCATTCATTACACATTGTTTAGGGAACTCAATCACCTCTCTCAGGGCTGAGGTCTTAATGAGGAAAAGTAACATGAGACTCCCTCTGTCTATTTCTTATGTGGGAAGAACTCTGGAAGAGATGAACCTGATGTATAAATATCACTGGGTAATTTCCTATAGTGTGAAAAAACACCAAACATTGAAATTCTGCCCTGAAAAATAACTGCAGAGCCCTTTGTATAAAACTTTTCTTTTTCCCCTCAGAAATTTACATTATCCTGTAAAACATCCTTTCCTTCTGAGAGAGATAAATACTGTGGAGAATACAGCTTTACATATTTGTTCTGTCTGAAGTCTCCCATCACTACAGCAATGGTGGCAATTTATCACTCAAATGACAATGCTGGAATAGGAGTTAAGTATGTTCTGACTGAGGGCAGAAATATGTTCTCAGGGAGGTGTTATCTTTCTCAGAGGCATTTGAAACATAACATTTATAAAGCATGTTAAAAAAGGGGAATAAACACTTTTAATACTATGCCACTTGTCATTCTCAGGAAACATCAAAAATCTTTATATAGGTAACTCATGAGATCACGCTGGCTGTGGTTTGCTTCCTTACTGGAGATATACAAGCTATAAATCAAAACTCACTCCCTCCTTAGTCCACTATTTTTAGCCTCCAAGGAAGGAAGCATCAGGCACATTCTCCTAATGCACTATGATTTCTTGATGTAGAAGTTACCTCAGCTACAGTAGCTTTTGAGCTCTGTGGGTTAAAATAAATTCTAGTTTCCCTGCACAGTTCTCACAGCAGTTGCTTAGACTTGACTATAATAATCTGTTTCAAAGTTTTGGAGAGTGACAAGGCTCACCTTGGATCACCTAGACAAAGTTTCTGCAAAATATTCAAGAAGATGTCCTGGAGAATAATTATTCATAGCAGAAATGGAAAAGAAGTGGGTTTCTTTCCCCTAAATATTCTTACGGGGAACGCATTGTGAGTGAGGGATAGTAGTGAGCTCACTTTTCTTGTCCAGTTGCCCAGGAATCAAAAACTGAGGCAGCTGCATATTTATTTAGTAAGATAACAATTCAGTATTTGACACCAATACCAACTAGGTGCATTATTATGTGGCTTTCAGGTATTGTGGGTACTGCTTGAAATCTTGATTTGTTTTTTTAGAGTTTTGGTCATGGACTTTGTATACAATGTGCAATGAGTTGCTAATGTCATCAGTCTACAGGACTGAAGGAAGAACTATGCAGCACATGGCAGATTCGTAGCTGCTGAATTTTACATTCATTTTAATGTATATCACACCACAAATTATTAGGATGACCAGAAAGCTCGTCAGAACACATATGAAGATAGATACTGAGGTGCAAAAGAGTTGCTATATCCCCCAAATTAAAAAAGAACATAGAAAATATAATTGATATTTTATATATAGAATAAAAACTATGCATGTTAGTATTGTGTAAATATTCATGGATACTATAAATTGAATCCTTTCTATTGCCATGTTGTTTACTTTATCATAATATCAAATATTGATTTTCAATTTTTATATAAACATGAAGTATTCACTGTTCTTCTCTAAAGTTATGGAATCCTGCGACTTTGAAGATAAAAAACAGTGTGGATGGTATCAACCAGCCTTGGAACAGATACCACGAAATAATTCCATCCATACCATAAACATATTCAAGTGGGAACTTGGAAGAGGGGCAAATCTCTACCCTGGGCAAGAAAACCACTGCCCATTAATTGATCATACTACGTGAGTATAATTTTTCAGGTGCTTGAATCTTTCTTGGACTGTGTGAGTTTAGCCACGTATGGATTGTCAGAGGGAAAAACTACTCAGTTCATAGTATTGAAGCAGTTTATTGATTTATTAATGGCATGCAATTAACTGACAATCAATGAAGTAGATATGCAGGATCAATAGTATCAATTCAACAGATTAATCAAAATATAAGGTGTTAATAAATAGGTACAAAACATCCTTCTCTAAGCAATTCCCCAAAGTTTCAGTACCTCCCCATCCAGAGAAACAGGCACTCATTCCCTCTCCCAAAGGACATTTAGGGTATAAGCTTGTTCCCCCTTACGGAAAAGCAAGTTTGGAGACATGGATGCTCCAGCCTTATGTGTACACATGCTGCTGCCTACAATCTGTTAATACATATGCCATGAGAAATCAACCCTCCTTGAGGCACCCAAAACTGTCAGCCCACCAGCTGGATGCAGGTTATCTGCAGCCTCCAGTGGGGATGACGCTCTGTCTGGTCTATGCAGTAGTTGTGGCACCAGCAAGATGACCTCTGGCATGTCAGAAACAGGTTTTGGCTGCTGCTGTTTCCACTCCATAATCTTTTCCCACTATTACAAATTTTCATCCCACTTTTGTACCTCTTTCCAAGCTGACTTCTGCTTTGTTTGAAAGCTATCTGGCTACTGTTTAATTTAGTTGATAATGGTGATCATCTTGATCAATTTTGGGCAAATACCTTCTCAGACAGTTTATATTCACATAGTGTACACTCACTTTTCTACCTTACTAGCTATTGTTATCCTGGCAGTGTTGCCCAAGGCGGGGCAGTACGAGTTACCCCAACAGTGGGTCCTGTGAATTATGCTGTTATTTAATAATTAACTAACGCAGTTCAAAACCACTGTAGTTAGAGTTAAATTCAGTTTAGTTGATATTTTACCATTTTTCTGATAAATTATATCACTTATAGTAAAGTGAAAAATATTTCTGTTCTCTCAGTGAATATTTCTAAATCAATTTTGGATTCTAGGTAGATTGCTTATGATAATTACTAACTCCTCCCAAAGACATCCCTTTGACTTGTCTCAAGGAAAAAAATCAGTTTTTTTCAATGGAAATTTGGGTTAACCTGTGGTTTGTTGTTTTTTTTTAAAGTAAGAAATGTGATTAAAAATGCATTAATGTAATTTATATTCCAGTTAAAAGTAACAGTTAAGATTTATTGAAACAAAATCCCTACAGGTGACTAGCAAATGTATTAAGTACAAACAGCTTTCAATGTCATACAACTTCAATTCACCTAATAAAGAGATTTCTGTACAGCATTGTTCTTCCGAACAGAAAAATACTCACCTAGTTCTAGTGACAAGCATGTTTAATTTCTGTGATGATAGTCCACAGAGTGCAGAAATGGACTTTAAATTAAAACCACTCCAACAGAGTGTTTGCTATATTGCTATAAGTTTAAAATGAGATAATATTGCATTTATTCAGGCTAAGAGTATTTCTATCACTATAAAAGAATCAGCTCAATATATTAGTTTCACTGTGTACTTCATTAAAATCACTGTACATTTTTACCAGAAAAAACCCAAAAACAAAAACAAAAACAAAAAAAATCCTCATTCAGCAATAACAAAAAAGAATTACAGTGTTACCTAATTGTTTCAAGGTCTCTACATTATATATATATAAAGGAAGTCTATCCTGTAAAAAAAAAGCAACTATTTATGATAAATTGGCTGTCAAATCTTTCATTGACAGCTATTTAATTGTTATATATTAGCTGACAATCAGCACTGTATGTGTACTTAGTAAATCCTCTCACAGCCTTTCCACTACAGATTTGCACTGGCACAGTGATACATGAAATTGCATTATTGTTTTTCAACATATTTTCAGGGTTTAATGCAACTAACAGTATATTGAAAAGGACTGATGAAAAGAGAAAGTAAATGATCCATAGAGATTGCAGTTTTCAGGCAACACTGGAATGTATTGCTGTTGTGATGTTTCACATGGGATTTAAGTTGGTTGTTCTGTTTCCCCACTCCCTTTGTTTATTGGCCTATAGAAGAGAACAGGAGCATGGCCTATAGAAGAGAACAGGAGCATGATGCTCCCAAATTACTGCAGGAGGTGCAAAGCAGCAGTTTTGTTGAATTAAAACTCTGCAACATTTTGTTTTATTTTCTCATCCATTTTCCCCAAATTTCCATGGAGTTATATGGGAGAATCTGTACTACTGTAATCCTGTGTGTTTGCTTATTAAAATAAAATGTGCAGGATTATGTATAGAAAAGTTTAGATTCATCCTGACGCAAGAGCGGTTGACAGTGCAGCTTACAATGAGTTCTTTCAGCACAAATGCCTGTGAACAGTTGGAGATTCAAACCATCTGCTTCCCATAGAATATGTATTTGGGCTAGCCACATGTAGACTGATGAATTGTAAGGTGGAGGTGTGAGTCTTTGAAGCTGTAATTACGTTAATTAAGTGAAAGTAATGACTTCAGAAATAGAGGATAGAACAGCTTGTATGTGTGTATATAAGCCCAAGGCTGGAGGAATAGAAGCTGTTATGGGAATCTGCTATGGCAGCCTGACAGTCCTTGGCTTGAGCTGGAGAAAGGCTGGCATGTATTTTGCAAAGAACTAGATGACATTGGCATTATGCACTGAAAAGACTATTATGCCTATATGAATGTAGACCTCTTATGGCATGTTTCTACACTTAGCAAATGGGAATTCTCTATTGCAGTTAGGTTTCTAAATGCTATATTAGTGAAAGCATCAATTTGTGTAGGCTTAAACAAGCATATAGAATAGACACCAGCAAATGGATAACTCCACAAATTTATTTCTATTTTAGAGAAACTGGTTGGCTATGTAGCAAATTATTTAACATTATTGATGATGTTTGGGAACAACTGTTATTTGAGAACTTTGTAGACACTTAATTGATGTGATAATTCATACCCAAATCTGTCATTAAAACTAATGAATCAACACGAAAAAGGATGTGGAACTAAAATTCTAAGCTCACGTGATAATTATTGCTGTGTAAATAGCTCCCTTGATAACCATATGTTTAACACATCTGTCTTGCTTTTGTGTCTGCTTTTCAGACAGTCATTATCAGAATTTAGCACAGGAAAGATTAGGAAAAACTAAAGGCTTTAAGTAACATACTTAAGCCCAGCAGTTTTTTTCAGCAGTCAAGAAATGTTTTCAAGTTGAGTTTAAGAACTTCAAAATAGGTGAAAAGAATTATAATCCCACAGGACTCTACTCATGAAATATTGGAAAATAGAAAGCTGAATTTAACTACCTGAAGGCACTTCTCTTTTTCATACTGCATTTCACTTAGCTGATATAACCAAACCCCAAAACATTTCTATTATATTGCATGTACAAATCGCCCTTGTTCTGTGCCATTAAGCCTGACAGAGAAGAGATAATAAAAGGAGCATTGAAATCTACATTGAAATGCATTTTTGAGTACATGGTGAATACTAGGTAGTCTCCAAAATAGTTAAGTCCAGTTAAGGAATAGCTTGTGTGAAGGGGTCAGAGACCTGATCAAATATGACCTGAGAGGGTTGTGCAAGGAATGTTGAGACAGCCTTATATGCACAAGCTTAATTTGGAGCATCCATAGCCGAATACATTGTCTCTAAAGGTAAGATTCACTCTTTGTGGAAAATCAAAGGAGGTAGAGGGAAAACTGTCTCCAGTCACCAGACAGGAAGAGAAGCAACAGTGTGTTTCACAGATGAGGATCCTCTCCAGTACAGCATATTTCCTTCTATAACTCTTTTTCCATAGTAGCTATATAGTTTTCATCAGGACTGAACCGTCTCAGGATTTGTAAGGTGCTAGGGCATGAAACAACCCATAAGAACAAAAAAGGGAAAATCAGTGCTGCAGCAGCCTCCTAGTGCCTAGGTGGAAGCATGCAAAGTTGGAAGTCAAAGGCAAACTGTAGAGTTGCAAATGGGATGATGAGAGGAACCAAGGCCACCCCTCCTCCAGTCACTGCAGTAGCTGCCTTGTGCTACTAAAAAGACAGCTGGAGCTCGCAGTCCTCCTGACGCTCTCAGTACAGGCAGCAACTTCCTTGACTGTTTTAGAAGAGCTTTTTTCGAGTTGCCTTGTCTCCCTGCTAGCTTCATGCCAGTACTTCTTTCTTCATTCCAGCCACCTTCTTGATTCGAGGAGTGCTTTGTATCCAAAAGAAAACCTTTTAAAATCCTTTTCCGATATTGGGATAACTTTGTCCATGTGATGTTTAGATATAGCCCTTGAGACACTTGTGTGCTATATGCGGATATCTCATTCAAAGGCTATAAGATGACTTCTTCACTTGGATTATCCTACATGTGTCTCAAAAGTGCGCGTACTCTCATATAGAGTCAATATCTTCCCTAGAGTGACTTGCGATGCAGAAGTTACAGGAAGGGGCTTATAGTTCACCCAGCAGATAATTAAAACACATATTGTCTATAAAAGTCATTCAGCCAAATATTTTTCTAAAAACAGAAATTTAGCCTTTCTATCTACCCAGGAAGACCAAAGTAATGTATTGCTATTTTTATATTTATTATTATATTTATATTACTACGAATAATTAAAGACGTTGAAAATCTTGACTAGGTCATTCACAAAAAAGTAAAAATGTCTGTGACAATTTATTCTATAATCCTTTCTTGTTTAATTAGGAATTTTTCAGAGAATAAGAATTCAGATAATCAACGTTCAGAAAACTGGTTTTCCTCTGCAGTACTTTTTTTGAACAAGGTGCAGTTTAGTACAGGTTTGTTCTCTAAGTGGTTGTGAAATATGGACTAATTTGTGTTAGTACTTCATTAAAGTATTAACAAAGCATCACAGGTAATCAAATTCTTTACTGTGCACGCTAGTAAATATCCAGGGTGGTGATAAGGCAAGAGACAAGACCATAGATATTAAACATTTGATGCTAAGTAAAAATGTAGTTACTGAGGAGTTTTCTACAGCAACATACAATTTTATACTAAACTGTAATGCAGAAAATTCTAATTAAAACTAATGCCCATTGTGATTAGAAATTTTGGTGGCTTTTTCACCTCGAGCTCAGTTATTTGAGAAGGAAACTCATTCTTCTTGTTTCCTTTTGCCTTCAACCTCACAGAATTTATGGAGATATGACAGAATGCTAATGAGATGTGACAGGTTCAGATGAGCCATGGAAACACCATGAATTACTCTCAGCCCTGTGTCAGTCAGAAGCCATCAGACTAAAATCTCCAATGCAGAAAATCCAACTAACAGCCACTGACTGTTGGGTTATGATCAAAACACGGAATCTTTCATCTCTGATGCCATTTGCTTTGTGTGGTTGTTGTTATGCTGCAATGCTTTTAAGTGCCACTGGTAAATCTTGAGAGAGTTTGAACAGAGATTTTCTGAGAACAATGATGTTGACAAAACAAAGAAACAAAAAGAAAAGGGGATTAGACTGGTTAATAACATACTAATCTGGGCTTTACTGTTCAACTATAAAGTTTTATTTGTTTGCAGTTAAGTTTATTAGATTTAGTTTTCAGTATCAGCTGTTCTGTTATTTTAGCCTTCTGCTATTTTAAGGTAGCCTCAAACCAATGATACAGTTTCTGCTCTTAAAGGACCCAGCACTTTCTGCTGTTCTAAAGACACATCTGTGCACTTTTAAAAGACATACCTATAGCTCAGAGGTTTAGAGATTTGCAAAATTTGCAAATGCACGATCAATACAGAAAGGCACAACTTATTTACAGGAGTACACAGTGATCGTATTTTGTCTGAGCAAGAAATATGGTTTTTTAAACAGTTGTTGCTACTTCCAAAGTGTTGCTCTGCTCAGTTAGTGAGAGGAGGAAAATGGGATTCGAAGTGCTTCATCAGATTTATGGTTCATTAGTATTATGCTCTTTCCTCTGATTATAAACTCTGTGTCAGTGCTGCAGTTCAGGTGTGATTAGAGCTGATGTGGATACACCTGCTGCAGCCCAGTTTTAGCTACCACTGGTTCCGATTGCCATAATATGGGAGTGTGGCACTCAGCATAGTGCACAAAATTGTCCTGGAGTGCTAAACAAAGACTTGGGTGGTTACACCTCACTCATCTCTACTCTGCTGTGGTTACACTGTATCTCTGAAGCACTGGATTTATTTTGATGTGCACCAATTTTCCAGTCTGTTCTCCAACCAAGTCTGCACACCCATTTGTATTCTTTTCGCCATAGCTGAATAATATTGCCAGATGAATCTATAAGAAGTAATTAAGATTAGTTTATAAAATTCCAGTTTCTCCTGTAAAGCCTTGTTCAGAATATACTCTGGACAGTTTATATGTGCTTTCTGTTTTAAATTTTCTTATCAAAACTCTTATAAAGCAGATTTCTTCTTCTCTGGAACTTTCAGCAAGTGATATATTAATTATCAGAGCAATGCAATTACTATACACCTTATTTTCCCATTAATTTCTTTAAGAACAAATCTCTCAGTTTTTATTATGTAATCAGAAACTCTACTTTGTAGAGATAATCCCAAAGGCAGCTTAAATGTGTTTATAATGCATGGAATGATTTTTAAAGGACTGATGGACATTAACAAAATGCTGTCTGCATTATTCCAACCAAAATGATAAAAACAAATCTGCTGAGACAAAACACCTTCCTAAAGGCACAAACCAAGCCTCATTGCAATACACCACAAGAAATGCTTAATACACCAATTCTGTGTTTGCCATTTTATATGGATGGGTGTCTGAAGAGTTCAATATATTTCACTAAGGTATATTTATATTGGATTTGCTGTCTCATTCTGTTTAGGCTGTGCTGACTACTATTCTTTAAGCAGGAATTGCTTGAAGACACTGAAATTAACAACAATGCTTTTAAATGAGCCTTTTAGACGTGGAGATGATAAATGATACCTGAGAGTACTATAGTTAGTTACACTTATGTAGAAGTGGAGGAAAAGTGTGAGCTTTGTGTGATGCTTTAACACTCCATAGATCTGTTATCAATAGCATTACTTACTTTAGACAAATGTGTGTGTATCTATTGAACTTGCTTGAGAACTTTATTCACAGTGAAGTGAAACACATAGCATTAAGCCCTGGAGGCTCCACAGTTGTCTCTAAGAAGATGCTTATAGTACTCTTAAAGACAATGGAAAATGAAAGGAAGGGGATACTTCAGTCTTGTAAAGAGGAGTTTATTTAGCATGTTACAGTGTATCTATCTGTCACAGGCTCTGATGTGTGTTCTGCTTCTATATATGAAATTCTTGTCATTCTCGAGTTGAACGGCTGTAGATTTCATCAGAATAAAGACTTGAGGGCATCTAGAGAAATAAGGTAACAATAAACAACAAAAGCTGATCTATTTTTATATATTTATAGAATTGTTAATTCACATATTGTCACCACCACCCCCCAAACTTTAAAAGCACTTTCTAAGAATAGCTAATATTTCCCCTTGTTACACCCAGTAAAAAAAATGAAAGTTACCCATGGTTGCAGTACAGTCTGAGAAGAACCCCACTGAAACACTGTGCATAAGGTTTCTCCACCCTCCTCTTGTCCCTTTAGAACTGAGACTGTAAATCAACTTTGAATATCAGGTAACTCCACCAGCACTTATAAGAAATGAACCACTTTCAGTAATGAAGTCTGGAGTCTTGTCAAACTTTGGGTTAATATTATCTTTTGACTTTGTCGTAGTCCATTTGTTAGTGGACTTTGTCATAGTCCATTTGTTAGTGTCTGCTTACGTCGTTAGTGGCAAAGTTCA
Source organism: Morus bassanus (assembly GCA_031468815.1). NCBI lineage: Eukaryota > Metazoa > Chordata > Aves > Suliformes > Sulidae > Morus > Morus bassanus. The sequence continues at coordinate 22,169,094 of CM062567.1, read as the reverse complement.
GATGAATGTGTGTGGAAAAATAATCTGGAAGTGCACACAGCCATCAGAGTGTTCTAGATAATACACACTAGTATCACCTGAAATAATATGTTGTTTAAAAACTAAACAATAAAGGCTGCATATTTAATATTTTTATAAGAGAAACCTCTGTACTGTGTGTTTAATGAAACTGTAGCAAATATAATAATTTTTTTTTAGGAAAAAAAATTTTGGGGTTAAAAAGTACTGAAAAAGTAATAATAAGTTTTGCACCAACCACTTGGGGAGCAAAAGTATTCATATTACTTGTGGGTCTAGCTTAAATATGTAGTTATGAAATACTAATTACTTTTAAGAATAAGCTAATGGTCAGAAATTATCTGCAGGATGATGTCAAATAACTAGTCCGTTTCAAGTAATTGTAATTTAATCAAACCTACTTTTGTATGAAGAAAGAGAATGTACTCAAAGTAGTTTTTAGCTCTGTATATTAGGATGCCAGAGCATGGGATTAATCTCATAATGAAAATAGATTAAACTGTGAAGAATTTAATCATTGTGTGAGGGTAAAATTTTACCAGCACATTTTCTTTCTGGAATTCATATCTCCTATGTAAAACAAGGCATCAAAGTTGTACTCAAAGCCTTATGTGGTATGCTTGTATCATGGTCAAAGACAGCAAGTTTATTCTGGAATTTTGACTCTTAGAGTCTGATAATAAATATAATGCACTTTGATTTAGTGCAAGAATTCCTTCTGACATTTGTGGTGATTTTCTTTGGAGAACCTTTCTAATCTCAGTGCCCAGTTACAGGTCTCAGTATGTAGCTAGTGCTTTGGTGTGTTAAGCACTTTTGTTTCTGTTCAGTTTGAATTAACCACTGAAGCTCAATCCTGTATTCATGTGCCAAAGTTTAGATGCTCAAGACAGAGAATTTTGTCTCTAGCACTGTGCAAAGAACTAGGTCTGCTGGCATCCAGCGATTTACAGACAATTTTCTGTAAACACAGCTAGAGGATGGCTTCTGCAATAGGAAATATGTCTATTATATCCTTTCAGAAAGCAGTCTTCCAAAAAATTTGTCTATTTTGTTATGGCATGACAATCATATTATTTTTTTGATTCTGAGTTTATTATGCATTAATGTCAAATGTTAATGGAGGCGAGAGGCTACTACATAAAAAAATATGTTTCAAATCACGGTAAAAGTACTTACTCTTTTCAGAATTACCACTGTTTGAAATTAAATTTATCACATATTGCTGTAAGTGAAGATCTGCATTCCTGACCACTGTTTGCTTTCAATTCCTTTTAAATTTTTTGAAATGTTTACAGATATGCTTAAATTTAATTGAAGAAAAGCAATCCTTTTTTTTTTTTTTTTTTCTTTCTGGTTGTTAAATACAGATTTGAGTTACTGACTATTTAAAACCTATTAATGGTTAAGTGGTTAGAAGTGTTCAGTGGATAAAATCTTTCTCTGATACATAGTAGAATTAATTAGATTATTTGAGTTCTTATTGTCTGTTAAGATTACTGAAAGTTAGATATTTTATGACATTTTAATTTTGCATATAGATTCTTTTTCTGCAATAATATCCTCACAGCTGCAATTCTTTATTCAGGAAAGAACCCCGTTGAAGCCAAAGAATATGTTATATGTAAGTCACTGCAAGACAGGGACTGTAAAAGATCTGTTTATATGTTATGATTTATAATAGGTCATCCTATATTATCTACAGAAGGATAAGTAGTCAAACTATTTCTGGTGCAGACACTGAATATCTAGCAAATACAGACACTAAAGAAACAAGGTATTTTTTTCTCATTCTCCTTCATTCTCCTCATAAAACTTCTCATGCTTCCTGAAGAAGTGTGCTCTGCCACATTTCTTTCAGATTCACAGTCATTATACATCTTGAGTAAAACCTTGGCCACTGTCCACAGACTATCCTCTCCTTCATACCTCGCGTGTTGCCTTCTGGCTGAAATAATGGGTATAATGGACAGTGCATCGAGTAGCTGTTACCCAGAGTATAAAGGAGGTGATAAATTTCTTCTTGAATGAGTGCTTGAATATTAAGGTCTCTTTCACTTCTGAAGTTTTTTAGCATCTTTTGTGATTTCTACAGGCAGATGCAGTGTTGAGGGGACTGTTAGGGTTTGCTTTTTTTATTTTAACAGAAAGCTTACTCTTTCTGTATATTTCTATAATACTTTCTCTAATATTTCTATATTGCTTCTACCCACCTTTCAGCAGTTTCCCACCTGAAAGCCAAATTTCAAGTAAACAGTGCTATAGGCACAATGTGTATACAGCTTTCCCATTTTACAGTTAATATATTGAAGTCACATTGAACTCTATATGGACACATACAAAGATAAAGATTAAGCCTTCCTTGTATCTTTGCCTGTTTCCTTAGGAATACTGTAATAATAATTAATTTTGGATGCTTTATATTTCTATCACAACCTTTGTTATCAATGCTAGAAAATATGAAAAGTTAGCATCTTTTTAAAGATTTTTAATAAAGGCTTTTATTTTTATATCAACTTTAATTTTTACTAGAACTTTCGTGTCATCTGGTTTCTGACACTATAGACAAGAAATAAAAGGAACCAACATCAAATGAAGCTAGCATGATGGAAAGGTCAAAGTATCACAGCTTACAACCATCTTGCATCAAATATATAAGGCATTAAAACACCAATGCTATACTCTGATGACATAGTACAAGCAAAAAATGACACCAATATAAATCTTTTCTCAAAAATATGGTTGTTAGGAAGAAAAAGGGGAGAATCTATCTCCCTTTTAGCTAATGAAACAATAGTCTAAAAAATTTTCTCAGAAATTTTCTGATGAAATGTTTTCTAACTAGGAAGTCCTAGCTGATCTAAAACTAAAATTGTCCTGCAAATATCTTAACTTTGACAAAACTTTTGTCAGCTGGTTACCTATGCTCTTGGAGGAAAAGGAATAGATAGAGAAAAGACTGGTGTCCCCCAGGCCCACTACCCTGATAAAGAATGCATAGGATGTGATAAATGCAAACTGAAGCCAGTGCCTTTTCTGATTCAAACCATTAACTTGAGCTTTGATGGCCCACATTTTCCTGATATGTCTAATATCCCACAATCCTTCCCCTTTGGTCAAGAGAGTGCTTCTTTTGGATGTCATTGAGTGCCCTACTAGTTTTTTGACCACTAGTTTGGGATTTCTCTCTGTACACAAACCCATCTGGACTAATAGCAGGTCACTGAATTGGCAGATCCTGGACAGATGGTGTTGGAGAGCTGAATAATAATGCTTTAAATGTGTAATAGATCCAACATGTCTATGGGGCTCTGATTTACTATATGGATGCTGCACAGTGTTTATGGACATATATATCCAGGAAAAATGGAAAGAAATGTGGAAGCTGCTGCTTTTTGAATTTCAAATTTTAGTATGGTGTGCTAATCATCAGCATGCTTATCCCTCTAAGGAAACTGAAATTTCTGTCTCTGGTTTGCCTTTTTTGTTTTTCTTATTATTTCTGAGATTTGGAAGGAAATCAGAACTCTTTAATGAAATTGAGTTGTTAATTTTCTAACCAGATTTAGTTTTGACTCTAAGTGAAAAATAAAGAGTAAAGGGTATTTTATAAGTCCACCTAAGTGCTTTATCAGGGATTCTCAAAAAATTTGTAGAAGATACATAGATGAATTAAAAGTTTAAAAACTGAGAGATGTCCAACAATTAATTAAATCAGAGCTTAAACTTTCTGTATGGGAAAGTTCAGCTGACTGATTTTTGATCCACTTTCAGACATTAAAACAATAGACAGTTACTACTGTGAAATGAGTAATTCACAGCATGAGACTTTACTTGATAACACTACCAGATTTAAGCTGGGCCTGATTTTTTAGATAGGCTTCCAATTTTTATTTAACATACCTAATCTTTCCCCAAATCCTAATTCCCATTTAGTATATTCAGTTTTCTGTGTTCTTCTCAATGCTTTGAAGGGGGAAATACAGTGAAGAGTCTTTTATGTATGCCCATTCTTTGTTAACTACAGTTTATAAGATGCTTGAAATATTAAGATATGAACAAAGTCAAGTATGGAAATGTAGCTCGGTTGCTTATGTTGAATTTTTTATATCCATTAAAATGTTGTGAATTTCCCTCTGAAATTAATTAGGATTATTGCACTGGCACAGGAATGTGTCTATATAGGGAATGCTTGCAGTAGAGAGGTAAAATTAATTATTTTCAAAGGGTAAATATCAAGATTTTAGTGACACATATTGTAGCTGCCAACTAAGAAGTTTTCCATGGAATAATTTTCCAAATGAGCCTGAGATCTTGTAGCTACTGGCAGGGGACCCTGCATATATTCTGCTGAATTTCAACACTTACATAAGATCTACATTGAAAGACAGATTTATTCACTCTTGTACATGTTGAACAATATCTTGTTGTACACTTGTTACCATAGTCTTCTTGAGGTCTCATTTGAAAAAGAAAAAAGAAAGAAAAGAAAGAAAAAAAGAAGGGGAGTACTTTTATGGAATAGGAAATAAAGGAATTTAAGGAGGGATCAGATGATTAAGTTGCACAATGAAGAACTACTACCTTGGCTGAAGATCACTCAAAGAATAAAGGTGGGGGGTGAGGAGGAGAACAACTTCTGAGCAGAATAAGAGAGACTGATAATTTAGGTTTATGGAAAGTTTTGGAATGCCTTGTGACTGTATACTACTTACTGGTTTAAAATACATGTAGGCTAGCTAAGAAATCTTTTACTTTAAAAGTCACAGCTTGACAAACTGGACAGATGATTGCAGGTATGTTAACTGGCTCTGCTACAAAAGATGTGTCCATAGAAAGTGCAGGTCCTCTAGCATGTAGCTATATGCAAACAGAATAATTTCCTATTACTTTCTTCAAACTCTTCCCCCTACAGAATGTGCATCTCCCTGTAAATTCCATGCAGGTTGCTATATCAGACTGCTTAAAGAATTCAAGACAGAGATTGCTTTGCTCTGTGAGCAAACATGATGCAAGTTAATGTCAGCTACAGACACTAAAGGAAAGCTTTTATTTTAAACAACAACATGGATAGGTCACAAGTGTATCAGTCTTGTAGCCTTAAGTGTAAAAATTTCCATTATAGGAGTGAAAGTGAACAAGGATGCTCTACATACACTTATCCAGCCCCTTCTGATGCTTCCATTTCCCCTTACTTTCCCACATATCCTTAATATTCTTGTAATCACATACTGCCACCATGTTTAATGGCTAGCACTCTATGAAGTGTATCATACAGGGGACTTTCATCTGGTTTACTAGTTTTAAATGTAACATTATAGCAAACACTGAAACAAGGGCAAAAAAATTGCAGTGATGCCTGCCCTCTTAGGGTGCGCTATAGGACTAGTAGTATCTAGGCAGAGACGTGATTTTGGTCTGCCTTCAGAGCAAAGACATCTGACAGAACACATCAGATAAGAGATGGATGTTTGAATCTCATCATAGTACTGATTGTACCCTACTACTGTTTCAAGCTAATTTCACTGAGAGGCCCGGATATAATACTGAATACTCTGGGAAGTGTAAGGACTGTTAAGTGCTATTGCTTTTCAAAGCTTTTTATCATTCTGCTTCTTAGAGCCCTCTTGAATGCTATTGTAGATACAGTGCTGACATTCCTGGACCACTGAATGCATAAGTTCCCAGTAGCAAAGTAAATTCTGAATTTTTAAATGTTTTTGCAAACATTAAGAGAACTGGATATTCCCTTACTTCCAGGCAAGACTCTGGCAGAATACTCAGCACCAAGGAAAAACAGAAACCAAAAATTGCTACACTGAAATAACAGCTTTCTTCAGCAGAAAGGAGGGAAATAAATGAACGTTCCAAATGCAGACTTGCTTGAAAGATCGGTAACTATGTAGTTTCAAAGTTTTAAATTATCACTTATAGTACATGCAGTTTATTAGGAGAAGCTGTTTTAACAACAACGCTCTATTATTTTTAATTTTGGTATTATTTTAACCTAATTGCCCTAGGGCTTGCATATATGTTACTCTATTTTGTGCTTATTATCTGCAACAGTTCACTTCCAAATATTTATGCTACTGTCTCAAGGATGATGTAAATATAATTTACATTTTTAAGTAATTATATTTTATAATATAATACAGTATTTTATATAATAATATATATTTTATAATATAATAATATATTATTACATTTTTAAGTAATTATAAAGATGTCTGAATTGCCAGGCTACAGTGATAAAAGAAAAGCTTAGCAACTCTACTCTCATCTGCTTCTGAATGAAAAGAAAAATAAGTTTGTGGAGAAGATCCAGATTTCCTCAGATCATTAATCTTCCCCCTAGAATCCCACCAGACTGACTTTGATCCCTGTTGGCTTTTCAGCAGTCCTCAGTGATTGATTTCACCTGTAACATGTCTGACCTACACCAAACGAAGTCTGCACCGCATTATAAGATGTGTTTTTAAAACTTATTGTTCCTCCTTCAAAAGTATCTGCTTGTATGTGGCTTAGAAAGAGAAAATTTTACTATAAACTACTGGGCATTTCTTTTATAAGAAAGGAAGATTATAATTCTGCTGAGTAGTTATTTCTGTTTTATGGGTGATAGTAGAAATGTTAACTCTGATCATGACCACTACTTTCTTGCATGTATTTGATTTCTACTTAAAACTATGTCCATAGGCAACCCATCCCAAACAATACCGATTTTTTATGTAAAAGTCTTCATTTTTCATTATGAATCATATGTACTTCATGTTCTCCAATTAACATGTAAGAGACAATCTGCAAAATGTTGTCTTCTCCTGCTTAAGTTCCTTAATTTTACAGGATCTTTTAGTATTGCACTTTAAATAAAGCAAATGTATTAATTGTTTAGAGCTTAGAATCATCTTTCCTAGCTAAAGAGAAATTATGGGAATAATTGACTTCTGTGCCTTTTGACATTTGCAGACAAATTTTACACACAAATCCTTACCAATATCTACAAAGACAATTCTCTCATTCTTGGATGCTAGACAAGTTTTGGGAAACCCCAAGAAGTGTGTAATGATTACAGAAATGAACTGTGGCTGATTAACTAGTAAAAGTACTCCCCCCACTTCTGACCCATGGAACTATTAGAACTGCACTTTGTGCTGCTGAAGGAAACAGCCTGAGTTTTCTGTACCAAAATGTTTTATAACTATCAGAACTGTCTCTTATTTTCATCTACCAAAATATTTTCTGTAGTTTCCCATGGCTATAACAGTTGCCTTTTGAATCCTTTTTTTCTGGTGTGACATGAGGGGAGGCAGAAGCAGTACTCTGCGTAACAAACAATGAACCAGCCCTTGATTTGCAAGGATTGTTGAAGGGCTGTTTTGTGTCAATGGCTATTACTAGGTTTTAATTTTCCTAAGAAGCAAAAATGTAACAGTCTTCAACATCAAGAAAGAGATGGAAAATTATTTTCATTTAAATATAGCCTTAAGATCAACCACGGGCTACAGGAGGGATAAGGAGAAACTCTGCGAATTTCTTTGCCTGGGGCAAAAGGAGATCAGGCTGTTTGCAGTCTATCAATCTGTCACTGGTCATATTAGAAACAAGTTACCGCATACATGATTCTAAGGATGAGCGAATTAATTAAAGGACTTCAGATCCTCAGAGGAAATTGCTGTGTCAGTACAGAGATAAAATTTGCCCGTTTCTAGCCTACTTTATATTATGTACTATAGTAGACAGAATGTACTGTTGCTAAAGGGAGTGAATATACAGTGGAATTCAGTCTCTCCTTGCCCTCCAGAGTACATGACAGGCCTTAATTAATATATGTTAAAGTATTTTGTGATTATTGAGTGTAAATTATTCTATACAGTAAATGTAATCTATTAGTTTTGTTGTAACTTTGCATTGATAAACCTGTATGGGCTAAATTCATAGTTATTTTATCACACAGATCAGTACATGTTGAGTTCAATACAGGCATTGCAATCTGATGTAAACTGTGTCTAGATAAATAGTGAAGATATTTTTTAAAATTTTATAACATGTTTTAAGGAAACAATTTTCTTACAAGATTTCAAAGAAACTTCACTAGGTTATTGAAAAAGTAGGTTTTATATTTGTTTAATATTGCAGGGCTACTGCAGCAAAGACTGCATCAAACTGAATTCTTACCACAGGCACCAAAGCCTTTTAGGCCTTTAGACTGCTCTAAGTATAAAAACTTAGAGAGGACTGGTGAAAAAAAAAAAAGGTTCTTCAGTCTGTACCATGGAATTCCTGTCTTTTCCTATTCAGCAGGACTTTCAGCCTGTGAACACACTCTGGGCACCCTGCGTTTCTCTCAGCAGTGCTTGCTGGGCATGGTCACTGCCTTCTTACAGTTGCAGTGGCACAACTTTACAGACCAGTTGCTCAGAGCTTGGTCAAACAGGAAAACTGAAGCCCAAGGAAAACCTAATACCAGGACCTTTTTAAAAATGTAGGTCCGGTCCTCAGGTTTGCAAGCCCTTGTTGGAAAGCTTCTTTCTTTTGATAAGCACTGAGTGCGTAGCAGCACCACTGAAGATAACAGAATCTTATCTGATCAACACCTGCTTTTTATTTTGAAAAGCAAGGTTTTTAGGAGCCAAATCTTAGATACCCAAAACACTAAAACTGCACTTCTGGTCTCCCTGTACACTCAGAGACTGTTTACTGCAAAGCAAGCCTCATGTTTTCGCAGCAGCTCAGGAGAAAGAATTTCACCCTGTATCTTGACTTTTCTTGATTTCCCCGAGGAAAGAGGGTGGGGGCTAAACCCTGAGGCCCTTCAGCCCTTATCTATATGACCCTGTGGGTAAAGGCTGACTTCAGCTCTGTATTTTGTTTTGCCAGTCTCTGATATAAAAACACTAGCTGCCTTTTGAAGGGTTTTTCGGGATTCTGGCTACACACTGATAAACTAAAAGGCATCCAGATACCCAGACAGAAGATGCAATATCTGTATAAGGAAATATTACTATTTTAACTTTAACTAGAACTGAATTATGATTAAATGTTTTGTTTTAATAAAGAAAAACTTTTTTCTCTGAGCAGGTGTACTGAAGAAGGCTGATATCTGTTCGCAGACAGCTCAAATGGAGAATTTGGTCACACAGTTGACATTGCTACCCCAGTCATCTCCCTTACAGGGCCCAAATGCAAACTCATATTCTGGAACCACATGAATGGTTCAACAATAGGTTCTCTGGAGGTATGGAGATGTTCTTTGTTTTGGGTTGGGTTTTTTTTACTGCCTGAAATTGCTGTGAGAAAATTCATGCCTTGTCATTTAGTTTCATTAAATCCTAGGCTGCTAATAAATGAAAACAAACAATTATTAACACTCCACTGCTCTCAATATGTTATGATCTGAAGGAAGCATTAACTCAAGTAAGCTGGGGAAAATGTAGCTTTCTATAACAATCAAAAATTATGACCTTTATAGACATACCATGGTTGGAACTTCCATACAAGAAAAAGCCTTGTACTGCACAATACCTTTTGAAAGGGCATCAACAGATATTTGGACATGGAGGTCTTTGGCCAAATATGGGAGCATGAAAAAAAGAAATAATTGTATTAAAATTTGCTGTAAAAGTTTGTAGAAACGGCTTATTCCTTGGAAAGTTTAACATATATCTTTCAGTTTAATTATATTAATGTAAGCAGCATTGAATTATTTCTATGACATAACAATAACAAACTTTCTTACCCATATGCTTTTTTTCACTTCAGCTGGAATAAAAGCACATCTGTAAATGAAATGTAACTTGTTCAGCAGCTTGTAGATCAAATGAGTCACCGCAAAGTGAATTAATAAAACAACAACATTGTTCTCAACAATTTTTTTGCCACATATCTGAGTAACTATAATGGGATTTCCCATTAATGTTACACAGTAACTACAGCATCAGAAAACGATTGGAAAAAATACTCAGGATAAGTTACCCAGTCACCTGTGCACTCAGTATCAAACTGGGTGTGGCCAGTGCATGTGGATTTGATTGTACAAATAAATTCTCGCTAGCTCAGTTACTCTGAATAACAAATTATAACAAAAAGCTGGCAGATTCAACTGTTTTGAAGATGAAATTAAAATGTATGTTGACATAAGAACTGAAATCTGAGATGTGGTATCCTTCACCCCATTCATGTGACTTGCTAGACGTTCTGAGGAAGCATGTTCTGTGCTTTCTTGAATTTTTCTTAAACAATTTTTAAAAATATCACTGAATTTTTCCCAAGTAGGTAAAGAAGTTTCTAGGCTGCTTGGCAAGTAGTCAAATTTTAATTCATCAGAATTAGTGGAAAATCAGAGTATAAAGACAGTTTGTCCTCAGTTTTAAGATTCGAGACAGATCAATTTGCTTTGAGACTTTGAATTTACTCCGGAGTCCAGGGCTTCTTTACAGTGTAGGAACCCATGTTAACTGGAATCAGGCCCACAGAGTGTTTTGTAGAAATTAACAGCAAATTCTGTGCAGCCATGCCCAGTATTACCACCACAAAAGGCAAATATATACAGATTTTTTTTTTCTCAGTCTCACCACAGGAGACTACAATTTCCTTCTGTTCCTTAAATGATTCTCCCCCAGTCTATAACTTAAATAATTTTAAGATGTACCAAAGGAAAATCAAAAAACCTTTGCATTTTAAACATTGTAAATAATTACCTGGTTTCAATTGCTTATTTAGCAATTAATAATGAATGTAAGAATAACTCAGACTATAAAATTATTTAGGTAATTTCTCATTATTTTCTTCTAAAGGTTCTAAGTATTATATAAATGTGAATGTTTTCTGTTCCTAAAAAATCACTAAAGGCCTTTTATCCATCTCTTCCCCCAAGACTACCACATTTTTATTTAATTAACAAGTCTGGATTTTTGCATGTTAGTCTGCATCCATGCTGTCAAATGTCATGTAGGACACACTGAAGACTTTCCTGCTGTTTGCATGAATGGCTATTTTCCTATGTTTCTATGGCTTTCTTAAACATTGATTTGTTGTCACTTTATTGTGCAACCTTGGTTTGAATATTTGTTGGAACCATTTTTGTCTGGTTTCTGCCCTCTGACTTGGCATGGGTAACTCTACCAAAGTATTACATGTGCTTTTTCAATAACTTGCAATGTAACTGAAATGCATAGGGCTTCAAAGTGCATTAGGGTACAGGGAAGCCTCTGAATCTAATAGCACATAAATTTATGGCCATATTTAACTCTAAATTTATAACCTGTACCATGATATGATAGAAAATAGGAATTTCTGATGAAGGACTTGGATTTATAATTTAGTAGGTAATTTACAGTGTATGTAAAAGCATGTGTGTATGTGTCTATATAGTCACTCACATATTTATATTCATATAAATATGTAGTTTGTATGTGAGTGTAAGAGAAACCTTTTCTTATTCAGCACCCCTATTCTCTCAAATAATATCTGTAATCGCTTTTTCTTTCCAATTTATTTCTTTCCCTTAAAATTCACATCTTCTGCAGGCAGTTCTTCTTGTCTATAAAGCCAGGTGTTGCTTTGTTTTTCTATTCAATTTAACATATTACACCTGTTTCTTTTGTTCCCCTGGAATGAATGCTCTTCAGTGTGAGGATCTGCTGTTTGCTTGGCAGAACTTACCTGTTACGCAATATCATATGCACTCATGGGACTCCATAAATTTTCAAAAAATACTTTTTTTGCTTTCATTAAGATGAAAAATGCCTGGGCTGCCCTAAAAAGATTAGACACAGTAGCAATAAATCCTTGAAAGCAGAAGTGGTTCAGGCAACTAGTGAACTGATGTTTAGCTCTGTGAGTACTGGCTGGAGACACAGCTTGACACACTTCATCAAACACCCATCTTGTTGTTGTTGTCAGCTCAGTTGAATTTGGATGCCCAAGAGGTTGGAGCAAAACATATTTAGGACTTTGTGCTCATGTCAAAAAGTGTCAGCTTTCCCCAATTCAATGACTATTTACAGGGATAAGGCTAGTTACAAGTCTTCCATTGCCCAAACAGGGGAAATTTGGTCTTTAGAAGAAAAGAACAATTTTTTATTTGTAGAAGAAAAAACATTTAATAAGAATCAGAAGAAAATCTACCCCAGAATGGAAAAATCTCATGGGTGCATGAACAAATACATTTTTCAGTAACTCTTGCTGTTAATGCTGTTTCCATGTTTTACAATGGATCCTGAACCATTAATGAGCAATTTTTGTTTGTGGCTAGCCACTCCAGATAAATTAACGGGATAAGTTAGTCCAGGTAAGGCTCTGGACTGAGTATGTTTATGAGGACAACAGAAAATCTTAAAACATTATTTTCTTAGAATAGTCATTTACACTTGCAAATCCCTTTGCATCAGATAGGACATTAGGAAAAGGTTCTTCACTGAGAGGGTGGTTGGTTACTGGAACAGGGTACCCAAGGAAGTGGTCACAGCACCAAGCCTCTCAGAGTTCAAGGTGCGTCTGGACAATGTTCTTAGTTATATGGTTTAGTTCTAGGTAGTCCTGCAAGGAACAGGGATTTGGACCTGATGATCCTTTTGGGTCCCTTCTAACTCCAGATATTCTATGATTCTATGATTCTGTGATATTTAATGGTGGTATAGAGATAAGTTGTCTCATACTTTTGTATACAATTAAGGGACCTAAAATGAGTTGGTAAAGGAAAGATTTTTTTTTGTGACCTAGAATTATTTCATTTTTAGGTACTCTGTAAAACCGGTAACAGGACTTCTAAACTGTGGACTCAAAGTGGTAGCCAAGGTCCCCAGTGGAACAGAGCAGAAGTGTTCTTAGGAATTCGTTCAAATTTTCAGGTGTGTATTCCTATATTTTGTGCTTCCTAGGCAGCTGGCTTTAGGTACTTTTATATTATGCATTCTTCACCTCCTAATTTCCCTTTTTGCCCCATACACATACTGTATCTCCCCTTCTTAATAGCAAAAGTCATCTTTTTGGCTGTCTGATTGGTTATCTGATCTGGACACAAGCTTTTGGAAATTTCTCACTCCCCTTCAATCTCAGATTGATATCCATTTTTAAGATGCAGAATCCCTTCTATCCTTGAATCCAAGTCAGGTTAAACTATTCCATTTCCTTCTCCTTAGTGCATAGTAGTATTACATCAGGTTTTTGAAAAAAGAGTCTTGATCATGACGTTCACTTTGAAATACGAGCTGATTCTTAAACCTCCTAGGGATACTTAGTCATGGGTATGCCATGCTTAGTTTTATCCTTATTAAAAAAAACAAAACAAAACAAAACAAAACAAAACAAAACAAAAAAAAAAAAAAAAAACAAAAAAAAAAAACAAACCAAAAAACAAACAACAGAGACAGCCAGGAACATATTTGAAAATGTGTACATTCCCTAGTACTTCTATCTTGGATGGCTTTTCATGAAATTTAAGATTCTTTTTACATTCATGGGAATAACTGATGAATGGCTCAGACTAGTCTTTTTCATGCTTACTTTGCAGAAGTAGGTGGAACCCTTGCTATTAATTCAGGATGAGTGGGGACTACTATCTGTTTGTGTTGTTCATTTTCTTTCCCTTTTTTTTTTGGTACTTGGTTTATGTTAGAAGATGGTCCTTCAATAACTATAGTGACATACAAAGACTATGAAAGTACAAGCTTTCATAGGACTGTGCTTTGACAGTAAGAACTGACTACTTCATATTCCAAGATTTGCAAGGACCGTCATGGTCTCTGTTTTATTCATGTTGCATGTATAAGCTTTTTTATATGTTAACAGTGTCTTATCATAACAGCTCTGTAATTTTTATTAGGTTGTTTTTAGGGCAAAACATGGTGTCAGTTACATGGGAGACGTGGCAGTGGATGATATCACCTTTGAAGATTGTTCCCCTTTGCTCATCCCAGGCAGACCTTGCACATCAGACGAATTTACATGTGCCAACAAGTACTGCATCCCAAAGGATAATCTGTGTGATTTTGTAAATGACTGTGCAGACAACTCAGATGAGAGCCCCACTATTTGAAGTAAGAATGGTAGTTTTTTTAATATAATTATCATAAATAACTGTGCCTGCTCTAAATGGTTATTACTTGAATACTTTTGGCAGCTCATCAGCTTAAAAAGCAAACACAAAGGTGATAATTTAATTTTATTCCTTGGCTTTTAAGGATTTTGAATTACTATTGTTTAATTTGAAATCATATGATAGAAAATAAAAAGAGCTGTTAGTGAATTTCTTAAAATAACTCAGAAACCAGCTGTCTTTAAAAGCAGAATAAAAATCTCCTGCTTTCCATATGAAAAGAATGTATTAATGCTGAAAAAAAATGCTTCAAGCATAGTACCTTTAGGATATGAGGGACCTACCTCCTTTGGTGTTTCAAGGATTGTCAGGTCTCTGAGCAAATCATTTTAATGTGAATACTGTACAATTCTGGTTTTACAAGAGATATCAAGAAACAGCATCTGTAGTATTGGATTCAAAGAATGATGTTTCATAACAAATGGGTCCTCCTCTGGAGAAATGGATCACAATATATAGTACTAACACTTTCTTTTTTCTGGTACAATCATGAGAAATGCTCACACAGTCAAATCTGCATTGTTTGCTATCATATAAACAATTGCCTAATTTTTATTGAGATTATGAATACAGTTTATAAAATTCTCAGTGAATACAATTCTATGAAGCAAAGATATGTTGATATCCTACGAAGCTAAGGTACACGGCAAAGGGATTGTGTTTTGCTAATTATTTTCATAGAATCATAGAATCATTAAGGTTGGAAAAGACCTCTAGGATCATCAAGTCCAACCATCAACCTAACACCACCATGTCTCCTAAACCATGCCCTGAAGTGTCACATCTACACATTTTTGAACACCTCCAGGGATGGTGACTCCACCACCTCTCTGGGCAGCCTGTTCCAGTGCCTGACCACTCTTTCAGAAAAGAAATTCTTCCAAATATCCAATCTAAACATCCCCTGGTGCAACTTGAGGCCATTTCCTCTTGTCCTATCACTAGTAACTTGGGAGAAGAGACCAACACCCACCTTGCTACAATCTCCTTCCAGGTAGTTCCTTCCAGGTGGCAATGTTCCCCTCCATGTCCAGTAGAGGATAGAGATTCTCTTTGGTTCTCTTTTTATTGTTAATGTATTTGTAAAAACATTTTTTGTTATCCCTTACAACAGTGACCAGATTGAGTTCTAGCTGGGCTTTTGCCTGTCTAATTTTCTCTCTGCAAGACCTAATGAGATCTCTGTACTCTTCTTGCGTTTTCGTACTGTTAAACTTCTCAGTGATTTCCAATCCAGGATTAGCATGTTACAAGCTATATGGGGACAAATTCAGAACTTCTGCAACTGAAAATAAGGAGTGTATCAAGTTGGAATTACTCTGCTGAAAAAGATTCCCATATTTTAGCTTTTATTTTCAGAAATATTTAAAAGTTGTTTACCTATCTTTTTACCTGTCTTTTCTGAGTTTCCCGGTTTGTCTGTATTTCCCACAAAACAGCATCCGCCACGTAAAGACTGAAGTATTAGGGGCAAGATGGTTCAAACAGGCTGATAAGATTTAGTTTTGCAACCCCCTAAAGTAAGTATTTCATTCTGATCCCCCATTGGAAAAGTCCCACAAAGAAAATGCTTTCATGTAAAGTGCACCTTTTTATTTATTATTTTTAAGCTTAAACAAAAAAAAAAAATTGTTTAAAAAAAAATAAGAAAAGAACTTTCCTAACTGCATTTTAAAAGGAAGCTTTACAGTGAAGTATTATGGAGCCTTAAGAGCACAGAGGTTATCACTGGGGTGAAACTTCTCTATCAAAATGGATTTTGCATCAGATAAAAAATTTATCCCATTTCATAGTGTCTAATTGTGCTGTAAAATGCTTGATGACCAGTTATGACTTTCTTTAATATCTCCAGGAGTGCTTTTTTCAATAACATTTTCAATAACAGTGTCAGGAATTAGACTAATTTTTGCTTTCTTTTCTTTTTTTTAACTTTTTTTAGTTTCGAAATAGGTATGTTGCTTTAAATTTCCACTATGTGTTGGATTGGGGTTTCTTTTGTTGGTGCTGCCTCTGCCTTATATATTTAATAAAGTAGAAATACATAACATATCACTTGCTGAAAATATATTTAACAGAAAAAGGCTAGTTCTGTTTTCCCAGCTTTTTCATGAGGCAGGCTGCCTCCAAAGAGAACATAACGATAGGAAACACATATTCCCACTATTTGTGAAATTTTTTCATTCCTTGCAGTCATCAGAGAAGAGTTGTTTCCTCACTGCTGAACCATTCAATGGTAGCTTGAAAATCTCAAACTCAGAAGCCTGCAGAAGGCTTTAGTAGGGCAAAGCATGATAGATCAAATCACAAGAAACAAGAAAAGGGCAGGTGTGCCCAGGCATGGCAATTGTGTTTAAAAACCATGAAAACTGTGTGGCTTCCAGACATCTCCAAAGTACCATTTAGCAGTAGGCCTTCCTGGATTGCTAGCTCTAACTGTAGATGTGGTTTGCTATGTGCACAAGGAGTCATCATATCTTAGTTAATGAAATCTTTCTGCACCACGTTGAAAGAAACTAGCCCCTAATCTCTGTTATATTCCTGAAATTCCGGAATGTTAATCAGATGATATAATTACTGAGATATAAACTATGCCTCATGAAGCTGTTAAACTACTATTAACACATCTGTGCCTTGGTTTTGTTGGCTTTGTAGAGGGCTGTCATGGTTTTAGCTGGGATAGTTAATTTTCTTCACTGTAGCTGGTATAGTGCTGTGTTTTAGACTTAGTATGGAAATAATGTTGATAACACACTGATGTTTTAGTTGTTGCTAGGTAGTGCTTACACTAGTCAAGGACTTTTCCAGCTTCCCATGCTCTGCCAGGTGCACAAGAACCCGGGAGGGGAGGGGGCACAGCCAGGACAGCTGATCTAAATTGGCCAAAGGGTATTTCATATCATGTAACGTCATGCCCAGTATATTAACTGGGGAGAGCTGGCCGGGGGAAGCAGTGACTGCAGCTTGGGGACCGGCAGTGTCGGTCAGTGGGTGGTGAGCGGTTGCAGCACTTGTTGTTTGATTCTGGTTTTGGGTTTCTTTTTTCTCTTTCCCTTCTTCCAAGGTTTCATCTCTCTCTTGCTCATTATTTTCCTTTTCATTATATTATTATTATTATTATTGCTGTTTTATTTTAATTATTAATCTGTTCTTATCTCAACCCACGAGTTTTCTTACTTTGGCCCTTCCGATTTTCTCCCCCATCCCACTGGGGTGGGGGGAGGGAGTGAGCAGCTGTGTAGTGCTTGGTTGCTGACCAGGGCTAAACCACAACAAGGGCTCTTTTTAGCTAGATGCATGATGTCAGTGCTGTAAAATAAGTCGAGTACATATTTTGACAGATATACTGATTTGTCAAACGTTTAGAAATTACCCCATTAGATATTGAATGAGTGATCCATGCTCAGAGTTTTCTTTAAGTATAATGTCACTAGTACTATTTTCTTACTACAAGTATATGAGAACAAAATAAACCACAACAGTGCTGGAGAGGTCCTGAACCTTGTTTAGAAACTGCTGTGGTTTACCTTATGCTGCTTGAGATTATCAGTGTATCAGAGGAAGGTATCTGAGGCAGGTCTGGTTAGACTGAGTTGGGCATGCCTCCTTGAAGTAGAAATAGTGTTTTATGAGATCAAGTAAATTAAATTTAGTGAAAAAGGCTGTGGGCCAGTAGTGGTTTTCATCTGAAATATGGATTAGTGCCAGTGCTGGTGGCTGTACTTGGTAGATGTTTGGTTTTGTTTGAGTTTGGTTAATGTTTGGTTTAGCTCATCAGTGCTTCTGAAGCAAATCTCTCAGTTATTCCTATCCATTGTGATTTGGTTTGCATTGTAGAGTGTGCTCAAGCATATGAACTAGGTGCCTTTCATTAGAAAATAAAATGAAAGATGGGCTTCAGGAGGGCATCAAATGTATTCTAACCACTAGTGGTCATTCAGCCTGCAGGCTCAGTCTATATCACCTCAGTCCTCTTTTTTCTCCGCCGCCTCCCTAAATGTCATCAGGTCCTCAGCATCAGGTCTTTTGCTCTACAGGTCTGCTCCTTTAGCTCTGTACTTCTTGTTCATTTAGGCATAGCTGTTGGGAATAATATGACTTAAAATAGTTTACATTTTTCTCCATTTAATTACTTAGTTCCTTACAAAGATTCATTAGATCTTTTGTGATCAATATATGATTCATACACTTACTGTTAAGTGTTTTTCTTAAATTATTAAGCTCTCATCCAGTAGACTAATTCAGCAGCCCTGTGTCACTGCTCCACAGACAAAATGATTAGCTTTGCTTTTGTACTTCATTATTAAGAGTTCACAGTTCCTCACAGAAGTGTCTACTAGGAAAGATTTAATATGCAAGTGCACAGTCATCAGCTGTAACTTGAGCTTCTAAACAGGCTGCCTAAGTTCTCTTTTTCATCACTGAAATGATTGGCATCATAGTGATGAAGGATATCTAAATTCAGCTTAGGTAACACACAATATATACATTAGCAGGGATGTTCAGTGCTCATTTCTTAAGGTCTTGATTGTTGAAAAGATGCCTTTAAAATAAAACGGTCAGTTCCCTGCATGAATTTAATTGACTGGAGATGGACTTTGTAAGTAATTGAAGGAATTTCTTTAACTAGGATCCTGAAATATTAAGTAACTAAATGATCATATGGCAAAAGATGAGGAGTGACAAATGCTATGGGCAGTTACATTCAGTTGAGGTAAACTACAACCTATGTTTTGCATCAATAATAATCATATCATTCAGCACACCAGGTCTGGGGTTTTTTAATCGTTATTCCAGATGGCATCATATTTGCAGACAAAGGTAAAAGACAGTGAAGCTATTTTTGCTAAATAATCCATATTTTTAAGAAAAAGTTTCTAGCTTCTTCTTCTCCCTTATGACCTCCACAAAGAAAAATACAAGGAAGAAATCTTTCATCTGATTTCAGGCTGAAATTTTAGAGGTAGTTGTCTGTACTGTTTTGGTCTGTGTGTAGACTCCATGGATTTTAGCTCCTTGGCCTCATTACTGAGGCTTCTGACCAGCTGCCAATTAAATAAAGCTACTTTTAAGTGGCTGAACTTTATCAGACCCCAGAAAGAGGCTCAGGTTCTGTTTACATTTTATGAGAGTGCTTTTGTCATTTCTTACATTGTCAGACCAAATGATCCATACAGTTTCCAAATTTATCTTCAAAGCACTTTCTTTTCCAGCAATAATAGTAAGAATATTCAGGGCACAGTCAAAAGTCTCTTGAAGGCTCTGCCAAAATTCCAGATTATTTCAGCCAGTTTAGTCTTACTTGGTAATCATTATAATGAAGTTATAGATGCACAGAGGAAAAAATATACACAGCTTAAACTTCTGGAGTGGTGCAATTGATTTAACCTTTATTTATGTGGACAGTTGACTCACCATGCTGGTTGTTTTGACATTCAAGATTGGAAAATCGGTGAAGAGCATGCATATTGTTTCATATAAAAATCAACCAAAATTGTGACAGCTTTCTCTTTTTCCAGGCATTAAATACAATTTAAGGAGAAATGTAGATAATCATCTGTGTTTGCATATTGGCTAAGAAAATACATGTGTGAAATCTTCTGGAAACATGCAAAAGTAAACTAACTATGGGTGTGATTCAACTCAAAGTTAGCACACCTACATTTTTGTTTTACCTGTATGTGTCTGCAGGGAGGCTGTGTCTTTATGGTGTTCAATACATTCATTTGGATGGGTTTCTGTTCCCTAAATATAGGCATTTGTTATCATTTTCACCTGACCTTAACATGTTCCTCCAAAAAGAGGTTAGCTTTCTGCAGGTGTCTTTGATGCCCAATGGAGGGCACCAATTGACCTCTGCCTGTAAGACCCTAAAGAGCCATTCAGCTTGACCTAAAATAGATTTCTGTATTTGGTTACTTTTATACCAAGGATGCTGTTGACTATAACAATGAGAGTACAGAGACCTACCTCATATATATGCCATTTTATTCTATCCTATTATTATATCCTAGAACACTAAAAATGCACTATTTAATAAGGTACATGGATATTATTTTTTATATTGAAACATTTTTTTTTTATGGAATTGAGTACTAGGTTGCAGTATATGTACCTAATTGACTTCTTGAAAACAAATGTCTTTTCATGTGTGTGCAAATGTCTTTCAGGTACATCTATTGGGCATTGCAACTTTGAGTTTGATCTTTGTGGATGGAAGCAAGATGAAAATGATGACTTTGACTGGAACCTAAGAACTAGCAGTACTACAAAAATGGGCACTGGACCAGCTACTGATCATACATTGCAAGAGCCATCTGGTCATTATATTTTTATAAAGAGTTCATTTCTTCAGCTGCCAGGTCAGAAAGCTAGGATTTCTAGTCCTGCCTTAAGCAGAAGGAGTAAAAACTGCAAGGTATGTGGGGATGTGGTACTAGCAGGAATGAAGAATTTGATTTCTAGATTGCACTGAGATAATACTCCTAAAATGAATAAAGATGATCACTGAAATATTTATTGAGAAAAAAACAAGCATGTTGTAGAAGAGCCAGGGCCTGATCTTATTTTCTTGAAATCGTTAGAAAACCTTCAAACCTTGTTG
Organism: Morus bassanus; assembly: GCA_031468815.1. Classification (NCBI taxonomy): domain Eukaryota; kingdom Metazoa; phylum Chordata; class Aves; order Suliformes; family Sulidae; genus Morus; species Morus bassanus. The sequence goes on along the minus strand of CM062567.1, from coordinate 22,148,380 downwards.
CAGGAGAAGAATGATTTTTATAAGTAAATAAGTACTCTGAGAGATTCAGATGAAGTTGACAGTGAATGCGGTGTCTGATTTAGAATGTATCTTATGCGACACTCACCCTAAGTAGCATACAACCGTGTAATGGTTTGTGATTTTATGGAGAAAATGTGTATAAATACAGTAACAACTGGCTTTCAAAAAGTACAACTACAAATGGAAGGAGGCGTGACAGAAGGCTTTGTCACCAACTCTCTAGTGAATGCAGAAATGTAAGCCTTTATTTTCCAAAACACTACAGCACATTGTAGTGATTTGAGCCTGAACATTTCTCTGCAAATCTGGATTAAAAAGTTTTCTAGTTTTGATACATCTTTTATAGTCTTTGCTAAAATGGTAACTTGTAGTTTCATAAGATATCTTTCAGAACACGACTATCAGAATTTGCTACAGGAACAGCATGTTGGAAAAGTGAATTTTCCAGAAATTTGAACTACGCATTACTTTGAAATTGTATTTGTCCAAAATTTCATAGTCTTTAAATGCAAGGCAAAAATTAGTGGCATCTCAGTTTCTGGCATCCATGCAAACACAAAATGCAAGTTTAAACATTAATAGTTCCAAATAATTCTAATTACTAATAAAATCAGTAATAATTTAAAAGTAGTAGTTAGAAATAAAGCTAATGAAATATCTATATATATTATTTACATGGAGAGGAATATTGTGTATAAATGGAGCTGCTATGTGAGGGAAAGTGATACCTTTAGCCTTAAGAAATTAGGAAAGGAAAATTTATAAAGCCTTCAGAAAATTAGCAAGGCAGGAATGGCTTAATATTTTTAGGGTAAATTTGGGAATGGATTTCCAGAACTGAAGAATTGATCTGGGGGAGAAAAAAAAAAAAAAAAGACCTAGTGAAGAGAAAAAGGAGTTATTAGTATATCAAGTTATTTCAACATTTGATTTGAGAGGAAGTGTCATGGTTTAATCCCAGCCAGCAACTAAGTACCACACAACCACTTGCTCACTCCTCCCTGGTGGGATGGGGGAGAGTATCAGAAGAATAAAAGTGAGAAAAATCATAGGTTAAGATAAAGACAGTTTAATAGGTAAAGCAAAAGCTGCGCGCGCAAGCAAAGCAAAACAAGGAATTCATTCACTTCTTCCCATTGGCAGGCAGGTGTTCAGCCATCCCCAGGAAAGCAGGGCTCCATCATGCGTAATGGTTACTTGGGAAAACAAAACACCATAACTCCAAACATCCCTCCCTTCCTTCTTCCTCCCCAGCTTTGTATGCTCAGCATGACATCATATGGTGTGGAATATCCCTTTGGTCAGTTGAGGTCAGCTGTCCCAGCCATGTTCCCTCCCAACTTCTTGTGCACACCCAGCCTACTGGCTGGTGGGGTGGGGTGAGAAGCAGAAAAGGCCTTGACTATGTGTAAGCACTGCTTGGCAGTAACGAAAACATCCCTGCATTATCAACACTGTTTCCAGCACAAATCCCAAACATAGCCCCACACTAGCTACTATGAAGAAAATTAACTCTGCTCAAGCCAAAACCAGCACATGAAGGAATTAACCTCTCAAATAGTTAATTAAGACTCAGAACTTCATCCTAACAGATCAGACAGTGCCTAAAATTATTTTACTCCATTCTGTGAGATTAGAGTTGAAAGGAAGTGTGAAAAAAATGCAGAGTGGTCTAAGTTGCATGCCAGCCTAGAATCTAGAGTAAAGAATTTTGGAACTAGTGTGAGTAAAAACAACATTCAGGCTATTATTTTGCTAATCATTTTGCTATTTATACATGAAGATCTGACTAACTCGGCAACAGGAATGTTTGTTGGCTATCTAACTTTACCCAGTTAAATAAGATCAACAGCTCTCTATTGATCTGACCATAAAATAGCCACTTTGCTCTCCAGCATCTGGAGCATCTCCACTACTGATGCCACATCTGGAATTCTTACTCCATCCATTTTTTGGATGTATTGGTCTAGTAATTTGCCTGAGAGATGATACCAGCATCTTTATATTTATGGAAGATGTAAAATTTTATTGAGTTTCTGCCTGTAACATAGGATATGTAATCATTTTACATTAGATTTTTGTCCTCTGTGCTCTCATTTTGCAAGTTCACCTTTATACATCTATCTAATAACTAGCTCTCTCAAGAGGATAATCCTGGTGAAAAGCAGTCGTTTTTTAAAAAGCCTTTGAATTGAACTGATTGTGTGATCACAGCACTATGCTCATCAAATGAAGTTTGTCTTAGACTGAAATAGTCTTAAAAGGTTCTACTGTATATGCCAATGACATCTCTGTTCAAAATGTCCAGTCATTTGCCTCTAGTTTCATTTATCTCATACTCACTACTCATGAGGAAAATCAAAACCTGTAAAAAGGTTGTCTGAAACTTGGAAAGAGTTCTGCTTATGCTTGAGATTTCTAAGCAGTTCATTTAATTGAAATTCTTCTGGCTGTTTGAAAACTTCCAGAACTCTTTATAGATAAGAAACTCAGGAAGTATTAAACATAAATGGCTTGACTTTATGATCCCAGCAAAACTTGACTAATTTAAATATGTCAGTAGCAAAACTTAATCTAGCCATTACAAAATATCTTCAAAATTTCAGCCTTGACCTCACATCTTCTCAGTTAATTTTCTATATTGTCTAAAATATATATATTTAAAAAATTTCTGCTCACGTGATCTTAGAGATGTTTGCTTCTTTCTCTAGCACCATATTTGAAAACACCTCTTTCTCAACATTATGTGGTTTTATGCTTTAAAAATAAATTTTCTGCTATTTAACTTCTGTCTATGAAGAGTAAAACATATATGCAAAGAAATGCAGAATAACTGAGAATGACAGGTTCACATGTGAATATTTATGATGTATCACACATTAAATGCAACAAAATGTTTTAAACATAACTATTGGAAACTATTACTTTTGTCATACTGAAAATTATTTACAAAAAGAACAGCAGGTCTATGCATCTTCTACAGACAAAACTTCTACATCCATGATATGGCCTGAAATAGTCATTCATATTTATGACATTTTATAGTGCTTTTTGAAGGTTCTGACCAGTTCTGAAACTTTCATTTAGGCAATTGACCAAGGGAAGTAAAATTTCTGGTAAAGGAAATTGTATGAATGAAAAAATTATTTCAAGACCCAGAGCTTCATCTTAGCAAATCAGACAGTCCCTTAAAGTATTTTACTCCTTTCTATGAGCTATTAGAGAAGAAAATGCTACATCATATATTACAACAGACTTAGCTTGTGATCTTAGGCCTATTCAGATCAATGGAAAAAAATGCGTTTGCATCAGTGGGACAAGAGTTTTATGCAGACAAGTATAAAGGGACATACATGAAAAAAATTGGTTTGTTTGTATACAAGACTTTCACAAACCAAGCTGCATCTTCAAAAAGAATAAAAACCCAAGGAAAACAGTCTAAGTAGAAAGAAAGTGAGACTATGCCAAAATAAATCTGGGAAAGAAAAGGGATAATTCTGCATCAAGGCATCAGTGTTAAATAACTATAATACCTGGAAATGTCAACCCATATGAAAACCAGGAAATCTATATATACCATTGTGGAATAATAAAGAAATTCTGTTGAAAATACTTTAAAAAACCTTAAATACCTTCTGTGGGTTAGGATTCATTGCAGGGCATTGTGTAGAGATACCAGCCTGAGAGCTGCTCCTTGGAACCAATGTTGAAGCAGCATTGTTGCAGACTATGGTGCCACAAGAGATGGTGTTGGAACAAAGTCTTAAATGTAGTTGTAATAAGTAAACAAAAGCATATGGCATACATTGTGATTCTGAGGCCATTTAAGAATGAAGTCAAAGAGTTTTAATAAAAAATATCAAAAATGTCATTAATATCAGCAATTTCTTTACAGTATGCACGGTAGAAGGGGAGGTGTTTGTTTTTGCAAGTATTGTATTTTCTGTGTATTTTTGCATTGTAACCTTTCCAATTTTATTTCAGTATCAGAAAATTAGTTACAAACAGAACTGGTTGTTATAATTCTAGTTTTCAAAAATCTGTGATAAATTCTTCAGGGTAGACCTGAAAAGATTAAGTGGCCAACTGATGATCGACAACATCCAGAAAACCTTGGAGAACTAAGACTAGAGAGCTAGCCTACATTCTGATGCAAAGCAAATTAAGTATGGGAATGAATATTTCACCTGCATTATAATTCAAGCCTGAGTAATGAGCGGTCCCAGTCCTGAAAGGACTTGGATACATGCTTAAAATTAAATTTGTGCATAGCTGTTATCAAGATGACATTACTACTATATGATATTTCTAGAAATGATGTAATAGAACAGAAGACCAGTATGTTGACTCCAATATATAAAATTATTCAGTGTAATTGAGATAAGGGTATTGCAAATAAATGTGAAGTCCAGAAAGTAATGTTGGGGGCTGGGGGTGGGGGGGTGGGGGGGGTGGAATATGAATTCAGTGATCATAAAAGAAAGGAAAATTACAAAATAAAGTCTGGTAGTTTTGAAAAGAACTGTAGACAATCAGGAGCAGTCTGGTGGGCAGCTGTATGAAAATATCTGCTCAGATTTTAGTGACATTCAGACATTCAGCAGTAGTAAAAAGAAATAGAGATTAATCCTAAAAATGCGAAAATCATTGTATAGTTTAAATATATACACATATATGGAATAGACAAACCTCATTTAAAGAAGGATTTTAAGAGAAACAGAGTAGTTGCAGGACAGGAAATGGGCAGGTGAAAAGAAATATTTCCATACAAGAAAGCTGACTTATAAAAATTATATTTGACTGCTTCATTGCACAGGAGACATTCTGAAAGTGAACACAATAAAACTTTCAAAAGAATTATAACACAAACCCCTTGGTGGATTTACTAGTCAATAATTAGAGAAAATCAATTAAATAGAAATGTGGGTTTTTTTAAAAAAATAATATATTTATGCAATGCAACAGACTGCAGAAGCCTATGAAATCCTATAGCATCAGGTAACACAAAGGGATGTGACTTTACATTTACATGGGTATCATAATATTTGCTATTATGTTTTTATAGTTATAACAAATAAGAGTTTTCATTATTCAGGGTTTGTGCTATGTATTAGACTAGGAAGAAATCTGAGCTATAGACATGCTCTTGCATATTATAGCATGAATTGCCTTCTTTCAGGGTCCTACATAATTCTTGGAAGTATTCTGATCTTTGTCAGAAACAAGATATTGAACTAGATTAAATATTAATTTGATCAAATTCAAGCATTCCTTTGTTGCTTTTGAACTGAAAATAATAGAGCAGTTAATGGTGATGACTATTCACAGTGATTTTTTTTAATGTTCTGTATGTACTTGATCTTACTTTTGTACTTCATAATTTGTTTTCCCCATTTTTACTGAAAAAAAGAAAATCACTGTTTTCTAATCCAAGGAACTCTTATGTTTTATTTTAGCTATTGTTTTGCATTTCTGCAGTCCATGTAGAAGTTTTGCTCCCGCATTAGATTTGATTATTTTCTAACTACACACTCTATAATGTAGCACAAACACATTTATAACCAGAAAAGTGTTCAGTAAACTGAAGTTACTTCCCATATTATAAATGGCACTGCTCCATTCCTCTGTTTCCTTGTCAAGTATTTTCATTCTTTTACATTTACATGCAAGAGTTATTCAAAGGGATGCAGGATCAGCTGTTGCAGTATTGTAATGGTGGCTTCTGTAAAGTCTGACTTATGGAGTAGTTCAAAAATTTTCACTAATAAGTCTTGTTGTGTGCTTTTTAATTAAATTGGTTTTGAATCAGTAAAATTAAGGGCTATTCTGAATGTTACTAATGATGCTCAATTTAGTAATTTGGGTAAATACAACAGCAGAATGTGTCTGAAGTCACCTATTGTATACTTGATGCTATTGTTCTTGCTCACAGATATTTTTCTGTTACCATATGTATGGAGCCCACATTGGATCACTGATTGTCTACCAGAGGACTATGGCAAAACATGAAACAATTCTCCTTAATCTTACTGGAAACCAGGAAAATTCCTGGCAGCGCAAGGCACTGACCCTGGCTGGAGGTGGAGATGAAGATTTCCAAGTTGTCTTTGAAGGAGTAGCTGGAAAAGGTCCCAAAGATGGCATAGCACTTGATGACCTCACTTTTTCCAGGGAATGCTTACCATCCCAGGAGTTTTTACCAGCAGAACCCACAATGGTGCCTCCAACAGGTATGTTCCTGCTATGGACAAACACTCTCTGTAAGTCTGGAAAGAATGAATAGCAGCATTACTTTAATTTCTTTGTCTCCCCTTCAAAAGAGAAATAGAATACATAACTTGCTAAAGACATGTTGAAACTAACATGCTTTTAAGTAGCTCTTCGAAATTCTAGTAAAATTATTTTATGAAATAATTTTTTTGGTACTGAGTCAACACTTCTGAATCTACAAGACTTATGGTCCAGCCATGTCTACTTAGACAATATCCTGCTTAATTCAGTGGGATTTATTTATCAATAGTTGTAAAATATAGTTATTGTGAAATAAAGAACTAAGAGTGGGGCAGGGCCAATATGGATAGACTGCAATAAGGCCAGCAGGCTTTAATGCTTCTTGGTTAGTGGGAATTCCTACTGATACTGTTTAGGCACCATATCCACCTTCTTCCCATGTGGTGTGGTGCCAGCATTGGTGCAATTATTTGCACCATCCTCAATTACTGCACAAGGGAAATAAGACTCAGAAAAAATTTACCAAAAATAATAAAGTTCTGATGGGGACAGATCCCAATAACCCCAAGGTAAGAGCTGCTCCTGAAAGCACCGATGTTGTTCATTACTAATATTTGCTTGGACACAAATGAAGAAGAAGAAACTCTTTCTGACAGAACAGAACAAATCTGTTTGCTCCTTCCATGTTTATCACCAGAGCTACTGAAATGTAAACCCCCAAAGTGGAATTTAGGAGATGTATTTTGTTCCTGGGCCTACTATAAATCTCCTGCATGGCTGCGGCAAGTCATTTTATCTCACTTCTCTCTCTTTCTGATCAATAAAACAAAGTTAATATTTCCCAATATCAAGGACTTCCGGGACAATGGATCATTAATTTATCTGAGCTGCTTTGCTTTGTTACTGCTGCTAATGAGTAGCCTTCCCCTTTAGGATATCATTAAGCACTGCTCAGACACTGGGAAATAGCACTGATGAGACTACATCAAACCTAAGAAATTACACTGTACTTTGTGCACAAAATAAGCAGGAAAGATATGGGCAATGTTTTCCAGATATATCTCTGATAGGTTGCCAGTTACAGTACGTAGTATTGGCTTCCTACTTCTGTCAGTCAAAACAGTCATGGAAATTTATTGCAAATGAGACTGGTATTTTAAAGTTCAGCTTTTTATGAATGTTACTGCAAAAGGAATGCTAGCTGAGATTTCTGATTCTTTATTTTTTATGTTTTTAAACTCTATCCTCTTAATGGTAGATGCAAGTCCCTGTGGCAATGTCAGAAACTTTAAAAGCTTTGGGTTTGATAGTAAATGATGTTCCAAAACATTTTTATGACGTATATAATAAAAAAGCTACTAAAATCTCAGGCAAAAGCCACCAGAGAAGGATTTCTTGGTGTAGTGCATCTAAGATATACTTTGTGAACTCTGTAGATTCACACCACTTTGAGATAATGGTCTAAATTCATCTTTATACTGAACCATCTTTTTTATATCAAGTTTTCACTTGTCCCAGATAAACGTTTACATTAGCCACTGAGGATTCCAACTTACAGCTGCTGTTTAGCAGTGATATCTGTTTGTATCATTGCTTCAAATATGGGCTTAGAAACCTGAGTATGAAATCTACTCCTGCCTACAGGAATGTTTTGAACAGTGGCAAAATGAGTACTGGAGGCTGTGAAAAGTGCTCTGTGATGTAACTTTATAAACTAGAGCCAGTTAGAATGACTGTGATGATCAGCTGCAAAGATCTGGACTCCTAGACTTCTCTGCTTATATGCAGAGACAAAGGAGAGTTTAACCAAAAGTGAAACACTTATACCCATTGCTCAAATTTTTTTAAAGTTTCTGAGGATGAAGAACATAATCCAGCAGAGATCTGCTCCTTTCTTGTCTCCAGCTAGAGAGAATATTTGCTAAGAAAGTTGAAATGTTTTCTCTCTAAGAGAGAGTTTCATAGCTTTTGAGGTTTATTCTCATAACATGACAATGCAGAGTTGATACTGATGTATATTTTTCTAGCTGGTTAATATGCTTCCTCCACTGTATTTGGACACGTTTCCTTTTCTCAGGACTTGCAGGGAATGTTTCCTTCATTTTAGGTAGTCAAAATAGCACAGTGAATAGTAACAGTCATAAAGTTTTCCTCCCCTTCTCTTCACCCAAATAGAGTGGTTATTCAGTGTTCTTTTTCACAGTTTGAAGAGCTTACTTTGTCATTTTTATGACATTGGTACTTTGCAAACTAAATAAACCACATTAAAAAAAAAAAGCTGATACAATTCTTTTTTGATGTCTTTTTTTAAGATCGGAATTAATTGTAATGCACACATCAAGGGAGATTGTTCTAGTCTTATGAGCAATATCACTGTGTAACACAAGTATACTAAGGTGGTCTGTGCTTGTTATTTCTGCACATAGAGTGCTATGGCAATGGATATAGTCTAAGGACTAAATAGAATAGAGTTATTAAATGTTCCTATCTGTGACAGAGACTCTCACTGTTCAGAAGAATTGTTCTCTGACTCTGTGTAAACTCTTTGCAGTTCTAATCACCAAAAAAATACATTTTATGGGGGTTGTTTTTCTTCCAGGCAAACATGCAGTAATACTTAAAAGCTGAAAAGGAGCACTGGACAACTAGAAAAATAAATTTTGAAAGTTAGCATTGTCATTTTCTGTAGACTGGCAGCATGCTGTAGACTGGCAGCATGCTGTAGGCTGTCCTCCTGACGCTGCTTAGCAACAGCAATGCTGAAGTGGAAAGCCACTGAAAGCCACTTAAAATGCTGTGCCTGAGAAACAATAAACATAATTTTAGGCTGGCGTTTATCAACTCTATACTGTATGACTAGTGATGTATGGGGGAATATCGGGTTTTGCTCATGACCTGCAACGTAGGAAGATACAAAGACAGTTTTGTTCTAACAGTGCTATTTATGCCTGTTGCTGTGTCTCTGCAGTGTGGCCAGATTCTCAGCTTAGACTCTGCCCTGTATAAGGGGCTGCCTGTATGCACATCAGCCCAGGAACAGCCCTTGGCCACACTGAACCTTGAAAAGTTGCAATTCCAGCCCTGTTTCCTCTGAAATAACTTAGACCTTCGTATGGACCTGGCAAGCTGGCAGGATTGCATATGTCAGGGAGCATATTTTCCTCACGCTTAACCACTCTTTCTCTCCATTACATTTCAAAGATGCAGTAGTAGCTATTTTCTATATGCTTTTCCCAATAGAAGGGAGTTAATAGTTTTCAAAGTCATGGCCTTTCCAGGAGGCATTCACACCCTCCTATTCTTCATGCAGCAACCATAATTTCAAAGGGAGTTGTATGATCTCCCCAAGAATGTTCGCAGATTAAGATACTGTCTGACTATGCCCACAAAAAGTGAGATAATTGGCATGGGTCATATTTTATACTTATATTTTTTTACAAGAGACATCATGGATTTGACAACAACTTCCATGATCTTCAAATTTGCTTATCTTTTCTCTTCTTTCCCTCACTTCCTTCCTGAAGTGTTGTTACTGGCTATAAAAATAGAAGATCCCTCCATCAGAGTTTCTGCTCATGTCTCCATACCACTTGTCTGGGAATACAACAGCTGCCAAGGGCTGCCTGATCAGATTAGCAGGCTACAATAGAGAAAACTTATTCCCAGAGATGAGAACTGGTGGCTGTTGACTTCAGTTTTGTAGAGAAGACAGTTGTTATTTCCAGCAAATTAAAAGAGATTCACTGAAGTGTTACACGTGTGTTTAAGAACATAGGAATATTCACAGGAGACCACATAAAGGTCCACTTCACTTGATATTCTGACTCCAATGCTGTCAATGAGATGCTAAGCAATAACCAAAAAAGGACAGGCATACATGATACTTCCTCTTAATGTTCCTAATATTTCCTTTTCAGGAGACCTTTTGAACTGAATGTTGGTTTGCGTATGTAGTAAGCCTTAATGTATTTGCCTTCTGTATAGAGTCTAGTTTCCCTGGGAACACATTCAAAAGTTTAGGCCTCTCCTAATTTTTGGCAGCAGGTTGTACATGTCTGCCACTTGCTGAGAAAGCAACTCTGTTTTCAGCCTGTTTCCTCTTTGATAATGTCTTTTACTGAAAAAGGGTGGTGAACAACAGACAAACCCACCTACTCTGTATCGATCTCTATGCAATCATCCTCAAGCAACATCTTACACTGAAGGAGTTCCAACTTATTTCTTACATGGAAACTATTCTATATGTTTTCCTTTGTCTGATTTTTTAAAAAATCTGCTATAATCTTTTGAGATTTTAAGGGCAGGTCTGTGTAGACTATTTAGGAAATGAGCGCACAGCGGAATGATACTGTAGCAAAAGGATTATTTTTCTCTTTGCTCTCTTTCCTGATAAATCCTAAAGTTTTATTTGCTTTGTCCTTTTTGAGCATGGGGCTGATAAGTTCCTGGAGCTATCTGCAGTATTCTACTGTCAACCCTTAGTAGTGGTAGTGATTGTAGCTCATCACCCATATGTGAAGATGGTTGTGTTGTTCTGTGTAACTGAATCAACATTGCATTTCATTGCCAGTCACTCAGGATGTAATTCATTTGCTTAACTGTTGCTGTTAAGCTCCACTGTAGTTGTATAAAACACCTGCCACACTTGCTTGGGTCTGGCAGCTATGTTACAGGGATTATACGAAAGTCCGCTGCCCTGCCAGGGTGGCTGATGCCAGTAAGGCTGAGGAGTGTATAACAAGCACTGGATACTCTTTAAGCAACTTCATTTTCATGAAATACTTTTCCTATTATTCATAGTTATTCCTAGCTTATGTCACCCTGACTAACTTCATATCACTAGCAGCGTTTCTTAACTCATTACTCATGCACTTTCCAAGTCTTTTATGAGTAAGCATTAAATACAGCCTTGCCACATGTTTTTGTTCCATTGATTGGGTTTTTGTTTGGTTTGGTTTTGGTTTTTTTTTTTCCCAACTGGTTTTTGAATCATTTTAGCACAAATGTCTAATTCACAAAAAAAAAAAAAAAAAGAAAGAAAGAAAGCTAAAATTAAAATAAATAAAGACAAAGGAAGAGAACAGTCAGGAAATCAGAATTGCCAAAATCTTTTCATTTGAAATATTAGCCAGAACTTTAAAGTGTGCTCTAAAGACCAAAGGATATTGCTTATATCACTCTTTCACAGATATAATTATATTTATAAAAATTTACAGACACATAAGTAGAAATAACATTGGCAGTTATTCTAACTAATATATAATTACAAGAACAATCAAGTTTTATGCTTCAGTGCATAATGTGGTCTCCTACTGAAAAGAGGAAAAAATATCTCCTTATGCACAGCTAATTGAATAACAAAGCATTTACATCTTCCTTTGAAACAACCACCATTGACCATTGTCTGGGGGAACAAGATGTGAAACAAATAAAGTAAAATCTCTGAAGCACTTAAAAACCAGTTCTGGGAAAAGAACAACCAACCAAAGGAAAAAAAAAAATCCCCCCCAAAAAACCAAGCCTATTAAGAGTACTCATAATTTCTGATATGTCCCTGAACTTTTGGAAGATAGACTATACCTATATAATTGCCTTAATTGCATACAGCAGCTTGTGAAAATTTCTTTTTTCTTAATTAGTACCTGAACAGAAACAGACTCTCACATGTATCTGGAACGAAATTCCATGCAAGTGGCAATTTTCATTTTCACCTATGTAATAGTATGGAAAAAAATGTTCATGGTTATAGTCTAGACTTTTTAAAATAATAAATTGACATGCTTAATTCTTTCTCTCTTCTTTCTGGAACAAGATAAAATTACTCCATACTTTTAAGAAAAATGGTAGAAATACTGTAGAACAAGTAGATTGATTTAGTAGTTGGACACAAAGCTAGTAGTGGTCATGCATACAGGTGACTTAAATTCAGCTTCTACATATATTGTCCAGCTGTCATGAAGAAAATTATCTTTTCATTGACAGTGAAGGAGACAAAATATATAGTGCCTGGATTCTCATGTTGTATATTCTGATCCTATGAAGCTTTTCCCAGCTAAATTCCAAGTCAGTGTAATTATAATCACTGTACTTTATCAATTTAGTTGAAAATATCTGTCCTTGGTCCACCTACTTCATTCTACAATTGCTTCTTTTTGTCTGTTGGTGGCTAGGACTTTCATTTACCTCCTTCATTTTTGAGCTTTAGCCTTACCAGATTGTATGATGGTTTTAAAGATGAAAACAATGTGCCCATTTGCTAAATTAAAAAATTTTCCCTTTAAATTATACTAGTCTAATTTGCAAAACAATTACAAAAACTTAGAATCAGTTGTAATTTTAAGGATACATTGGAGTTATAAAAATTTTTTTCAAAATTCTCTGCAGATTTAGGATATATTTCTGTCCGTAACTGATTGCAGTATTTGTACAAACAATAAAGCATAGATAATTTGCAGAAGTTTCTCATAATTTGTTATAATTTTATCTCAAAGCAATAAAATGTTTCTGCTAGTTATTCCCAGACATAATACCTTGAATGTGAAATAAAGTTCAAAGACTATTTGGATCACCAGTCAATGCAGAACCTGGATTGGGCCCATAACTGATTACTACTTTGGAAATTGGACAACAGAACATGATTAATGTCATCTAAGGTCCTTGGAGATAGGGCAGTGTCAGCACTTGTTTTTCTGTTTTGCAAAACAGTTTACCATCTCCAAAACTTTTCTTAGCTCTTGGACCTCCCTAGACAGGTTTCTGAGAAACATGTCACAGAGCAGACATCCAAATAAGTATCAGGTCAGGAGAAATTAATTTTCAGTGTTAGCAGTTTGAAGTGAGTCTCTGAGCAGCAGGTGAGGGCAGGTATTTATCTCTACATTAATGATATGAACTGGTGATTCCTTTTGGCAATGGGTAGGTGGGGTATGGGAACAGCTTTTCTAACCAAAGGCAAACTGTTCCTAAAAGTGCAAGAGGAATTCCCAATACTAGATTTATAAAGATGAACCCTGTTAAAAAGCCCTGCTCTACTGGGAGAACTAAGTAAGAAGACTTCTACCAAATCTAAGCTTTCCCAGGACTACCAGTGATACTGGCATTATTAGCTCAGACCTTTCCCTACAGTGTCACATATTCCATACACAGAGCCTGCCTCTGCCTGAGTGAACTGAGAACATGAAAGCTTTAACTCTACTTTGCGTTCCAAGAACTAGCTAACAAATTAATCTTACTTGAGTGTAATTATTAGTTTTCTTTCACACATCTAAAAGTAGAGAAATAATGCAGCAGTACAGGGCATTCTTAGAAATATCAAGTGTTTTTACTTTACTATTAAGTCAAGTCTTGCACCAGCAAAGGTGATCTGAAAAAAAGTTGTATTTCACAGTATCTGGTCCTATTTTACCTTTAGTGCAGTACACCTTTGCTAGGCATTTGAATTTTCTAGACATTCTGGAACAAAATTTCCATGTGTGGTTAAGACTGCAGGCATGTATGTGCTTCTTTTCTCTCCCTCTCTAACTGCAGGAAACAAGCTGAACTTGAAGTGGCTTTTCAGCGATACTTATCAACAGTCACTTTGGACTGTATTTTACTTTAATAGTTACAGTGTTTACATTTTCAATATGGTTTACATTAGACAAAGAAAAACAATTTTTTGCATAAGATATTTATTAATTTTTTTTTGAAAGCTCAGGTTATATTTTGTGCTTTCTGTGAAGGAAGATTTGAGGCAATGCACTGCACAGCCTCACTTTCATTCTGTGATTTATTTTGTTGTCAAACTTTTCAACAAAATATGCCTCCCAAGTACAATGATATTGTAGCTCTCACAAGATACCTAACTATCACAAGATGTGCCTGAATTCCTGTTTAGTGGTAGGATTAACAAAGTTAACAAACAAATAAGTGGTAAAAAGACTGTTAACTGTCTAAAAAGTATAAAACATTCCTGAGTGTGGAAGGACCACACTCAGTTTATGTTCCAAAGTCAGACCACTTCATATGCCCTTCAGGGATAGCAGCTAGTGACAAGGAAGGATGTCTTACACATTTTCAGATGCTCTGTGTGCGGGAAACCAAATAAAATTCTAGGTTCTATTTTAGCATGACCATTCTTTGAAGTCCAATACTTGTACGAACCAGATCCCCATCAGTTTTAATGGCAGCTTAGACACTTAGCTTGCCCACATAAACATAAAGGTCCCTGTGTGAGCTGAATGCCATATAAGTTTTTATTTTAGAACTCTTTTTGACATAGTTTTATTTTCATCATCCCTTACAGGTCTCTTTCTTTTCCTAGGTTGGTTTAGATTTGCTTTATCAGACAGGTTTTTTGAGTTGCCTTGCTGCTAGCTTAAGCAGAAATGGCTGTCAAGTGATGAGCAGTTAGGTTGACAGCCTCAGAGGGCTAGAAGATATGGAGTGTTTCCCATAATACTGGTGCAGTATCTTATCTATGGGATGTGACACACACTCCTATAACCATAGGCTAAACAGTTGTTGTGGGATGGCAGTGTATGATATCTTCTCCCCATGACGTCTGCTTCTGGTCATGTCCGGTGGCTGCAACCTGCCGCTCTGGGTGGCTCTATTAGCATTTCCCTTTTGCATGCACCTTACAGAGATGAGATTTTGTCTTCAGTAGACCCTTCTGTTCTATTCTAAATCCTCCCCCTTTGAAATCCTCTTGCCTCTTTCATCTACTTTCACAAGGTGTCACCTCAGGCCCTCAGTCTCTCCTTTTGTTGTCTCTGCTCAGATCAGGTCATTGCCATTTTTGTATATGGAACTGCAGTAAAACTATCCCATACCTGGGTACTGCAGGTATTCAAGACTGAGGCATTAAGGAGACACTAATTTAGATTCAAGACATTAGCCTCACACTGAATGGTCTCTGACAGGTAGTACTATGGAAACTAATGCCTCCAGTATTACTGTGCAAAGGTTTCACAGCAGAGATTGAAGATGATGGCTGATAACAGGTCAGCTTCAGAGGAAAATTTAAAAGGTCAGAATATTACCTTCAAAATACTAGAAATTAAGAGATTAGAAATAATTCGTAGCTTTTGTGGGAGAAGGACTTCAAATATGCTTTCTTGTTCAGTCTGTGTTTACTCTTTTATTTTTTTTGAGGACTTTAGTGTAATTGAACTAATGATGGACTTTAATATTTTGGGTGTTTTATCCAGCACTGCCATTTTTTACGGACACCTAGTACAAGATTTTTATCTCAATAAAAGTGTTTAAGAATTGGCTGCATAAAACTTTATATGTGGCATCTTTACTTTGATGCTATTACAGCTGAGCTTGAGGATATGTAAAGCATGATTTACATATTTTGTCAAAGACAAAGTAGTTTGAAGTAGATTGCATAATTCTACTGCTCAAATTCTGCTGTTTTTTTGATTCCAGATCTTTTTACTAGTTGAATGTGTGCTTACATTTGTAGAACAATATAGCACATATTTTGTTGAACATCATCTGGAGCACTTTGTGACCTAGATAGAGAATGCACAAGCATTTAAAGATATCATATCAAAACTTATTTTATTAGCATGATGAAAACTGACTTGAGAAATTATTTTCTACAAAAACCAACCTATTTTATGCAATGAATTTGAGGATGATGTGGTAAGAAGAGGTGTTCCATCAGAAGAAAATTGATAACAATTTCAGTGAATGAGACCCAGAATGTCAATGTAATTTTTTATAACAGTAATCCTAGTTTCCTCAAGAGTTCTAATAACATACTTCCATGCTAAGTATGTAATAGCTACCTAGATAGAGAATTGAGTGAAACTGGAAGCTGAAAACTAGTTTTATACTGTGATAAATGATCACAGAAAAAGGACTAACAAAAATGATTGAAAGATTAGTTTCTGAATCTCAGTATTAATTAATCCAGGTTGTTTAGCTAAAATATTTTGAGACTCAAATACTATGCATACTTCATATAATTAACTAGTTAATTAAAACAGATTAATTGTAAGCATTAGTTGGTTTTCTTCTCATGTGTACTGAGGATCATAATGAAAATAACAGGATATGTTATCCTAGGGGAAGGACAGCAGACAGGGTGAAAAAAGAAATCTTTAAAATGTTGGATTCTTCAGTTTTAGATGAAAGAAAAAAGCAAATGCTTATCTAGAACAACCCTTTGTGTCTAAATTTGACTGAACAGTTCTTCATTCAGCAAATTTCTATTTTAATTTTTTAAAAAGAGAAATGTGACATTCATTAACAGAAAAGAACTGTGGCTATTTAATAGCCAATTAGCAAGTAAAAATTAACTATCTGTTTCTTGAGGTTAAAAGGAACACGACCTGTCCACCAGACCAGGAGTTATATCTACTCTGTCCCTCCCAATGGAGCGCATACTTTTGCTTATCCCCTGCATATCTATATATAGAATCCCTTGCACAGTCCTGGAGCAAATACTGACTTCTAATTCTCAAACTGTTTGAGACTGTAAACTTGGGAAACATGGCTGAAATATCTCTTCTTGTGATATTTTGACATCTTTCATGCTTCTGCAAAAAAACAACACACACCTAAGGGGTCTGTGCAAGCAGAACTTCTGTTCTCAATAAAGTATTTCCCTACTGAGAACACGCGTAACAGCTACAATAGTCCCCTTTCAAGTGACAATATCAATAGCAAGTTATAATTATTCCATGATGATAAACTCAGGCATGATTTTGATCATAAGCTTTTAAGCCTACTTCTCTCTTATTCATAATTCTTAACACAAATATTTTTGTGGGTTATATAAAAGGTAATTAGGATGATAGATAACAAGTTACTTTGTCTAGTGATCAGGAATAAACAGTAGCTGACACAGCAAATAAAGTTTCACTATCCAAGAGAAACTTTATTGTTATGCTTAACTTTTTTGCAATAGGATAACAAATCCTCAATAAATACTATCTTAAGCAAAAGTCTTGCCTCTCTCTTCATACAAGGAGGAGAGGATCCTTTCTATAGCAGAGCTATTGCTGTTCTGTTGTGCCAGGCAGGGACAGAGATGGATTCATACACATCCTACAACTTACTCCCTTTGGAATCAATTTCTGTGAAGGATGCTAATGTGATTCTGTCTAGTGACTTTTAGGAGATATACAGATGCATCCAAATGTAAATGCCCAAGAGGATGACTTCCAAGTAGATGCGATACATTGGTCAAAAAGCTATTCCAGTCATAAAGCTAAAGTAGTAAGGCTGCTATAACACAGACTTACCACAATTCTTTCCTTCTGTCCCTGAAGAATAAGCCAGGACTGAGTCTCTGAGTTTTCAGACATGATTTGCCTCTTAGTGGAGATAAAGAGTTCTAAGAGCTGAAATTGCTAATTTGAGAGCTTGGTTAACCAGGCCAGTATTCAGTATTCTAGTGCATACAAAGCATGATCTACTGATCTATGGACTTGGTAAGACTGAGAGATGTATTTTATATTTTTTAAAAAAATCTTGAATTTGGATGCCTAGCTTCAAATTAGTGAGACCTAGTTTGTCATAAAGCAGAAATGTCACAGGAAAAGTCTTTCTGATTATTTTGTCACAGCCATAGATGTAAAATTATTCTTCTGTATTTTGATGTGGTCTAGTGTTGTGTGGCTAGGCTTCAAAAGATTGGTGTAAGAAAGTATTCAGCTTCTGTTGGGCTTTCAGATGAAGGATTGGGTCAGGTAAATATGAGGTTTTTGAGTAGTATTTGGTTTGGGGTTTCAGATCTCTTTGTACTTTCTTCTGTGTTTCCCTTACCTTCCTTTCTGAGTGGAGGAAAGCTGAATGGCAGAGCTTGCATACAAATCAGTGTATTGAACTGGTCATGAATAAATTCAGGCTAGATGCTAAAAGGTTCCCTTAGCTGAAAACCAAAAATAGCCTTGCAGTAGCAGCAATGGAGAAAGTTACTGATTATATTGAAGGCAGAGGAATTGCTTGAGGTTGTTGCCTTTCATAAAAGTGAACTAGACCTAGTGATTTGAGCAATTTCCTTTAAAACCCAGGTTCCTATGAAGTGCCATAAAACAATTTCATCAGGGCTCTCTTTCCAACCATAAACTTTTCTGCTGTTTCTTGTTCAGTCACTTGCTAAGCTTATGTGCTACTGCTTGCTTACCTCAAAGAGTGCTGCCAAGTGTGAACACATACTAAATTGAGGTACAGTTAATAAAGCTATTATTGCTTTTAGGAATAAATAATTGTGATGGATTGGACTACTGTTAAATGAAGATAATCAATAAAAAATGTTTTTGTCTTAATTGTTCATACTGGCTGGAAAAAAAAGGAACAGAACTACTTGATCACATTAGGAGACATTAACAGCATAAGTGACATTAGAGTGTACAGGTTCCAAATGCAGTTGTTGTTACTTGTAGAATCTCACCTCAAACCTTAAAGTTTAGCACTTATGCTAACTTTATAGGTATATTTTTTCATCTTTTTCTTTCATTGTCTGAGAACAAACATGATTGTTACACAGAGGAAAGGGAAAATCTGACCATATTAGAAGCTATGTTTCTTTGAGATACTGAGTGATTAAAGAGTTTGTTGGTATCTTTCTCTTCCATCAAGCATAACACATTTTTCATTTTCCTATTGACCTTTCCAGTGAAGCTCAAAGGTCTGAGGAAGGCTTTTCAAGACATCAATAAAATCTTTTAGTCATCATGTCCTCTTCAGATTACTATAGCATTCTGTTTAATATAGATAGAAAGTTTTGTAATATCATATGGTAAATACAGTAATCCTGAAACTTATTCGTAGAATCATAGAATGGTTTGGGGTGGAGGGACCTTAAAGACCATCCAGTTCCAACCCCCCTGCCATGGGCAAGGACACCTTCCACTAGACCAGGTTGCTTAAAGCCCCATCCAACCTGGCCTTGAACACTTCCAGGGATGCGCCATCCACAACTTCTCTGGGCAACGTGTTCCAGTGCCTCATCACCCTCATAGTGAAGAATTCCTTCTGAGCAATGAGAGATGAAGGATTCATAGGGGTCATGAGATTCAATTTAATCAGTTTTGGACTTTTTTAGTTTCTTCGACACCTGACTCTTACTCAAGTAGTGCTAAAGAGTTTAAACATAGCTGTGTTTAAATGCTGTAACTGTTTACAGAAATTCTGTGCAAATTATGTTCCTTGCAGCTCTTTCACACTTTCATCCCATCGAAGCATAACTGAGAATATTCCAGAGCAGTTTCCTTTGAAATTTACATTTGTATTGTTAAATATTAATACTGATTTAAGGGAATAGATTGACATTGATAAATAGTAGAGATCGTCAACTCGTAATAGATATACATCATTTGTTATCTTCCCCTTTGAATAATGAACAGTCTTATGCCAGTTTAAAGCCATTCCTGGATGATGTCATACTGTCTAACTTGTCAAAGAAAATGCCAATTCTTGGAAAAGACATCTGACGTCTTGTGGACATATAATACAATCACTCAGTGACCATTTTGTACTTTTACTGGTTAAGCCATGTCTTTTTTCATGCTTTTATTTGCCAGAGAAGGGGTTTCTAAAAGTATTTTGGTTTATACTTCCAGCTGTGGAAACAGTGTGTCTGAAGTTCTGGGCCTCCATGTCCACTGCCTTCTCTCACCTGGGTAAGATCTGACCAGGAGGGTGTCCCACCCTCTGGTCTCAGAGTCAGGGTTGTGACTGTAAATAAGAGCTGGTTGGTCACTCTTTGAGTGGGATTTGGGGGAAGCATTTTTGACCTGTCACATTTACTGAGCGCAGTCTGGCAGCTCCGGCAGGTTGTACAAAGGGGATTTATCACTGCACTGGAGCTCCTACTTCCACTGTATGCTTTGGGCAACAACTTGGAGTATGGTGAAGAATGTGAAAAGAACACATATTCCAGTGCAGCCTGTGAAAATGTCTCCTTCAGCCTGAGTTACAACACCATCAAATGCTTTTAGTTCTGTCTACCCAGCTTTCTTTTGGTATCTTTATAGAAATTCCCTTCTGACTTACCTGAGCTATTCAGAGTTTGTGCACCTCATTTCTCATGCTCAAACTGTTCTGATTTATAGATTTCTGCTTTACTTCAAGCCATCTTTTAGATTCAATCTGCAGATATTTCTCCCATCAGAAACACAGGCAGTGAAACCACTGACGAGAGTCTGCATGAGGCACCAAGAAATGCAAATGTCATACTTTCTTCCACCCTTCAAACTATCAGATAGCAATTGGATCATTAAACTGGAGGTCACAACTAAACCACTTTGGGCTCTGAGGTAGAGATGACATCAGCTATGCATCAGTCCAGGCTTTGATAAAAGCACTATAACATTTAGATGCTCAAGCAAAGTTTCAATGTACAGTTACACAATGCATTTTAGGTGAGCTGTTGAATTCTACTTCTAAAGGGCATGCTACAACTTGGAATCGAGCTTGAAGATCTTCAGAAGGCAGCTTCACTGGCTTCTTTCCAGATCTGCTGCACCAAGATATTCTCACATGGCACAGGGTCTGTATGACTATTATGGTGGAGAAAGCTGGAGGTGCAAGACTGAGTTTAAACTTTTTGACCTAAAAATGAATACTACTACTAAAAGTCACAAGTGAGAGAGGAAAAAAAAAAAGTTTTTTTAAATGTTTGGCATATATTTAGGATTGTGGATTTCATACCTAAGTAACATTTCTTCTTTTGCTAAGGAGTTTTTGCTAAGGAGTTCAGGCAATGAATATTTAGCGGGGGGTTGGGGGTGGGTGGGGTGTTGAGCTGGAATAAGGCAAACCAAGATTTTTTTTCATTTAATTTCATTTTACTTACTAAGAGTAAACTCAGGTGACTGAGTTAAGCTTTTCAGGTTAGTTAGTATTTAATCTTTCTCACTGTAGTAGATGCAGTTGATGAGTACTATTATTTCTGAAAAAGCTTTGCTTAAAAACTCAGAGTGGATTCCTTTTTGTCTTAGTATTTCTTTGTCCACCCTCAAGAAGATAGGTTTTAAATTTCAACTTGGCTTTGGAAAGGGAAGATTGTATGTAAGGATTAATATATCCCTGGTCCCATCATCCATATGTCCTGTTACAGCAGTTTTGTTTGTCTGTCCATTTCTTTGGGTTGGAGACTTAAACCATCTGATTAGCACTGGAATAATCATTATAACATGTATTGTATCTTGTTTTGGTTTTCTGGCAGGGAACAAAACAGTCTTAATGCTATTGCAATAGAAGGAGTATCTGTCAAGGAATCCAGGTCTAGGTCCCTTCTTAATCACCATGGGGATTTCCCACCTGAAGAGATTAACTGAAAATTTCCTTTTAAACTGACCTGCTAGCATCTTTTATAGACTAAATAGGTGTAGAATTACTCAAGCAACAAGGAAAGTATGCACTATTTCTATTTCTGACAGTATTAGTATACCAGTACTCTAATAGCAGAAGAGTTAAAAAGACCTAGTAAGGCTTTCTTTAGTCAAAACCTGCTTTTTCATTTTTTTTGAGTGAACGCACATTCACATACACCTAAGCACTTGAGACTAAAGCTTTTGTTCTTTATAATATTGTGTTTAGAGTTCCCCTGCTCTGCCTATAGTATATCCAATAAACTTAGTATGACGGGGCACTGAGTGCCCATGTTGCCTTCAGCTCCTCTTATTCTTGAGAATTTTTGTTAACCTTAAATACAGCAAAGCACAATGTTAGGGTGCATTGAATGTGTCACAGATTGGGTATGTCTTAAAGTGTATTGAATGACTGATAAATGACCATCCTTTTCTAATGAGAAATAATAAAGTATCAGCAAATGGAACAAAGATACTTCAGGGCTCTGTTATGGACAGAGATTATAATGTTGAGCAGTTATAGGCTACCATGCTGTTTATGTTTTTGATTCTTAATGGTTCTGAGGATGAATATTACTGAATCTGATTACTGGAAAATTATTCTTTTTTGTTTGTATGTGGAAATGGGTAAGAAATCAACTAAGGAAATTTTGGCTGTTGGAGAAGCCTTATCAGCTCTTTCTCCTGGCAGAAACTTAGAAGATTAACAATTTCTTCTCAAAGTACCTTTTGCAAATGAACTCAAGCTGTTATTTTTTAAAATTTGGGTTGCTCAGAATGCAAATCAATATGTCAAGGTACTTGAGAGTCTTACAAAACCAAAACCTCAAATGTTGGCACTCAATCCTAGAAAAAACCAAACTATTTACAAAGAAAGAGCTGATAATGTGTAGTAGTGTTTAAGTCTTCTTTTTCTCCAGCACTTCAACTTCTGAAAGTCTTTAAAAATTCTTGTAATTTCCAAAGCTTTCCTTTGAAATGAGATGCATTTTTCACACTCCTGTACTGACAAGTCATTATTACTATGCATCATCAACTGTGATGAAAGAACTTTACTCTGTGTCCTTGGGTTATACTGGTGAGACATTAGAAGAAAGATGTTCTTGTTAACATTTTTTTTTTTAAGGACACATACAATTCAGTCATACAGTAATGTCAATTCAGAGCAAGAATGATAATGCAGTAATTGTCGCAGGGAAAAACTCAGAGATCTAAATTATCTAGAGAGCCCCTATCCCTGGGATGCCAAACTCAGCCTGCTGATTAATAACTCTGGCCTCTATACCAGACTATGGTTCTACAGGAGCTCTAGCTTTGATTTAGGAACAGGTATACTTCCACATATGTGAATGTAAAGAAAATCTTGTGAAAATATTTTGAAGCAGATCTAGATTTTCAAGCCTACTGATGTGTTATTCTGATACTTCATAGAATCATAGAATCACAGAATCATTAAGGTTGGAAAAGACCTCTAGGATCATCAAGTCCAACCATCAACCTAACACCACCATGACTCCTAAACCATGCCCTGAAGTGCCACATCTACACATTTTTTGAACACCTCCAGGGACGCTGACTCCACCACCTCTCTGGGCAGCCTGTTCCAATGCTTGACCACTCTTTCAGAAAAGAAATTCTTCCAAATATCCAATCTAAACATCCCCTGGTGCAACTTGAGGCCATTTCCTCTTGTCCTATCACTAGTAACTCAGAAGAAGACACCAACACCCATCTCACTACAACCTCCTTTCAGGTAGTTGTAGAGAGCGATAAGGTCTCCCCTCAGCCTCCGCTTCTCCAGACTAAACAGTCCCAGTTCCCTCAGCTGCTCCTCAGAAGACTTGTTCTCCAGACCCTTCACCAGCTTTGTTGCCCTTCTCTGGACACGTTCCAGAACCTCAATGTCCTTCTTGCAGTGAGGGGCCCAAAAAAAACACTGTATTCGAGGTGTGGCTTCAGCAGTGCTGAGTACAAGGGGATGATCAGTTCCCTACTCCTGCTGGCCACGCTATTCCTGACTGTCATGGTTTAGCCCCGGTCAGCAACTAAGCACCACACAGCCGCTCGCTCACTCCCCCCACCCCAGTGGGTTGGGGGAGAGAATTGGAAGAGCAAAAGCAAGAAAGCTGATGTGTTGGGATAAGAACAGTTTAATAATTAAAATAAAATAGTAATAGTAATAATAGTAATGATAATGATGATGATGATGATGGTGATAATAATAATAATAATTTTAAAAAAAAGGAAAATATCAAGAGAGACAAATGAAACCCGGGGGAAGAGGGGAAAAAAAAACACAAGTGATGCAACTACTCACCACCCGCCAGTCCCTGAGCCACGATCAGTGCTTCCCCTGGCCAACTCCCCCCAGTTAATATACTGGGCATGACATCATATGGTATAGAATATCCCTTTGGCCAATTTGGATCAGCTGTCCTGGCTGTGCCCCCTCCCCTTCTGGCTTCTTGTGCACCTCACAGAGCATGGGAGGCTGGAAAAGTCCTTGACTAGTGTAAGCACTACCTAGCAACAACTAAAACATCACTGTGTTGTCAGCCTTATTTTCATACTAAGTCCAAAACACAGCACTATACCAGATACAGTGAAGGAAATTAACTCTATCCCAGCTAAAACTATGACACTGACACAAGCCAGGATGCTGTTGGCCTTCTTGGCCACCTGGGCACACTGCTGGCTCATGTTCAGCTGGCTGTCTACCAACACCCCCAGGTCCTTTTCCACCAGTCCCTTTACACTTCTTGGAATTGTAAACAATCCCATTCGTTTGATTTGGATTTTGGTTTGGAAAACAGATGATACCATTAAATAGTTTAAGTTTAACCGTTAAATTTTAAAAAGCACAGGTTTAACAACTTTTGGAATATCTTTATCACCAATCTATTTCTGTGGTTCTAAAACATGAATTAGTTTGCTGGTGATTTTCAAGCAATGTTGATATAAAATAAGAACTGAAAAAGAAACAAGTTTAAATTCCGAGAATTAGATGTTAAATGATTATAAGTAGAGTCATAGCTAGTGTAATCCCACATACAATCATAGTTCTGCAATTTTCCTGTTCTGATCTTTTTTATCTTTATCCATTTAATTATCATACTTAATATATTTCCAATAAGCAAAGATCCTTAAAGGACTAGCTTCAAGAAGATTGGAATGTCATGGAGAAATCTGAGATTTTAATCTCTATTTTGTAGCTACTATAGGCATGGATAAACACTTAGTTTATCTGTATTAAATTCTCATGATTATATAAGCAAATTAAGGTCCCCAACTGCACTTTGATTTTTAAAACCAAAAGGCTCTACTATTAACATGTAATTTAACCTCCTATATAATACTAATGAGGTTTTAATCTAAAGTTTTTCTTGATTTATCAAATAATTTTTAGTTAAACTAAAGCATATCTCTTGGGAAAAAAAATCAGTCTTTATTTAAAGCCCTTAGCTGATGGAGAATTTATCACAGTCCTTGGTTATCTGTTCAAATCTTAATTAGTCAATCATTTTATTTTAATTTGAACTTCACTAACTTCAATTTTCCAGCACTGGATCTTGTAATGTTGGGGGGTTTTCTACTAGATTTGAGTTTTCTGCTACCAGTGTTTGTCTTCTTGTAGGTAATTACAGAACATGATAAAACTATTTCTTAAGCTTGTCACTGATAAATCACATTAATTGAGCTCCATTTGGTCAGTCAATGTAAGTGTGTAATCAGGCAGTTCCTTGAGGAATCTTTCATGGCCATTCCAAGCAAATATGAGACAATCTGTTTTCATCAATATTGAGTGAAAATGAAATCATTACATACTCAGATATGAGCGCAAACACTTTGTGAGAACTTGTAATGGATTTTAATGGTAAAGTAATGAATGGTATTTAAAAAAAATAGCTATTACCTGCATAAATGGAAGGATGCAGGATAAAAACATTCTGAAATAAATCGAAACCTAAACATTTTGGAGGAAACAAACAAATGATAAAGAATTTGGGTGATTAAAAAATCAGCTTTAAGTATAAGGTGTTTCTGAACAGAGATGTAGGAAGATGGATTTTTTTGTTTTTCCTCAGAAAACAAAGAATTCCACTTTTTAACTTTTTTTTCAACCTGAAATTGGAAGCAATACTAAAAAGGGACCTCAAAATGCAATAGTTATTGCAATTACTGATCATGATGACCAGCAAGGAAAAGTATTTCCAAGCATGGACTGCATCCTGAAATTTAAATTCCTATTTTGTTGGCAAAATAATTTTTTTGCTTAAAGCCTAGTGCAATCACATAAAAGAAATGTAGGGTTATAATAACTGGCTCCTAAAAATAGATGTCATTTAAATTAGGCAGCAATTTTATAACAAATCTCTGTCACTCTTTGGGAAACAACACAGATGATTGAAATTCTGAAGCAGATTGATAGAGAGGAGAAGTTTCTGACAGACTCCAACTGTCTTGCAGGTTGCAATAATTAGACATTGACTGTTACATTGATACAATTACTCCATTCTTTTAGCCAGGACCATTTTAAGAGATTGTGTACTAATAAAAATCACACTGATGCTTTTATAAACTTGTAACTGTGAACTTCAAGAAGGTCTTTTTCTTCTAGTCAGAGCCTACCCATTTTCCTTGTCTCCAGCGTTGGAGACCTTGCCTGATGTTCTTGACTTTCTAAGTCATTATCAGACTTTTATTCTGGCTTGCTTCTTTTTATTCAGGACTTTTTCCTCCTTTCTCTGAGTAACTGTTAAAAGCCAAATGATACACAGTCTTCTAGAGCAAACATGATACATACTTTTATGTTACTAAGAAATCAGGAATTAAAAATTAATAACTTCCCTGGAAAACTTGCTAGATATTTATATGGTATTCTGATATTTTTTATTTATTTATTTATTTATTTATAATAAGTATGTGTTAGGAGGATTTTCTACTTAAAAAAGAGGGGTCAATGCTTTTTTTCTTTAGGTAACATCTAACAATTCAAGGCTTGTTTTCACTTTACCCAAAGCCTACAGCATAGGGGTGTGGCAATGCTTTTTCACTTAGTTTGGGGCAGTTGTAATTTAGAGTCTGGCATAAACAAAGTCGTAGGGATGGAGATTGCCAACTTACCAACTGAATACCCCATCTCTTATTTTCTTTTTGTGAATAAATCTGTTATTCTGTCCTCTTAATAAAATCCAGCCTTATATAAATTTCATTTAGCTCCATCAGGTCCTCCTTTAAATTAAGGTAGTGGTAATGGAAACGTTTTTTAGCACCATGTGATTTTCAGTATCACTTAACTCAAATTCTTCCCATACTTGTACAACTTTAATGCATGTGTATATTTTAATTTTATGTCTGATGAGCAAATATAGAGGTACTCTTATTTTTAAATGAAATTATGCTTGTGCATTTATTTCTGGCAGAGCAGAATGGAAGAAGGAAATACAGAGTGTCCATTTCAGAATTTTGTGTCTCCCTTCCTGATTAGAGAATGTACTGAAGGGGCTGTGTTTTATCCAGAGCCCTGCAGAAACTGATCTGAAATGAAAACATGAAGCTTGGAAATGGATCCTGTGAAATGAGTCCTACAATTTTTAGGCTGGACAATAACAGAATTATCCCTCAATAATGTCAGGAATACTTCACAAAAAGGACAGCGTCACCCCACTGAACTCTTCTGGAAAAAAAAAAAAAAAAAAAAAGCAATCCATTAAAAGGCAAACCTCTGTAGTTAAAATAGAAAAGCTTTTTCTTCCAAATTGGGGCTGCTAAACTAAGCTCAACTTTGCAGATAAAATGCAATGGTTTAATCCTACACCACATGAAAGGAGAATGTCAGCAATTAAGTCAGACTAGAAAGCTTTGTTAGTGAAGGAATGCCTGGATAGAACTTGCCCTCAAAGGCTTTACAAGGGAAACAGTCATTTATTTAGGCAATCTCTTAACAAAACACAAAAGAAATAAACTGGTAATGGATTGGCACTTCAGGGGAACCAAAGGCTTTTAATAAAACTACTCTGGACCACCCTCCTCCTCCTAAATATCAAACTCTCTGAGATGTAACCTTTCAGTAACCTTACTGGGATGCATGGCAGTGTGATTTACCAGGACACCCCCATTCTTCTCTTTTCAGGCTCCTGCTCACATGGCTATTGGCAATGTCAGAACGGCAAGTGTTACAGACCAGAACAAAGCTGTGATTTTGAAGACAACTGCGGGGACAATACAGACGAGAGTGAATGCGGAACTTCCTGCACCTTTGAGAATGGCAGATGTGGCTGGCAAAATTCCCTGGCAGACAATTTTAACTGGGTGCTAGGGGTCAGCTCGCCTCAAAGTCTTAGACCTCCCAGGGACCACACGCTTGGAAATACAACTGGTATGTCGTCAGTTCACAAACAAAATGTAAATGTCTTCATGGAGCTTCTCATACCTCCCTTCACAGGCAGCAGCTGTGTTCTAACCCATCTAATCGGGGTGTCATTTTTAATGAATTAAATGTGTATCAGTATCAAAATATTAATTACTGTTGTAAAATGACTTTAAGTTAGGAAAAATTTATTCTCAGTTTTTTCTCCTTTAAGTATTGCTGTATGAGTCAAGCAAGATAATTTGTTACTTGTCAGGAGAGAGGCATTTGGTCTGGCTGCAGCTTACAATGGTCAGTTAGCTCAGCTCTGAGATCCACCAGGTCCCACTCCTCCAGAGCTTGAGCTCATTTCCAGGAAGTTTAAAGTTACCCATAGTAACTATTCATAGTTTAATGAATAATTTTAGTTAATTTTAAATAAATAAATTTAAATAAATAAACCTCCTTTGTTAATGGCAGCGCAGCTCCTAGTTAGTTTTGGCCAAAGCACCCAGTTAACTGTTCTTGTTCTTGCTACGAGCTCCATGCCTTCATCCTCTGCCTTTGAAGGTCCCATAGCTCCGGCAAAGATGTTACCGAAGCTGAGCTCAGAACTGATCTTAAATTGAAATATTACACAGCAGAGTTGCACAAAGGCATGAGACTTGTATTTAGTAATTGAATGAACTGCTGAAAGACAAAACCCAATAAAGTCAAAGTTTATCTGAAGATATGTAGAGACTCAGGGCTTGCCAAGGTGACTGAGGGTGAAACAGGCACAAATAATCACAGAGATTATGTGTTCATATGTTTTTAAATTTTGAGACAGTCCAGGCTGGCTGCATTTCCCTGATCTCAGACTAAGACGCAGTACAAGAGAACTGCCCTCCAATGTGTCCCTGTCTTTCCTCTGGCTTTTAAAATAGTCAGTTCTGTTAGAACACAGACTTATGTATTTCCATGGTATATATGTTAGATCCACTCCACATATGAATAAAATTACTGCTGATCCAATTCTTAAGCCTGGAAATTTACCCTATAAATCTGGAAGTTAAGTTTTTGTTGTGTTGAGTGATCAAACAGGTCAAATTCTCAATTTCTTACTCAAGAGCTGCTCTATAGTCTTGCAATTGTGTTCTCAAATAAATATATTCAGAATTGATTTCACTTTTCACAATTTTAATTTGGTCAAATTTTTAAAGGTGAAGGTGGTATCTGGCAATATTGTTAGAACTGATAGCACTTAATCATTGTGTTCATCATGAGAGAACCAAAACAAAATTCAGCTCAGCTGTTAAAATTTTGTCATATGTGGTAGAGAATACTGCAGTATTCAGTGATCAGTACAAAGACAAATTTCAGCACTTACTTCCAAAACCACAGCTCTTGAGGTTACATCTCATAATTGCTTAATTCTAACTCCCCTATTAGCACTTCTATTTTCAAAATTAAAATGTTGAAAATTTGCTTGTGAGTAGAATTACATCATTCTGGTTGGAATTAAGTGATTTGTCCTATTATCTCTTAACCAAGCTTAACTAGCTGTGATCAGTCCACTGTTCCACAGTGCTGGACCCAGTCATTCAGATCAAGGAGCCTTTCAGAGTGTCCCTTGTCTGCCACCTCAGTCAGTCAAGTTTCCTTCCAAAGAAGACTGTGAAAGTTTTTTGGGTTGGGCTGATTTGGTTCTGTTTGGTTTCCTCCAAACAGAAGTCACTTGCCTAATATTAAACAGGCATTAATAAACATCGGTAAGTCCAGCACTCTACTCAGTCTAGCAGACATTGATGCCATGATATGGCAAGCTTTTGATATCTCATAGTATTTATATGGTTGGCTTTTTTAAGACACAAAATAGTAGATGTAAAAAAAATAAGTTCATTAGCATTTTCTAATTATATATTTTTTTTAAATATTATAATGAATATGTCACTACACTTGTTAAATATATGCTTGACCATAGGGAGAAAGCAAATTTCTCATCCCATAACATTATGGCAAACATCTATGGTTGTAAATTAGCCAGAGAACCGTCAAAGTTAGAAAGAACCCATTTTACTTCATCTCTAACGAGGTATTTTTTTTTCTCTGATTCATCTACAAACTTTAGTATATGTGTAATTACAATTTAACAGTGTGATATTTAAACCTCATTTATGTTTATGTGAACTACACATTTGGTTTTTGTAGAATGGCAAAAAGTGAATTTGAAAACTTACAGAATTTATTATACTTTGATTAAAAATAAAAATGGAAAACTCAAGGGCCATATCAGTGTTGAAAAATTTTAACTGTAGGAATCTATTTTTGCAATTTCCTCTGACTAAATAGTTTAAATCTGAGTATTCATACACTAAAGAGTACAGATGGCCAAAGGTAATATGCATCACTAGGGATACCTAATGATTTATAAATGCATGATGGTTTTTTTGCCTGTTTCACAAGTTTTTTTATAGTGTGATTGCCATTTTGAAGGTTATCTTTCAGAAAACTTCATCCTGAAATTTATCATGGTGTGGCTATTGTACAATGTACTGTCAAAAGAGCAGCTAATGCTGTTGGGCAAGGACATGTAACCAGAGTAGCTGGGAAACATGGAAGTATTCTCGCTCTTCTACACAGGCCTATCCAAATCTTAAGCTGCTCCCAGTTTGTTCCTGATTTAACAAGTACGCAGGAATGTGATCTGGTCATTTTTCCACCCTAAGCTGGGCTTCACTAGTACAGACCCATATGGGAAGTATAATTCATATGTCTCTGGATTTACTTGGCTGAGTTTTGGAATCTAGTTTGAAAGTCCAAAACAATTTTTCAGTAAAACATCATTTAATTTCAGGACAATTCAGGTATCTTGAGGCCACTGCAATAGGCCTAAAAAATGAAAAAGCCCATGTGAAGAGTTCCAGATGGAAAGAATCAAGTGCAACTTGTGTGATGAGCTTCTGGTACTTCAAGTCATCAAAAGCCATGGGACATATTCAGGTTCTGATTAAGGTAATAAAAAATCCTTTTTCTTTTGAATATCTGATATATATAAGGGTGTACGTGCTCCAGCAGAGTGCTTCGGCACTCTGACATTCTATTGGTCGGCTTGTAGACTGGAAGAGCTCCCGCATGCCTGGTGCAGTGCTGGTTTTTTTTATTCTAGTCTCCTAAAAATGCTTTTACCATTTCTCTTCCAAAAGAAGTTTCTCTGAAAAGCCACAGAAAATCTTTTTAAAACCTCTTTCCTTTTTCCCTCTTCATGTACAGTACCTTTCTCTTTGATATTCTCCATGAGAGCTATTTTCATATTTTGCTGCCATCCCTATTGGTAACTGTCACTATACAAACCTATCATTCTGATGGGATGACAGCCACCAAAAAAAATCAATTAGTAACGTGCGCAAAGTGAGAATAAAATGCAAAAATATGACTGTATTAAATTATTTATCTTTTTATATAGACAGGTACAGAATACATAATCAATTTTCTTTAAAAATGGTGTTTTCTTCACTAAATGTGGGATGACCAAAAAATTATTAAAAAAAAAACAGAAAAAAGCTGGTTATTCAGTTACAAGTGAAAACTGATAAGTTCCTTGAAAATTGTCTGTTCCATTGTTCATTAAAAACAAAAAGGACTAAATGCTTGTAAAAGCAAGTTTTAAATCATATGATTCTGAGTAAAATGTAGAAATTAATGATCAGTGTAGCAAAAGCATATATTTCACCTCCCAGTGCATTCTATGCATTTTAACATTTTTGGGCATTTTAATGGTGTTTCAACTCAATAACCAAATATACTACTTCTAGATGCATTAGAAACCTTTGCAAATGAGAGTTTGTGTATTTGTGCTTACCTGTACCTGTGTAAGGAGTTCTGGCTATTCAAGTATAAATCATGGTGAAATTTCTTTACCACATGTCTGTTAACTTCTCTTTCTTCAGTATCTCTAATAAAATCTTCGGATAGAAATTATTTTGGTGAACTGCATTAAAATTTCTGTTTTATTTCCAATGCACACATTGACTGCCTTAACTTTTAATGATAAATCATATTTTGTCCTTGAAAACAAATTGCTAAAAATTGTTTCTCAAATGTTCTGGATTTTATAAAAACAATTCAAAAACCTGGAAGATAAAACATTTCAATAGTCTTTAACATCTAAAGACACAATCTAGGCTAAGTCTGTCTGAAATATAAACACAATGAGCCCTTTGACAGCCATTAGGAGATTGTTTCATGGATTAGTCCAAACGCCTACAAATGACAACAGACCACTCATCAAGTAGCTGTACAGTTAATGAGATGTATTTCTACAGCTATTTTTCCTAGAAAAGCTCAAATTCATAAAGGAGGCAAGTAGGTTAAAAAATAATAAATTTGTTGTTTGAAAATAACTTTTCTTTGGTAATGTATTCAAAAATGAAAACAAAAATAGATCCTGTTACTTACAACGAATAAGGTGCAAAAAAACCATTTATTTTAACTCAAAGTTCAAATTATGTTCCCATCACATTACTCAAAGCTGTATCTTGTAGCACCCAAATATTGTAATTATGAGCATTTTAGGATTGCTTAATTTTAATTGCACACTAACTTGCAAACTAACTTTGGTGGAAAATAAATAATAGCTGCAATAGGTATGTGTGAGTAGTTTGCACTTAAATTATCACTGTTGATTTTGTACAGTAATTATCAAATTAAGCATGTTGCAGCATGGACAGTTGCCTTAAAAACAGAAAAATAATTTTATTTCATTTTATTACATGCAGTGACATTAATAATACACATACAAATACTTCTGTTAAACAGGAGGCAAAATAAATGAAATAAAAGAAAATCAAACAAACCACACCACCTAAAATGAGTTAAAAAGAGACACTTATTCTCTGTTGGAATATTGTCTCTGAAGGGTTCAAGTCCAGTAGTTAAAATTCTTAATTAGTTTTTCTACACTCAGGATGGACAAAAGGATTTAACTTTTTTTTATTTTTTACAAAATTGACCTGAACAGAGTTTTACTATATAGTTATCCCCACTGATAAGAGCTTGTAGAGATTCTTTTCTGCTGTACTTTTTAATATTTATTTGAAATAGAATGTCCATATAGATGATGTTTGTGGAACTTTCTAGATCACAATCGGTAATATTTCCTTTCTCTAGGTTTTGGGAATATTTGGTATGTTTTCTCTTTCTTTTATTCTTATTAGAGTGAGACATTTCCCTCTTCTTATTTTCACCTAATTTTACTACTCTAATAAATTTTTCAGACACTATTTTTATGTTATTTTAAATCCTTGTCTCCAGTCAGCTTAAAGATATTTTTAAAGGCTGTGTAAATAGAATATATTTGAGTAAAAACTTATTTTTCTTATTCAATGTTTTTTCAATGAAGGCAAGAATTATACATGGAGATGGGAAAAATTTTTCTCATTATTTATAGTATCCCGATTGTTTTGCAGATCAGCCTACTTTACCTGTTATGTTGCTTATAAGGATTTGTAAGTCAATATCAGAATTAGAGTTTCTATTTAGTAGTGTCTGTATGAATAAAATCTAATTAAACAACACAGTCATGGGAAGTCATACTGAAGCTTCTCCTGCTAGTTCAAACTGCAATACCAATATATTTCCATCCAGTTTAAGTATCTCTTGATCTAAAGTTAAGTTAATGTCAGTGAAAGCAGATCAGTAGATTGCAATTAGTTGAAAATGCAAAGAAGAGGAGATGACCTGGGAAGGAATTTACCATCTCAAGTTTGACAACTCAGCAAACTGTCTCTAGCTAAAGTCATCATGTCCATTAAAAGTTGAACTGAGAGTGAAAACCATACACACCAATGGCACAGTGATGAACAATATAATGAGGAATTACTCTATGGAGACAGAATGAGGAAGGCATTTCTCCTCCTCCTGAATACCACAGTGGAAGAAAAATGGTAATCAAGAGTAAAAAGCATTTTTTTAAAATCATAGTTCGTGGTATGTATTGGTGTCTTCCCTTAATATTAGCATTGCTTATCCACATTCAGGAAGCTTAAAAATATTATCTATCATACAACTAAAGTGGTGTCTCAGATTGTGATATAACCAATAAAACTGCAGGATCATAAAAGGGATACTGTAGCCAAGCATGAACTTTCATGTTAAGGTTTGCAGTTAGAGAAAACAAATTCATTTTCTAAGGGAATTTCTCTGTAGTTACTGGGGTTTTTTCTCCTCAAATTTTATTGCATATTCTTTGTAAAAACTTCTCTGTATATGGAATAATAATCCAATCAAAATGACAAGCCATTGAACTGGTTACAAAAATATAATATTCTTCAAATCAACCCCCTCAACTTTTGTGCAAATGAAAGATGTTGACATTAGAGCTATTTATGGAGACTGCAATATCCATGTCACCATCCATCTAAATTGAAATTACAAAGTTTTAAAAGCAGTGCAAAAGCTCACTGGGCAAAGAGAGTATTGCCAGAAGAGATCTGGATATAACTAGTCAAAACTTTGCTACTGCAGTGAGATTTCAGATACTTCTAATCTTCTCTGTGTAAGCTGTAAGCTGTAAGACAATACATTGTAGGAGATATTCTGAAGCTAAAGTGCATCATACTCACTAGGCCTGTTTTAGCAGTGATGGTGGGGTTCCTCACCGGCACTCAATACTGGTTTATTTTATGAGTCAGGAGAAACTGTTATTTTTAAACATGCTTCTAAAGAGGCAAGCAAGAATTCCTAGGTGAAAGGAATGATACATTTTATTGTTCTGCTGATCCAAACATAACTTTCCTACTGCTGTCTAAGTTGTTTCTGTCATAAAAAAGAAGCAAGTCTTCGGTATCATGGTGGGAAAGGAACAACAATCAAAGGATAAAACCATTTGTTGAAGATAATTTTTGTGGGATCAATGTTAATTGCTCTGCATATAGACATTGTCATTAAAAAACATAATTTAGGTTTTAATACAGTTGGGGGGCCTCTTTCAAGGATTTGAAACAAGCCTCCAAAAAGCAATATGCAGATGTGTAAGGAAGGTGAAATCTGCCTTTAGTAACTGCCTCCATGGACTGTGACAAGGCAGATATACACAGGATCTCAGTAGGAAGTTCCAGTGAACCTTACTCAGACATGTAATTAATTCCATCCAGTTACAAATGAGCAAAGACTTAATGATATTTAGACATAATTATATTTAGGAGGACAAGAATTCCTGGCCAGCTCATGGCAAGTGAAGCACAGCCCCACTGACACCACTTTAGCAACAGATTAACCTGGCCGGGGCAACAGGCAGCTGGAACCAGCAGCCAGCATCCTCCAGCTGCTCAGGGCTGATGCAGCACAGACCCTGTCATCCGGTTGCTGTGGCTTCTCAGCAAAAGCTGGAAGCTGTCACAGTTGTTCCCTTTATATTTTTATTGGTTTTAGCTAGCCTAAGGTAGAGAGGAGAGGAAAGGGCTAGTACTGTAAAAATGTATAGCTTAGCAGGTGCCACAGCTCAGGTATAAATGACTCATGATGGTTTTTGTAATTCCCTTGTTATTTTTAGTGGAGCAGCTTAATGTCCCGAGCTGTCGACAGGAAAACCTGCAGCAGAGATGCTGCAGATGAGAGCTGATATATTCTGAACATTTGTATTTCTAGGATTGAGTAGTTTAAAATGAAATTTTCACAAATCAATATCATTGACCCTACTTCTATGGCAAGTCACTCAATAATAAAGTCTGAGGAAACAACTTATTCTACTTCACAGCTTAAAATAGACTGTGTATTTCTGCATTGATTCTTCTCACTGGCTGCATGAAAAACAATCAACTCCTCACATTAATGTAGAAGTTATAGATTTTATTGGGTTCAGGTAGCCTCAAAGCAGACTATCTGACCTCCATGCAGCTAGAGGAAGAAACTTTAAATTTTCAAAGATTTGTTTTATTGTTTTACTTAGAAGTCTGCAGAACTTCAAAGAATGCTCCAAACAATGTAGAAAGCATGTAGATTTTCCACTTGCCCTCTTAAGACATAATAAACTTTTTAGAGAAATTCTTTAAATCTAATGCAGAAGTGTAAAGTTTTCTAGTACTTGCATATGGGTGAAATAGATATATGAACATATCTAGCTATATGTTCAATAACTTACATTTATCTTTTTTTCTTTTAAATCCTAGCTTTTTGTTTATTTCAAATAGTTTTCCTTTATTAAATCCAGCAAAATACACATTCAGGAGAATTTGGTTCCACATAGCAGCACGGGGTAATGGCCTTCATTTAATGAGTATCTATAGCTCTCAAAAGGGACACAGTTTTAAACTCTTTACTCCTATTGTTGACTTTTGAACTGTTACTGAAAGATGTATTTGAGTCAATGAAATGTCTGATCTGACTAATGAGTGAGAGTAAGGGAGTACTAACTTAGTCCTAGGAGCTTTAAAGGGAATCAGAGGGGATACTGTGAAATACAGTATTACTTGTGAAGAAAGAAAGGAAGATTAACTTTTATGGCAGCTTTACTTGCCAGAGCAAGATAATTTTATATTTATATTTCCTGAACTGAAGGCAGAATCTGAAACAGGACTTTCCACCTTTTTAGGCATTGTTTCAAACAGGGTTGTTGTAGGTCTGATTTTGAGCCCATGACATAACCATATCTCCAGGTAAATTGAGACTGAGATAATGATTAAATAGAAATAAGCCAGTTTTCAGTGGAAGCATCATTTCTGACAAACAGTTTACACAGAAGGGACAAAAAATACGCACAACCGTAGAAAAGGGCAGACACCATTCAGTGCATTTTACTTTCTCAGATGAGTACATTAGGAAGTTATTTCACTTTTCTTAACTGTAAATTATCAGAAGCATATAATTCATTGTATTCTTATACTGCCAACAGATGTAAGCATCCATTCAAAAGAGTTGGTGAGCTGGAATAATACATTTGTCTGTGCTTGGAAGGAAAAAAAATATTTTGAGGAACGGTTAAAGAATCACCCTTGTATTTTGGGATCTTGCTTGTGAAGAGGTTCATCAAAGGATTTGTAGTTTAAAATAATTGTGTTTCTAGAACACATACAAAAGAAATTGTTCATCTGTGAATTATTAAGCTTTTTTTTTTAAAATTCTTTGAGAACTTGACCTTTTTCTCCCTTGGGAGATAAGGACGATGAGTAGTAAAGGATTAGCGTGACTAAGGGCATGTCTCTGTCAGGCAGGGCAGTACCTGGTTAGAAAACTGAGCAGTCTGACAGATTTAGACAACATGATGTGTACCAAATCATCAAAGCAACACAACAATGTCCTGTAACATTACACCTGGAATCACAAGCCCTGCCTCTCAGGGCTAATACCAATACCCTATTTTCTATCCCAGCCTGGCACTATATTGCACGATGTGACATAGATGAAAAACACACTTTCGGTCTCCGCCACACTGCACAGTTCTCCAGTGTTGTATCACCGAAGTCATTCTCCAAATCAGAGATCTCTGGGAGTGATTTACTTTATTGATTTGTTGGCTTATAATCTCACAGAGTTATGGTGGTTATGTTGCTGCTTTTTATCATATGAGGCTTTGAAACATCTCTGGGATCTTTGCAGGTCAGACTTCTTTTGCTCTTTTCTAACACTTTTCAGAGCAGATATTCATCAGTGAAAGTTGTGATTTAAGTGTGTCTCAGGGCAGAGTTCTTCTAAGGATCATACAGCTGCTGTTTAAAGATTTTTACTGAAGCAACAGACATCAAAATCACGTCTTTTTTATATAGCAGCTGTGAAACAGAGACATATTTTTATGAAGACAAAAGGACTTGGTGTAAGTGATAGAGGTGTAGCCTTGAGCTTCCAGCATTTTTATTAGGTTTTCATATCTCTTCTAAATAGGTAAATTTAGAAATTTAATTAACATATTTTTTAAAATGAAAAATAAATAATGCAACATGCAACCTGGAGCCTGCTGATATCTTTTAGAAAGCATATAGCATTGATCAGACCTCAAATCCCAAGACAGTATCTAATTTTCCCAGTCAATCACTCCACTTGAAAAAACCACACTGAACATTTCTAGGAGTTCCATTTAACCTCAGAAAAGGTAGAAGGTCTTTCTTTTTTGGTTTTTCCTCTCTCAACTCTTTTTACACCCCAAGGCACCTTGGTCTTCAGCTGAAAAAAGTATCTTCCTTTTGTCAAAAACTCACAGACTGAACTTAACAGATGTTCTACTAGCAAAAATTCAGCAAGCACCGTTGTAACACAAGTGCTCATTGTAGAACATCAATTGGTTTCCAGTTTTATCCTCCTTTAATGCAACTTTTATTTTTAATTCACAGTTCATTTTTAGTGTCTTGGAGATGTTCTAGTTTCTGTTAGTCTTTGATCTTTGCCAGGCTTGCGATATCAAGCTTTAGTGTGCTTAAAATTACTTTGATGAATCAATAAAGGGTCTTAGCAGGAAGAGTCTAATTTTTATTCCTCCAGAATTTTTTTTCAGTTTCTGGCCTTCAGCTTTGAATTCACAGTAGCTTCAGAAAAAAAAGCAGTTCTGTTTCTGTATTTGCTGTAATTTATTTCACAAAGATGGAAGTATCTGATTCCAATTCATTTCATGCAGAAGTCATACTAGGTATTTTTTAGTACCTATATTTATGACTGTAATAACCTGCATGTGTATTTGTTTGTAGGTTGACCCCATTGCAATATGCAGTGGTGAATTAAATGAAAGATGAAAGGCTGCTTTAAGAAGAATTGTCTTATCGTTGCATGCATTGACATCCAACATGGTGGTAGAGAGCAGTTATCATTTGCAGCAGAGAATAAAGTGTCAATCTAATAGGAGCTTTGAGAGACTTCACTTTCTTCCCACTATCTATCTTACCGTGGTGACAAATGTTTCCATAACCTGGGAGCTTTGTGTTGCTTGCCTATGAGAAGGTCATTGCAGCTCAGAGATGAATTGCCTGCAGACTCATAGAAACCCCATAGTCCATTCATAGGAGTTTCTTATCTAGGTTTTTAGACTCAAATACTTTCAACAGACCTTTATGTTCCGTCACACATCTTGGGTTGTCCAGCTACCCTCAGCACATCCTGCCTTGCCTCATTCTTTTGTAACTTGTTCCTGCAAGTTTTGCCAGGCCATATTTGCAAAATTAAAAAAACAAGGAGCTCATATAAGGAATTTTAGTACTACTCTTAAGACTGAAGAAAGCATACTAATGTGAATTAATGAAATAATGAGAGATGATACAGTAGTACTACTAAAATCAGGAATTAGAAAGACCATTTGGAAAAGTCTCTGGAAAATGTGGATGTAACTGTGTGGTCTGCAGAGTATATTTGATTTTGCCTTCAGCAGGAGCACTAAAAGAAGGAAATGAACACCAAAAATTGCATTTCTTATCTCCCACATATCAGATTAGTTGAGGCTCTTAATCTATCTGTGATAATAATTTTTCTTTAGCTCTAGGAGTTTTAGATGACATGGGAATTTTTCAAAGGCTAATGCAAATGAAAAAAATTAGCTTTGTTATAAGTGTGCATCTTATGGAATTAACAAATAAGGAGAAATATTTAATCTTTAACTGTAATGCAGGGTTCTAACATGGACCAGGAATAACTGGGTATCGTCAAAATATGAGGATTTTCTTAGAAGAATTGGGGTCTTGTTTTCTAAAGAGAGTGAGGACACAAAAAACCCCCACAACCTACCAAACAAGAAAAACCCTCAATCTATATTTGGCTGAATCAGTTAATCAAGGCACAAACATGAAACTTCTTTCAGCTTTTAAATAATTTGCTTAGACTTGTTTTCTGTACATTTATACTGTCTCATTTGGGTGGCTAAAAGTATTACTAGTTCTATTAAGTGTCCATATGATAAAGCTGCTCTGCCATTTATCCAATGAAAATCTGCAGCCTATGTTTAGATGTTATTTGGTTTTCCCCTCAGCTGCTCACTGTTGCCTTCCTCTCCTTTCACTGAATAGCACAACTTAGTATCTTACTGTTTTCTAGGTTAATTTAGTTTGATCTGTATGGGAGAAAAGATTCTTTAAATAAGAGTTTCCAATGTGATCCAGAAGAAGAACTATTTAAATTTTGATACATGAACCATATAATTCATTTCATTGATCAACGAACAGAAGACGATTCTTGTTATTTATGACATGGAAGTACTCATTAGATTAGAAGGATTCTGCTGTGCACAACATTATTCTGAGCATTTTGACAGTGTGATTCAGTTCAGAATTGTGTTCAAGGGGAGTTCAGAGGGAGTATGTTATCAAAAAAGTTTATTACTGGTCACAAAATTATTTACGTGGATTTCCATCCCTTTAACACTTTTTATACCAGCTGCTTTCTTCAAGTGTTACTAAAAGAGTGAGAGGTCTCCTTTTTTTTCCAGTCTAGCTGTTTTAAGAGTATGTGGGCTATGGAAAGGAATTAACAACTAATGAAAATCCTCCCCTGACTCACTAGCTGCACATTTTTAACCTTAGACTTTGCCTTAGTCAATAGTATAGTCGGTTTCAGTCAGTACATCTGGAATTTAATCTCTACACAAATTGCAGCGTCATCCTTCCAAGTTGTAACAAGATTTGTTGTACAGAGAAATGAAATGTTTCTTCAGGTAAGATTTGAAATCTCTTTACAATAGTGATGCAGTAAGACCATTCTAAACACACCAGGTGTCTTGAAAAGGCCAATTTTAAAGAGTCAATCTTTTCAGCTTGAAAAGAAAATTTTACTGTGTGTATGGTCTTACAAAAATATCTGAGAAGGTGTGGTCATATAAAGAAGAAAGGTACAGAAGACCAAGTAGCAAGACAAAAGAAGGCACATCATGGTAAATGATACTAAAACACCTTATAGCATGCATCTAGTTCATATTTCCTGAGTATGCTAATCTAATGGCTACAGATCTTACGTTGGTGCAGATAGGATGCCATTGCTATACAAACTTCTTTGAATTCATGTTAAAATATTCCTTTCCATCCGAACATGATCAGACCAAATTTCTGCTGTAGGAGGGGTGGGGAAGGTACGTTCTTCCACTGGGAAGAATGAACTTCTTGGAGTTCTCTTATTTTTGGTTGTTTTGTCACCCAGTGGGTATATTTTTCCTTTGATTTGCCTTCTTTAATGTTGCAATGTTTCCTTAGTTCACACAAGAAGATTTATATTCTTCTGATAATTAGCTCTGTGCTTATTTGCTGTAGGGAATAAATCCATTCAGAAAACACAGGCAGAACTTCTGCACTCTCTGCAACATCCAGAGAAAAACTGAAGAGGTGGAAACAGGCAATTGAGGTTATCACAACTACCGAAACTATAAACCAGAAGTGGATTATGTAACAGCCGATGCACTGGGAAGAAATGGAAAGATATCTGAGGGATTTTCATTGAAAACCAAAAAATTAATGGAAGAGAAAAATGTTACCGAATTTCCTGTTCTACCTTAGTTTTATTTGTATTTGTTTGACAGGTTGAAAGTTATTACAAAATCTCTTCTACATGTTTGAAGTGTGGCTGATGCTTGTTCTGATGCTTGTTTTCAGACCTATCATTTTGCCTTTATGTAAGCAAATTATTTCTATGTTACCGCAGGAAAGACATCTTAGAAAGACATCTCTGCACTTTCTCTGGCATGGAGATTTCTTTTCTAAGAAATATCTTAAGACCACAGGACCTGCTGTTAAATTGTAATTTGTCTCAATGTAGGTGAGATTCCTGTTACTTAGTCATAGATACCTCCAGTGCAGCCACTGCAGCAGTCACCCTAGCCTCTCTTTGTTGAGGGTGAGGTTTTACTCACTATGTCAAAGGGAGTCTTGAGTATGATTTATCTCATTCTAAAGTAAGCATCTATAAGAGGAAAGGTG
Source organism: Morus bassanus (assembly GCA_031468815.1). Lineage (NCBI taxonomy): Eukaryota > Metazoa > Chordata > Aves > Suliformes > Sulidae > Morus > Morus bassanus. The sequence continues at coordinate 22,106,612 of CM062567.1, read as the reverse complement.
GTGATTGCTTTCCATATAGCTTTCTGTAGACATGTAACTGTATATAGTAACATCCAATAAGCAATATCGGGTACATTCAGGAATGCCACTGGAAAAATATTTGAATTTTGGATATTTCAGTAAATATTTTGGCATACTTATGTAGATATTTCATATCTATGCTGACACCAAGAGCTCATGATTCTGTTTGCAAACTTTTATCTTCTACATCCCTACCATACTATATATATTTATATATTTATAACTTTATATGTCCTTGAACATAGAAGGTGGTGGCCACTGAAGAGAGAAGTAGGGAAAGAGAGGGAATCTCACTGAAGTGTTTGAATATAATAAGATCTGTCAGTTATGAGAGTCCTCAATTTGTAGAGAATATATTTCATAACTGCAGATTAAAAATTTAAATCAGATATCTGGTTCCTTGGCATTCTCTAAGACATAAATAGTTACATCCATCAGATATTATAGAGACAGGACTTGAGCATTCCTCTTAAAGATGTCTCTTTGATCAGGATCAATTCAGTGAAGATTAAAAATACTTAATTGATCTTTGACTATATAAAGAGCTTACTATTTTTTTCAGCCTTAGTGTTTTGATTCTGCTGAGCCTATCCAGTTCATCTAATAGCCCAGAGGATTTGTTCTGTATTTCTACAAGCCCAAAAGCAACAATCTAATTGAAAATAATATTCCAATAGAATACAAATAGGCTGTAAAAGTAAATGTCACAAAGAAAGAAGTACAGTTATATCCCAGTGAACCTCCCACTACATCAAAGTAGGGATGATATCTGCTGACAGTAATCACTGTCTTATACATCTGAAAAAGCATAAGATACTCTGACGATTAGTGGAGAATATTCATGTCAATCCTTGTCCTGCCGACTTGTCACTTTGAAGAAATGACAGATAAAATATTTAGTAAAACCTTGAAAGTTTTAATGTAATTGTACAAGAATTAAGAATTACTATCACTAGTCTTAAGAATTATTATTAGTCTCATGATTTTATCATACTGCCTTAAAAGAATCTTACATTTAAAAAAAAATAATATTTAGTTTACAGAAGATATATGTACTTGTTTTCCCTTTTTTTTTCATTATTTTATTTTTTTCTCAGCAGAATCCCTGTAAAGATATGTTTTCCCACTCCTTACAGTCAGTTTTATATACAGAATCAAGGTGGTATCAGAGGTGAATTGCTAACTTGAAATATTGATTAAAATAAACAAAATCTCTGAAAGATTCTAGATGTTTTGTTCAACCAAATTGGCTTTGCCTTGGGGTTTTTATTTTTCAAGGCAGCTGTAAAGATAATGCTTTAATTCTTCATGAACAAATCTTCACATTTTGAAGAGCTGAGAGGACTGATTCCATGATTCCCACCTCGTGGAAGTGATTTTGTAAACACTGTGACACTGTGAATAGAAAAATTCTTCTGACCTTAGCCACTAGCTGTCAAAGTTTCAAAGAAATTAGTCGCACCAAGACAGCTTCTGCTTGCCCACTGTGTCACTCAAACAGTACTTTGATCCATGTGGTTGACTAGAGTAAGGTGCTCCATTTCCAAGCACATCTTTGCCCAGGATTGGCCGCATGCAGTGATAAATTGTTCCAAGATAAGACATGCCAATGAGCAAGCGAAGTTTGATCCCACTCCTTGAAAAGTTTGAAATTCAATTAAATATTGAATAAGTATCCAAACTGGTACATTCTTATCTGAGTCGAGCAATTTATCAATCTTTCCATTTAGTTTGTATTTAACATCAGTTCAGTGTGAGAACATCTATACCAGATTAATTTCTTTCATTTTTTGAAGAGAGAGATGTACATACTTTCTGTTTCAGTAGCCATGGAGAAAACTGACAAAGTTACTTTTTGGATGCAGCTCAGCAATACTTTCTGTCCTAGCTGAAAGTTTTAGTCAACATTCAGTAAAGGCAATGAAAGTGCCAAACAACTCTACACCATCTGACTTATTTCAGACAGTGTACGCAAATAGATGGACATAGTCATACAACAAAAGAAAGGTACTTCACCATCCTCCTAAACGACATCCTGGACAAATACACATTGGCAGTATCTGGTGAGATCTGTGGTCTTGAGATGCGAGTTTCGCTCATGTCCCAGTTTCATAGTAGCTGGTCGCATGCACAGACTTTCCAAGGCACTCAAGGGGCTGTGCCTTGTCAGCTCCCTCTCCGGTGGATGCTCTGAGGGCAGGATGCAACATGGATGTCACCACTGGTTCTAGAGTGATTAGGGACATGCATGCACCTCCTATTTGGACAGCAAGTTTGCATTCCTTTTCTCATTCCATAACCCAACTGATAAAGGAGAACATTAATGGGGGAGGGGGGGGGGGGGAATGAAAAATAAAAAAATGTGATCTAAAGTATGGTTCTTAAAGGACAAGAAGTGATAAGAGTTATCAACACTGTTTTGAAGTTCCTTGATTTTGCACTTAAGATGTGCAGAACATGAGTTAAAGCTGCTTAATAAAAAGCTGAAATCTGATATGTGATTTTGCCTCACATCTTCAAATATGCTATTCAGAGTATTCTCCATAGGAGGAAAAACATGACAGATTTGAGGTTATCTCATTTCTGCAAATGTCTTGTTATGATCTTGATTTATAAACTGTTTTGTTACATCTCTTGCTGTCTATGTTCTGCATTTTTTTTAGGCAGTCGGTATAAGTAAAGGTTTGACTTTTATTATATAATCTGAGGGATCTAGCATTGCACAATGTTTAGCACACTGTCCTTATGTTTGGCACTATGGAGGGCTGTAACAGTTGTCCAGAGTCTTCCTAGAGTTTTTGTAACTGTGATTATTTCTCTTTCAAGCTTTGGTTTTCCAGGGAGTTACAGTTGCCTCAACTCTAAGATGGGAACAATCTGAGGAGACCTGTAAAATCTGATTAAAACAAAGATGTGACAAGGTTTGAAACAAAATGGAACTAAGTTGCTTGAAATGCTAATGGTCTTGTGAAATGGTTTTGATGCTTATTGTTACTCAGTCTTAGTGGTAGAACTGAAGGAAAAAAATGAAATCCAAGCAATCACAATTGTATCCCTTAAGCTACCTAAAAACCAAAATCAAACAAAGGTGGATTATGCCAGGAAATGAAGAAGAAATTTTTGCATTTGAAGAGAAAGGCGGGCAGGGAGGGCTAGGAAATGAAGACAGGATGAAGTAGTACAAGGTACCTAATGAATCCTCTTTTACAAAGAGGAGTTGTTTTATTTCTCTGTTCTAATTGGTAAGGATAACATACAGAATGAAGATGTATTTTAAGAGCCTAAGCACATGAAAGTATATCTGATGGAAAGAGTATCATGGGAATGTAGAAAGAAGCAAACAAGAAACAGAAGAGTTATACATGAAAGCTGGCTATAATGAAATCTAGTAGATTTAATAGTTTTGACATGATAAATCAGTTTTAAGAAGGTGATACTCACAGAATAATTCAAAGAAAATCAATAAATTATTCTTGCCTTCCTGTATAGATTTCTTTTCCAAAATGGGAGTTTTTAAAGTATCACTTCAACTTTGCTAATGAGCAACTTAATTGTCATTCCTTGAAATGCTTACCTGATTGAAACAAAATCCTGTCTCCAGATGAATTACCAGTCACTTTTTATCAAAGTGTTTTTGAAACTGGCTTTTCTCAACTCAGCACTTACAGCAATTAAGAACCAAGAGTCTTACCATTTAGCTCCCAGAAATATTGCAAGTGCTGGCACTCATGACAGGGTGAGCTGTTAATGCCTTCTGATGCTCTGAAGGAATTCACTATGAGATTCCAGAATTCCAAAACTGATGCATTTTAAAAAAGGAATTTCATCAGTGATAGAAGTTTATTTACTGAATTTGTTCATTATAATGCATGTTCCTTGCTGAAATGCATATTCCTTTATTTCAGTGATAATTTTGGAAATGAAAATTGGGGAAGAGATATTTCAAAGAGTGAAAATCATCTTAATGCTTTGCACAAAGGAGGAAATGAAGGGATGGATGGATAGATGGATGGATGGATGGGCTTTGTCATTAACTCTTATTATGAAAACCTGCTGAGACTAATACATGCAGACTGTCTAATAAAAGACTTGAAGGCTGAAATATCAGAGTTTCATTTTGCTGTTTTCCTTCTTTCTTTCCACTGTGAAAATACAGTTATGTGATTTTGTAAGTTATCCTTAAAACTGAAGTCAATTTTTCATGCATATTAATGTACTTAGGCAGTACACATTTTGCCTGGATCAAATAATTTCTTAAAGATACCATTTGATCAGCTTGATTTTTCTTTTTCAAGTGTTTTTTACAGAAGGCAGAGATAGTGTTTCTTGTTCCTGTCAAAATATAACTCTGAAAAATTAGAGAGAAACTTATATTTAATATATTTTCTTCAGTGCTGAGAATCATGAATCTTCATTGAAGTCACTGGAACTTGAGTAAGCCCATCACTTTCAGCAGCATATCCCCAAAGTAAAACTTACTCTGTTGCATACTCATCACTAACATTTTCCTGTCTTTTGGGACCATTACTTTGTAGATTGTTGCCATTCTGTTATCTGCCTTTTTTTTTTTTTTTTTTGTTTTTGTTGTTTTTCTTCTTTTTTTTTGCTACCTCAGTTTGCTCTATGTTTCAGAATCCTGTAGCATGCATCCCTCAGCATCCCTCAGTTTAGTGACAGAAAGTGTAAATTTCTAGTTCAAAGTTTCTCCCTATGTTGAAATTGTTTCTATTTTTTTCTCTAAGACCTATTCTAGGTGGACTTAATAATTTTAGAATCACATGTTTAATGCAGATTTTCAACATTCAGATAATTAGCAGTAATTTTCTAAAAGTAACAGTAATTTTAACCACAAGTCTCTGTGGGTTATTTAATAGGAGAGAGAAATTTTCGAAGCAGTAACTAAGGGCAGAGTAGTAAAAAACTACTGCTGCACCCAGATTTTCCTACATGATTAACAACATGTACAAATGTTTTATTTGGTTTGTTTGCATACACTTACCAACCTTACACTTAACATGCAGAGTATGTGTCTTTCTCTAAAATAAAGAAGCCTGTCAAAACTTAGATGAGTTATTATAACTAGTGCTGTTATAAAGTGCCACTGAACTGTTTGTATTGAATTGTTATCAGCCTGGTGATTGACAGTGTGACAGAGGACACACATGCTCATTCATAACTCACATCTTCATGACCTTATTGTCTGCTTTCATTTTTCTTCATGTCACCATGAAGAAAAGAGAGAATAAAGAAAAGAAAAGAAGAAAAAAGAAAAAAAAAGAGGAAAGAGGAAAGAGGAAAGGAAAGAAAAACTGAACTTAAAATTCAAATCTTGGGTGAACAAATCTTGACTTCAGTTCATGCTTTGACTCATCTAAGTAATTTTAATAATTTGATACTATATGTGGATTTATCTGATGTAGAGCTTTTTTGCTTGAACGAAATATAACATCAAACTGTAAGGTTAAGTTACTGTTTTCAAATAATCTAAGCAATATTCTTTTAGGAAGTTAAGTTTTAAGAGAAAATCAGTGAGAAATGAAAAAAGAGATAGAATCTGTCATGTGCTTTGAAAATAACTTTAAGTGAAGAAGACACAATGATAATCTTTTTCTTTTAAGATAAGAGTTTCTGCTATACAACATCAGTCTTCAGTCTTATTGCATGTTAATGTGTTTTTTTTTTCAAGCTACATATGAAAGACTTAATCCTAGGAACTGAGTTCTTTAAAAATAAGCAAGCATTCTGTGTACTGCAGTGTTTAAGTAGCAACAGCCCAAATCTATAAGGAAGGTGCTCAGAACCTTCTGAAAATAGGACTCACTCTCAAGCAATGAAACCTAAATAAGTAGATAGATGATATTAGAAATGTCTGTGAAGATATTCGCTGTTCTGTGATTTGGAGAAATACAGCATCATAGAAAAGGTCTTTAAAGTATGGGCAAATGAGGAAAAGCTGTGATTTTTCTTCCTTCCACCTCCTGTTTCTTTGATGTACGTGAAAATGTGCAGGACTGCACACCACTCCTTGTTGAGTAAAAGGAGGAAGCAGGGAAGGAACATACCTCATCATGGGATACTTCATCTTTAAACTGCTTGGTCAGCCGTCAGAAAGATTTAATGATGATGCTACACCAGGGAAAGTAAAACTTCATTAAAACCAGGTTTATTAGTTAACTTCATTTGCACACCATGAAAATACGCTTGATTCTAAACCAAGAAGAAAAGTAAACTGCCCTCCTGAAATATTCTTGTAAAACAGAGGGATTACCATGCATCAAAAGCTAGAGAAATGAGCAGTGACAGCTAAAGTTACATTATGCTTATTCTATACTATGCTTCTGTGCTTTGCATAACACATATCCTGTTTTAAAATTCTGGATGGTAACAGCTTGCCAGGAAGATACTGTTTTCAAAGCAACCTGAAAGCAGAGGAGAAAATCTTTTTTCGTAACTGTTTAAAAAAATATGTAAAAAGAGTTTGTCTTCTCTCAAAAGTCTAAAGGCTGCTGCAGAAAGAGAAGCCTTTTCATACAGTGAATCTGGAAATTCTTTTTGTGGTATCAATAATAAACAGTTAAGGTTTTTTGATGAATCATTTGAAAATATTCTGTCTCTGATTAAAAACCCCTCAAGTATATTTGGTTTGAAAAGTTCAGGAATATTTAACAAATTTTTTTATTGCCTCCATCCATTTGGTAAGCTCAGCTTCATTTCCTGTGGCTCTGCTGAAATAAATATCAGATGCAGATGATCCAGAGAAATATTTTGAACCCCGCTCAGAACATGAATAGAAGAAGAGGTGTAGATCAAGACCAAAATCTGGGTTTCATTGCTGTTTCACTGCAGACGTAACAAGGCAGATTGTCTCACAGCGGAACCTTTACACTTGCATCTGGAATACTCAGTGTATTCTTCTGACAGAGAGCGTATTCATAAGTAGTTTCTTTGCAACATCTTGTAACGGAAAATTACATACTCCTCTTGCATGCTTTGGATTCAGTTCCTAATATCATTCTTACTGTGTTAGAAATGTAGCCTTGAGAATAATGGTGGTCTCTGCTGCGTAGGAAAAATATTAAACTCAGCCACAAAATAAAAGAAGTTCTAAGACAGAAAGAAATCCTTCCCTTTCCTTTATTCTTAGTATCCCCAGGTGAATTAATGAGGATATTGAGCCCGGTAAGATATACTTTCCCCTTAAGTTCTCAGAAGAGAGGTTATAAACACTTTAGATCATTCTTCAGATGAAAACAAGCATGAAGAAGATTCTGAATTGCAATGTAATGAAATCATTAAGAAATAAATCCCCTCAGACTATCAGAAAGTAGATAAAAAATTTCTGAGGATGAATAGGAATTTTCCAATATGGGTAGGCATATAGACCTACAGATCTAAACAGGTTATGGTCTTCTTAGAAGTAATTCTGCCATTTTCTGAGAGTGTTTATCGCTCGGCATTGTGGGACAGTGGAAGACCAGGACCCACTGCTACAAGTCAATGGAAAAACATGCCTTTTACTGTTAAGTTTCCCTTAGTGATGGCTCGTCACCTCAGCTTGACCTTCGACTATGTTCAACCCATAGAGGGCAGTGACATGCAATTCATAATAACCTTTCAGAGCCTTAAATGAAAACACTCTCTTTCACACATGTTTTTACTGGTCTTGGTGTGTGTTTTTGGGAAAAGATGAAGTTTTGTTAGCTGATCTGTCAATAACATTGGACTTTCAGAATTTCTCAGGTTGAGTTTAGGGGATTATAAAGTACAGAATTACAAAATAGGTTGTAAAAATTATGTTCTGAGGAACTTTCCAGAGGCATTGCCCAGCAATAGTCTGCACTAATGAATAATGGACCATGTGTCATGAATAAATAAGTCCAAAGCAGAATACATGTGATAAACTAGCAGGTGTTCTTCTATTGTAGCCTGTCATCTACTTGTCCTGTAAAGTATATGGGTATGACCAAAAATAATCTTTAACTGTTTTTGTCTGCAACCAGATTAAGTGATCATTAAGGCTATTGAGACTGCTGGGTCCCTCCCTTCCCACTGTTCTGGGATGGAACAAATAAGCTTATTGCAATCTGGACCTATGATGAGGACACTATTGATAAATAGGACTAAATTTCTCTCTTTTCTGCTATAGGTAGAGATATGTTACCAGGTTAGCTTGTTTGACACCTAAATAACTTTTTGTCTGTCAGGAGGTATAACTGGGCAACATGGCTGTTTCATTTTTGATCCACAGAAACATTTAGACTATGCTGGCTGCTATGATTGTGTTTGCATAGTGAAACTTCTGCCTGCTCTTCTTCACGTCTTTTCCTTCTAGGAAGTTCTAGTGGTTTTGCACTAGCGTATTTGCACAAGGAAAACATCTGAGACTCCAAGAACAAGAATTATTATAATACTTTTACTGATACCTCGGTGCTATACTGTTGTCTCATGAAATACTCATTATTTAAGTGTTAATTAAGTGTTAGGTATTGTAATTGAAATATTGATAGATATATACACATACAAAGATGGACTTTTGAAAGGACATACTGACTACTGGGTTTTCAAAGAAGCTATGAAATGCTATTGGTCATGGCTGAGAATGCATCCACATCTTGGCAAGAATTTTTTCTAGACTTAATTTGCAAAGGAAGAAGAAATATTTACAGAGTCCTTTTCCCAGAATAGGGATGGGGCTCAGGAGGAAACATGGATTTGTACATTTGAATAGGTAATAAGCAGGCAGTGGATTCCTGTATCATGTGTTAGACCAGCATAGGCAGGAGCTTCTTGATAATGAATAAAAGATAAAGCTGGGACTATGGTATGGGAGACACTCTAAAATTTTTTATTTTGGTATTATAGATAGAATTCAGCTAGAGAAGGTGAAATCACTCACAAAGAGGCAAAATAGTCTAAAGAATGGACTCTGTAGGTCATAAAGCAAGAGTTAGATGAAGGCTTTAGCAGTCCTCAACCTATGAGATGATAACTTCTGAATTTTAACTTACGATATTCTTTGAGATGTTATGCAGGAAGAGTTTACAAAACTTTAATACAGACCACGCAAGAATTTAGAAGGACTTTAGCACTGATGAAGTTACAAGCTTGAGTGGCATGCAGATTGTGGGGCTGATTATAAGTCATAAAAGGAAATATAAGGAAGAAAGATTAAGATGTTTTAGCCACATTTCCCCTCAACTGAGGGAGACATCCACAGAAAGATGTTGAAGAGATAGTATGAGATTTTAGTCTGAACAGAAAAAAAATCTGATGGTTGTCATATGTTAGCAGTGATGTGTCATTGTCAGCATTTTGCTGTCAAATGAGATACCTTGCTAAAAAAAAATAGACTTTGACCAAGATTCTAGGGCAAAAATATTTTGCTTGTGCATTCTGTGTCAGTGAGATCTGAGACCCTCTCTTCTCTCCTCTTTCAAAGACTTGCATATACGTAACAGACAAAAATTATAATCATCTCATAGTTCAGAACTGCAATTTAGCTTTTTGTTTGGAAAGATCAGGTTTTTTCCTTTCATGTACACAGGTTTCTGGATGCTGTTTTTCAATGTTACTTTGGAATACCCTCTTAGGCTGGTGGTTTAAGTGCTGCAAGAACCTTGTCTATCACCCTGCTTAACTGGAGTAGAAATGCAGGCAATAAGAGGCTGCAAATGGGAAACTGGATGATGACATGGTTTTAGGAATGTAAGGTAGAATGTGAGGTGAACAAATCTGAACTGGAAGGAAGGCCAAGGCAAATGTAATGAGACATAAGGAAGATAATAATGTGGCTTTGATACAAAAGTGTTGGTGTGAGGAAAAGAGAGACTGGGATTATGTGCAAGTAAGTGTAGCAAAGAAGGATATGTGGAGCCTAGGGTATGATGCTTACAATGCAGAAGAGTACTGCTTGCTGTTTTTTTTGGTTTTTTTTTTTGATAAAGGACCACATGCAGCTAGACTCCTGCAGGGTAACTGGAAAATGGGATTTCTGCCCTGACCAACAGACAGCATACCCATACACACACAGGCAGCATTGATACTATCCACCAAAGCCACAGATCTTAACCATCTTTTATCAGCCTGTTGGAGTATAGAGTTAGACTGGGCCTTTTGCCACCAGCCCAGGTTGAAGAGCAAACTAGATAATCCGTATTAATAAGTGTCAGGAGAACAGTCTCATAAAAATAGAAAGAAGGGTGACACTGTGGCCTCCAACCTCCTCTACACTGAGACACATTTCTTCTGATTATCATCTATTTCTTTTACAGATCTCTCTTTTACATTAATACATGTATATGGGAGTGAAAAAAGATCAAAGGATTTCTGGATGCAATGGGCAGGTCAAAGCACAGACTGATTTTTTTCCCCCCCTCAGGCCATATTTGTGTTTGTTTTAGAAGCAAACACATTCCAAAGATATGAAAGAAATGCCAAAGCACCAGACATTAAATGGATGGAGAATGCAGAAATCAAAACAATAATTCATGAAATGGAATCTGGAAAGCTTACAAACAATGATCCTCTCGTGCCAAGTGTGTATCCGGAAGAAGTGTATAGCTTACACACCTTAGCCAAGCCAGCTCCGCTGTCTGGGCCCGGGGAGAGGAGGAGAGCCAAGCTTCCCGCTTGTTTCTCCCATTCCCACCTCTACTTTGGCTGTTTCATGCAGATAATGTGCAGGGCTTTTGTATTTGAAGGGACTTTTCTCTCCGGATTAAAACAACCTTCATGCAGTCATGCAGGGGATGAGGTTGCTTTTCATTTTGTTATGTAGAGCTGTAGCTGAGCAAGTGAAAAATCAGCCTTTCATGCTCTATGAAGCACTGCTGTTGCATAGGCACTGCTATTGTTGAACCCAGACAGTTCTCTTCTGCATTTTATTTGTGTACTCATATTCAAGAATTTGTGAAGTGCAAAGAGACTGCCATTTCTGTTGCAAAGTTTCTACCTGAAAAAAGCAAAAAGTATTTCAGTGTCTCACTGTGGAAAAAAAAATGCCCCAGTTTCTGTAACTGCATAAAGATTTGATACTTTATGGCTATGATACCATATACAAATTGATTTTATATGGATATTTCTAAAGAAATATGTGATCATTATTACTTGTTACTCACAGCATCCCTTACTCAAAAAACAATGTGATAAATGTAATATGAGTCTGAACAGAATGTCATGTAATATCATGTGAAATTAATCAAAACCAGGCTAACAGCAGATGTGAGGCTCATATTCTGGTTAATTGTGCTACATTTAACATTTCTGATTTTATATAAATATTTATCTCTGTATATTTTAAGCTCCACCAAATTCCATACATCCAAGCTTAAACACATGTAATTTTTTTATAGATTTGGGGCTTAATGTTGGGATAGATACAAGTTTTGAATTTTTCTCTCTCACTCAAATGCATGAAAGTAAAGCTATTCTGTTATCATTTAGTATTATCATTATTATCCACTTCATTTTAAGTCTCCTAAATTTACCACTAATACACAGCACTGAGCTACTTTTGAAAAATTAATCAATAATTTCATATAAGTAGTGTTGGGGAAATTTTCCCATTCCAAAGAGTTCCCAAGGGCAGACAGAAGTTCCAGGTACAACAAATGGATTAAATGTTAAAAAGTGTTTCTCTTCTAAGTTTTGTTTTTGTATTCCATGTTGGAGACCTTAAAGCCAAATGTAACTCATCATAAACATCCATTTTATTCATGTCACGGATAGATGGAAGATGTTTGCAGACTGAACAAGTTACCCCAATAATATGTAAAACTCTTTTGGAGGTTATTCAGAAATATTAAAATCAATGGAATAGATATTGTGGAGTTACTGAAATAATTAAGTTGAATTGTTGACTACATATTTGATGAACAGGAATATGAGTAAAGTTAAGATAGATTTGCCAAACTGTTTTACCATTGGTAAAATCAGCTTCAATTACCATATCTATTCTTTTTGAGCTCACTGTTAATATAGAGTCCTCTATGCTGTGTTTCCAGGTTGAAATGTAAGTGGAAATTTTAGAAAGGGTCTCACTTCTGATTCCAGTCTCCCTTAATTGCATTGATTATAGGCCTGAAAGGGGCTTCTTCATGGAGAGGATGGTCAGTCACTGGAACAGGCTCCCCAGGGAAGTGGTCACAGCGCCAAGCCTGTCAGAATTCAAGGAGCGTCTGGACAATGCTCTTAGTCATATGGTTTAGTTCTAGGTAGTCCTGCAAGGAGCAGGGAGTTGGATTCGATGATCCTCATGGGTCCCTTCCAACTTGAGATATTCTATGATTCTATGATTCTATTAAATGAATAGATTTCTGACGTGATGGCACACAGAGTCAGGAGTCTCACTGGGAGAAATGCATTGAGAAAATCATAACCAGTTGTCATCGACTGTGGAATTAGTGGTGCAAAGCACCAGTGAGGTCCTGTTATATTGTTTTCTCTTTAATGGACTGTGTCGTTGGCTTTAAACCAATAAGACATAACTGAAGAAGCAATGTCTGAACTTGTCTCTGTTGCTTGTGTGCTCAGTCATCATGACTCATAAAGGGCTGCTATCACCACTGGTCCAACACCATTAGTAGTGTGGAGCAAGAGTTGTTCAGCTGAATATCTATGACTTTGCATGCAGTTATGGAGACCCTTCACTGTGTTTTCATTCCTATTTAGCAATTTAAAGTAAAGTTGCCATTGTTTTCTACTGACTCCTTTACAGTTAATGTTGATTTTCCAGAACACCATTGTCAAGCCACACTTCAGTATCACTTCAGTATGGTAGGTCTGAGGAGCTCCTTCTAAAAGATATCAACAATTCTATGAGTTCCCTGATTCAGAAACAACTAATGTAATATTTTTGTGCATGCTTGTCTGCACTTTCCTATTCAGAACACAATATCTAAAGCACCAAGATTCATTTTGTCATCATAAATATGCATAAGACAATCTTATTAACATAAATCTGATCTAACAGGGTCACCATGTATAAAGAAATGCAATTAATTTGCTTCCCCTGCCTATTTTTACTGTTGTCTCTATTTTCCTTAGATTTTGCTTGTTCATGTACTACTTTCTTAGAACCTTTTTTATGCATTACATTTAGCTGTTTGATGCATGGCAGTGTTTTTATTAACCCTAGCTGGAGTACTAATGGTTTATGATAAGAAAAGACTAGCAAAAAACTTCTCATTTACAATTTGGATGATTAGTCACACAGTCATTGAGAAAAATAAATTTGGACATATACAAAACTTTTGCAAATATTTACTTTTGATGCCATCATATATATATGTATCATCAATTCACAGCAATTGAAACTGGTGCATCTGCATTCTAATACTACCATTAAAACATGAAGCACGTTATTTGCTGCTGACTTGCCAGTTAGGTGATATGATTGGACATTTAAAGAAAAGCTTTAAAATATGTTAACATAGTTGAAAGTCAGAATACTCTTATTTACCTTCAAATAAATGATGCTAAACATATATATAATTATCTTATATGTGTTAGTTTTTCCTCCCTTGTATTACCATTGTCACAACTTTTTAAAGATTCTACCTATCTGATACCCTAATTTTAAAATGGTAGACTAACCTTGCATCCAGTAATATATCCTAAACACAAAGAATGAATCTCAGTATTATATAACATTAAATACAACTCTACCAAAATGGACTGTTTTGGAGTTCAATCATACACATAGTAATTTCTGTACCGAGACTCCCTCTACTATTGATGTTTATGTGATTTGTGTGGTAATCATCTCATTTCGCTACTTTTCCTATTATCCTACCAAAGCATATATTTACCATTTCTTGACAAAACTGAAGGGGTGCCTTCCAGTCTTCTCTCTGTTTGTGGTGGTTTTTTTGTTTTTTTGTTTTGTTTTTTTTTAACTGGTATTTGATAATCCATACTTACATGTATATTACTATATATATTTTATTCAAATTTCAGACTGGTGCTGGGATTGTGAAAATATGGAGTGAATCAGGAAATCATGGTGATGAATGGAACAAAGTCAATTTGCACTTGGGGAAACTGAGGAATTTTGAAGTTATCTTTGAAGGCATTCGTACCAGAGACCTAGGAGGAGGAGCAGCAATAGATGACATAGAGTTCAACAACTGCACCACAAGTAAGTCCAGGAGGCAAGTTTCTAGAGGGATGTTAAAGGAGAGGTATGATGTTCTTGCTTGACTTTAAATACATCACAGTTTTACTGTCTTCATCATAATGTCACTGTTCATAAAATCAGTCACAAATACAATGTTTTCATTCTTATAATTTCAATACCATTTCTACTCATACAAAAAGTCTTGTAGTGCAGCGTTCTCACACTAAGTTATTGCAGATAAATCCAAGAAATGTTTGAGGTTTTGTTTTCTTAATTTGTTTGGTTTTGAGTAAGAACTTTCCTTCTCTAATTCATTGGTAAGCTATTGAAGCTCTGATGGTATATATTACAATTTTATATAAAATACATCAGATTATATTAAGTGAAGCCTGTGGTCTCCCTGTTTTATTGTAAAGGCTTTTGCCATAAAAATGAGTTGAGCCTACAAATGAACCACTGTCATTATTCCTTTTCCCAGTTCACTTCCAGTGTTAAGGCCAGCAAAATAAAGAAAACCGTTGACTCCTTCACAGGGTACTCACTCTATTTAATTCATGTTTTTGTGGACATAGGCTAAAATAGGAACAGAGTTTGCCTTATTAAAAAAAAAAAAAAAAAAAAAAACACAAAAACTGGGTGGATCGTGGCTTCCATCAAGAAAGGATGTGGTCTTTACCCCTTGTAGGAAACAGTGTGACACAATATAAGTGGATATGTTGAGTGAGGTAATCATTACTGATGCTGCATATCAACACTGTATGAGTTTTGGGGAAGTTATTTGGGCAAGCTTTAATCTCCTACCGTGGTCTGGATGCCCATTATCAGTCGGAGCATGGAAAGTGCACTTCTAGAGAGCATCTTTGATCTATTTTCATCTGAAAAATGCAGGGTTTGCCTTCAGAAATTTGTCCATGGTGTAAATCAAAGAATGGAAACTGGATACAACTTGGGACCTACTTCAGAACTGCACTTTAATAAAACTCTAAGGCATATGTACCCTTAAAATATCTTCCAGGCATATGAACACTAGTGATTTCCTTGTGCTTCTTCTACATGTTTCACTGTCCCCATTGATATGCATGTGATTATTCTCCAAAGGACAAGGGTAGATGGATAAGGATGCCCTATTAAGAGATGGGAGGTCAACATTCCCCTATCATCTTGAATAACAAAGAGGTTGCTGATCTCTTGCAATTTGTTGCCAAGTTGTGCTCGGATGTATAAATTCATTCAGTGGGGTCTAGTTAAACCACATTTATGGGATTTTGTCCCATTTTGGGGCTGCAACAATTTAGACACTTCATTTCACAGTCAGATTCATTAAGATATTCAGCAAATAAAAATAACAGGATTGATTTATTTAAGGAAGAAGAAAACTCCCTGTTAAGTTCATAAAGATAGTATCAACATACCTTCATATAATGTAAAAATATGTCTGCTTAACCTTAAGTCCATATATTTTATAATAACCTGGAAATAAACATTATATTAACATAACTGGAAATATTCCACAGAGATGTCATTGCAAGGAAGGAAATTGTTTCAATAGGGAGTTGGAAAGCTGTCGTATGAAGGATCTTAAATCTCTTAAAATGTTAAGATTGCTGAAATTTACATTGGTTTTAGTCTATGACTCCACAAATCTGAATATTAATAGTGTTTTATAACCAGTCTTGCATTAAAATGCCTTTGCAGTGAAACAGTTCAGAAAGTAACTTGGGTTTATTACTATATAGCAACTATTTGTTTTACAGCACTGCTTCAGCAAGAAGCTCTGTTGGGAAAGCAGTTGCACCATGTGTTCTGACTACTTTCACATACTCACAGCTTTGGCATAGTAATATTCCCGTGTATTTTGCAGAAAATTACTGTTTATGAATATGGATGATTCAGAGGTGGCTTTTCTCATAGAGTTTTGAAATACACGCTTGAAGCTCAATACACAATACAAATATAGATTTTTTTAAAGATTTAATCAGAAAAGCTGGAAATCCAAGATGCCCACCCCTTATAGAGCTGCCACTTGCATGGTGGATGTTTTTGCGCTTTAATAAGGCACAATCTTTATACAATCAGGAAACATTCACTTACAGCATCTCTGATAGTGTAAGCTAGGCACAGCAGGGTTTTCATTAATGTTTAGGTGTATGTATCCTACGGGAATATGTTTATGCTTATCTCTTTGCTTTTCAGCAGGATCAGAGGCCTGTTATATTTGCTTTTTAACTGTATGTATGTCTATGTGTGCAAATGCATGTCTGTAAAAAAACCAAAACAAACAAACAAAAAACCAAAAAACACCCTCCCCCCAATGATTTTCCTGTTTGTATGATATTTAGGCTCAAACCAGAGTCAAGAGGGAATCACTGAATTGTCTTTAGTGCCTTTCACATCAGCTACATGTATGATTTATTTTGTCTCCTAGTCCATAAGTTGAGATTTGCTTGCTTAATTTTCTTAAGACTTTTGGTATGCTGACCTTCCTGTTGGCATGATGACATGAAGGAGCCTAGTCTGACCTTTTTCATTCGGAACAAACAAACAAAATACATTTTGCCAGATTCTCAAAAATTTCCCATCTGACCCAAGCCTGGGGCATTCAGGATAGAGGAATCATGTCATGTCTAAATTGTTTTTTTGCAGCAGAGGGTTCACAGTTTTATTGTGTCTCTTGTAACAAAGCTAGAAGACAGCAAACACAATCTTACTGTGGTCAAACTCAAGGAGAAGAGTAGCATACAAACCAGAAGGGGTCAGGGGTTTCTTCTCAACAAAATTACTTGATTTACAACACTTATTCATGTACTTTTTTTGTAGCTGTAGAATTGCTGAGCTAGACACATGGCCAGGGTCCTCTAGGGGAACTGAAGCCTACATCTGTATTTTCCACTGGGACTTATAAGGTTGAACTAAAATCTTTTATAATATTGTGGATATTCTGGCCACGGTAATTACATAAGAAGAGGAATAGACCATGCACACAAAAACCTAGAAGATAATTGAAAATAATTTAAACTTAAATAACAAATTTGAAATAAACAGAAACAAATTGAAATAAGAAAGCCTTGAATTGCATGGGTAAAAAATAGAATGTTTAACTGCTTCCCAGCAGATGGCATGCAGTGCTGGAGACCAATGTTAGAGCAATTCTGGAGCTTTCAGATATTTTGGGATAGCCTCCTCCTCACAGAATGTCCTTTTGGAAGCTGCTGAATGGTATTCCTGGATAATGGTTTACAGTCAACAGAATAAAACAATTGCCTCTTTGCAGAAATAATGTACTCAGGTGAGAAATGTGAAAAATAGCAGAGTCACATCACAATCAGAGAAGGATTTTTCTTAATATTAAATTAATTGATTAATTAATTACATTTGAATTCTTTTTTTCACATTTTTGTACAATAATTCTTTACATAACTTTAGTAACAGACTATCTTATGTGACCTGAATGGAGCTTACAGTGGTCATCCTTTGTGCTTTTTAATAATTTACTTTGACCATGCATGAGGTTATTTGCAGGGTAGAAAAAAATACCTGCAATTTTGCCCCAATAAAAAATATTGTACAGAATAATCCCTAATGACAATTTTATTTTTGAGACTTCTGACACTTATCTTTGTGATAAAGTCTTCTAAAAATCCTGTCAGAAATAAACTGTGGTCTGGTAATCTCAAAGAGCACTTCAAGCATTATTGATTTACTTCTCCAGCTGATGGCTCACTGTCACATTATAGTGAATCAAGAGCGTAACTCATCAGACATGCTGTTGCCAGTAGTCTGATTTTTTTACATCTGTAATTTTAAAGAGAAGGAATCTTGTACTTCAGATACAAAACACAGAGTATAAACATGGACATATATCTTACTGAGCCATGTCATACATACTGATTTTGGCATCCCAGGGCATCACCTGAAAGCTCCCTCAACCCAGCTTGCCAGGGCTTCCAGAGTTACACTGGGGGAAGACTTGAATTCATGCACAAGTCATGTTATGCACAAGGTGATCGCTTAAAAGGCATTGCATATTAAAACTTTCTAGAAACATATGAAAATATATAAATTCATTTTTACAGAAGAAGCAAATATTATATTAGCCTGCCTTCAGGGAATGAATAATATTGCATTTGACAATCTTCTCTGAAAAGATTAAAAGAACAGAAAGAAGAGAAATATGGCACCAGCTTGAAAATCACAGTAGTCTCTACTTTTCATTGCACTGGACAGAAGTAATTTACATACCTGTAATACCCCAGTATTGCTATTTCTGTTTGAGATTATATAAAAAATGCATGAGAGCTTAACCAAAAGACTTTTTTGCCATCTTTCCTTCTTTTTGCAACTCTCAGATTGTTATTAGGAAAGTACTTGAGGTCATTTACTATAGATTTTGAATATGAGAAACAAATTTTAGCTTTTACCTCACTTTCATGAAGAGACCTCAGTGGCTTTTTCAGTTTCTGTTTATCTCATGTGAAACTTTTGAAGAAAAGTTGCTGACTTCAAAGATGCTTTGGTTTGGTAGTAGGTGGCTGCAAAAGCAGCTTTTCAGTATAAAATTAAAATATCATTTTGACAGTCACTTCACATGTTGCTTGCTCTTCATATCCAGTGGTAGATTCCTTAACTCCACCTATTTCAAATGGGCCACAAGAGAAAACTTTTCATGGTTAGTAAAAAATGAAGGGTAGAGATGGCTGGATTTTAATTTTTTTTTTTAACCTCACAATCATTGTCTATAAAGGTGGTACTAGAAGAGAATGAACACTGCCCCATCCTGAGTTCATTTTCATATTAAATTACTGTAGAAAGTAGGCATCCTTCCAGTACAAATAAACTGCCTATAACAGTTGATCTTCTGTAACCTATCATACACCTTCATGCAATATGACACCCAAGATGAATTTCACATCTAGTGACAATTCTGCAGAGCCAGAGAGAGCATTCAGCTGAGGAAGTGCATCCTTGTTGCAGATAACTGCGACTTGCACCTGTGTGGTGTACTCCATTGTTCTGTCACAACCACCCCTGTGGGCCATATTAGGACAAGTCCATGTATAAAAAAAATAATATATTCAAATGAGATGCTTCTAAGAAATCTGTGATAAGGGGAGAGAGTGCTGTGATTGAGTGGTATGGATTGATTCTGCATCACAGTGGAAACAACGGCTTGACAGTAAATTTGTAGGGTAAATACCACTGAAAAGCTCTAAAAGTAATCTATTCAGCTGAACTTTCTGAGGTGTAATGTAGGCCTACACTGGAATCAGGATGGCAGGGAGACAAGGAGGGGGAAAAGGACCAAGCAGTAGAGACCACATGTCAAATTTCTTCAGGAGATACTTTTCTCTGGTTGAACATGTTCATAATTACTGGGAAATAGACTTCTCTGCAAAAGCATCACTTGATTTTTTTACCTTATCTCCTCTTCTCCCTTTCTTTTACCACCTGCCGGCTCCAAAGAGATGAAGCCTAGAATACCAGACCCTCACTCATTGCTCAGTCCTCAGTGTTTCTCCCTATTGTCTTCTTTAGTATTAAGCAAAATATGGCAGCTCCCAACATGAGGGTACTGTGAGCGTGAACTCCTTATCCTGCTGATACACTCTACACGAAGGCTGGTCTTTCAGTCTTAAATATAAAAACTTCTGTCCTTGTCTGATGTAGGTCTATATACTCCATGATATCAGCATTAGAAGTTGAAGAGAATTTTTTTCTTTCCTTTTGTATTGCTTGAACTGGAGCCAGTTGTACATTTCCAGAACTATGGATGATTTTTTTATTCCTCCAGTTTATTTGGTGGCCTTAGGCACTGTAACAATACTTGCTTAGAGCATCTTTAGGATGTCCATTGGCAGACTTTTGTATCTACAGGTGAAATTCTCTCCTAAGAGTCAATATAATTTGTTAGATCTCCTGTTTATGTCAGAGCCAATGCATATCTTTGAATTAAATCTGGCCTTTTAAATGACAGACTCTATGAGGAGAATTCCCTATGGTTTTTGAATTAAGAAAGAACCTTATTTGAAATTATATCTATCTTGCATGAGTAGAAACTTTTCATCTAGTTTTCCCTGGAAAAGATTTGCAAGGTCATCCATGGACAGAAATACTATTGATGAGTTTGCTAATAGAGTTTTAATGTTCTATAAAAAGGCATGTAGAAAAGGGTACTGAACAATTGGGCTAAGCAAATGAAAAGCGTGATGCAAATTGTGTTTCATAATTTCTGAATTTCAGCGTACTGAGTACACTTGAGTTCCAGTCCTAGTGAAACCTTCTAGGAGCTTGTATTTCATACATTTTAATTTAAACAAATGATGAAACTGGGAAAGTATAGTTCCTTTCACTGAATAATATTCTCAACAAATCATCTTTAATTTTTTTATCTCTGATTATTCCTGTATCTCAAGTATTGTGGAAGAGGGGAGGGAACTGATATAAGTGCTCTCACTATACAACAAAATTTAAACAAATAATAGAAAGAGGTGAATTTTCAACTATAATTTGAAAACATTTCTCCTCAGAAAGGACCTTAATCTGTAAAAAGTCCAACAGGCAGGAAAAATGTCTCATTTCCCTTGAATATACATTACATGTTTCTTTTCATACTGTTGACATAGTTGTGTTGCACTGTTGAGGGAGTGCATGCATTCCTCTTGGAGACCAGAGATGAGACACTCAGTAAACAGCAGCTCAGTGTACTTGACCTTGAGTTACAAGCTGCTGTTCAGAACAGCCCAAGGTCTGGTTCACTGCAGCCTTTAGCAACCATAATACGTTGGGATTCACCCTATGCCTTTCACAAGCACATAGCACTGGCCAAACATAACCTCTGACAACCTATGTAAGTCGTAAGTGTTGTAATGCAACACAACAAGAGCGTCTCTTCTTTTTGACTGTGTGATCAATCAGTTCTTTCATGATAAATATTTTAAATAGAAGAACATTTATTGTGTCGACATAACACCCAATCTATGAAACTTACTAGTATCTATCAAACTAAAATTTTTTTTGCAGTTATCCATTTTGTTTCAGACAATCAAGATCTATAGCTTATAGAGCTGATATTTGGCCTGTCTGGTTCTGGTTCTTTCCATGATTTTACATGTAATAGATATCACAGGAATATTTTCATCTTACAAAGCATTGGTAAAAGAAAGATCTTATACTCACACAGTCAGAGAAACACTCACTGGCCCAGTGCTGTCCTCTAGTAGCAAACTTAAAGGAAAGAAGACCATTTTCATTAGTTCTTACATAGCCAATCTTTTCCTGGTAACTGAAACAAAGCATCTGGGTTAATAGTGTTGTATTTATCAACTATCTCAAATGAATCTTGTAACATCTATAAATTCTGTGAGTACCATATGGGCTAGTATTCCATAGATAACATATACTGGAGATGGATATAAAAATATAGCTTGTGATGTATCCACAGTAGAGTCACAATTTATTTGTGGTATGCACAACGTGCATCTGTGTCTTGCTTGTTTTCTACATATATACAAACACACATACATATTCTTACTAGGCAAGGTCTTATCTTTGCTGGTATTCTGCGAATTACATTGTGCAGAACAAAATATGTAGAAATAAAAGTGAGTGTATGTAAACATAAGTTCTGTGGCAACTAACATTAACATGCTTTTTTTGTAGGGTTTAGTGATCCAAAAGCCAAACCAGTTCTATTGGTCTCTTAAAAACTACTTAGAAGATTATATGGCTCTTTGCTGCATCAATCCAAATGGTACTTAATTGAAAAGTGATATCCTGTGTATGCTTTTTCCTTTTCAAGTACTGCCATTTCATTTGGCATAGGGATTTGCATAACATGTAGTCAGTAGTTACTACTTCACATAAAATATGTCCTATGCTAGTTTCTTGTGGTGTCCTGGTTTTCAGGAAATGCTGCAGTTCCAAGGGGAAACCAAATAAATGGGTACAATAAACCATTAGCATTTTGCTATGCCATAATAATTGTTTTAATTTTTTTTTAATTCCCCAAGTATTAACTATAAGGGAAAAAAAGGTGGTTTACAAGGATATGTGCTGTGGTCTGTCAGCTTTGATCTAGGAGAAAATCAACGCTTTAATTGCTCCACTGATTCTTGCTAATCTAGTTATTTCTATGCTGATCTAAAGCTTGGTTGATATCATAAACTATGAAATTCTTCTTTATGTTTTATATTCTATAATATTTTGTTTTGTTTTGGGTTGAGCTTTTTGTTGCCTGTATTCTCCTTTTGTGGGAAAGGAATGGACTACGGTCTTTTGACTTGCAGCATATCTGTATAGTCTTCAGACCCCACAAGTTCATGGACTGAATAATTGTAGGAGAAGAGGAAAGCATAATGAAAAACAAAAGTCACTTGCCCAAAAAATGTGCAGGAGAGCTGGAAATTAGTAAATATTTTTGGAGCTTCTGTTCTTGTTAAAAAAAATCAAACACACACGCACACTTTTATAGCTCTATGCCATTCCTTTATTCCATTTTATGCCTGTAGACCAACACTCCATATCTGTATGGACATTTTCTATGATGTAAAATCATGTGTAGAACTGAGTAAAAAATGGATTGTTTGGTTTAGTGGCTAAACCAAAGATCTGGAAGAAGGTCAGGTCAAAAAAGAACATTTATGGCTTTTTCATTAAGTGCAAGTTTCTTTCTTGTCAACAGTTTTCTTAAATTAAGATGAAATGTTTTCTTTTGCTTTGGATATATTAGCTTTCTTCAAATTTTTCATAGCATAATCAGAAATAAGTTTAGTACTTATCAAACACATTTCAACCCCCTGTAATTCCTGTCATTCCCATTGTGTGACAAATCCACATCTATGTATCGGGTATTTCACTGTTTTGCACCTCCGACATTTTCGTATATGGAATCAATTCATTCTTTTGCTTGCTGTGGCTCACTGATCCATTTTAATGTTGTAGCTTCTCAAAAATAACTTCAGAGTAACTCAGTGAACAAAGTACAAATGATAATTTTTTAATTATAATTTTTGTCCTAATTTGTTTGTGTCTATTCAACAGTAAGTTAATATTTTTCTTATAGGTTTCTTGAGAAGTTGTTAGAAGAAAGAGACGAGAAAGAACATTTGCCATATTTTCTCATGTTTTTTTTGCTTAGAATAGTTTTTCTGTTTGTTTGGATTTTCATGCAATATTGTGAGTTAGACTATTGGGAAAAATGTATATATAATATTACATGCTATATATAATCAACCATCATCCAATACGTGTTATCTTTCTACTTACTAGTGATCAAAGTACAACTGAGGAATAAGATCCAGTAAAAAGTTATATATTTTTGCATGCAGTCCCACACAACCAACATATGCAATAAAATAAGACATAATGAAAATTCCTCATTTTATCTGAAATGTCAGCTTTAAACATATATTAACCTGTTCCTTAGGAGACATCATTTTGCTCTATATTGCAACTCCCTAGAGGGAGGTTTGAATGCTCTTTTTGGAAACATCCTTCTCCAAATTCAGTACTGACAGACTCAAACTCAGATTTTGGCAATCCTGTAATTTTGATGACAAAATTGGAAATGGGCAAGATAAAATTTTGTATGTCCTCTCTTTTTCTTTGTTCAAAGCGTTTTCTAACATTTTGTTTGTTAAATTGCAACTGAACCCCCAGAACTGAGAACATATTTTCCAATATGTTCTTCAATACATATTTCTGTTTAAATAGAATTTTTATATTATATTTGAAGAATGTCTGGTAAAAATGAAACTTCTAAGTTGCAACTTCTGTGTGAACCTCTGTTTGGTTATGGGGTTGTTAAGGCTGAAGTTGTATTTTATGGTAAAAACCCACTATGTTTCTTGTTTTGATTTAGTTTTTAGCTGGTGTAGGAGTTTTGGTCAGAATGAGTGTGTACTCTGGAAAGTTGATTTTTAATGCCACAATTCTGAATAGGATTTTAGAATATTTATTTCAATTATGCTATGCGAATGCTGATAGGTTAATTCTGAGAGGAATTTTATTTTTATTTCTGACAAAAGCTGTGGCAGAGTCTCCATCATTATAATAAATGTAACCTGGTATCCCTAAAAATGACGTATAAACAAGTTCTTACTCCGAAAGGATAAAATTCACAGATACATGACTCTTTGTTTGGACTTAATGGCATTCACATGCGTTGAGATACAAGTTTTCATTATGACTGTGTATGGATCACATCTTTTATTTTAGAATCATAGCATCATGGAATCATAGAATGTCCTGAGTTAGAAGGGACCCACAAGGATCATCAAGTCCAACTCATTTCCCTGCACAGGACAATCCCAAATTCACACCCTGTGTCTGAGGACGTTGTCCAAGTGCTTCTTGAATGTCGTCAGGCGTGGCGCTGTGACTACCTCCCTGGGGAGCCTGTGCCAGTGCTCCACCACCCTCTGGGGAAAGAACCTTCTCCTAATATCCAACCTAAACCTCCCCTGGCGCATCTTCTTCCCATTCCCTCGGGTCCTATCATTGGTCACCAGAGAGAAGAGATCAGCGCCTGCCCCTCCTCCTCCCCTTGTGAGGAAGCTGTAGACCACGATGAGGTCTCCCCTCAGTCTCCTCTTCTCCAGGCTGAACAAACCAAGTGACTTCAGCCACTCCTCATATGGTTTCTCCTCTAAACCCTTCACCAGCTTCGTGGCCCTTCTCTGGACACTCTCTAGTAGCTTTGTATCCTTAATGCACTGTGGCGCCCAAAACTGCACACAGTACTCGAGGTGAGGCCTCACCAGCGCAGAGTAGAGCGGGACAATCCCCTCCCTTGACCGGCTGCAATGCAGTGCTTGATACACCCCAGGGCACGGTTGGCCCTCTTGGCCGCCAGGGCACACTGTTGGCTCATGTTCAACTTGCTGTTGACCAGAACCCCCAGATCCCTCTCTGCCGAGCTGCTCTCTAACCTCTCATTCCTCAGTCTGTATGTATATCCAGGGTTGCCGTGCCCCAGGTATAAAATCTGGCACTTGTCCTTGTTAAACTTCATATGGTTGGTGATTGCCCAGCTCTCCAGTCTGTCCAGATCTCTCTGCAGGGCCTCTCTGCCCTCGAGAGTGTCAAAAGCTCCTCCCAATTTTGTGTCATCAGCAAACTTAATTAGTATTCCTTCCAGTCCTGCATCCAAGTCATTTATAAAGAGATTAAAGAGTACTGGCCCCAAGATGGATCCCTGCGGAACCCCGCTAGTGACTGGCCGCCAGCCCGATGTAACCCCATTTACTATAACCCTTTGAGCCTGACCCATCAGCCAACTGCTCACCCATTGTATTACGTGTTTATCCAGCTGTGTGCTGGACATTTTGCCCAGGAGGATACTGTGAGAGACAGTATTGAAAGCTTTACTGAAATCCAAAAAGATCACATCGACTGGCTTTCCTTGGTCAACTAGGTGGGTAACCTTGTCACAGAAGGAAATCAAGTTTGTTAGGCAGGACTTTCCCCTCATGAACCCATGCTGACTAGGACCAATGGCTGCATTGTCTTTCAGGTGTTTTTCAATGACTCCCAGAATAACCTTATCCATAAATTTATCGGGCACAGAAGTGAGACTGATGGGCCTATAGTCACTGGGGTCATCCTTGTTGACCTTCTTGAAGATCGGAACAATGTTTGCCAGCTTCCAGTCAACTGGGACCTCTCCAGATTCCCAAGAGCATTGAAAAGTCATTGAAAGAGGTCTCACTATGACATCAGCCAGCTCTTTACATACCCTTGGATGAATCCCATCAGGCCCCATCAACTTATAAGGATCTAGCTGGAGCAGCAAATCCTGCACAAGGTCAGGGTTTATTGGGAGTTTATCATTCCCACAGTCATGGTTCTCTAGCCCAGGGCTAGGATAACTAAGAAATGAATAATATTCTTAGTAATATTCTTAGTAATAATATTCTTAGTAATGTTCTTAATATTCTATAATATCTTAATATTCTTTAATATCTTTGGACAAACTAAGAAATGAATAATATTCTTAAATGCTGGTTTCTGGTATGCTTGAACTACTATAAAGTAGATAATTAAAAAAGAACAATTGTAATTAATATTAAGTGCTAAATATAAATGATAGAGTAACAGAACATTGTCTTGATTAAAGGTGAAAGGAGGTAAAGGTGAGGAATGTGATCAGTCACAAAGCCATGGATTTTCAAATGTCATTCCCCTGTATGGTGATAATGTACCTCTTTCATATGCAGTGAAATAAGATGTAAAAATTATTGTATCCTGATGGCTCTGCCACTAAATAATTTCTGTTATTAAGCCATTGAGTAACTTAAGGAAGTCACTTAATTTCCCAGTGCATCATTTCCAGTGCATGGGAGCGAATGGAGATAAGGGAGTCAAAGTGTTCCCATAAGTGCCCACTGACAAGACAGAAGATAATAGGCACAAATTAAAAAAACAGGAAATTTCATCTGAACACAAGAAAACACTTTTTTACTGTGAGGGTGGTCAAACACAAGCACAAGTTGTCCAGAGAGGTTGTTGAATCTCCATCTGTGGATATATTCAAAACCCAACTGGACATGGTCCTGCACAACCTGCTGTAGTAAAGGCTGCTTGAGCAGGGAATTGGACTAGATGATCTTGAGAGGTCCCTGCCATCCTCACCTATTTGGTGATTCTGTGGTTTTCCAGAATATAGGATAAGCCATATTAATTAATTTTTGGTAGTATTTTCAATCAAGTTTTATCACATCATTTGGGAGAGGTGTGAAAAATGCCTTAAACATCACAAATGTTTCAGTCAATTTCTCCTCACATGTCCACTCCTCTGCTAAGGGCTCTCTGCCTCATGGATTCTCTGTAAAAAGCAGCTGTAGCTTTTCCTGTATTTAAGGCATTCATGGCAACACTGTTGTCTGTGGATTCCCTGACACCTAATCAAACTGACAGTGCAAAATTAAAAACCAAACCAAAAAGATATCAATTTGAAACCAGATTTTATTTACACCAATGCTCAGGGACATATGTATTTCAAAACTGAATATTTAAGTTAGATCTTGCAGGTTGTCCTGGTTTCAGCTGGGATAGAGTTAATTTTTTTTTTCATAGTAGCTAGTGTGGGGCTATGTTTTGGATCTATGCTGAAAACAGTGTTGATAATGTGGAGATGTTTTAGTTGTTGCTAAGTAGTGCTTACAGTAGTCAAGGACTTTTCCAGCTTTCCATGCTCTGCTGGGTGCACAAGAAGCTGGGAGGGGACACGGCCGCAACAGCTGACCCAAACTGACCAAAGAGATATTCCATACCATATGACATCATGCTCAGTATATAAAGCTGGGGGAAGAAGAAGAAAGGGGGGATATTTGGAGTGATGGCATTTGTCTTCCCAAGTAACCGTTATGCGTGATGGAGTCCTGCTTTCCTGGGGATGGCTGAACACCTGCCTGCCCATGGGAAGTAGTGAATGAATTCCTTCTTTTGCTTTGCTTGTGCGCGTGGCTTTTGCTTTGCCTATTAAACTGTCTTTATCTCAACCCAGGAGTTTCCTCACTTTAGCTCTTCTGATTCTCCCCCTTCCCACTGGGCTGGGGGGAGTGAGCGAGCAGCTGTGTGGTGCTTAGTTGCTGACTGGGGCTAAACCACAACACAGGTAACCAACGTTACGGCTACATTTTTTTTTAACTATCCATTCTAAATATTTGAATTACATTTTAATGCTGTGTTGTTGCTTTATTTAATATTACCTTGTGTACATGTTTAAACTAAACCAAAAATTTAGTTCTCCTTTCCTATTTTGCTTCAATGAGAATGTAGTTCCTCAGTCTGTAAAATTCAGTCAGTACCTCTATTTGAGGAGATTAATACCCTGACAACCATAACTTCCCCTTCTGGAAATATGGGCCTGCACAAAGGTAAATAACAAGATGTTCTGTCCAGACTGTGTTTAGTGATGTGTCACATTTTACTCATATTTGAAAGAAAAAATTAGACATATTACAATGAATAGAGTCAAAATACATTCTCCTAAATGTCTTATTGCACAACTTGGAGCTCTAGATTGTAAAACAATCTTAGGTTAACAAGAGTGCATCTTAAATGCTGCATTTGGGATTATCAGAACTGTTTCAATTAGTGCTAACTGAAATTATGCACCCGGTGTACTGAACTAAAACATAATTTATGTAAGTTTCTTTATAGTCTGACAGTTCAGAGATGGCTGAATCTCAGCACTCTTTGGCTTTGGCCCTAGCACTTTATGTCTAAGTTACTAAGTTACTCTCATTTTATGACACGATTTTCACTCACTTCAGAGATGATCAAAAATTGTTGTAAAACAGATCCTCATATTAAATACCATGACAGGAATTTCTGGGCAGTACACACACTCAGAGCAGAAGTTTCTTTAAAATCCTCAAGAACAGTTGGGCTTCTTATAAAGGTTTTAAAAGTTTATGCATTACACAAATGTATAACTGATTTTTCTCAGCTTAAAATGTTATTTTCCAAATGATGTCCTGTAATTATGAGCAGAATAAGGCCTTTATCCTGTCTACTTTTCAACAGCTCACAGAACCCTTTATTATGGAATGTGCACAACAAATACACTGCGGAAATGGTCATGTTGATGTTGAACTGAATTTTCTTCCAGGCAAAGCATCCTACCCTGGAAGCTTTGGTCAAGGCCAGTATAGTAGTCTAGACTCACGTAATGCACCATTAAAAGAGTGAGACCAAATAACACCTGTTGGAAGCAGTAAATCACTGAAGTCATGGTGTATAATGGCTAAACAAATGAAAAAGAGCATCCTTTGATTTAAATACAATATTGATTTAAATGTCCTGTTGGTTTCAGTTGGAGAGAATCCCAGGGAATGCCCTGCCCTTACTGATTTTGTGTGTGGGAATAAGAATTGCATAGAGTCCCAGTTCGTCTGTGACTATAAACCAGACTGCGAAAACCTTTCAGATGAAGCTGACTGCAGTAAGTATCTCTTTGTGTATTAGCCTCCAGTTAAAATTATAACTTTAAATTCTGTAGCATAGCTTAGGTGAATTCACACAGCTGCTCAGAAGACAATTACAAGCAGGTTGCCTGCTCCCCCAGCACAGAAGGTCTGACATTTTCAGATCATCAGAGACATTTGCTGCAAAAAGTATTTAAGTGTGATTTAGTCGCAAAAGTGCAACTTACTCAAACTAAAGATTAAATATAAACAACCCCTAAAAAACAAATTAAGGACTAAAAACATACTTACGGAATAAAATCCATGGGTTACAACACAAATTAACTCTGAGAAGAAATGTGAACTCATCTATTAAGTTGAAAACATGTTGAGCTATCAATGTTGAATGAAAAAGCTGAGTAAGCAAATTAATTCACAATAGCATTTAGACGTGATTCTGCTATAAAAAGTGAATATTTAAAAACAGGCCTGTCTTTCCTTTCAGGTTCATCCTGTCTTTGTGAGTTGTGTCCATACTATCTGGTCATTGTTCTTTGCTCTTGCTGCTACTGCAGAGCTGTGAAAATATTCTCTTGCTATTATTCTGCTACAGAACAGTCAGACAATATACAGTCTGTTTATATATTTGTAGTCTTAGTGAATATTGAGACAAAAGTTGTGTGTAGTTATTCTTAGCTAATGCTGTTTGAGATGGAAGGACACAGCTCAGTTTCAAAAATCTGGATCAGGCTTTCCAATTCAGACTTGAAACTCAAAAGCACTAAAACATTGTGCCTTTGTTCCTGCTCCATGTCTTTGTTTATTTACAGTCACTGTCCAGACCAGAATTTTGGAGTAGGAAGCTTAAGCAGTCCATATATATAGTTCAGTAACCAGTCTAATTCTTAATCTTTGAGCTGAAGGGTCAAATTCTGTCATAATGCAGATATGATCAAAAGTAACCTTGGTAGATAAATGCATCACATGCATCAATTCAATGCTCACATTCTGTTGAAGTCCAAGTACTCCACTGAAATCAACCAATACTTGGTGATCCCTTGAAAATCAAAGGCATTTTCTCTTGCATGGGCTTGCTAAATGCTTTGACTGAACAGGGTTACAAAAATTATGACCCTTTATCAGGTGATGTAAATGATATTGTTTTAGCCAGACAGCAGACTTACAACCTGGAATACACATGAGGATGTCACTATAGGAGATTTAACCTGGAGTTTCTCTCTCTTTATTGTTTTCGTAAAAGTAAATAACAGTTCTGAAGTACGTACGCTGAAGCTGATGTGTCTATTTCTGGTTTCTACCTCTTGCAGTGCTTTACATTCCAGTGAATTTTGTAAGCCGTGCATGGAAATGAATCTACATTGAATGATAACTTTAAAAGACTAGCTTTTTTTCAAGTAGATTCCAAGAAAAGATAGATTTTAAACAAATAATCCATATTTCTTGTATATAATGTTCATATTTTTTCAGGAGTCAGGCAACGTAAGTGCAGCAAAATATTCTGTAAACTCACCTTTGTAATATTTTACAGACCTAACAGAGACACAGTAAGTCTGAATTGCTGTCCAACGTTAACTGCTCTGTAAAGATATTCAGAAAACTATCAAGGCATTGGATTTATTCTGTAAATATTGTTACAGTATAGAGTAGCTTCATCGGGCGGGGAGGGGGGCAGTGTCCTGTGTTGTGTGGAAGGACTGTGATAGCATCAACTCTCTTTTAGTCATATAATAGATGGAAACACTTCAGGCCATAAACGATCTTGAATCACAGTAAAGCAACACAGTCTTTTCCGAGGGAAGAAAAAAAATAAATACTGATATTCACTTTAAATAAATAGAGTTAAATATCCTTTTATTGTAGATGGAAAGGCTGTTGTTACGTCAAAATGTTCTCATCAGTCTTTAGTCTTGCTGTTGCTGCAGAACTGACAAAATATCAAGATAACAAGAGGAGAGATGTTGTAATCTGGCATGCAGAATACACAGATAAGACTCAGGTAAAATATTTCCCTTTCTGCTATATCTTAGTTCCAGCAAATGAGGCCTTACATTTGGATAAACACACCTTTCTCTGAGCCTAAATCTTATAGATGGAAATAAACAACATTAATGGGCACATAGTACCTTCTGGATATGGAAACCTAATTTTTTAATGAAAAGGGAACAGGAGCTGCTTAATCAGCAAAGAGACCAGAACAGCCCTTCACAGCCTAACCTGCCCATCATAAGTGGTTATAGCCACATTTGTCTGCAATTTTTTCCTTTTCTCTTAGCTCAAGGTCCGAGCTAATTTCACATTCTATAGTTTTATACCAGTGTAACTCCAAAGAAGTAAATGGACCATAATCTACTCAGCAGCAGTTCCTCCATGCAGGATTTACAACAAAACCTGAATGAAATTAACTGTATTCCCATAGGCTGGTGGACTTTTTTTTTTTTTTTTTTTTTTAAATAAACTCACAGAAATTACTTACTCTATGCTTCATTCAATCCAGTCAGGCAATCTTGCAAAATTTTCATTCTCTTCCAGTAACCCACTGGAAGTACTGAGGTAAAAAAAAGCACACATGAAAGCAGTTTCAATTTTCATGAATTGCAGCCAATTATACACCCAGATTTGATTAATAGCAAACCTCAGTGTTGATCAACCAACTAGAGGAGTGCTTGAATTATTGAAATAAAAGCAATTTTTCAGGTAAATGGAACAATCTTCTTCTGATGGCTTCTAAATAGGCTTTGTTTACCCATAAAATAAAAAGTACCCAGCAGGTGCAGATATGTCAGGTGACTCTGTCAACCCTGTAAATACTGTTCATAAATATTTATTAATAATTGCCTTCTGAATGCACTGTTAAGGTATTAGGGTAAAACTCCTGAAGTCAGGTAATCTATTATGAACAGTATAAAACCCAAATGCATTTGGAGTTTGACCTTGTTAGAACTGTACAAGAAAATTGTACTTGTTTCGATTAACGGGTTCCCTTCTTTGCCTTACCTGCATGTGAGGGTGTTTGGTGTAGGAGTTAGGCTTTATTAGGCTTACATGATGCTTGTAATGCAATGTCAATGTGGATGCTCAGTGCATTTGTGTATTCCTTTCGTGATTTCTAAAGGCCATGCTGTGAATAACACTAACACAAGCACAGAATGATTGAGTTGGGATTGATTAAGATGATCTGGAGATCATCTAGTCCAACGTCCTGCTCAAAATAGGATCCACTGCAATAGGTTACCCAGGGCTATGCCAGTCAGGTTTTGAACATCTCCAAGAACGGAGCCTCCAGAACTTCTCTGGGCAACCTGTGCCAGTGTTTGACCGGCCTGACAGTAAAAAAAAATATTTCCTTAACCTTAAAAAGTCCTACCTGTATTTGTGCCCATTGCCTCCTGTCCTGACACTGGACACCACTGAGAAGAGTCTGGCTTTGTCTTCTTTACACCCTCCCAGCAAGTGTTTATACACACTGATAAAATCCCACCGAGCCTTCTCTTCTCCAGGCTGAACAGTCCCAGCTCTCTCAGCCTCTCCTCAAGAGAGATGCTCCAGTCCCTTGCAGTATGGTAAGAGTACAGTACATAACAGAACAGTACAGATCCTTCTCCCAGCATTCTGTGGGATATAGGTTATTCACTGGATCAAAATTATTCTTCTTTTAAGATATTTGTCCTACACATTTAACTAAGGAGACACATTTTTGCAGAAAAACAAATCCACAGGGTTACGGTGTGTGTGCAGATCTTGGTGATACAAAACAGGTTCGTGATAATGATAAGATATTTTTACAAAAAATGGCATCACTTGTTCTTGTAGCATCAAAGTAGAAAACAGGAAAAACCCCAAAACATAACTAAAAGGTAATTAAATCTATTCTTTTGATCTGTATCCTTTACACCTAGACAATGATACATAAATAGTTGTATTTTAATGTTACAGAGTAATTCTAGATCAAGAAACACACTCTAAATCCTCAAGTCCATTTGATTCTGAAAATAGTCACACCAATTGTCAGACCTGTTTCTAAAATGCACAACTGACTGTGATATTTAATAGTTTGGAACCTTTTCCCAGAGTCCTCTCACAGGGGTAGTCCTTGTTCTCACTCAGAAATTGTGTAGCTGCCTCTGCTTTATAGCTAAGAAAAAGACCTTTAGAAGCCAAAGAAGAGTTTGTGATGCTATTTGATCCATCTCTATGACAGTATTTGTAAAATTTTGTTGATTAATTACTTTTCCAAAGTCACCTGAAACATCAGAGGCAGATCTAGAAATGGGAAGTTTAACAAAGATGTCCTGAATTCAGTCAGTATCCTAATCACTAGAACTTCTCTCTCATCATAAAGCTGCCTTCATGCATAACACTCACAAGAATTAGCCAACATATGTGCATGAAAAACACAACTGTGGAAGTGGAGTCCAGTTTTGCTAGCTAATTGGCTGAGAATCATTTTGTCCATTCACCTTGAGGAATAACTAAAATTGGTGAAGTCGTCGGTTTATCCTCAAGACTTACATGGGCATATTTCTGTAATAAAGTTTAAGGCCATTTATACCTGCTTGGGAGGTGAAGGGTGAATTTTTTCTTTCCTCACTAACTACCACATATTATTTATGTCAGTACATGGAACACAGGGAATCACAGCATTAGCCAAACAGAATCCTTTCCGTTATCATGTAAGATATGTTCATTATAGCCTTTTACATATAAAAGCTGGGATGATAATTTACTTCTTGCTATATTTTCAGGTTACTACACAAGTATTCCTGGAAGCTGTAACTTTGAAACACAAGATCAAGAATGGACCACTGTATGTGGATTAACACAAGACCCTAGTGATGATTTTGACTGGAATATCAGCAACAGTGCTGTCATGGGACAAACGGGTCCTGATACTGACCATACACCAGGTATTGGCATGTGTCCTGCATCACCTTTGGGAAAAAGAAATATTAACCAAATTAAAAAAAAAAAAATCCCATAGATTAGTGCCAAGATAACAGCATATCTCAGTGTGATCAGTTGATCTTATTGTATATGCAGACAAATAATAGAGAGCAATTGGCACAGTTCACAAAGCAGTTCCAACAAGCATTTGAAACATTCACTTTTATATTAAAATTACAATAGAGGATATGTATCACAAAAAAACCCATGCAAAAATATATTAAATGTTTTAGCATATTGAGTCTTGTCATTTATACTATCTGGTAACTTCAAGTTCTGTCTGAACACAAAACCAAACAGCCTGGCATAGTAGCCTATTACCAACCTTTTTAATCATTGTTTCAGCAGCACTTTTATAGATTGCTCTTTTCTGAGTGGTCCTGATTATATCATTCTTTATATTCCACTTCAGCCTGATGCATTTGTTTAGTAATTTCCTAGACAATGAGCTGCTAAATATAATGTGAAGATACTAATTAATCATCACACCTGGGACACAACAGACTTTCTAAAGCAGTACAACATGCCTGTACAAATGCAGTAACTGTCCTCAAGTCTGCAATGATATTATTAATTAAGGGTCTATTTGAAAACTTTTAAAGAACTACAGATATGAAAATTTTCATACAATAAAAGAGGATATATTTGGCAATAATCATGGGTCACTAATATATTCCATCAGGTCTTGCTCGGAAATGCTGTGACAGTGAATCCATGCACTGCTGAATGGCTGAAAACCTTTGGTTAAACAAAGATGTAAATAATAGTCCAGCCATCCATTTCTCTCAGGTCACCTAAGCCCAAAGTGTAGAGCTTATATTAAACAGCACCTTGACTGAGACCATCCAATAACCCTGACTCTGCTGTAGTCAATCTCTGGAAAACCTTATTGCATTGTAGACATTTTTATAGGCAGCTCCATGAAAGTATCAGCTTTGTGTTTCCAATATCAGCTTGCACCCAGACAAAACAACATTAGACATCTTGCTAACCTGTAGCTAACTCATGTTTTCCTGAGAATCCAGCTTAATCTGTTGTTATCTTTCCCTCTCCTGGTCACCAGCTCTGCATTTTTCTCACCAATCACTAGTATTTTGTTCATTCCTTATAGAAGTCACTGCATTCAAATGAAATCTCTCTATGAAACCTTGTGTGTCAGGCCCTGATACTCATGGTTTCTGCAAGTGTTACTGCAGTACGAATAGAAAACATTGGACCGATACTTGTAGAAGATAGTCATCTGACTAATAGGAATGAAGAAAAAGTGGAGGCATTCAGCGTGTTTTTTGCCTCAGTCTTTAATAATACTGATAGACCTTGGGCTGCCCAGTCCCCTAAGTTGGAGGACCACAAGTGTGGGAACAGTGGCTTTCCATTCGTGGACACTGAAATTGTACGGGACCAGCTGTATCAGCTGAATGTTCACAAGTCCATGCGGCCTGATGGGATTCTTCCTGGAGTACTGAAGGAGCTAGCGGATGTTATGGCAGGACCCCTCTTGATCATCTACCAAAGGTCTTGGGAGTCTGGGGAGGTCTCTGTTGACTGGAAGCTAGCCAGTGTTATTCCTGTCTACTAAAAGGGCATGGGGGAAGACCCAGGGAACTACTGACCTGTTAGTCTAACCACAGTTACTGGAAAAATTATGGAGATTATACTGTGCAGTACTGAAAGACTTTTAAAGAATATGCAATCATCAGACACAGTCAACATGGGTTCACAAAGGGAAAGTCCTGTTTAACTAATTTGATCTCCTTCTCTGATAAGTTCACCCACCTAGTGGAGGAAGGGAAGGTGGTGGATGTAGTTTTTTTGGATTTTAGTAAGGCTTTTGATACTGTCCCTGACAGCATTCTTCTGAACAAGTTGTCCTACCGTGGGATGGGTAGGTTCACAGTGTGCTGGGTGAAGAACTGGCTGAAGGGCAGAGCTCAAAGGGTTCTAGTGAATGGGGCTACATCTAGCGGCCGGTCACCAGCAGTGTTCTTCAGGGTTCAATTCTAGGGCCAGTTTTGTTAAATATATTTATCAGGATTGGAATGCACTATTAGCAAGTTTGCTGATGATACTAAACAGGGAGGTGCTGTTGACCTTCTTGAGGGACAGGAGGCCTTGCAGAAGGATCTAGATAGATTGGAGCATTGGGCTATGATTAATGGGATGAAAATTAACAAGTCAAAATGCCAGATTCTGCACCTAGGACAGAGTAATGCCAGGCACAAGTATAAACTGGGAGAGGAGTGGCTGGAGAGCCGCCCTGCAGAAAGGGATCTGGGGGTGCTGGTCAACAGCAGGCTCAATATGAGTCAGCAGTGTGCCCTGGCAGCCAAGAGGGCAAACCACATCCTGGGGTGCATCAAACGCATATAACCAGCCGGTCAAAAGAGGTGATTATCCTGCTGTATTCAGCATTGGTGCGGCCTCATCTTGAGTACTGTGTTCAGTTCTGGGCCCCACAGTTTAAGAAGGATGTAAAGGTCCTTGAATGTGTCCAGAGGAGGGCAGCAAAGCTGGTGAAAGGCCTGGAAGGAAAGGCCTATGAGGAATGGCTAAAGACTTTGGGCTTGTCTAGTTTGGAGAAAAGGAGGCTGAGGGGCAATCTCATTGCTCTCTACAGCTTCCTGAGGAGGGGAATTTGGAGAGGGAGGTGCTCATCTCTTTTCCCTGGTATCCAGTGATAGGACACGTGGGAATGGTTCAAAGCTGTGCCAGTGGAGGTTTAGACTGGACATTAGGAAGCATTTCTTTACTGAGAGGGTGGTCAAACACTGGAATAGCCTTCCTAGAGAGGTGGTTGATGCCCCAAGCCTGTCAGTGTTTAAGAGGCATTTGAACAATGCCCTTAATAACACGTTTTAACTTGGTCAGCCCTGAACTGGTCAGGCAGTTAGACTAGATGATCATTGTAGGTCCCTTCCAACTGAAATAGTCTACTCTGTTCTATTCTGATAACAAATTTCTGCTATACAAAGAGTCTGATTTTATAAGTTGAATTTTCTGGTAGTGTAACTGGCTACAATAGTACTCTTCTCCTTGTCAAAATTTTGAATAATCTACTTTTTCTGGAGTGTGGTGTCATCCTAATGAATTCTAGAAAAACATGCAATCATACACTGGTCCTTAAAGAATGGCTGAGGAGCAATGTGTGTATGTGTGTGAAATGCTTAAGGTTCCTACCTAAGATCTGGGTTTAACTTACCTCCCTGACATTAGCTTGCCAGAAATCTTAATATAGAAGTCTTTCCCTAGATGCCCCTATAAGATTTTGCTGATAGACTACTACCAGAATGCCTACTGATTATTAGGAGAATGAAATGTATTGATAGACAATTACAGTTACCTGTGTTACGTAGACAGCAAACATATATATATATACACACACATACACATATTTACACACATATATATGTATATAACATATTTACATTTATATACATATAAAATAATAGAATATATTATATAGATTACATAATATAATAAATCTGGATGGAATATTAATTTCCATCATAAATGTACCAATCTCTAGTTGAGAAATGCTTAGCTTTCCTTTCCAGAATTTAATGGTTAGAAACCCTATTTTAATTTCCATCTAATCAGGAAAGAATAGTATTCAGTGTAGAAGTATTACGATCTCTACTAAGTATTACAACCTCTACTGTTTTTCTCTTGAATTTGTAAGCAGCATGATCTCCAGGTTTTGGCTCTTTTTTGGTGTTTTCTGTTTCCAAAATCAACAGAGACATCTTATCAGTGGGTGGCTGTAGCCATTTCTGTCCTCATTTATCCTCCCTTTACCTTTAGAGGATTCTGCACCTGTTGCAGGAACTGCTCACCTGATCATGAGGGAACTGCTTATCTGCCACAAATCACAGTTTTTCATTTTAGAGAAAGCAGACATCCCTTCTAGTTTGTGTTGCTATTGCAGGCTGTAAATGTGGAAGTTTATTCCTCTTGGAAAGGGTCAGAACAGACAGGTAGAGGTAGAATCTAGTGCAGCTGTCCCAGGCAAGCTGTTCCTTGCAAATCAGTAGTCTGACTTGCTTTCTTGCTGTTCTTTTGATGCAGTGTGATGACAAAAGAACCAGTAGCCCTTGGCTCTTTTAGGAGATTTTGTGTGCTTTTCTATTTTGGTTTCTCTCATTTAATTGGTTCTTGTTTGCTTCTGTGAAATTACCCAGCAATTGTAAGAAAAACAAAGTTAATAAAAAGTGAAGCAAAAGGAAAATAAAATTAGAGCAAATGTGTTTGCAAAATTACCCAGTTCTGTAATTTTTTTTTTTTGTAAATTAACTGGGCAAGAAATATTCACATTAGCTATAGAGAAATCACTTGTCAGAATTGCCAACAGCCTAGATACTGATGATCTGTAATGTCCAGAAGTATCCATCAGCCCATTCCTGACCCAAATCCAATTCCTTCTTTTTCCAAACTCATTTCCTCTAGGTACTAAGCATATAAATTCATTGTACAGAGCATGCGTGCCATTATAGCAATATATCGAAACCTGTGATAATATACCAACTTTGTATTAAGTGTATGGGAACAACTTTGTGTGGAGGAACCTCATATTGGTTTAAATGTGTCTTATATTCCTTCACGTAGCACAACTTAAATTGACATTACAGATTTCAGTTGGATAGAAATGTTCAGCTGAAAAAATTTTGCATCAGTTTAGCAAAATTAACTTATTGCATTGTTACAGTCTCTGGGAGAAGATAAGACCTGTGATTTGAAAAACAAAGACTTTTAGTGATAAACAACAACTATGTTTCACCCATTTAACATTCTGCAATCTGGCCAGTGTGTAGCTTATGCAGGTCTCAAATTTAAAAATATTCCTTTCCATACATTTCCTTCTCAAATCATTCTTTCTTGCACAAAAACAGGACACTTCCAACTTTTTGCCACTGCATCCATGAGCTATTTCAATACTCAGAGGATGTAGCTGATCAAGTGCAGAATATTTCAACCTCAAAAGCTTCAGCCAAATGCAAAACCAAACTTGTTTAACTTTTGATATATATCATATATATTTTTTAACATATATCTTATATCACGTACCAAGGAGCCAGGCATCTTGGTCTTCCAGTTTGCTGGTCAGTATGCAACTATACAGGACCATTCTGTTTATGAAGAATGTAGTATATCCATGTCATTATAATCTTTCAAATAGTTTTTTTATCTTACAAGAAAATTTACATGTTTCTTGAAAAATCCTGAGGCATAACATGATACCCAGATAACCTCACCTGAAAATACAATCTCAAATAAGATTGCTTCAAAGACAGGAAGAGAATCTAAGAACATTTCCTTGATACCCATTACAATTTACAAATAATCTAAATTCTGGGTTTCCTTTGACTGAGATCCATATTGAATAATTCTCACTCTGAAAAAATGATCATGTGCAGGTCTGTAAGAATGGCATGTTGGATAGCAGTTTGAAAGCCCATTACATAGCTTCACTTCATGAGTGAAAGGCCTAAAATTGCAATCAGTTACAGCCATCATTCTGAATGTCCCCTGCTTTCTTCTTATTCCCCCAGTTTTATATGCTGAGCATGATGTCATATGGTATGGAACATCCCTTTGGACAGTTGGGGTCAGCTGTCCTGGCTATGTCCCCTCCCAGCTTCTTGTGCACCTGGCAGAGCATGGGAAGCTGGAAAAGTCCTTGACTTGTGTAAGCACTACTTAGCAACAACTAAAACATCTTTGCATTACCAACACTGTTTTCAGCACAAATCCAAAACATAGCCCCATACTAGCTACTGTGAAGAAAATTAACTCTATCCCAGCCAAAACCAGGAGACCCTTGAGATAGTTAACCATTCTACAGCTATTCTGGCTGCAGCTAAGGTAT
Source organism: Morus bassanus (assembly GCA_031468815.1). Classification (NCBI taxonomy): domain Eukaryota; kingdom Metazoa; phylum Chordata; class Aves; order Suliformes; family Sulidae; genus Morus; species Morus bassanus. The sequence goes on along the minus strand of CM062567.1, from coordinate 22,066,744 downwards.
CACTTCCATACTAGATTAGGAAGAGTGCACTGTGCTTTACCTGCCACCATAGCACGCTGTCAGTGAAGTTACAGGGAGACCAAATCTGGAAAGATGTCAGAACCCCATTCCCAATGAAAATTGAAGAAAGCATTAGAACACAAAGACAAAATCTTGACCTGTTTGTAATGAAGGAGAAGTCAGTCTTTTACACCAAGAATAAGAATTCAGCCATGGGGTTGAATCTTTCTTTGGAGGAGTTCAGGTATGCCAAAGCAACTACTAACTCAGCTCTGATTTTCAGGTGTTGCTTCTTTTGGATTTAGGAAGAAGTTGTCTGCTAAGGTCTTCTGTGTATTGCTGCTCAGGACAGCCCCAACAGGTGCCCTTGTCTTCATGAAAAATCTCTTTTCTTCACCACAGAAGTTTTTGTCATACTCTTCTTTCCATGCAGGACCAAACCTTGCTTTTACCAGCATTTTACCATTAGCAGATGGAATTAAAGTGGTAACAAAGAATGGGCTACTGCTAGTTAATAAAAAAAAAACCCTAAGTCAGCAGCATGATTTTCCTATCCAGCCACTTGCTTTTGGTGGTACATGTTCAATTTAGGTGATAGGCCCCTTTCAGGGTGTAAAAGGACAGCATCTTTTTCTGCTTGGAACTGAATGATGAATTCTCTTTTATGCTATCTTGTGATTCTTCAGCAGCAGCTGAATGATAGGAAATGTGGATATCTTGGCCCACTAACAAGCCTCAGGTCTTCGATGTCATCCCTACTGCCATGCTGCACAACAGGGAATTTTCCTGGGTAAGAGCTATCAGCAAAGGTATTCTGGAATCCTGCAATGTCAGCCCTCAAACTGATCCTTAGCATCTGTGTGTGAGTGTCTGTTTTTGCAACATGTTTTAAATTTGTTATTCAAATATGAATCAAGTACTTACACAAGGATAAAAAAGGCAGGGTGAGCTCGGAGGAAGATTATATTAATATTGTATGTAAAAACCAGAATTATACAAAGTATTAACATGGAAGATCTCTGTATAACCAAGGTAGGATATACACGTATGTGGTAAAAGATACCAGTATCTGTGTGTGTAAAAATGCTTATCCTCTGAAGCATAAAGCAGTATTGAAAAACTGCAAATGTTTTTATCTTTTTATTAAGGTAAAGGACAGCATTTTTTGTATGTAAACTCATCTACCCAGAAGGAAGGAAACAGAGCGAGGATAATTACTACCATACTCTTCCCAGCTAGCCTCGGGGTCTGTAGGGTTCGGTTCTGGTACTGGATGTTTGCTTCTAGCCAAACAGGAGTCTTAAAGGTAAGACAAAAAGCATTTCTACTACATCATGACATAGTAATATTTGCTTTAGTAGTATTTGCATTTCTGTGTCTAGAATGAGCAAAATCTCAGAGCGTATATTAGCAGTACTTCATCATAACTTCACTGCGGTTACACCTATGTACACAATTTTTGCCGACAAGATCAAGTGACAATTCTGGTTTAGTTTTAATTCCACTTGAAGTCCTTTTGCTACATATGTAAAAATTAACATTGCATATTTGACTACCCTACTTAAACCTACTGAACATTAGCACAGTTGTTCTCCGCAAAATTCACTCTTTAACATAAAATAGAGGCAGTTGCCAATGTTTAGGACAAAACCAAGACACGGTTTAAAAGAAAGGTTTTAAACATATTAATGTCACCATGTATGGAGGGGGGGGGGGTGATTAAAATAACTGGAAATAAAGCATTTAACCATATTAGCAATTTTAGCTCAAGCTTCCATGAAAATGTCTTCTTGCTGTTCCGCAAGCATCCTTAATGGGCACAGTTTTAGTTGTTAAGTACCCTAGTAAAAGTCCAAGCAGTGATGTGAACCCCTGGCAAACAATTCATTTCATGTGGCTTACTGAATAAATATATATCATAGTCTTTTTTAGAAGTCTGAGCAAGACTCCTGTCTGAGGCAGTTTGTTAAATTTTGAAAATACAGGTTATGTCACTTTTACTATGTGTGAAAGAATATAAAAATTCGCATTTACTATCAAACTCCTGAACTAAGTTAGTCTATGTTAAAAGTGAGCAAGAATATTTTTGTGGTCTCGGACCTGGAATTAAGTCAGGAAGTTTCGACCACTTTTTTTTTTACTTATTCTGTTTGTCTTTGGTCTGGTTCTCCACTGTAAAGGGCAATCATAGCACAGTTCCATGGGATCATAGTGCAGTTCAGGCTGGAAGGACCTCAGGAGGTCTCTAGTCCAACCTCCTGCTCCAAGTAGGGTCAGCTACAAAAGCATACTAGGTGGCTCAGGAATTTACCCGGTCTTGAAAACTTCCATAAATGGAGACTGCTTAACCTCTCTGGGCAACCCCTGCCACTTCTTGACTGTCCAGCATGAAAAGGCTTCTCCTTATATCCAACCAAAAAATAATGTTACCTTTCATTCCACCTTTTGTCTATCTTTTTTTAAGTAATTTTTTTCGGGATGGGGTTTGCATCTCAATTTTATCTCTAGCACCACGGATACTCTGAGTATTGCTATAAACTTAATAATAACAAAGAAAAAAAGCTGTATTATGTGAAGTTAGTATAAGCAGCAGATACTTCTGGTTTTTAAAATTATTTAAAATTAGTTTTAAATTACGTTATTTTAACATTCCTTTTTATGCCATCAATAAAATGCTTAAAACATATTCTTCCCAAAGATACTTGTTATTTAAGATGAATTTTTAAGAAGTGTTTATATTGCAATCTTGTAATTTTATTATCTGAATATAGCTTTTAAAATAGTCCACTATATTTTCAAGTCCATTCTTTCCAGTTTACATTATTTATCCTTCTACATACACAAATTTTGCACATTAAGATTAAGAAAACAAAACAGTAGGTAAAAGTCAAGAGCGCTTTCAGATTAAATTGAAGTAAAAAGGAAACAGCAATTGCTTTTTAGATCTGTTGGTAACTGAAATAGTGTGAGATTATCTACTTGTTTAAATTCAAGTATCCCAGCCATTACGGCATGCAAGAATACAGACAAGATTTTTTTGAAGGAGCTTCTGAAGTTTTTCAAGCATCACAGAACACTTAGAATTAGTGAATAAGTAGATGTGTGTGGCCTACATGTGAGTTAGTAGGCAGACAGCCAAACAGAGCCTGCTTTTTAATTATTTTTTTTTTTGCATTTCAAACGGACTAGTTTAATTAACTCTCATTACCTTCATTTCATAAAGAGATCCATAAAGAAATGTCTTACTCCCACATACAAATAAGGTTCCCTGTTTATGGCTTTGCAACTTATACTCTTTATGTAGAAACATATAACAATATTCATAACAGACAAGTACTCAGCAAGGAATTATCATCCTATCACAGACCCAGTTTACCCTTATGGACATTTTGCTTTTTTCTACCAAACTAATAATCTATTTTAACATCAACTGCTGCTGTTATTAAATCAAGAATATAAATCAACTGTAACCATTTAAGTGAAAAAAAAAAAAAAACCAAAACCAAACTAAAAGAACAAAAAAGAGAAACAACAAAACCAACAGCCCAAGACTTCAAAAGCAACAGCTCAGTGAAGATTTTTGTTCAGGTTGCACTGAAGGTGAAAAAAGTCAAACCGTAATAGGAAGTCTGAATAATGTGTTAGAATATAACATCATCAGTACAAAAGCTGATGTTATAGCTATTATCTGAAATGCAGCTATATGGTCAAGTCTGAATTAAAAAACAAAAGGACTGCAGAGGTAGAACGTACTGATATGTGTGATTAAAATGACATACAGGGAATCTGTACAAAAGAAAGTTAAAAATGAAGGATGTCTTGGTATAGGAAGTAGTGTGGTAAAACTACACAAAATAATGTGAGGTTATAGGAATAATCTTGTTTCTACCCAGAAAAAGAACTAGTCACTGAGAATAGAGAAAAAGGAATTAAAAGTGCTTTGCTTTTGTATTTGCAATGCACATATCAATTGCAGAATTCTATTGTCATTAACTCTACAATTTGTTCACAGGGAAACCAAAAGCATAGGCTATTATTATCTTTAAAAAGGACACAATGTTTACAGCAACTCTTGCATTAACATAAAATGGATGCTATTTAAAAAAGATTTGAATACTGGTGCTTCAGGACATCAGTCAACTATTAACCAACAGGAGAAAAAAGTTGCTTCATAATGATTAAGTACAAAACCACTAGCTTTCCTTAGGAGTATATGGTAACAGCCTTTGAGAGGTGAGTTATTTAGCACTAAATACTTGACTGGTCTAATATTTCAATTAATGTGCTCTGAACAAGAATAGCTCTTAATATAAACAATTTTTACTGCATTATGCTGCAAATGTAAATTTAAAAAATGCATTTCTCTTTACATTTTATGACTATTCAGTTACATTTAATGAAGCAGGGGAGAAGATTCAGCAAGAAATGGAAGTGATTTTCACATCTGTTTCATTTCAATGGGGATCCTATTGGTCATCTGTCAAAGAGACAGAAGACATTCAGCCTTCATTAAACTTCAGCATTCTGTCTCTGTCTGTTTACTTCAGGAGTTTGCCATACAATTGAGAATTAAAACTAAAATTAATTCCCGATGTGATAGTATAATTCTAATATATCAGTTTTCTGCCTTGGTATTTGTTGATACTAACAGAACTGAGGTATAGTAAATTTTGGTATAGGTCAGGTCAATTTTACTAAAAATGACTAAGTTTTTCATTACTTCAAACTCATGTTTGAAGAAATAAAGAGAAAACAGGTAGAAAACTATTTAAAGTGCTTCTCTATTGTGACAGTGAATAGTGATACAATTTTGCTAATCTGATTTGCGGGCTTTAGAGAAACAATTTCCCTCTGCCTCTGGTGTAGCTTCAGCCCCTGGATGATGTGCAATGATGACTGCCAAGGAATGTGAGGAGTTCAAAGGCATGATCTTAAGAGCAGAAAACATAGTATCACTATTCACTGGAGTCAGTGGGAAGTTTCCTCAGCTGACACAAGTCTCTGATGCCTAGTGAAGTGAAAATACAGGTTGTCTTTCACAAGATTTTCCTGCTTCCTTGGCTGGTGATTAAAGACTGTATGTTGGGAATGATGGGAGAATACACCTCTTACTATGCACCCTTCAGATCTGCATTGGCTTCTTGGTTATTAGTCAGTTAATTAACCTTCCAGATGGAACATAGTACCTTCCAGTATGCCAACTGCTAGAGTCATGCAAGATCAGGAAGATAATACGTTATCCTGAAAAGTCAGCATGAGGGTACAGAATAGCCACATGAGTTGTAATTGCTGATGACTAAGTAGAAAATAGCAGTTTATATTTCATGACCTTCAAAAGTACATGCACTTTCCCCATTCCCAAAATGAAATAGATGTTGAAAAAAGGATTCAGGGGTGTCTAACACACAGGACATGCTGTGAAGAATTAGAACTGAGTCATGATTTTAAGGCAGGGAAATGGGATTTGCTAAAGAATGCTGTTCACATATGGACTACAAATAAACCAGCTGACAAAGGCACCTTGGAGAAAGACCAAGAAGCAAGTATAAAAGCTTCACTCATGCATTCCTCTCATGAAGATTATCACACTAAATTCTTCTTAAAATTGCTGCGAAGTGTGTATTGGTATCTTCCCTCCTGAGCTTTTCACTCTGCAGTGAACAAAGTGATAGCTCTATTTCCGTTGGTTCCATTCTTTGTGATTTCAGTCATGCATGTGATCTAGCAATGGTGTCAGCACAGAATGAGGAATAGACAGATATAATGACTAGTTAGTAGAATACATACTTATTACTTTTAAATTAAAGTGATGGGATTTAGCCCACAACTAGATCAGTATTAGCTGGAGCACAATCTCCCAGACTGATAGGTAGAGAGTTGTTCAGTGGGACTTTGCTACAGCTTTTTTTTCATTATGTTCTATATAGTGGGATTCATCTTGCCAGCTTTTTCCTCTTTCACATGTTAAATTGTTTCCACTACCAGGCTAGCTTGTACACAATTCATAGGATGTTGTGTGGGGAGGTGTTGGAGTCTCTGGAGGCACTAAGCACCACACAGCTGTAGCTCTCCAGGGCTCTAGGGAGCTCATATCCATGAGAATTTCCTCTACCTTTCATGTGTTGTATATGTTGACACAGGCCAGCAAAAAACTTGTATACGCTAAACATACTTCCTGACCCAGAAGATGCTTCAGTTGCATGGGTAACCTCAGCAAAGAATACAGTATTACATCTTATAATTGTTTCTTCGCTTTCTGTGGGCAAAATCTCTGAGAGAATAAGATCTGTATCCCCAGTTAAAGGAACAGATTCTTTGGGCTTCCCATTTTTCTGAACTCCATTGTAAACTCATTTAATTTAGCATATATTTTAAATTATGTTTTATTCTTTGCAAAACTTCAGTTAAAATTTTTTTAAGATGCATAAGAACACAGACCCTTTCCTGACTTAGTTATGGATAGATAAAGACTTGGAGAAGTGAGGTAAGAGTATTCAGGGGTACTTCGGCAGAAAGTGGGACTGAAGAATCTCCCCAGGAGTGTACATGAGAAATGAAGCAGAGCTGGGAGCTCACCTGAGATTTCCTATGTACCTACCAGTTTAGAGATTTACACTAAATGCTATCAGTTTCCACAGGTTACTCTATGTTATAAGAAACCATACACCAGGTTTAAACTTTAGTCAAACCTAGCTGAGGACACAGCCACATAAATTAAAACAACATATTAACTAATCCATAATAATTACTTATCTGCATGCCCTTACTCTATGGTAAATGAGTTAAATCTCAAAGAAAAGAAAGACAAGACATATGAAATTACCTTATATCTTTAAGAACAGAAGCTGATGTCATCAAAATGCTGCAATTTAGACCCAGTTTGACTTGCTGCCACCCCAGAGCCATTGGCCAGTATACATCCAGCAGGTTTCATGATGGATTCATTGTTTTTACTGAGCTTGAGCTGCAGGGTTGATCTGTATGCAAACAGAATGACTTCACATTCCACCTAAGACCAGGCTTAGTATGGACATGATGCAGTTTCTCTGTACATAGACAGAAATGTTCAAGCAGGCAGAGGGCTTTAAGTTTTTACTATGAAAAACTTCTCCCACCAACCCAACAAAAAGGAATGGAAAAAAACATCTGATTTTAAACAATGGGCCAGTCTTTATCTTTCCTGTTAAAAAAGACTCTAGTATTGTCTTCAAATGTTTTTGATTCTTCCCCCTTCCTCAACAGTTATTTGTGCAGCTGTGAGACTTTTCACTGAGATATATTGAAAATTATATTATCTCAATATTAACCTTCAAAAAGTAGAAAATACCACTGCATGATACATTAATAGCTAAAACCATACTAGCACTATTATGTGCTGTAAAATTCTAGATCACTGAGATTGTTTTATTTCATGATTGGTAAAATAGTGAATGGTTCCAGTGACACATACAGGTGTTATAACATAGTCCTGACCTCACATGTAGAGTTATTCTAATTAAAAGTTTCAACTTATTAAGGCCTTAGAGCCTGATAATGTGATTATATACAGTTTTTAATTTTTTGATGGGTTAAATCAGCTATTTCTTCTCAACACCTGTCCTTTTAGCCCTGCAAGATGCATGCTTTTAAGAAGATAATGACACTGGCTAGTGCTGTTACATGGTCCTGTAACTGAACATCAGGCTCAACTAAATTAGGACCTGATCTGGATTATTGTATATCAGTCTTCTTGATGGTCTTCTCCTCCAAAAATGAAATAACTTGCAAGAGTGTTCAAGCATCAGAGATATTTTAATCAATACATGTATGTGGTTCACAGTGCCATTTGGGTTTTTAGCTTATTTGTCCCATCAAGTTGACTGGGAGAGGAAAAGGTATGTAGTTATACAGATCATTAGTATGGGTTTAAGTTTATAACTTTCTTGGGTCTCAGGTTTTGTGTTCCATCACTAAACTAGGGCACTCAAGTGGGAACATGAACCCTTGAGTCACTGAAAAATTAGTCTAACATCTTAAGAAAAGGATGGTGCTGAAAGTGATAAGGAGAGGATAATGACTAAAATATTCAGTCCCTTAAAGAACTAGTTATCATCTGAAATGGCTAGAGTATGCTTACTTTCATTACTCCAGTTCTTTTTCATTATTTCTAACCTGTTTTAAATTGTATAAGGCTTTCCTGAGTGGGAAGAGCAACTACATGCGTAATCTCCAGACTTTCCTGTGCTTGGCATTAATTCATCAGTTGTTGGTTAACTGTGAATTCATTCATTGTCATTCTTATTGTTTTCATTATTTGATGACTTTATTTATTTTTTATTTATGGTTTTGTTAAATATTTTTGACCTAATTTACTGTAACTGCCTGAAACATTGTATCATAAATTGCTTGTACTGGATGACAGACTTAACTCCCTAGATGCTAAGTGTTTTACTTATATCTCTAAAACCTTCACCCAGTCTATCAACTATAAGCAGGTCACCTTTTAGAGATTAAAGGATAACTCAAGATCCTGCTCAGTCTTTTCTTCAACATTTGGGTGACTTTGGGGTTAGGTCTTTACTTTTTAGCTTCTATATGTCAGGCCGAAACTGTCTGTAGTTTTCCACTTAGTGATTTTATTAGCAGTTCTTTTTATTTTATGTTGTTTTCATAGTAGCTTTTGAATTGCAGCTGAACTAGCATTAGAAAAAGTATTCAGTAACATTTGATCATCACCAATAAGGTGTGGGTTTGAACCATATCCAAGAGGGCCAGTACTACCCAGGCAGGTAGCTGCACTACTGGGCTTGGACTACGTTACTCTAGCTAGCTGCACTCCTCCATTGCTTAACACTGATTTGGTTGCACCTCTTCGGTTTCATTGTCAACAGGTATACACAGCTGAAGAACATGGAATGGATATTCTTATGTGGTCTTCTAGTAGAAATGAAGAAAACAAATGGATGTATGCAAATGTGGTCCTCTCCAGTAACAGCCCTTTCAGAGTTGCCTTTGAAGCTGAAGTAGGGTGGAGTGAACCCACAGAATTTGCTCTTGATGATATTTCTTTCATCCCAGAATGCATAGATGGAGGTATGCTATTACACAACTATTTACAATACATGTTTTCTTTTCAGAGTGCAGAGGAAAATTGTAGCATTTCATATTTCAATGTATATCACAGTTACAAAATCTGGAATTTTTTCTTTTGAAATTATTGAAATATTGCTGTGCTTTTACTTCATTCCAAAAAATGTAGAAAAAGGAATGGGTGCAACAAAAGAATGTAAAGAACTATATGTTTTTCAAGGGATAGAAAAATGTGTAAAGGAAAGAAAGATCAAGCTTATCATATATGAGCCACATGGCAAATTTTTAACTAGTGCATTTTTCCCTAAAGGAAAGGAGCCTTTATACCTTTCAGAGGGATTCCTATCTATTTGTTGGTTCAGTGTAGTATCTGAATAAAGATATTTGCCCATGGATTGTGGAAGACAGTTTTGTGTTATAAATGGCAGTAGAAGATATGAGTAATTATAGCAACTCAGAATACTACTGTCATTGAGGGCCTGTTAATGTTTTTATGAATGGTGTTGAGAGGGATCTACCATCACTCAACTGTATTGGTTTTCTCCTGTATGAAAACAGAGAAGGCCTTCTTTTGGGATGGAAGAGTTTTATGAGTATCAAAGTGGTTCACAACTATTTAAAAAAGAAAACAGTTCTTTCATCTTTGCTCTCTTCGTAGACTATCTCAGCAGTATAGTAAAATTACCTTGCTGCCAGGCTCTTTGAGAATTTACAATCTCACTTCTGCTACAAAAGCTAAGTGACTTGAACTGTGTATAAAAAAAAAAAAAAGAGTTAAATTTAATGCCTTATAATGCCACATTTATTCTGTGAGAAAGGCAGTGGTTTACTCTGCAAAAGAAATACAGCATATGATACGGTATCAGAAGAAAAAATTAAGTATGTGTTCAAATACAGATTCTGATAGGAATATTGGCCATTCCTTACTTTAAAAAGTCAAGAGGGGAAGAAAACCAAAGAAAAAGAAAACTCTTTGTGTAGATCTTCATTCATAAAGACCAACTAGGAATTGTTATGGTTAAATAAAAGCCAATACATTGTACTGGATATTATAAAAATGTTCTTGAATAACATTTCTTTGTATTTATACAGCTCTTATTGTTCAGATAGGATAGCCTGTGTATGAATTAGTTGTCATGCTGTTCAAGAAACCACCTTTTTTTCTATTGTGATGAGAAGCAGCTCCTTGGAGAATTAAGCACATGCTGATTAAGGCTTAAAATGAAATATATGTTCACGCAGGTGACATTTGCTCAATCTCAAGCTGAACAAGTTTTGTTTATTTTCTCTGAATAATACCACCAATAGGCTCAGGCAAATACTATTTTGGAATGTTCTTTAATGAGCTGCAGACCATGTACATAAACAAGAGCTTGTTCTATCCTTATTATGTTAATCACCCTTGTTAACCATACCTGCAGAATTATATAGGCAGTTTCATGCATAATATACCATAATATAAAGGGAAATTTTCAAATTATATATTTTAAGTACCTTGTAGTTAACTGAAAGATCTAGGTCTATATTCCAACAATGTATAACAATAAATTTTCTACTCTTAATGGAACTTATACTTTGGTAATTTATTATGAACAAGCATGACTTCAGAGAAAGGAAAAAATCTTCCATGGCAAGTGTATGTTAAGGTATCCTGAAATAATCATAACTGTAGAAATAAGATAATTTTTATGAAGTAATATTTTCTAATCACCTTATTTTTCTCCAGAGATTTTCCAGTTGTAGAATACTTCAAAGTGTCTAACTTGTAACACACTCTGTCCATCTTACAAGTATGGTATACCATAAGGAAAGCCTTAAGAAAAATTGTGAGAGTTATATTGGTTACTCACAGTTTGTTGGATAAGCCAAAAACTCATACCTTATCTACATGCAACCACCTAAAAATAAGTCAGACAGTCTTAGCTGGTCATCTAGGCTCTTTGGACAGCTGCAGAAGAGGCAGACATCTTCAGGAGTCAACTTATATTCCTTTGTATGGTAAGCTGGTAATCAGCCTGGAATTAGTTCTTACAAGCTGCAATACTTACACAATGGAAATAGTCATTTATCATGCTCTATTCTGTATTATATTATTATTGTCTCGACTGAAGAAGAAACAGACTTTTTCTTGGACAGTTGACACGTTTAACTTAAGTGCAGGGTACTTGACTTTGTATTCACTTGAATGCTCCAGTCCATTTCTACATATTTTTATGGTGATTTCTAGAGGTTTGGGAAGGATCTGTACATTAATTTTTTATGAAACATTGTTCTTTATAAGCCTATTCTACATGCTCTTGCAAGAGTGGCATAAATTATATCACCCTAAAAGCAGCCTAGGCAAGTCTTCTGGTATGGCCAATAATGGATAGCCAAGGAAATGTATTAGAATGAAAGAAGACCATAATAAATTCTGCCCTCCCCCAATCTTTCCCAATCTGTGTTAATATGTTTTAGAGACTTTCTGAAGCTCTGAAGGTCATGCTCTTTGATAGCTCTCAGTTGGTTTTTCTTCTATGAATTAGCCAGTTATTTCTGAATATACACAAAAATTTAGTTATTATTGGAAAATCATTTTTAATTTAGTTATTATTGGAAAAATATCATTTGGCAAACCTTGGTTGCAGGAGGTCTCTTTCATGTTTTTTAATTCCTGTCACATTGCATCCCTCTCCCATGCTCTGCTGTAGATCATCTTCCACTCATTTAAATCCATTACTTGGAATTCAAGTACAGAGTATTATATCTTTACCACTTTTTTTCTTTATTCCTCTATTCATAACCTTTAGCTTGCATTAAATGCGCCACCCTAGATCTATCCTCCCCAATCCTGATGCCTCCACAGTTCCAATTTCTACTAATCCATCTCTTGTTCCTCACTTAATCGGGCATACAGTTTCAGGCATCCTATTCTTACATTCCCCATGCACTTTCTGCCTCCGCCAACCACTCCACAGTTGTATGTCCACCCTGACAATTCTTCCAGTTTCTTCTATCATCCATACCCCTCACCCAGTTTTATAGTCATTCTTACTGTTGTCCCAGGTGTGTATTTCAAAAATTTGTCTAATGGAAGGCAATCTCTTAATGAGTTTGTAACTTGACATATAATCTCCTCTCTAGGCAAAAAATATCTAGATGCTGTTAATTAAGTGTGCACTGGCTTTCTGTTTTTTCATGTTTTTTTTACTCTCCTGGGAAGACTCCTATCCTAATAATCTTTGCTGGCCAGGTAGGCCAAATCTGTGGTTGTGAAGAGGCAAGAGAACTACACAAAATCTGTATTATAAAATAAACCACAGTAGTTTAGGAGGAAGAACCTATCTCTGACTTTTTACTGTTGCTCCTGACAAAGAGCAGCCACTTAGGAGGAGGTGCTGTTTTTTACTAATAATTGTTTCTGAGTAACTGCTTAAAAATTCAGGTGGTAAAATTTGAAGATATTACCTGCAAATAGCATAAAATCACTGCCCTGTAGGTACCTGAGCGAGAACATTTTCCTTTAACAAAAGCAGTGGGAAAGTTTACCTACTCCACTGCCAGTCCTGCTTTGATTTTTGCTCATCATGTTTATTCAAAGACTTAGCTCAAAGAGAAGTGTATTACCTGCAGTACAGGTTTTGTGTAATGCTCTCCCTTTCAGAAGATAGCTTTGCTACTGCAGATCTTTTTCTTCTCTCTGTATTATTATTTTTCAGCTTGTCTTTAATTACTTTCCATTTCCTGAGGCAACATGTTCTAAATAGAAGCAATCACAATTTAGTTGGTTGGGAGCTCTAAGCAATAAAGCATTACTAGCAGCTCTAATTCAGCTGAGGTTTTTATTTGTTTTTAAATAGCCAGCCCTCATTAGCCATGAGGGTTTCTACATGTCCAAGAATATGTCTGAACATTTAAACAAAGTGTGGTCAAGTTACTCCCTGGCCTACTGCAGCAGTAACTTCTAGCTGATGCCCATGCATGGAGAGAGCTGCAGTGCCAGCTATCAGTGGCACTGGATCTAGCTTAGTTCAGAATCAACTGCTAAATGAGATGCACTCTTACCACTTTTCAAGGACCATTATTTTCTGCTGATAAAGGTGTATGAAGATCTTATATTACAGGAATTAGTAGATCTTAGGGACCAAATAATTTAGTTGTTACTCAGTTCAAACCATCTTCTTTAAACTTTTAAGTAATACATTGATATTTTTTAAATTACTATTTTTATTTAATATCTTATTTTTTTTAAATTAAAAGTTAAAAAACGTTTCCATTTCTAGTTTCAGATGGACCAAGAATACAAAAGTGTTGAATTAGATTTTGTATCCACGAATACCTGTCTCATGGTATTTTCTATTTCAACTGAAGTAGGAGGCATTACAGAACTTCTTAAAATTCTGCTTCTACTTAATTTAAATCCCAGCATTAACCCAAAGATGCCTAACATCCAAACTTTATTCTCCTTATATATATCAGAATGCTGTGTTTCGTCACTCTCTCATTACTGGAGAAATAAACTGGATGGACAAAGTCTGTGTAATTTAAATAGTGAGGTATTAGTTACATAGCACTTTAATGTATTGGGAGTGTATTCTCAAGAAACAAATAAATAGTAAATATATTTTGTGATCTCTTCCAGAGATCACCCAAGCAAAATATTTGTGCTTTTGGAGATCTTCTGCTGGAAGAAGGTAAATGTCAGTACAAAGTCAGCATTTACTGCTACGTCAGCCCTTTCATGCAGTGGAGTTACCTGCTAGCCCCTCTTTAGCAACAGCTCTTTGTGAACTTATACTTCTAAATAGTACTACTTCAAGTAATTGATTTATGTTTTGGTTTATTCAAAAAGAATAGCGTTGACACTTTAAGATAAATATTTGAGCTGCATCTTGGGTATAAACAGGAGTGTAAACATCATGCAGAACCCTAAGCTCTAGAGCATTTGAGAAACCAGTGTACGCTTTTCCACCATCAGTCATGTTTTCAGTGTTTATCACCAGCTCAGTATCAACATTGCTTAGTAAAAAAATTAACAATTCAGAGAAAATAATCTACTCCACCTTTTCTTATCATTCTGTATTTTTTAATTTCTTTTTTTAGTCTGTTTGCTTTCATAGTTTACTTCCCGCAGCTCTCAGTACTTTCTGAAGTATTTTCCATCTTTTCTTGTTTGTGAACTACTTTTCATTATCCTTCATAATTTTATTTTACAGCCTTTTCTACTCTTGTGTTTCTCTTTTTCATCCATTCCTTTCTTCTTTCTTTACAAAATATTTTTCAAAAAAAGTCTTTTTATCCTATCAACTTAACACATGAGAAAGGACTGCCAGTGTTATGAATTTCCCCACACACCCTACCGCAGCTTCACTTTCACCTGGAAGATTTGTCTGCAGTAGGAAATATCATTATGTAAGGATACATGGGTGATAAAAGGGTAAATCAAATAATGCAAAACACTCAGCACAGACAGGACATGTTGTCGCTAACACTGTGTCATCTGATCACGGTGGAATTGTGCAAAATCCAATGCTATTTCCCAGGCTACAGTGGTCTGTTTTTTTCCTAATGTTGTCATAGTTCTTGACTTCACCACACAGACTGCCAACAAAAAGGTCAGATTTGCCATTTAGGTACTGAAGTACAGTAAAATTTTCAGTGGTTGTTGACAACTTTCACTTAGGTGAAAAGTTCGCTTTGACATGCCGTAACCCATCCAAGTTTTCCCACTGCTCTGTAGCAAAACACAAACTAGACCTGCTGTAAATGTTTTAAATAATCATTACATTGAGCAAGCTTTCACTTGTCGTGAAGAAACAAACAGAAGAAGCAAATAAGAATCTGTGAATTACAAGACTGGATTTGGCTCTATGTTCAAGCCCAAGCCACCTAGTACTTTAAGGATTTTTTAAAAAAATGCACACAAAGGCTTCCCACTACCCTAAAACCTAATATCCTCCAGAAATTGAATCTTCAATTTCTTTAGGCCATCATAAGACAGTAATGAGAGATAACCAGATCCATTCCTATAGATCATCTTTCCTAACTTTCTAGAACAGCTGATATTGCAAAGAAGTGCTGAGACAAAGGAAATTATATACCAGTCATGAAATTTAGGATAGATGTACTCAGAACTTCAGGTCAGCCATAAGTAAGGAAAAGGTCCAGCTAGCAATATACCCTGTCTCCAACAGTTATGGATGCCTGGGCAAGGGTGTAAGAAAAGGGGAATTACATGTACTGTTTTCCCCCGATACTTTCCCCATTGCCAGCCATTTGTAATTCAGAGTCTTCCTGAGCCATATGTAGTCTCAGCATAGTGATCCTCAGGTTTTTTTTCCATTGAACTTGTCAGTTCCCCTTTTAACATCAGGAAAATTTTTAATGTTCAGGAATTAAATTATATGCTGATGCTTGTATGAATCTAGGCTTATCTTCATGAACAGAAAAGCTGTTCAGTGCTTTCTCATTTAGGTCTTGAAAAGCATAAAATTTTTACCTAAATCTTGGTGATTCACTCTTCTGTTTGGTAGGTAGTATTTCTTCAAGACTTCTCCATATTCCAGTTTCAGATCTCACAAAAGATGTAGGCATGACAGACCCAATCCTGAAGTTCTTTCAGAGCAAAACAATTTCCATCAATCTCCAAACAACAGTAGAATTAGGCTTTGCCCAATATCAATATGCAATACCATATCAAAAAGGTATGAGAGGTGCAGGTTCAGGCACCAAGCTAAGAAGGAGAGTGTCCCAAAGGGCCAGAATTCTGTTTGTTCAAGGTGGAAGGAAATGGACTTTATCCCTGACATCTTCTAACACAAACTGTCTCAGATAAGTGTTTATAATTACAACATAGCAGAATGAAGATTGTTCCTAAGACTTTTTCATTCTATAACTTAGTAATGGAATAGTGACTATAAAGACTATTTCCAAATAGCAGAGATAGCATGAAGAAAGAGTATAAAAAAAAAAAAAAAAAAATCCACTGGTCAAGGTTTTCAAAATCAACCATTATTCTGAGCTACTATAATTTTAGGTGCCCTCTTTAGGTATCTTAAAGGTATCTAATTTTCAGAAAACAGTGAGTAGCCATTCTTCAGAAGTCAATCCCCTTGTGCTTTCAGATTAGAAACCTCAGAGCAAAGGTAATATGCCTGGAAATGCTGATTTAATAAAATCTTGGCTAGTTATTATGTATTTGTTTGTTTTATAACATATATTGAAGACTTTTTCTCCCTATTTTATCTCTGCTTCATGGAACACATTTTTTGAATCCTGATTGTCTGTAAACCTTCCCTGCTCTTCCTGCCACAGACTTCCATTTGCTTCACAACAGGATCTGTGTGTTTATATACAATGACATGATCTTTAATCACATTATTGAATACCATTTTACACAGAGCACCCTCTGCTTTTTCCAATACAGAGAAATCCCTGATGAGAGATAATTGAACACTTTGTTTTCTCTGTGCACATTATTCAGATACATCTCTGAATGTAGAATTAATCTTTGTGAAGAGGTTTTCTATACAGCAAACAGTTACAGTGTCCAAATATTTCAAAAAGTTCTGATAAATACCTCCATAATTACTTCTTATGGCATAATGTTATCTGCCTGCCAACCAGAAAGAGAATGAAATAAAAAAAACTCTATAATTTTGGGTATCAGACTGGAAATGTCCAAACCCTTTTTGTTTTCAGAGTCATAAAAATAAAGAATCCTGAACTGAAACAAAAAAGCAAAATATGAAATGGCAAAAATGTTTCTCCTGTGCAGACCCTAAACCAGGAGACCAGCAAAAGCATTACGGGCAAACTAGCCAAATAAACAAACAGCCTAGAAACTATTAATTTGCAGATAGTTTTGTATGCTCTCTGGGACTTTTAGTAGATCCCATTTCACTAGATCTTATAAGAAAAGCATAACTGTCACCTTCACCTAATTAAGAGATAACCACCCAAAAAGTACAGTGGGTGTTTGTGTGTTGTTTGTGAAAAAAATAGGCCAGTGTTACAGAAAGAGTCTTGCTGAAGGGTATGCATGCATGCGTGCGTGCGTGTGAAGCAATAGTAAGAAAATTCTGCAGCAGAACAGAACTCATCTGACAAAGGCTTAGACCAAGTCAATGATCCATCTCTGAAACTCCCAGAGCCGGAACATTGGAGATACTGGAAGGATTAACTGCCTGAGTTGCTGATCCTACAGTGGTAGATCATGGACAAAAACTCTGTAGAGGAGACTTAACTTCTGATTTCTTTCAGTTGCAGAGCCAGAGGAATCACTGTTAGCTTGTCTGCTCATGCTTGCAGTGAAGAGTCGCTCTCAGGTTGAAATCCCAGGAAGTTTTTTTCTCAAGGGCAAGAGGTGATTCAGGGGGAGCTGCTGGGGGAGGCGGCCTGTAAAAACAAAGGAGGGGAAGAGGAAAGCAAGATTAGTAGTGACAGAGGACTGGGGATACTGGAGATATTTTTGAATAGTTTCTTTAGTTAATTAGTTTCTCCCTGAAACCAGTCAGAATATGGTTTAGGTCCTCATTGCTTGGCAGAGATAGGGCATTTCTGCATTCTTGAAGAGTAAAAATTATGATCCAGGTCATAGTAACTTAGAGAGATTCTTCAGCCTGTTTCAGTACCTTCCAGTGCACAGACCTAGCTGGCAGTGAAGTCACAATTTTTTTGTGGATTTCACAGGAAAGAAAGTTAGGAATAATTTTAGGATAAGATAGTTACTCTATATAAACGAGCATAATTAGTGGCAAGTCCTGAATGCAATTGTGTCATGTATGTTTAAATAAATAAATATAATACCTTGGTCCAAATCTTTCAGTTTCTCTCTGCCTTCTTATATCTGTACAGAATACTGAAATCTTCTGATTCAAGCTAGATGCCTTTTGGGAAATTAAAAATCTTTGGATTTGTTAATAGTTTATTAAAATAGTTTCATTAATATTGAACCTCCAAAACCCATCTGTTTACACCAAAAAAACCCAAGCAAGCTTCAAATCACAGAGATGATATTTCTGCCTTGCTAAGTTTGTTCATAAAAATCAACATATTTCCTTGGAGGGATAGAAAGAAATCATTTTTGGAATGCAATATTTTCATGATACTATCTTAGAGAGAAGAAAATTCTCAGATTCTTCATTATGTAAAACTTACATATCTCCTTAATAAGAGTAAATCACAAGCTCAGATTTATCTTAGAAACTATGCAGAGCTTAGCATAGTTTTCTTCAAGGCTCTTCTCAGCTGATGATAAATTTGTACCTGTAGGAGCTATCTTTCTTTAGAAGCTGAGAAATAAAAGATTTAGCATAGTGTTGTGTTCCCACCCCACCTATGAAAATGTGCTGATTCCAAGAAGCTGCTTTTTTCTCCACTCTAAACCTGTCCTGTAGTCCAGCTGACCTCATTTTGTTGGAAACTAAAGCTTCACAGCTTCTCCAGTTCTTCATTGCTCCTAATAAATAAACAAATACATAAATCCATCACTATAGCAGGCATAGCTAGCAATTCTTGGACTGTTCTTAGCAGAACTATGACAAATATTGCCATATTTCTGTCACAGGTAGTCAGTATTTTCCAGCCAGAAGTGGTAGTTCTCTGAGTGGAAACTATAAATCCTAGCTTGATTTTACTGGCAGTAAACCTGTCTGTTTTCCATTATGTTTGTATGTTAGCAAACTGTGATCACTTAAAAGAAATTCTGCACAATTCTGCACAGACATATAAAACTCTGAAGTCGTTGGGCCAAGTTCTGTTTTTCTTAATTCTGGCTTTGTAACAGGGTGTCTGGGACTCTTTTCAGCACCCTGTCCCATACTTCAGGGTTCTCACGAGGGAAAGAGACTTAAAGATTCAATTGATCAGACTAAAGTTCCCCTTTTTTTGCCTTTTTACAAGTTTTGAAATTAATATTTTATTTTCTAGCAGAAGCTTTATTGACACTGATAAAGACTCACAGACAGATTGTTAAAGCATTTGAACAAATTTGGTCTGGTTAATTTTTTTTTTTTAACAAGGTTATTTCCTTGCAGACACCTTGAATGGTCTGATTTCATGCCCTGATCCAATGTTTACTGAAGTGAAAGTGAGGACTGCCATTTATTTCAACTTAATTAATACATTGGATTTTACCTGCAATTAATTTATACTCTTGTCTAATGAAAACTGTTGGAGGAGCTTATTTTTGGCCTCTTTCAGCTACAGTTAATAGGTCCACTGTATTTATTAGATTTAGTAGGCAAATTACTTATGCAAATATATCAGGTTGTTAGTTTTCAAGGGTCTGATGCAAGGCCCATTAAAATCAATGAGTCTTCCCATTTACCTAAATGGGCTTTAGAGCAAGCTCTAGCTGAGTTAATGCTGCATAATAGCATGTGGTAACTTTGTTTCATGCTTCCTAGTGTTGACTTTAATGCCAATGTCTACTAGCCTTAACTAGAATTCACTGTTATGGGTGATATATAAATATAAATGGAGACCTACTCTACACCAGAGATCTTGGTACCTGAACAAGAAAGGCAGAAAAGATATGGATAGCATGGAGGTGTTGTTTCATTCAAATTAAGCACGTTTGTGTGTTTCTGGCTGTGCTAATGACTGTGTAATACAAACATTTATTTTATATTAGCATTTGGGTAATAGCAGTTCTGCGTTTTCCTCTGACTGAATCCTTGTGATTCATGGGCAAAATGTTTACAGTGCCAACCTGTGAAGTTTGGCATACAGTCAGGAAACAGGATCAGTACACTCCATGGATGACTAAGACAATAGTGCAACAAAGCATATGTGTACAGAAAATGTTCATCAAACAACAATAAGCCTTTAACAAATCCCCATCCCACAAATACATAATTATGTCCTTGACAATGAGCACTTACTGACAATACTTTTATACTGTAAAGGCTCCTTACTCCCAAATCATCAGCTCACGAGCTCTATTTAGTGTTACAGATGTTTTGATGGTTAGCACATTGAAATAAAAACGTATCTAAAAGCATCCGTTTTATCTGACAACAATGAAATGCAGGTATATTCAGCTGTAGTTACTGCAGTTCATGAAGCAGTACATACCAAATTCGGTTTGCTTTACAGTACACTGGTCTGATTTTTGCTTTTTGTTATCTACCTCAACTGTCTAATTTCTCTTCGAAGTGTGCGGATGCTTATAGGGGATCACTTCTTAGTCCTTAGGTCATAACTCACCGAGCACAGCTGCATGAGTAGGTTACACAAAGGATTTAGGACCGAATTAAAATGTCATTTTTAAGACCTAATTAAAATGTCTTTTTTATGATATACAAGTAGATGTTATACGCACATTTTTAAACCCTTTCTTTAATTTTGGTTATTTGCCATCAGCAGGTAAAAATAAGTGTAAAGTAAAATGCTGAATGCAAAGTAAAATAAATAAGGACATGTCCTTAGCTTGCTACTTAAAAAAACATGATTCCTTTAGTTATAATGGAACATCAACAATTGCTGCTCTTTGCCATGCAGATCTAAATCCAAACTTGGTGTTCAGCAGAGCAGAGGTTATTTTCTCTGAAATTGTTTTTGACTTGTTTGCGTTTCATCTGTGTGCAAATACTGAATGTATTCCTGAGGATCTCCAGTCCAGCTTTTCAGTGATCATGCAGCCTAGATACAGAAAGCTAAGCTTTTATCCGGTATTCCTTAGAACACATCATTTTCAGTAGATTTATCCCCAAATCCTTAAACAGCTTCAAATAGATGCTGCTTTTTAAAAAAGTAACCTGTACAATATCTCCTCCACTCCTGAATGTAGTCTGAAAATGAGAGCAACACAACACTCAGGAGATGAGTGGTGAGTTGGGAACATCTTTTCTGCATTTGGAAAAAGGTGAGGGAAACATTTTTTTGGCAGGTCAGTATTAGGCAATTATTGAATCTAACAATTTTAAGTGACTGAAATGGCCTCTAGGCCACAGATGGATAGTCCAATTTGCATTGAAAAAACACACTTCAGCTTCTGCTGTTTAATAACCTTCATATATATTTACAAGAGTGGGTATAAGACTCATGTATATGCATAAGTTTAAAGTTAGTTTCTACGGCTGAGTCAGGTGAGTATATCGCTGTGTAACTCACAATGAAGGGTATTTATGATGAGTCTCATTAGTGCCAGCTCATTCTTTGCTGCAAACCACATTGCACTGTTAACAGTTTAGTTCAATTCTTCCCAGTGGTAAGGAAATAGAATGAATATTGCCACTCTTTAGAATGAAACGTGTCAGTAGCAGATACTGCAATGATGAGCTTAACATGAATAATTACATAGACAGTAGCTTTGTATGCAAGCAATTAGTTTTGCATGAATATGTAGCTTGAGATTTTTCAGTTGGAATTACTTAATGATTTTCTAGATTTGTGTATTCCTAATTGCTTAGTTTTAAATGTTTGCTATATATAAATTAATGTTTTATAAATTTTCAAAAATTTTACCAGGCACATTTAATCCATAGTTAAGAAAAGCATCTATAACTTAATTTATGTAAAGAAAATAGATTGAACTTGGGAGTAGCATTTTGGCAGATCACGCCAATCATAATGTTTTATATAATGTCATCCAGAGCACAATTTTCCTATTGCATCTGAAACCAAACAGATGTGAACTAATTAATACATAATGTGAGTTAATAAGCAGGGTGTTATTCTTATGGTCTTTGAGGTATATTCTCATCTTATTTATTGTTCCGATCTAAAATGTTTTTGCTGATTTTAGGGTATCACTTTGGATTTTTATTGATGTATTGAAAACATAAAACAGACCTCAACAAGACCCCTGGTTAACCTTACCCCTAACTTAACCTTTAGTATAAATTGGAGGCATCTTCACTGCTCTCAGTGAATGTTGCACATTCTAAAATAATTGACATGCAAGTCAGGAAGAACTTCTTTCTACACTTTATTTTCTAACAATAGGGAATCATGATAGAAAATTATTATTATTATTTATTATAATTATTATTGAAATAATAATAATCCCCCATTCAATAAAGCATTCAAGCATTTGCCTAACTACTGAATGTAGTATGAGGTCATTTGCATGCATGAGCACTTTATATGATTGGGACCATAAGGCTAAACTGATCAGTGCCACAAAAGCCCAAAGATAGTTTAATGCTCAAGGCCAGATTCATAACAAGCAACACATTCAAGCGTTACTGAATTTAAGAGTGGATTTCAAATATTTTTTTTTTCTGAACAAAGTTGGGTAGAAACCTATTAGCAAACACATCATGAATAGGACAAGTATCAGAAATTAAACTGGGCCAAAAATGCTCACAAATATGCTATAAATGCAATCTTTCCTGCAACATAAACAAGCAACCATAGTACAGTCAAATGTATTGGAACTGGGCGGGGTCAATTTTCACTGTATCAGGACAAACACAGAAAAACTGAAACTGGACTACGCAATTACAAAAGCGCATGCCGGAGTGGAACTGACTGCAGCTTAAGTCATTTTCACTGCCTAAATGCCCCATAGGCACTGTGAGGAAAAGGGTCAGAAGTAACAGAAGGAAAAGAAATGCTATCTAGTATAATCACACCTTTTTCTTCAGAGCAAGTGCAAACTAAAATTATAAAAGAATTTTTTTAAAAATCCATTGCATAGCATTTGCTCTATTTTTAACCAGTTTTATATCAATAAAGAGAGAAATATGTTCTCCCAATGACTTTCCATACATTTCATTAGTATTTTGGCAGAATCATGGCTTTGTATACAATTTCTTTATGATGAACTCAATTCTAACATCTTTATGTGCTACTAATTATCTGATAAAATATGGAAACAAATTAGAAAAAAATGCAAAATCTAAAATACTTTTAATCTGTCCAAAAATAAATTCACTGTGTGATTTAAATGCCTATAATCAACCATCTAAAGACAACTTTCATAAGCCTTTTGAAGTAGTATAAATGAAAATAATTTTTTGAGGATAACACATTTATAAAACACATATCATGAAAATGTAATCTTTTCAATCCCATTTAAAAGTACCTGTATTTGAGGTATTTATGATGTAATTCTGAATACAAACAAGCCAAAAGATCAGTAGGTTATTATTTTCACTGTGTCAAAATCCATTTTTTTTTATGTTTAGATTATGTCCAGTGTATGAAATACATTTTTCTAGTAGCATGACAGAATTTAACACTAGCAGTATGAAATGATGTCAGGAATATTCCATTGTATGAAGCTTTTAAATTACGATTTTCTGACATGAAGTCAACATGAAAATCAGAAATTGATAAGCTAGCAAAGGACAATGTTAGCAGTTTGAGCTCTTTTTCCTTGTCACTGTTTTGCAAGCAACCAGATCATAAAATAATACTAGTATTCTGTTTATTTGAATGCATTAGCCATTCATTTTTTGTACAAAAAGCTATTGTTATTCATGATGCAGGTATTTAGAAACTGAGCATGTTTCAGCAAAGTTCTCCTGCTGTAAAACCCCAGCCTGGTATCACAGAATGCACAAACATACTGCTATGCCCAGTGGATTAAAAGTAGTATCATAATGCCATAATCCCTGTATTCCCTTACAGCGTGTCATGCCTTAATGCAGCAGTAACATTTGACTTCTGCGGTCAGAGAACAATGCTTGCACCATTTCAAAAGGCAAGCTAAAACCCACCGATGAACTTTTGCATTTGATCTGCTCTGCTTCAGTCCAAGTCAATAGCAAAACTCCTGCCTTTTACAGAGGTGGTGACATTAATCTGTCTTTCCTTGTCTCTATCATATTATTATTTTCTTCACTCACCTGCTACAACTTTACCTAGAAAAAATTAAATACATAGAGTTAAAATCTGGAGATTTTTCTCTTTTCCCTGCACATAAAACAAAAATTACAGGAATCCATCACATTTCTCCCATGGGAGACACTGTTGGTGTAAAGAACACAGCATTAGCATAGCCAGCTTCTTAGAATTCAGTTTCCAGAAACAGTTCTGATGCTTCTGCTGGTAAAATTCAGTTGCAATGATTTTCATAGGAAGAAAGAAAGACTTAAGTGTCTGAGACAAATTTATTTGTATAACTGATCACAGAAATTTTTTTCCAGTATTTTTTTCCAGCAATATAAGCAAGCATGGGATATTTCTTGTCAGCTGTCTGGATTAGTTAAAGTCTGAAATTTAAAAATACATTTTTTTTTTTTCATTTGTACCCTGGAAACTTTTATCTAGTATTTTCTTTGATTTAATTCTCTATCTCATCAGACTAAGCTACAGAATCAGAGTGATAATAAACTATGTCAGTAAAAATCTTTGTTGCTACTTTATGAAAGTCTTTTTCTTACTCTGCTGAGGATTCAGACCTTACCACAGATAATGGCTTTCCGTGAAATGAGTTTCTTGTAGATCCAGACCTAGACCTACAGAGCCTTTCTTTGATTTTTGTTCACACATTCAATATACAAGTAGAGGAAGATTGTAACTTGAGGGCTGTCAAAAATATATTTTAACCCTTTCCTGAAAAATAAGTTTTATTAATACTTTGGTATTAACCCTTCTATACATACATGGCACAAGGAACAATAGGATCAAACGAAATGCTGAAAATCAGACAGTGTTTTAATACTGTTTTCTGTACTTAGGAGCTGTGGTTTTATACAAGGCATTTGGGGTTTTTTTTAGAGTTTAGTAATCAAAATCAGCTGCCTTCCAAGCAGTCCCTATGTACCTCTCAAAAGCAGTATAGATGACTACTGAAAGAAGATAATCAATAAATATTCTTCTTTTTTCTTGTAGGATCAGCTGATCCACACCCTCCAACTTGCAGTAGCAACCAGTTCACATGCACATATGTGCAGCAGTGTTTGCCCCACGCTGCAAAATGCAATAGGGCTGAAGATTGCATGGATGGAAGTGATGAAATGAACTGTCCCACAGAGGTGCCTACCACCATGTCTCCAGGTTCCTGCAAGCAAACAGAGTTCCTGTGTCCTTCCAAAGGCTGTATCCCATCCCTCCTGAAATGCGATGGTGTTCCTGACTGCCACCTTAATGAAGATGAAGTTGGCTGCCGTAAGTTACTCTCATTGCTAACTTACTTTCCTAAAACAGTGATGTGAAAAAAAAAGCAACATAATGAAGTGTAGTGTAAAATTCACTATTCCCTCATCAAGAAAAATATTATTTGTGTCACGTATAATGTGTTACCTGGAAAGACACCCCACATTTGTAAATAATTTTGCTTATGCATTCTTATTCCCTGGCTATCAACTTTGATAAATGCTTAAAATAATTTGTATTGTATTTCTGTTAATAATTGGAAGCATTTCCACTTTTCTCCACAGATCAGTCAGCTGCATTTGCATTGCCTCATCTCTGATTACAGTATGACAGATAGACTTTTGCAGTTCTTTAATTCAGTAACATTCAAGGCAATCCTGACCTTTCAAGGATTTTGAAATCAAGTCTGTTCATGCAGTAGCAGCAATCTCTGCCCTGATCAAGGAAAAGGGCTCACAAGCAAAATGCAAGAACAGGTTTTGAACTCTGTAACTGCAATAAGATACCATGAAGTTTCAGAGAGACACAAAAGTGAGTGTCTGCCCATTTCAAAATATTTAATTATTGGCAGATGAACTGAGACCAAATGTTTCATTCCAGGAAGGTCAAAACAATTAGCTACATAGTAAAAAAACCAGGCTTTTTACATATTAAAACATTTCTTCCTAAATTTTCATTCTGCAAAAGTTTTTTAACATTTTATTTTTCATCCTTATCATAACCAAAACAATTAGTAAAATATCAGTTTCCAGTGGACTAGAAATTCAAGTTCTTTAATAATTTGTATCAAAACTAATGAATATACATGCAGACCACAGCACATGCCGTTTCTTTTAACAAAAGACTTTACAAAACTGGCATGGACTTTGCAGACTATCTGTGCATGACTTTCTAGGCACTTTTGTTTAGAAGCAGGCTCTGTGGTTTTGTTGCAAAAGGCATGATTCCTAAAATTCTAGATGCCCCTAAGTTCAAAGAAACTTCTCTTCATTAATCTTCATTCAGTCCTGCCTCTTCCTCAATTTCTCCTCTATTAGAGACCTCTCTGCTGTATCCTAGTACATGTACGTGCCAACCCCACACCACAGCAGCTAGTATGTTATTCTAAAATCCCAAAATCCTAAGGCCACAAGATTTCCACGAGTATCAGTATTCCCCAAAGAACTGAGATATTGTTTCAGTGCCTTTGACTTCTAAGCAATGTCCAGGGAATGAGGCGAAACTAAGCCCTGGCCTATTCAAAGAACAAAAATTCGCCATAGATATTGCACACCTTGGGATTCTGAGTTGGATGGAAACTTAGTCAAATCTGTAATTGCATTGTTACTCCAAAATTCAATTTTGACTATATAAACATGTAAGTTTAGGATAGGAATACAGAAGCAGAAACTTGTGTTTCTTCTCTGAAGAGGATACTGGTTGCAGGGCAAAGCAAAAAGTGGTTAGCAGTAGTTTGGAATGGAATCAGTAAAAAGCTGATTACTGTCATAGTTCATTCTCCCATTGAAATGTATATGCCATGAGAGTACAGATTTTCATCTCTAGCTGTCGACTTTTAACGTGTGAAATGCCATGTAAGTTTGTCAACAAAGAAAATTCAGAGAGGGAAAAAGTAAATATCTCACAGATTTTGTTTATTTTATTGAAATATTTGCATAATCTATAAAATCGATTTCTGTGCTACAAAATCCAGCCTATGTGTACTGTAATAATAACACAGATTGGGAGTGAAATTTTTTTACAGATTTTATATTGAAATTGAATATTTTTTCTAAATAGTTATGAACACAGAGTAGGAATTAAGTAGCAAAGTTTTATGGGTTGGTTTTTTTTCCTTGGTGCAGATCAAATCTTCCTGTTGATTTTAGAAAACTTAAGTTTAGGAATTACTGGCACCTTCTATTCTGTGTGTGCCATGGCCCTTAAAAATTTCATTCATTAAGTGTAACAATAGATGGACAAAAATGTTCTGGCTTCTGAATTCAGGAATTCATCAGAGAAAGTGTTCTTCTGGGATGAAGACCAGTTGTCAAAATGCATCTTGCATCTTGCAGAGATTAAGTATAAAACCTGAAGAAAGGCCAGAACAAAGAAAAATGAACAAAGAAATATAAACAAAAAAATGCATTAGTCAGACCTCTACTACAACCACAATTTCTACCACAGAAATGCTTTTCTGCATGACTTAGAGATATATGCAGACAGAATTTCCTGTAGAGTTCACTCAGCAGTTAGGTTGTACAATATTATGTTAATACTGTTTTATACCTACTAATGTGTTGGATTTTATTACTTGCTGCTTTTAACAAGAAAATCTTGGAACTGTTTTCCAGTTACAGATGTTCTACTTGGCCAGCCCTCTTCTCACTGTCAATTTTAGTAAAGCATATTTTATCTCACCTATTTAATCTAATTTTTTTTTTTTAAGTTGCCTGATTAAGGTAAGGGTGCAGAATAAACATATTGGCACAAATGGGGTATATGCATTATATGCCCCAACACCATCTGACTGAAGTGTTAATAGCAATGAATAAAAAATGATTTCTCAGTCCTCTGCAGTGCACCAAAATATTTCTGTTGTAGTCCTGGTAAGTTTTAAATACCTAGTAAATATCAGAAATAGTATACTTTCAAAGGGGCTGTGATATTTTTATAATTTTGACAGATTTGGACTGGGAAAATGAAATATAGGCAGAAAGCTGATATTTTCACTTTGATATCTTAACTGTTGTTAAAGCCTCTATTTAATATCTTTATCCCAAAAACACTTGAAGGCCTCCCAGGAAAGTAAAGAACTAGTTGCAGAAATCTGAGGCTACTTGTAACTGTGTTAACAGTAAGCAATATTAATTGTAGTTTCAATGCAATAAGAGAAATAACATTATTTTTTAAATGTGCTCTTAATATGCTTTACCTTGGCAGCAATAACTTAGTGTCATTGTCCTTTCTGTCTTAAATGCTGGATTTGTGCAAAGTCTGTCAAAACCACCTTGATGATCAACAGATATAAATGGACCAAAAATAATTAGCAGTTCTGCTGTTTTATCCTCGGGTATGAGTCCAGCAGCCAGTCCAGGACTAGGGGAAATAATAAAGGGCTAAATGACATTTAGCAACCTTCAATGCAAGTTAGAGCTCAGGAACAGAATCTCTGTATTAGTCATAATATATATGACAAACCATAAGCAGTACTCCATATCCACATAGTTTACAGTGGCGTCAAAACACACATGCAGGCAAAAAAGGTCTAAAGCACATAAGAAGAGTATGTTTTATGTCAAATTTCCAACTTTGTTTCTGTTGAAGTCTGAACATGTAATTACATTTACAGACTGGGTATTTGTGTGCAAATGACCACTTATAAAACTGATTCAAATACCATTGGGACATCATCCCCCAAATTGCAAAGGGTGTCCAGGATTCGGATCTGACTACACACAAAATAAGTATGAGATTATTATTTGGTTAGGAAAGTGTAGCAGAGGGCATGGGACTGTCAGTTACTTTCTGGAAATCTGACAATCATAAGAGATAGATGGTAGGATATGCTACAAATGTGGAGTGATGCTGTAATCTGCTGGGTTTTTTCAGCTTGCCACAACTTGTTCCACCAGACTGAGTGGTCAAGGGAATGGAGAGCAGAAAAGGAAATTTTTTTTTCTTGTTGTTGTTGCTTTTATCCTGCTGTCACTACCAGCAAAATCCCTCTTCAATATTAAGACTTCTCCAGTCAATTGAAGAGACTTTGATATAAATACACATGCAGAACAGGATAGTGATGGTTTAAAATCAGCCAGAACTTTTAAGTTCTCATAAAGGTGAATTGAAATTGGAAACAAAAGCAAGCTCCTCTTCATAGTTGCCAGTATTCTTCTACAGATTTTTCTGCAAACTTTAGAAAATCTTCAGTGCATGTAATTAAAAGGTTTGATCCCACAAACCCTTACTCACATGAGTAATTTCATAGTTCTGAAAGAATATCAAAACTGGCAAGAGTTGACTGGCAAGATCAAAACTGGCAAGATTTGCCTCCATTATTGTGGTCTAAATGTAATTGCAGTATTTTAAATTTAGCACATTCTTGCAGTCTATATAGGCCAGTGATTTAAATTATATCTAAGGGTGGAACCAATATATCCTACAGCCGCCTGACCATCCAGCCTGGGAGGCTTATTGCCGTGTACACTGGCTCTTGAACCCAGCAGCAGGAAAGTATTATGAAATTTAGATGTGACAGTGGATTATTTTTTATATTCCTAGATTCATTCTCTTGCTCTAAACTCACAAGCTAATGTGAATATATCTAACTCTGACAGAGTCCGAAGAGTTCCCTCTGATTTGCATTAGTGTTACGGTGACGGAGTTCAGCTTAAATTACCTAAACAAAAACCATAAAAACCAATAGTTTAAGGCATCATAAGAGAACATAGTGTGGGATAAAATGACAGAATGGTGATATAATCTACAGAAGTCTACAGCACCATCAGGTACATCCTGTAGATCAGTGACTTAGGAATAATTCAGTACCTCAAGGCTTATGTGATTCCAGCAAGATTTCCCCCTCATAATTCTTCTGAACAAACATAGAAAATATAATTGAATGCCCAAGAATAAAAAAAGTGTGCAAGTTTAGTTTTTTTCAGTACAGTATTTATCTACTTTTTATATGTTAACTGTCTCTTAGTATTTGGTTTCTTGTAATAGAAGGTAATTTTACAATGACAATTTTTTGGTTTGTGCTTAAAAATTAATTCCACCATTTTAAAACTAGATTATGAATGAGAGTTGATTATGTTTTGTGATACCATTTCACGGGTTTTCACTGGGGTCTTGCAGCTTACCCTGTCAATGTTCTAAGTAAATATGTCCTCCTCTCCTTCATGTATGTAACATGGAAAAATCCAGCTTCTGTAGCATCTGTGCTCTGTGTTTGTTTGCTTATTTATCTGCTCAATAGTAAAGTTGTATGTCTTTGAAGATGAAAGCTTGTAGGGGTCACACAGACCCAAGTTTAGATAATATAGTACAAATCAAGTTTTCTGGTAGTTTTTCAACACTGAGAAAAAGAAATATAAGCTGATAATAACTGTCACATTACTTTTTGTTCCAGCCATTAAAGATTGTTTCAATGGTTCTTTGTTATGTGCATCAACTAATCAATGCATAGCAATCTCCCAGCGTTGTGATGGCATTGCAGACTGCATTGATTTCAGCCTTGATGAGTCCAGCTGTTCAGGTACTTAGTTTTGCATAAAAATATCATTTGAAATAAAAAAATGTAGTCATTTCCTACTGAATTTTTAGGCAGTCCTCAAATTAGACTAAATACCTTCTGCTGAAACTTAATCAGATTACATCAGGCATGAATTTTCCTGATGAAATAGGAAAATAGTGAGAAAAAGATGGAAAATAACATCCTTAGTTAACGCCTGCACAAGGCTTGTTTCTTAAGGTATAAACACATTGATTAAAAAAAGAAAACCAACCCTCTGTAGTATACTACTAAGGCACTCTTGTGATTTTAGCCAATTGAATAACCTACTTAAGTCAGCTCAGCATTTCCAAGTTACTAGGCATTTTTTTTTTTTAAGTGTAACATAAATCCAGGTTGGAAACTAAAACAAAATATATAGCATTTGTTTTAGCATAGTGCATTTCCCACAATATTCAGGTTTGTTTTGCAATAGGGAAATGCA
Source organism: Morus bassanus (assembly GCA_031468815.1). NCBI lineage: Eukaryota > Metazoa > Chordata > Aves > Suliformes > Sulidae > Morus > Morus bassanus. Next base: position 22,035,947 of record CM062567.1, on the reverse strand, counting down.
GGAGAAAGGTAAGAACAAGATAACAATCTATATCCAATCTGAATCAGATTTTTATTAATAAAAACTAATAAAAATATACATGATGAGATGAGTAATTAAATTCAGATTCAAAATATCCCATTCCGTGACACAAAGTTACTGCAGTTCTTCTCCAAGCCAGTTATGAGCTCTGGGCCAGTTCTATGTTAACAGTACTCCCCTGACTTTGGTGAAGTTCATTAGTTGAGAATTTAACTCTCTGTTTTTACAATTTATTGTCAGTTATGTGATAAAGTTCATAATATATAGTATACATTATAACAATATAATTCATTATAATATATTACATGTTTATTCACAAATGAGAAGTTTTACATTCACTTCTTGGTAGGAGGCATCCCCTGGTTTCTCTAAGAGCAAAACTTGCCCAGAAGTATTGTGTTAAATATATGTTTGTCATACATGGAGTTTTTTTAATTTAGTGTATGAGAAGAAATCATACTTTAACATAAAAAATTACCAATTTTACAATGCAGAGAGAATACATGCTAGGTAAATTTGATTTATAAGAAATATTTTAAATTAAAATGATATATTCAGAAAGTAGTTCAATGTAGAATATAGAACATAAACTAGCAGACTTGCATGATAGTAAATTGCAAATCTTCCATTATTTTGTCAGAAAGCAGACCTTTCAAGTAAGTAATTTGCTTTCCACAATTTCTTCTTCAAACAAGAGGTGTCCACACTGAATAACACTGTTTATGTGCGTCAGCAAATGATTTTATGTGGCATATACCCAAAAGTTAAAGAATTAGACCTAATTCTTTAAGTCTAATTTGCATTCTACCATTTATTTTCTTACTATAGAAGACTGAAGGAATTCGTTTTTTATTTTGAGTTTTTCTTGCTGTAGGGCTGTAAAACCAAACTTCAGTAAAACGAAATCTGATGATGTGGAAATCCATGTGAAAGGATGTCAAAAGTTGATAACAGTGTATCACTGACATCCCTCTACTTAAACACCTTTACTCTTTTCAAGACTGATTTCTCTAGTTCTCATGAGATTATGATTCTAAGTGTTAAAATTCTGGACATCTTCAATTAGAAGGCTGGTGACCAGGAGCAAGCATCTGTTCATCACCCCTATATCTAAGCTATTAGTAATAAAGTAGATTTAGGTACTAATTAAATATGTTTAATTCTTTTGGCTCTTATTTTATATATTCCTATGTGTTTGAAAATCAACTAAGTGGCAAAAGCTCCATTCTGGAGCCAAATGAAATTCTGACTTCAGAAAAACTATAAGACTGTTCAAGTGAAGCACAAGAATTTCTAGAAGTTCAAGAGCAGCCCATTGACTTTAATGCATTTATGACTTGACTCTTGTATCACCAAGTCAATGTCTAAAGGGAGAGGTTTTGGAAGTGCTAAGCACGTAAAATGATAGGCGTGAATATTCTGCCATTTTGAAAATCAGGCAATGACAAGTATGGTAACAAGGGGCGGTAATTTAAATTATAATTTTTATTTGTATGTTTGTAGTTTGTCCTGAAGAATACTGCAAAAATGGAGGAAGCTGCATCATCAAATATGGCATTCCTTTTTGCCAGTAAGTTTCATTGGGGATTGACCTGTGCCTTGGGAAAAGGGCTGTTGAAAGAGCTGTTTTGCTCCCCAGGGACTGAAATGACATTCAATAGAAGTGTATTTTTAGAAGTCTTAGTATGTCTACACTATTTTTATTTACAGTTGCCAAGTTAAAACATATTTTGAGAATAATATTATTTACCAGATAGAATTTTATGTAACTTTCATCTATCCTTACATGGGACAACCTGTTGGCCTGAAACCTTAAGTTTTCTGTCTCATGTTTCACATCAATATTTAGCAACACATGCTTCCATGAAAAATGATGTTTTATATGCAGCAGGTGTTGTGTACCTCAGACAAGATTTACAGTAGGCCATGTTCTCATCTTTACCTGAACTTGTGATGTATTTCTGTTATAATATTATTTTTTGCATAACTTTGGAGAAAGAGGGTAATATTTTTCCACTTATGCCACACAAAGGGTTAAACATATGCTTGTATTTTTCTCAAAATGCTCTATGCGGAAAAACAAATAATGACTACCATTCTGATGTGGAACGTATGATCGTTAGAAAGTGTCTCAGACTATTTGAAGGGATTCATTTACGCAGGATATCACTCTGTTTCCCAGTGGGAAATTACAGGAGGCTTTTTAAAGTGTGAAGAAAGCAATGTTATACATTATCATACTTTCGCCCTTCATGTGCTTCAGTGGATCTTGCCAATGAGTTTGCCAAATTACTACAGAAGTGACTGTTTTATCAGGGTATCTATCTTAGTCAAGACCAGACATTAAGGTTTGTCTCCTAGTCTCTAGGAAACTCACCTTAATAAGCCCGCTGTCAAAATTTCAGTTATCGCAGAATTTTATCTTTCAAGACAAGTTTATCCTTTACTGGTTGAAGAAATGTGACAAATAACATACGCATGAAATACACTTTCATATAGAGTACTGTGATTTAGCTCTCAGAAAACACTGTTAATTACCTGCAGATTTCCCAAATAATCTCTATTGTAGAACAGAGAATAGTCTCTGCAAGAAGCTTGGAATTTCATTAAACTGGCTGTTTCAAAACTTCTTGGCACACAGAAATAAAGGGGACTAAAAACACAGAGGAAGGTTGCAGATGAAATGAAATGGATAGCCATCAGAAAAGAAAGGGATTGGGAATAGCTGGGGAGTTTACGATTGGTAGATTAAACCATCAAACAACAAGAAAATTGCTTATAGGGACATGGCACTGGAGGATTAACTGAGATTTTACGTATACAAGAGAATTATAAAAATTACATTTATGTTAGGACTTGGAAATCAAAGGAAACAAAATTAGCAAGTGTTCTTTATCCACAGAAATAGAAGACAGTTGCAAGAGTAAAATAGTAAATAGGATACTTTCCCTCAGCATTCAGTAAGAAACATGATATTGAATTCTGATGAAATGCATAGATAATTGGAGCAAAGGCACACAAATTAAAATGAAGTAACTGATGGGCTAACATAACTCCAAGAGCTGAATGTGCTTGTTTTGGGGAAATAGGTCATCTCTAGTCAAGATTACTGGAAAAGTAGTGCATGTTGCAATAGCGGAAGGCTTTCTGAAAACTCTGCCATTAAAGGATGTGACTGGACAATAGCAAATAGAGAAGAAAAGGAATAGCCAGATCAGCAGTCCAATATCAATACCATTCAAGGCTTTATAATATTTTGAAGGTATTAACTCATACCTATAAAAACAGGGGAGTTAGCCATTTCTAAGATAAGCTTCTGCATGACATTTGAAAAATCCCACATGTCAACATCATGAAAAGAAAGAAAAGAATAAAAATGTACCTTAAATGATAAAAAATGTAGAAGTAATCCAGTTTTCATTTCCTAGAAAAAAAAAAGGAAACCCTAGAAATTAATGTGGAAAAGACACTACGTTTTTACCTGTTTGTTCTCAGTTCTTACCTTAAATTTCCTGAAGAAGGGATGATAGATTGAGGTGGGGATATCTTCTTCTTTTGAGAGCAACTGCTCTTCTAGACTGCAGGGTAGGTCAGGGGAAAAAGCAGAGTGTGTAAGAATGCAGGAAGCCTGTGGGACAGCATGGAGACCCCTGAAAAGAGCAGAGTACGGATACTGCCCTATCACAGAAGTGGCAAAGAAACAGAGTCTTCCTAGGTAGCCAGAGGTAATTGTGTGGAGATTACAGTGATCCTAAAAGTCACTGAGTTTGACTAATACTCCTCACTGACACAGCGGACAAGGGCAAAGTTTGTTAACATATCCTTTTACTGCTATTTTTTTCTTACACAATGGATTCTGATATTCCTCTGTTTGAGGCGCTTGTGTTTCTAGTTTCTACAAAACCATACCATAATAAGGTGCTTGTCTTTCCTTTTATTTTATACAAACACTTTCTATGTAATATACCAAATTTCAGACCAGCTACTGACTAATATGAAGGAGTATAATGAGAGTGTTTTTATTAATGTCTGAGCTGTAAGAAGTCTCTATCCTTAAGCAGAAAATGTAATTTCATTCACTGGCCTGTAATTAAACAATCATGTTATAAATTAGAAATACATCTTCATTAAACTGTTTTTAAATTACATTGAATATGTACCATCTAGCTAACTGAGCTGTGGAGACTAGAATTTCAAGGAGTCATTATACATATATAATTAATTAAGGTTACCCTTGTAGTTGTGTATCTAAATGCTGATTTGGCCCAACGTATAGGAACTGAATTATTTTGTTTGTTTGCTTTATGTGATAAGAGTGAAAAAGACTACTTTCCCTTTTATGTTTTAGAAAATAATTTATTTTACAGGGTAATAATTCATTCAGAGGAGGGGATTTCTCTTTATTCTCCTTTGAAAAGCTACAGGTTATTTGCTCCTCTATTTTTTACTTCTCATTTTTAAAATGAGCTCATTATTATAACCATGAATGTTCAGTTTTATTGTGCAAATAAAGTATTTTATCCCCACTGGTACAATAACAAATATTATTCCCAAAAATAAAAAAATTACTTTTTTGGTAGTTGAGACATATTCTCACAATCTGATTTTGTCTTCAAAACAATAACTTCTGTTAATCACAATACATTTATGAGGAGAAGCCCTGCAAGGTGGCATGCAACTTTAATAATGCCACAGTAGACTTATTCAATACCTTTTCCACTTAAGTATCATGTGTGCCAAAGGATGGAAATTCTACATCCTTTCTGGGCAATGTCTTCAGTGAGGATTGTAGGGGGGATTTTTTTCTAAACATGCTTGCCTTTGGATGTATTCTTACTTGTACTGTTTTACTGGATTTTTGAGGAATGATGGTGGAAGTTATCTTAAAAAACTAAAAGGGGGGGGGATTTTAATATCACACAGTATGTCATGAAAATGGAGTGATAATAATATTCCCACCCAAGAAAACAAAATGCTTGGAAGCATCTAGCCTGTGATTTGATGGAAATACAAAGCCCAGAGCCTGACAAGATAGACACATCCAATTCATGAGTAGAGTTTACAGTGGGAGAAAATGGCAGTTTCCATTTCAGCTGTTTGTCCTGCTGCTCTCAGAGATTCCCACCTCAGTTACAGGCAGAATTGCTGATGTAGCAGCTTCTGAATCACTGCAGATTATTAACTGTTGAAGCAAAGCAAATGGGTACTGTTTTCACTTCCTTCCTAAGAATTTTCTTTTAGATTTACTGAATAAGTGTGACATAAGTAAATTGATAAAGCTATATAGAACCTATATATCTACACAAGAAAGTGGTAGTCATGCAAAAGCAATTGTAGATAGAGGAGGAATGGAACAAGAATGTAACCATGAATAAAAACAAAAGCCATGATGAGTAGCCAAAAACATAAGACATTGAAAAAGAATACTATGCTAAGATTTGGTTTCTGGAAGATGAAGACAAAGGCATATTCTTATATGGAGACATATATATCAAACATACAGAGCCAGCATAGAGAAGTTTTTTTCATATCTTTCCATTACCCAAGTGCCATTTGTGATGCTGGGGCAAATAAAATAACAAATTAAGGTTGCCTGAGTTGGGTAAAATTGAGAATGGGAATATAAGTTAATATCTCTGTTCTCCAGAATAAATGAGACACAGCTCGTGTGAAAGAAAATATAGAGTGTATTGATGGAAATGCACCCTTAAAGATTTACTTGCATAAAACTATTTCCTAAAGTTTCTATTTCATATATTATTTTCTGTTTACTCTTTATCTTTTCATATTCAGAAAAGTTACATAAAATCAAGGTGCCTGTTCTTGATACAATATTACTGTTGCTTTTAGGCTTTTCATGTTTCTAACATCATAGCCTTTTCCAAAAAATGCAAACATGATGTCATTAAGAATATGTATAAGAGAACACTAAGCATCAGAGGACACTGAACTCTTCAGTAGCCTTTTGATTCCATTTCATAAAAAAGCAGTAATCAAACCTACATAAACACAAGTCTACACAATCCACACAGAACTGGCTCCCAATAAAATTTCATGCATACTTCCTGATGCTAGAATCATTTTTATAAAACAATTGAATAGTGATTTTTTTTTTTCTCAAGGGTTTTAATTAAAATATAAGTTTGTCATGTTCGCACCTTTTGTGTTTGATTTTGCCAGTCATATGAACTGGTCAATTGAGCTCACCTGGAGGTTTGTAGCACTTTTTGTAGTCAAGTATTACTAATTAATGTTTTTAGTTCTCTTACTCTGCATTAGGAAGACAACTAGCATACAAGAATCATCATAATGTAACAAGGTTACCCACCTAGTTGACCAAGGAAAGCCAGTCGATGTGATCTTTTTGGATTTCAGTAAAGCTTTCAATACTGTCTCTCACAGTATCCTCCTGGGCAAAATGTCCAGCACACAGCTGGATAAACACGTAATACAATGGGTGAGCAATTGGCTGATGGGTCAGGCTCAAAGGGTTATAGTAAATGGGGTTACATCGGGCTGGCGGCCAGTCACTAGCGGGGTTCCGCAGGGATCCATCTTGGGGCCAGTACTCTTTAATCTCTTTATAAATGACTTGGATGCAGGACTGGAAGGAATACTAATTAAGTTTGCTGATGACACAAAATTGGGAGGAGCTGTTGACACTCTCGAGGGCAGAGAGGCCCTGCAGAGAGATCTGGACAGACTGGAGAGCTGGGCAATCACCAACCATATGAAGTTTAACAAGGACAAGTGCCAGATTTTACACCTGGGGCACGGCAACCCTGGATATACATACAGACTGAGGAATGAGAGGTTAGAGAGCAGCTCGGCAGAGAGGGATCTGGGGGTTCTGGTCAACAGCAAGTTGAACATGAGCCAACAGTGTGCCCTGGCGGCCAAGAGGGCCAACCGTGCCCTGGGGTGTATCAAGCACTGCATTGCAGCCGGTCAAGGGAGGGGATTGTCCCGCTCTGCTCTGCGCTGGTGAGGCCTCACCTCGAGTACTGTGTGCAGTTTTGGGCGCCACAGTACATTAAGGATACAAAGCTACTAGAGAGTGTCCAGAGAAGGGCCACGAAGCTGGTGAAGGGTTTAGAGGAGAAACCATATGAGGAGTGGCTGAAGTCACTTGGTTTGTTCAGCCTGGAGAAGAGGAGACTGAGGGGAGACCTCATCGTGGTCTGCAGCTTCTTTACAAGGGGAGGAGGAGGGGCAGGCGCTGATCTCTTCTCTCTGGTGACCAATGATAGGACCCGAGGGAATGGGAAGAAGATGCGCCAGGGGAGGTTTAGGTTGGATATTAGGAGAAGGTTCTTTCCCCAGAGGGTGGTGGAGCACTGGCACAGGCTCCCCAGGGAGGTAGTCACAGCGCCACGCCTGACGACATTCAAGAAGCACTTGGACAACACCCTCAGACACATGGTATGAATTTGGGGTTGTCCTGTGCAGGGAAATGAGTTGGACTTGATGATCCTTGTGGGTCCCTTCCAACTCAGGACATTCTATGATTCTATGATTCTATGATGTACATAATCTAGGTATAATGCCCTTCCTTTAGAGCCTAAAGTATTTCTGAAATTTGTATGTTGTCTTTCAGTGTTCCCTGTACCAGCTCTGGAACTATGTTATTACTTCTCTGTCCAAACTGCATATTTCATTTAACAGGCTGGATCTCTATATTGAGGTATTTTGTTTTCCACTGAATCTGGCTGTGACATTTTGTCTACTCACATGGTGACTCCTTATCTATCTTCAGGATATCCAAATTATAATGCTAGAAGATTGCTGTTGTGGAGAACCAGACTACTGATTTCCCATCAGGTCATGGTATATTTCATATGACCTGCATGCATTTTTGTTTGTTTCTCCTCCCACCCCCAATCACTAGGTCTTATGGTGCAATGCGCAACGTGACAGAAACATAGAGTCATAAACCTCACCCATTTGGTCTACTTTGTAATAATGGGAATGAGACAGCTTTTGATTTTGATGCTGACCACCTACTCATAGGGCTTTCAGCGATCATTTCACAACATAAATAAACTGGAAAAAACCTGTAAAATCCATTGAATTCTTAATATATGAGAATTCAGGAAATACTGATCCTCCATAAGGAAAGAAATATACCAAATTTGTCTTTCTTTTTTTTTTTCTTTATGTTTTCCCCACTTGTACCAAGTGACTTCCATGTAAATACATTTGGCCAAATCAGTTTTACCTAGTGAGAACCTTGCCATTGAGCAAATTCTCAATTATTTCTTTACAAATGGATACACTGGCTAGCTTTTTCTATTTAGAAGCAGTTACTTTGACCTTTGCTCTTTTTCCTCGTCTTTGCAGATAATAGTATAACCCTGAGGTCACCTCCTTATCACACTGGAGCCAGCTGCTTCACGGAGTTTGCAACTCCTAGAAATAATGAAAAAAAAAACCCCACCCAAACAACATTTATCTTGGTCACACTTAATCAAATATACAGGGCAGTTTCCCACCATCTCCAGTGAAGCAGCAACATCCTGTGAAGGTCACTTGTGAGTGGTCTGAATCAGTTGATTGCTGAATCCAATGATTTCAGAAGTAATCTGTCTTCTTCAGTTTCTTTATTCTAAAACTAAAACAAGGTTGTCTCTATGTAACTTAAAGTTTGACTGCATAATCAAAAGCCAGATGTTTTACTCAATTAAACAAATATGACTGAATGGACACAAAGTTTGGTTTTACAACAAATGTTTTTGATCATGTTTTTGAGAAATCTCTAGCACCTGATTCAAATGTAAATCAGACTTTCTCTCTTAACTCTTGCATTTTGGTCTTTTTTTGTATGGAAAAATAAAGCGCAAGATATCTGTAAAACTGGAAACATGCAAAGTAGCTTATAGTCTTTCTCTGTCTCCCTGAGGTGAAGTATTATCTGACAAATGGGAAAAGTCTCTCTTGAATGACCCATTGCTAGAATCTGAATAGCACTCATAATGGAAGGTCATAGTTTAGATATAGCCCATTGGTCATGCTGGAAAGCAAACTGTGACCTAGATATTTTCAAATTGTGTCTTTATGATATGTTTGCTGAGTGGGGAGGTTTTTACCTGTATAGAAAATCAGCAAGGAATTTCTGGGACAATTTCTAAATCGAAGAGCCTGATAAACATTATGTACAACCTTTTCTTGCAAGATTTTGGAGTTGAGATGAGCTAACACTTAGCTTTGGGATTAAAAGTAACTGCATGTTTCCTTTTAAAAGGTTAATTTAGTACATTATCAACCTCACTGCAACTCTCAAGATCAGAGTGAGAATTATATTTAGAGTCTGATCAAAATAATTGATGTTTTAGTATGACAATACTATAATCTTATTGAGAAGGGTATAGGCGAATAAGTATAATTTGGCAGATACAGTGAAAATGACTTGGGCATATAAGAATGCTTATGAGAAAAATTTTCTCCTCAGTTGGATTTCCTCTACCTACAAAATTTAGTATCAGTAGTATTGCTGAAGATGCTAAAAGCATTCAACCTTTCTGATAAATACCCTATATTTCTATTTTGATTTTCAATTCACTCTTTAAAAAGAGTCAAAGCGAAATGAGGTAACTATAAGGTGTAGGAAACTATGGTGAGATTTTTATTATTACTAAGTGCAGTGCACCTTTACCTCAGGATGACTTTTACCCCAGAATTATGAGCAGTATTACATTTAAAACTCAGGAGATATGTTTGTCTACAATAGGGACAAGCTTATCTGGGAAGTGTATCTGTAGAAGAGTATGTTTGTTGAGTGATAATATGAGAGATTTTTATATGGGAGAATGTTAATTAATGTTGGATATTGAATGTTTGCCAAAGTATGGAGGGTTCCCTGAAGGGTTACTTCTACAAACTCCAGATGCTGAAGAGTAGGAAACATAGATGAAAAGCTTTAAATCACAACATTTTTTGTTCTGTTTTGTTCAAAACAGGAAAGGATAGCTGAAAAATAATAAATACTTTTCAAAAGAGAGAAAAATAGGGAACATTTGAAGAATTACATACCAATGAAGAAAGTATAAACACAGGGGTTGCAAAGATTCTTGTGCTACAGCCCCCTCCCCTTCACATTCATGTGGCAGTCTTTTGTCCAGAGAAATTTAAAAACATCTTTGGGTATATCTGTTTAGAGGCACATAAACTACTCTACATCTTTTGGATTATGTTAAATCAAACAATAATTAACATAGTCTGGGATTGGGTTGTCTTACTTATCTTGAGTAACAAACTTCTTTCACACTCAGTCTTCCTGGATTTAAATGAAAGTAAGAGACAGTACTTGGTGTGAAAACCAGTATTCTCATACCCTAAGATTACATCTCCATGTCTGCATATCAAAAATTCATTGCCTAGAATCAGCTCACCACTAGAGCCCTCTCTGTAGGAGGTATCTGGAGGCTACTGGTTGGGCATATCTAAAACAATACAAAATGTATCATAAAAGTTGTAAGGGAGACTTTTGGAAAACATATATAGCATCAAGCATGTTGACAAGGGTTTTGAACTTTCTCTACAGTGGGGAAGATTGTGATGCAGATAGGCCTATGCTGAGGATGACAGGAAAGATGGGGATGGTGGAGATCTGTATTTGAGAAACTGTGTTATTGCATAAGTTCTGTAGGAAAGACATATATCTTTTATTCTGTACCAACGACATCCTGATATGTGGCCTACTCAGTCTGACCCACTGGACACCCTGGTGACACAATGTCCTCAAGATATCTTACACGTTTGCAATTTTCCCTCTTGTTCAGCCAGTGTGAATTTAAGTCTCCAAGAATTTTACCCTTTGTGCTGTTGCTAGGTGGCTAAGGGATTGCCTAAAAGCAGAAAATTCTACTAAATTAAGAACTTTTGAACTTTTCTTGCCAGCTTTTGCAGTGTTGACTGATCTGGAAAGCTCCATGCATTTTAATTTTAAACACACATACAAACATAGAGGATTTTTCTCAACGCTTGGAAGGATCTTTTCATGTTTGCTATTGCTCTAATCAGCTACTAGGCTACATCTCTAAGCTGGAAGCAGTAACTATGTGCTATTCCCACACAGACTTTTGTATGTCCTTTAGGGAAAAAATGCATATACACTTAAGCTAAAATAATTTTGTCTGCATCTGCTCTGCAAGTCATATTTTCAATGTACAGAAATATTTTTTTTTTAAAATATATATTGGATTGTAAGATATATGTGAACTTTAAAGTCTGTCAAGTTAATGTGGTTAATGCAAGAGTTACAGTACGGATCTCAACACCAGAGTTACTGCAGGAATAAATATCAGTCATCCAGCTAGGCTTCAGAATTCAGTAAACTGCAGGAGGTTGAGATTTTGCTTGTTTGGTGGAGGTGAGAAAGGTTTGGATTTAAGTGAATTATTTCCCTGCGGATGAGAAAACTAATTGGCCAGAACGCATGATATTTTATCTTAGTCTTTGTTTATTTGCAGTATGTGTGCTTTTCTGTCAACAGACTAGACAACAAATTATCATATGCCTTCCTGGCTATGCTGAACTAAACTGTGCCTTAACTCACCCTCTGTGAAGCCATATAGAAGCCAAAACTGTGGTGATTCTCTCTGTGGTCAGTGAGGAAGGATTATCAGCGAGCCCACACTGGTTCTCCATTTTTGTCTCTGTTTCGGTACTTAGAGTACCTTGGAATCTGTATAAATTCCTTGGATGGATTTCAGGTATCTACTGTGTATAAACAGATGCATTGCACCTAGGCTAATCCTTGACAGTGTCCTTTGTTGGAAAAGAAAAAAAACAGTATTGCAGTCAATGATGTGTGACGATGGCTTCTTTAATGTAAATGCTAGGTGAGATTATACAATAAGGATTATATAAATTCTAACATTAAATGTGTTTAAGCTCTGGGTCATTAACAATATATTAGAAAATTATTTTGATTGCTTCATGAGTTTCCTTGTTTCCACTTAGAAATTTTCAATTTTGTACTGTAATCCTTTTGCCATTCATCCTTATTAACTATTATATTTTCCACTGATTAAATGCCTGCTCAAATGAGTTTGGTGGCAAAAGTTGTGCAAATAAAAGAAATTTGCTTAGGGTTGTAAAATGAAGCTAACAACAAGATGACTACCTACAGTTAAATGGAGCCTGTATTATGCAGTCCTTGCACACTTGAGTTTCCTACACAAGCTACTGATAGTGCAGCTTTGCATGACTAGGAGCTGAACAAAACATTTTTTAAGCAGTGCTGCATAGAGCTGAATATCCTAATGCTTGTTTTTCACAGAGCAGAATTCTAGTTTATAAATAGTTATTTTTCATCTGGTAACTTTATTTGCAGATTTTAGGTGCTCTTTTGCAAACCACTGATTTTTATCAGATGAATTAAAGTGCATGGTTTGATTTGTATTGTAGTCTATTAAAAAACAATTTAAAAAATAGGACAGCAGAAGTTTTTTCACCATCCATTATTAACAGCCTTCAATAAGTGGAAAAAAGCATTTATTTGCTTTGCTTTTCTTTATCCCTTCTGTAAATTAATACTTTATTAATGTGAAATTTGTTTGGGACTTAGGAAAATGGAAGAAAGGTCTCCTAAAACTTGTTTAATATTTTAGTGTGTGGAAAATATTGTGCTTACATAGTCATAGAAATCCACGGAGATTGTCTTTCCATCACTTTTGCTTCTAGAGGTGAAGGTGAGGCAATTTGGCAGAATACATTTTGAGGCTACACAGCAGCTATTCATTATTATAGTTCTAGTGTTTTAATAAGTATCTTATCAAATTTTCCTCAATTTGTCAAGGCTTCCCTTATGCTATCAGCAAAGCCTATCAGCATGTTTTTTGTAGTATGATCAGCAAAATGCCACAGACTAGGAATGTTTTATTTTATGTAAGCAGCCGAGAAATTTTTTCTGATAGACCATAAGATAGTAGAGGAAAGCTAAAAATGTGCATACAGCTGTGTAACCAATAACAAACTAGATTATACCAGTATATCATAGAATCATAGAATGGTTTGGGTTGGAAAGGACCTTTAAAGGTCATCTAGTCCAATCCCCCTGCAATAAGCAGGGACATCTTCAACTAGATCAGGTTGCACAGAGCCCCGTCCAACCTGACCTTGAATGTTTCTAGGGATGGGGCATCCACCACCTCTCTGGGCAACCTGTTCCAGTGTTTCATGACCCTCATTGTAAAAAATATTTTTCCTTATATCCAGTCTAAATCTACCCTCCTTTAGTTTAAATCCATCACCCCTCGTCCTGTCACAACAGGCCTTGCTAAAGAGATTGCCCCCATCCTTCCTATAGTCCCCCTTTAAGTAGTGAAAGGCCGCAATAAGGTCTCCTTGGAGCCTTATTTCTGAAGAGGCCGAATAACCCCAACTCTCTCAGCCTGTCCTTGTAGGAGAGGTGCTCCAGCCCTTGGATCATTTTTGCAGCCCTCCTCTGGACCCGCTCCGACAGGTCCATGTCCTTCCTGTGTTGAGGGCTCCAGAGCTGGACGCAGCACTCCAGGTGGGGTCTCACCAGAGTGGAGTAGAGGGGCAGAATCACCTCCCTCGACCTGCTGGCCACGCTGCTTTTGATGCAGCCCAGGATATGGTTGGCTTTCTGGGCTGCAAGCGCACATTGTTGGCTCATGTCCAGCTTTTCATCCACCAGTACCCCCAAGTCCTTCTCTGCAGGGCTGCTCTCAATCCCTTCATCCCCCAGCCTGTATTGATACCAGGGGTTGCCCCCACCCAGGTGAACCTCATGAGGTTCTCACAGGTCCACCTCTCCAGCTTGTCCAGGTCTCTTTGGATGACATCCTGTCCTTCTGGCATGTCAACTGCACCACTCAGCTTGGTGTCACCTGCAAACTTGCTGAGGCTGCACTCAATCCCACTGTTTATGTCATTGATGAAGATATTAAATAGTACTGGTCCCAGTACGGACCCATGAGAGTCACCACTTGTCACTGATCTCCATCTGGACATCGAGCCATTGACCACTACCCTCTGGATGTGACCATCCAAACAATTCCTTATCCACCAAACAGTCCACCCATCAAATCCATATCTCTCCAATTTAGAGAGAAGGATGTTGTGGGGAACCTTGTCAAAGGCCTTACAGAAGTCCAGATAGACAACATCCATAGTTCTTCCCTTGTCCACTGATGTAGTCACTCCATCATAGAAGGCCACTAGGTTGGTCAGGCAGGCCTTACCCTTGGTGAAGCCATGCTGGGTGTCTCGAATGACCTCCCTGTCCTCTATGTGCCTTAGCGTAGCTTCTGGGAAGATCTGTTCCATGATCTTCCCAGGCACAGAGGTGAGGCTGACAGGTCAGTAATTCCCAGGGTCCTGCTTTCTACTCTTTTAAAAGATGGGCACAATGTTTCCCTTCTTCCAGTCCCCAGGCACTTCCCCTGACTGCCATGACTTTTCAAATATCATGGAGAGTGGTTTGGCAACTATATCAGCCAATTCCCTCAGGAGTCTGGGATGCATCTCATCAGGTCTGATAGACTTGTATATGTCCCAGTTCCTCAGGTGGTATAGTAAGTATATTTCATTTAGCTTTTATACCTATATAGAGAGAGATATATATAATGCTTCTACAGCTGTCTTTCTAATACTTTGTGCCTTTAGAATACTTTTCAGCATGCTTTTACTACAGACAGCAAGTTACAAGTCACTGTAAACACAGAAGTTGTTGATATACCTGATGCTTTATTCTGACCTACAAAAATCGTACAGCTACAGAACTATGAGCATCACATTTCAAGCTGGGAATATACAACACAACTGTGCATTTAAATATAATATAGAAGTTGACAATTTATCAAATTACTCTTTATTAGCTTTCTAAAATTATACATTTATTTATATTGTCACTAAAATATATCACACAGTAAGGCCAAAGTAAGATTTTAATAGGTGTCATAATGTGACCCCAACAATGGACCTTATGGTATTTTATTTCTCTCTATATATATGTTTTATATGGCAGGACCATTGTATATATGCAAAAGATGGTGAAGATCTAATCAGCTTTCACTATGCAGTCTATACCCACTACAAGGTCAATGTCACTTGAGTTTTAGTCTTGTGAAAAAGTCCTCCAGAAAACATTTTCCTTAATCTTCTTGAGCTATCCTACAGTTCTACACTCTGAACTTCCCCTAATACCTACAGGCAGGTTGCATCTGTATTTTGCATATTCTTTCTAGATTTTTCATTTTAAGATGCATTCTTACCCCACATCTAACAAAAGTTCTTGCCCAAGCTGTCATCATCATGAATCTCAGTTACTGCAGCATTGTCCCTCCTTGCTTGGATGACTGCAAGTTTTTTAGGCAGATGTTCCTCGGAAAGCAGCTGCAGAGAGGATTCTTCTAACCATTGCTTTAACTATATTGTTCTTTTTGCATCTCTGCTCCCTCTTTCTTATTGCATCAAATATTAAATATTGACCCTGCTTTCAAAGCCTTCATAATTTAGTCCCACTTCATCTACCATTCCTCATTTAGCAAGTATAATTTGAATACGTTTCAAATACTGGATGCTAATCCAGGGTGTAATATGGACAGCATGACCTGTCCCCTACCCAGTGCACAACAACAGCAATAGATTTTCTATATTTTAACAGGTTTCTGCACCCTTATCAAAGTTTAGAGCACAATTTGACAAAACCCTTTATACTTACTAAACAGAAAGCAGGTATTTCTTTCAAAATAACTTCATTCTAAATGTGCATGAAACGAGGACTGAGCACAGGAAGGAATTAGGCATATGCTTTCCCTATAAATCCAGAGAATCAAAGCATAGAACAATAATCTTGCCTTTGACATTTGAGCTTCTTTTACAACTTTTTCATTTACAGTGTCTAGCCTTTTTTAATAAACTATTTTCTTCCAGTAGTATGAAGTCCTCACAGCTGGTATTGGCACGCAAAAACTGGAGCAAATACTTTGGTGAATTTTCAAGGTCATCTTTATTTGAATATTTTTCTTAAAACTGTGAAGAATGTACAAGTATTCTGAAAAAATGCACAGCAGAGGACTGTAAAATTCTTTTGTAAAGGCAGGCTAGACTGCAACATTCAAAGCTCTGCTGATGACATTTCAGAAGCACACATGTGCTGCAATAGTAATCAAAAAGAAAACTTTCCCCTTCTTCAGGCTGGCTCAAGAAAGTAACTTATAGTTCACAAGGTCTTCGGGGGTAAAAAAAAGAAAAAAAAAATCAGAAAACAAAAAAATCCAATCAAAACCTTTGTTAATGCCATGGGCTAAGCATATTCATTTCTAACTTTTTCTTTTTACTTGGGAAAAAGATCAATTTGCATGCAATTTATAGGATACTAGGGTTATAATGTTATTTCTTAAACAGACAGGCAGATTTTACCCTAAGTCCGTAAATTCTAATTTGCTTAGACTTTGCTAAATATTGCACGTTGGTATCAAAAATTAGTTAGAAAATTGAACCCTCTTTCTCCTTTCACCCCCTCCCACTCCAAGGACACACTAATGAAAATGAGAATAGTGTTATTCTTACTCAAATTCTCAAGACAAGGAATCATTTTTTCACTAGAATAATAAATATTTTAAAGTTTTCTGGTGAAAAGCAGAAATTTCAACAAAATATTCTGCAAAAAGCTGTCTAGTCAGAAAAGTGTCTACAAAGTTATTTTCAAGGGAAAATATCCCATATGACCTAGCCAAAATCTCTGGAATATTTAGAAAGGAAGAATACTTGTCTTACTTCTTAGATTGTACCTTTCTGGGGTTTTTTTGAGTACAAATTTTAAGGAAGTGTCCAGTCAAGATTCACTGTTCTCAGTACAAGCCTGGGCTATCACTGTGCAAACACATCAGTAACATGTATGTTACGTGGTGAAGGGAAGAGGTTCTCAGGAGATGGAGTACTTGTTCAACATCTGAAAAATAATTTTCCTTCTTCTGTGTCCTCATTACAAGGTATTTCCACCCAGTATCCCAAAACAGTCTCCCTCCTAATGTTACCAAAATACAGAACTTGTCAGAAGACTCTTTTATCTGTGGCTCATATTCTGGTGTATAACAGTGAAACATGAAGCACATAAAAATTGTAAACCACAATATTTTTAGTGGTTTAAAAAATTATTGAAGCTAAGTATTCAGAGCAGTGCCAGTGTGTGCTTTCCTCTTGACTAATTTCACTCTTCTGTAACAAAGAACCCACATGGAATTATTTTTTTTGCTGTTGTTATTTTTAGGGCAGTTCAAGCAGTAGTTTCAGGCACAGATTTGTGAAGCCTGGCAGGAAAGATCGCTGGACCTTTAAAAAATAAATTTTTGAAGTAAAAATTCTAAGGCCACAGACAAAAGTGCTTGAGCAACTGAGTACTTACTGTGCACATCCATTCATTCTGCTTCAGTGAAGGTACAAAACTAGTCCTGAGAATAAAGTACAAGTCTGGAACTGAGGATTTCTGAGCTCAGCGTGTGCATTTCCTCTAATATAAGGTCTTCCAAAGCACACAAGCAATTTAAAAGTCCATATCCTACCTACTTTCAAGAGGCTTTTTAATACAATATTGCTTAAGTATTAATAAAGTTCACCCTTTTCCTCTCTGTGACTTAGTTCTTAATCAGTAATGAGCTTATAACAGTACTCTCTCTCCTCCAGGCCTTTTGGTGTGTTTGTTTCAAGCTCTGCATGAGAGGGACACTTTGGAGTTTTGTTTGCCTTGATGAAATGGGACCCAGATACAATAACAAACACAGGAACTGCAAGAGTAAATTTTAAGTACATAAACAAATTTTAAGGTTCTACATGCTCTTTGAGACTTCTGAGTAGCCTGAGAAGCCAGTATAAAAATTTTTGAAAAAAAAAACATGTTGTAAAAATGTGGAAGCATAATATGAGTTATTGCAGGACACTTGGATTTTCTTAGGTACTTATTTCAAAAAGTTGAAAATAAAATTAATAAACAGCACAATTTTGCTACTTATTTTTTAATGTCACTGAGGCTTCTGGAAGACTGGTGTCAGAGTAAGGCCATGATAGATGTACATAACAGTTTGATGAATAAATTCTGCTGGACTTCAGTAATGAAGTACCAGACTCTAGTTAAGAATATTCAATAAAGATTATTTTCAGTAATGTACTAAAACAAAACAGGTGTATATGCAGGAGTAGATCAGATATCCTTAGGCTAAACAGCAATCAATATCTTTACATCTTCAGTTTCTACTCACTTCTTCTATGTAAATATTGGTTTATGTGTCCATTTCTGCTTCCTTAGGGTTGACTGTGAGCTAAATTCCTTGTAGGGAAATATCAATTATATTAATAGACATTCCACATCTGGATCTAGGGTAGACTTTACATATCTGCTAGCAATGAATGTATCAAGATTCATCTGTATTTTCCAAAGAATTCAAGGGTAAGATTGGAATTGATACAGACATGTTAGCTCTCTAAACAGTGCCGATCTTTCCAAATAATTACCCTGAGCTTTCAGCCAGTTCAGGCAAACCACAATTCTATGCAGATCACAAGGGATGGAAGGATTATTGGCCTTTCCATCCACATTCATCCTGAAACCCTGTGTTTATGAAATGTCATGAGAAAAATACTGCATTTGCTAACCTTCCTTATGATTAGCTAAGCTGGGGTTTAGGGGCCAGAGAATGGCTTTATTCCACTGCATGGTTACCACAAAATAAGCACATCTGCTGTAACTTTAAAATTGTGGATCCAGTAATGCTTTCCTAATCACCACAGATATGGCACACAGGACATTTCTCCAATTCTTGGCTCTTGATTCCCAGTGAAGTCACCACCCACAAAGTATTGTCTGTGCAAGTCAAACTTCTGGCAGCAGGCTCAAGAGCAAAGGCTCAGACCCAAACCGTAAGAGATATGTCAGCAAACAGTTTAACTTCCTTTTTGCTGTGTGGGTGACCAGAGCAACAGGAAGGCTGTTTTTATTGAATCCTCATGGAAAGTAAGTTCTCAAAGTTTCTTTCTTGAGGAAGAAACAAAATAAGAGCTGGAACGGAACTGCTGCACCAAAGCAGCATTAAATGCTTGGGAAAAAATAACTAACATCAAAGGTAAATAAATTCATATAAAGGATTATTCATAAGAACACTAAGTGCATGAACACCAAGTGTTGATCTCATGTTAACCCTTAACCCTTCAAGAAAAGACTGAAATACTAGCAACATTTCAATAGTGAAATAAAAAAATAAAATTCAGTACTCAGTTTACAATACTGAGTAGATCCTTCAGTTTGCACTGATGTTCATACAAGTTCCACAATTCGTACATTCGCCCACAATGAATCCTGTTTCCACTCTTGTCAATACTTTGACCCCATAGATTATGTATTTCTAGCTTCATTCCTGAGCACTAAAAGAAGTTCATAGTATTAAGTAACACCACAGTAATAACTGAACCAATTCTTCAGCTGATGGAAATATTCTTATCTCCATGTGGAAGTGTACAGTGAAAAAGCCAGGCAACCTTACACCAGCATTCACTCCATGAATTGGGCAGGATTTTGTTAATGTCTTACCAAAAGGAATTACTTTCAAGTAGAACTTTGTTTTAACTGGTTTTGTGTCAGACTTGAAGATACTGTTTTTGATGAAATCCTGGACTTCATTTTTCCTTTTAATTTTGAATTTGTTGCTAAACAGTCCTTCAGAGAGTTAAATTTTTAAGTGACCAAAAATAAGGTGGTAGTCTGCTAAACAATGAAACAATTTCATCATGGTATTGAACTGTATAAACTACTTAAAGGACTTGACTTTGATTTTCTTTTCATCCTCTAATTTGAAGTTTGTGAAAAGCCCAGTCCTTCAAGTACACGTTCTACATTTGACTGGCAGTTGTCATTTTTGAATATTCAAAGAAAAATTTTTATAATCTTTATGAAAGGATTTCCAAAATTTAAAATTTTGGGGTTTCTCACATGACTCTTAACATAGCTGATTTGGTTTTATTCTTTGTTATAGTCTTATTTTGTTGTAGTCTTAATTTCTTGATATTGAGGTATCTTCAGATCCAGCATGAAATGTCTTTTTTTAAAGTGATACCAACCAAGTGTCTATTATGTCAAACCAGTGACACAGGTATTATTTTTCATTTGTATTTACAACAACTCATTATTTTATTTTTGGTTGGTAAGTTTGATTTGCTTCCTCACTTCTTTTTCTCAGTAAGATCTTCTGTAAAAATATCTTACAAACTAGTCATGTGGTATTTACCATCTGCCCAAAATATAAAGTATCAGGAAAGATAATTTGTCATTGGAATTCCAAACCCAATCAAGCAAAGAGGCTCAGAAAAGATTATAATCTGCAGCCTGTTTGTTATGGGTGGACAGCACTATTACTCTTCTCTCTTCAGAAATCCTAACCACTCCAATGTTTGTGATTATATCCCCAACTAACTGCTGACCTTCAAAGTAAGTCTTTGAACATAAAAGAGGATTATAAACATTCCTTTCTCTCCTGGATATTTGAGCAAAAGATCCTGAATTGAATTCCTTGGATTAGAAGTCTGCCATAACTTTAACTGCTTAAAAGAGAAAATCTATATGTCCATAAAATATTACAAATACATTTATGAGTCAAACTTTGAGAATTGCTGTACAGCATCCCAAAATGTTGTTCCTTAAGTACCACCATTTAAAAGTCTTACTTATTATAAGCAGGTGATAAAAAAATTAGACTTTTTAATTTTAATGTATTCAAGATTAGAGTTCAGTTTTTGGCTTTCTGTTCTGTCAAGTCATTTTAGACTTCATTAAAAAGCTGGGGGGGCGGTAGCGGGAGGCCTCAGTCATGTGTATGCTTGAGGCCTGAGCCAAAATTTGTTCTCCTATCCATTCCAAATAACTTTTATTCTCAAATGGAAGTTGTTCACTGTCTTAAAAGTCAGTTAATTTAACATTTCTTCAGGTCAGCCTGAGCAGAGAGCTGAGTTCTCCGTACTTATCTTGCTCAGTTAAGCTCAGGTAGGATGAGGAATCTGGAAAGAGAGGCAAGTATCAGGCAGCGTAGGATCAAAATCACTCTTGTGGGGATATATAGATGTGTTTCTAAACTGGTGGAGCTCTGAGTGATCTGAAAACATTTCTAAGACCTTTAACTAAGAGAGGGTTGTGTTTGGTTAATAACTGAAATAGGGTAATGTCAATGATAGAGGTGGAGGTAGATTGCCTGAAGAGCTAAAAATTAAGTTAAAAGTAGCATATTAAGGACAGTAAGATGACAGAAATATAAATACTGGCAAAATATTGTTTTCTTCCAGCCTGGTTAGTATTGTTTCTTACTGTGTAAAAGCTAAGAAAATAGACATTGTTTTTCTTTTCCATTTCCTCCGGGATGAGCCTGACTACAAGATTTTTCACAACTAATTTGCAGGGAAGGGAGACAGGGCTGGAGGGAAGAAGGAAGGAAGGAAGGAAGGAAGGAAGGAAGGAAGGAAGGAAGGAAGGAAGGAAGGAAGGAAGGAAGGAAGGAAGGAAGGAAGGAAGGAAGGAAATAAATCACCAAAAATTCTAGGCACTGGTTGTCCATGCCACAGTGTATGCTGACAGCTGCCTACACTAGAAGGGTGTCCGTTCATCAAGATTTCCTCTTGTGACATTCATCAAAATGCAGCTCTGGCACAGGGCTGCTCTCTGGGATTTATAGTAAATAACTGGTGAACGTTTCCTTAGTCTACTCAGACACAATGACTTATGAGAAAAGGTATGTCTGAGATTGTTATTGGGACATACAAGTCTTAATGGACATTGGACCCACTTACAAAGAGAACAGAGAAATTCTGTAATTTTAAACTTCTTTTTACCCTGATACACTAAGGAAACAAAGTTAGTGTGACTGTACTTCTATCCTATTTGTCAGTCCATGATTCTTTCAACGCAAATCCATACTTAACCGGTCAATCAATTTTGACCAATCTTCACAAGGGAGATAGAGATGTCCAAGATATGATATCCCTAGAACTTTTTGGAAAAAATGTTTACTACAGAAAGACATGAAAACCTAATTTGTAGTCCTCTGCTCTCTCCAAAATAAGGCAAAATGCCAGTATGAGCTCAATAGTTATCTGTCCTCTTTGCCCTGCATGTATTAACAAACAAATCATCACACATTTGTCTTGTGGCACCATGTTAACTCTTGTCCAGCAGCATGTGCTCATGTGAGAGAGTTGAGAGTACTGTAGAGAAGATCTGAAAGAAATAGGCTGAATATGGAAGAAATCATGAGGACATGAGAAAAGTTATGTTATTGAGAGTATGAATGGACATGAACACATAGGAAACTAGGCATTATTAAATCCACTGTAAGCAAAACATTTTTATTAAAATTGTTAATAATCAGCACTATATACAAACTAATATTTCAAGATATTAAAATCTTCAATAAAGAGATAATTGAAAGAATAAAGAAAATGCAAATTTTTATCACTTGTACTATAATTTGTAGCTGAAGAGTGTCTATATATTTTAAAATATTTACAAAAGTGCCAACCATTGGCTTGCAGACAAAGCCCATCATGCAGGACGTTTTCCTCTGGCCTGCCCCCTTTTTAGCCAAGCAGAGGCAGGCTCAGGCTCCTGCCACTTCCAGCAGCTGAATGTCTCCTCTTGTGTTTGTGCATGGGAAAACACCTACAGATGCAGCTGCTACCTGGGCCAGTGGTTTTTACTGGAAGTTTTACCATATCATCACAATAACAAGATGGAGACCCCAAAGGAAGGCTCTAGTTCTGTAGCTCCCAAGGTTGCAGTATTTTATGACCTACCCTAAGGTCAAACCCAGGCCAAAAAAAAAACTTTTGGCTTTTTTTTTCTAATAATATTGTTGTGTTATTTTTTGATCCCTTAAGGGGTACTTGCAACATGCTCTATCTTAAAAGTGAATATGCCCAGACTGAACACAAAATGGCTTTTAAACTGAAACCCAGCTTTTACTGTAATCTGAATCAGGATACTATTTAAACTGAGAAAACTCAGTGTGACTAGGGACAATAGAGAAGAAATAAAAGGGTTTACTCACAGCTGTCCCCTTGCCTGCTTGTCCTCACAGATGTGTCCTCGCTTCCCAGCTTGTTGCAGTTAACTCAGACAATTTCTGAGTGGCAACAAGCTCTGCTCCTTCTTCTCTGACCCCAAGGAAGCATCCCCTTGGCTCTGAGGGCCTGTCCCCCTCTCTCTCTCCTTTCTGTTGTTTCTCAGTCTATTTTACATGAGCTGCAGGCTGGCAGCTCTGTGCTGTCTCACCCTGTCCTGCCGAGCCTGATTTGCTCTGTGGTCTCCTCTCTCCTCCCCGCCCCTTCTCCAGCTGCTCAGTAGTTTCCCAGGAAAAGGGCAACCTGCTACCTCCATCAGAGGGTTCAATGAAAGCTAATCATGCTGATTAAAGAAACTTAACATAAAGCTGAAAACAAACATGCATCTATGTATTTACATTTTGAAAGAAACAGGCTAAGATTCTCAAATATTCAATATGAAAGAAAGCATCACACACCCTGTGATAAAATGGCAAGAATGGTTAACATGCTAGCCTTGCATTAGCCTGTCACTATTTTCATGGCTTTGTGCCCACACCATATCTTCTGGGGTTTAGTAGTCCAGGTCCAGACATAACATCAGCTCTGATGGTGAGTTTTGGTTAACATCACAATATAACTAAAAATGTTATACTGTACAAGTTTTGGAGAGAGAAAAAAGGTACGATACACTACTGAGCTCTAAAATTAAGAGTACTGCCCAAGACAAGAAAAAGGTCAGAAAAAATTGACAGGAAATTTTTAGATGACAAAACAGGCAACTATGTAAAGCAGGTCTTCAAGTACATCATGAAAAGAAGGATAAAACTTTGGGTTATTATTGTTTTTACATTAACAGATACAGAAGAACTGCTATGAGAAAATCCTATTAGTAAAAAAAAAAAAAAAAACAAACAAACCCACACAAAAAAAAAAAACAGAAAAGAAATTAAAAAGCATCTTATCAGTGTTTAATCTCTTTCAAAAGATGGAAAACTGTCATGTGCCAATAAGTTCAATCTCCTTTTACACATTACAGAATTGGCTAACTCAGGCCATATTTGAGAACACATTTCAGAACAGGTCATGCTTTGATATATTATGAATTTATTTACTATAAATGTAAAAAGTAATTGATGTGCAGCCATGTGATACATTTCTTACTCTAATTCTTTGAAAAGATTTGTGCAATTAAGATATGTTTTCCTGATTTTCAGTTATTTGACATGGAAGAAGGCAGAGCATTGTACCGGCTTTGTAACAGACTGTTTCAAGAGTAGTAAAAAAAAATCATCTGCTAGGAACCATGCAGAAATAATTTATACTTTTTATTCCAAATAGATTAAAAATTGCAATGTCCTTGCATTCAGAGGAATGGGTTAATGAAGTCAGTTTTTCAGCTATATAAAAGCTGACTTCAGCTTATATAGAAGTTTTGGTCCTGTGCCTTACTCCACTGACACTGTGCCTTTACAAAATGTAAATCTGTCCCTTATTAATACAGAATGTTTGTCATGGCTGCCTGCCACCTTATCCCAACTATTGACATAAGATCATCAGAAGAAAAACAAAACATAGCAAAGATTCTTTAACCTCAGAGATTTTTGGATGTTACCTCTCTCTGTTAGGGCTGTTGACCAGCAATGCAAGTTAATTAGGCCTTTGTTCTGCCTGGTGGTATATGTTAAAGGAGCATAAAGGCTGCTCTGAATTGTGCAAGTACAGTGATTCATTGCACAGCAGCATTAACATCAGGGAAATAGTTCTCTGTTCTTCATCTGTACTGCATATTCCTTGACTGCAACCAAGGAAAGAGTTTATTGAATGGATACTGGAATGCTCTTAGAAATTCTTCTATCATTAGCCATAGCTCACATATTATTAACAATATGTGGCACACTAAAGGCCATGGGAAAGATTTTGCTTTATCAAAATGCCAAGTATAACAGTTGAAATAAGCCATTCCCATTCCATCTTCTATTGAATTTAGGCAAATAAGCCAGATTTCGATCCACCTATTCTCCTCAATGAAAGTTTCAAGAATGTACTTGAAGTTCAAATTTCTCTTCATGTCCACTAACAGAGTAATATTAAGTGCTGAAGTTTGAAGGTTTGAACATTGATGATTTAGCTACTTGTAGCAATGAAGGGTTTTTTCTGTTTTGTATTAGGTATAGTAAATTACTTCTGCTGTGTGCCATGATAATAATATTTTCACAAAGCCAAACACTAAGACTGGAACTAAAGTTTTGTATTTGTGAGGGAGGTGCAGAGGGAGTCTATGATCTTCCAATTAAATACTGTGCCTGAATATACATGCATGAGGGTTTGAATTGAAATTGCTTGGGAATCCTTAATTGCAGCCTCTCCTAAATTCTCAAGTCTTGACTCTGTGACTATAATAACGTTAACAGAATGTGGAGCTGGGATAAAGGTTGTGATGAAATTATTTTTATTGCATCTAAAGTGTCTTAGATTCTCATAAAAGGTTTAAAGGTCATTTCTCTGAAGATGAGTTTAACTTGTTAGCAAGAAACTAGAGAGTGAATTCCCCAAGCTTCCGTGAAGTTCACCTTTAATATCAGAAGAGGACTGTGCAATTTATGCAGAGACAAACAAATCCTGGCATTATTCTTTTCCATGGACCAAATTGGCACGTGTAGAACTTACTGCAGCACTCAGACTTTTTTGGGGAATGAGTGATTCAAATGGAGTATAAACTACCATCCCTGTATTACATGAAGAGTAAGCAAAAGAAAAGTTTTGTGGCTGTTTCTTTTTTTGTTTCTTATAGACATACATTTAAAATACAAGTGAAAATCTTTAAAGAATATATTTGTGTTGCTGTAATCCTAGTCTGTACTTGTGCACCTAGACTGTACAATGTTGAGAAGAAAAGGCATTAGATGTTACTGTACAATGTTGTCTCCCATGTAAGCAGATAAATTTACGACTGTCTGAGAATGACAAAATGATTTATAATCTCCAATATATACTACATTCCACCTGCCAGGAGCAATGCCCTGTGTTGGCAGGCTCTGGTTAAAGCAGACCATTTCAGCTGATAATGCTGGAAAGGGGCAAGGGGAAAGGAAAGAAAATAATTTCATCCCATTTTTTTTTATTTGTGCCAAATGTGTGGTTTAATACAGACAAAACACTTCCATTGCTCAAGCTTTTTAAATAACTTTAATTTCACCTGGACATTGCAGATTCATCCATATGAAAGCTATTCAGAGAATAAACAGCAGTGAAAAGCAGATATGGGAACTGCCTTTGCAATAAATACCTATTATTTCTTACCTAACTAGTTATAGTGCAGATAATAAACTAGTGACTACATAGTATTTTTACAGTCTGATTAAAGGCAATAGGAGCAAACATTAAAAAAAAAAACAAAACAAACAAACAACCTCCACCCCCCAAAAAAACAAACCCACAATATAGCAAAAATAAAGCAAAAAAAAGGAAGGTCTCTGTGCAAAAATCCAGCCACTGTAAAAATATTCAGTTCCTTTATTAGGTTTTCTACTGATATGTAACACCACCTGTTCTATCAACAGAACTGCCATTTAAGCAAAAACATTTTTCTTTGAAATTAACAGGTCTATCTTAAAATTAGATGTCACTTCTATACTTTATTGCATTATTTCCTATTTTTACCTAAATATGAATTCAGTGCCACTTCTGAAAGCAAATGAATTTCGCTACCAGCTGTCAATACAGCTGCATAGTCAGGCTTTCTGTCAGGTCATTCCTTAATCTTTATTTGGTCCTCTAGAAGTTGCAGCTAGGGGCTATATCTGAGACACAAACATGTAAAAAGTGTTTTTAGAGATGTATATTTCTCTGTCTCTTTCTCTCTTTTCTCTCTTTCTCTCTATGCTCTTCCCCTTCTTGGAGTGTTCTTCAAGAGCAAATCAAGCATCAGCTCCAAGTGTGTGTTCCACAAGTAGCAAAAGGGAGGGAAGGAAGCAATAGAAGAAAGATAAACACAAGAGGAGCAAAGAAAGAAAGGCATGTAACTTTGGACCAAATAAAAAAAGAAAAAATAACTGGAAAACAAGAATTGAAAACAAGATGGGCAGGCAGACTGGCATAAAGGACTGCTTCTTTACTGTAAGCTGATTTAAGCCAAGGCATATCTCTTCAGTGAGTTTTTCACTTTGCTTCAACAGTTCAGATACTGATGAACTGATACAGACTTGAGTAGATTCACCTCATATTGTAAATGGTAATTTGTATTAGTTCAGTCTCCTAGGTTTCTTAGAGTAAGAGAAAATGGAGATAAGTCCCTTTTCTCACTAGTGAAATGCTCTCTGTGGTAGGCATATCACTTGGAGTACCTGCACCAAACCTCCCAGTATCCGGCCTTTTAAATCTTTTAATTCACAAAATTACTAATTTTCACTGTTTTATCCAAGTTTGAAATGGCAAGAGTTTTTTATGGACAAGGTTATTTATTCTGATGGTCGCTTTTTACAAAGCACAGCTCCAGACTCAAAACCAGCGGGCTGAAACTCAGGACTCAGTCATAATTTGAACTCTGATCTCCAGTGGTTAGTGATCAATGTACCTACTACATTGTTTCAAGCTCTTTCTTTCCTGTTGTGTGAATGTCTCATGTCAGCATCAGTTAGAATTAAACAATATGCTTTCTGGTGGTTTGACCCTTAAATAAAGTTGGGTTGAGATACTGTTTTTGTCCTAGAGAAAATTCCATTTTAAAAAACACTTTTTTTTTTTTTTATGGAAGAAATCTTAAGCCTTTTATTTTGTTTAATGGTTAGCTAAATGGATAGTCATTTCCCTGTTGAATCTAGCACCAAATCCTTTCTTCAGTGCCAGGAGTAGCTCCATGATTTGTCCCACTAGGGCTTTTAACCGTCAGTGTTATTTTATGATAGTGGAAAATCCGTCACCAGAAAACTATTATTTAAAAAGGTGGGAAAAGGTAGCATTAACAAGAGCATAACTGTTTGAAATGGTGAATTTCAGGTCTGTCTGTCTGCTGTGAGCACATACTCCTGCTTCATTGCTGTATTTGAATGAATCCATGCCATAAAAAAATAGAGTGTGCACCGCATACCAACCCTTGGTGAATTCTGCTGGGGCCTATTTCATTGAAGAGTAAAGGCACCAAAGGAAAAGACACAGCAAATAATTTCCATATAGATCTGCATTTCCTTGTGATAGGATAAAATACACTGAAACAAATCTGTCATGTACAAGACTATCACACATTTTGAATCAGGAAGGATTTTAGTGAAGCCGTAAAGTGATTTGTTTTCCAAATCAATGTAATTCTCAGCAGTGTAACCTCAAAGTTTGAGTTTGTTCTGAGGTTTTAGGGTATGAGCCAGATAAAAAAGTCAGAGAGGAGATGAGGCAGGTTTCAGACACTGACAGAATTTCTGTAAAATTTAAATCCAAATTTTCTGTGAAACATAAGGTTTTTCATGTGTCAACTAATTTCAGTGAAGAAATATTTGCTCTGAAATTTTCTGATCATCACTATTTAAAATGACTGAAGCTGGAGATAGTATTTACCCTTCCCCCTTTAATAAGTGGTTTGCCTGGACCTAATGGGATGTCATTCACAAGCTGTCTCTGATAAAAAGTTCACCATTGTGCTCCTATTCTAACATCAGATGCTGTTTGTTTTCCATTTAAACATTTAACAGCAAGCATTAAGGTGTTGTTCCTCTTGCCTAGCTGTGTAACAGCTAAATGCACCTACCTAATCTGAACTAGCCATCATGACACTGTTATAACCAATGGTAAAAGATCCAGATTAGGATTCCTCTCTTTATTTTACATAGTCTAAGCTTGTCTGGTCTGTCTCTAGGTACCTTCCATTTCAGGTGGTTAATGTTAGAAAAATTAAGTCCCACACTAAACTTTACAATTGGTGACTATAGTTCCATTGTGTATCTATACTAAAAACAATTAGATACACTGAGTCCTTCCTTCTAGCAGTTGCCTTTTCTTATTCAACACAGGCTGCAATTAGAACCTCTCATTGTGGCTATAAGAGCAATGAGTAATTACAGTGTGTCATGCTGGGGACCTGGGAGTAGCTGATAACACATGCTGGGAGCAAAGAAACCAGAAAATACATGTAGAAAATGATGGCGACAGTATATGAATTTTCTCCCAAATTGCCATCAGTTAGCTCTTTAAGCTCTGCAATCTCTAGAGAGTTTCATTCACTGTTTTAAGGCACTCTCTCCAGTACATATCATTAAGTTCTTGGCTTCTGAGATTTACTATGGCAAGGACTCCCCCAGGTCAGTTAAGCACTATGTGTCAAATAGCTTCCTTATTATTAGTTTAAGATGTATTTCCTTTCATTTTGACTGAATGTTCTAGAGGATATACAGCAACACACAATTTTTCTTCCATTTATCATATATCATTGTTTACCTTTATCATATCTGCTCCCACTCATCTTCTGTATAAATCTGATCTTTTTAGTCTCTGCCATATGATTTTAATCACTATAATCCCTAATGTCTTCTATCTTACTCTCTATGCCTAGTCCATGCTTTTATGATACAAAGTGAGCAGTTTCCTTCATTGAATAATCTATGAGGATGCCCAGATCTTTTCTCGGAGTACTTACATTTCATTTAGAATCTGTTTATAGCTAGTATTACTCTGCCTCGTGTTGACTCTTTTGGATTTGCCAGTTACGAATTTTAGTTGTTTCCAGAATAGAACCATATATCTGTGCCCTCAAATCCAGGCCCTTGTTATCACACATGGTCACATCATATAATTCTATTCAGAAGTTTAGTTAGCTTTCTTTTATGACCAATTATGGGGAATTCTTGGCTTGCATATTGCTCTCTACTTTGCTGTGTTACTGGGAGTTTCCAGCATCTGAGGTTCTTTGAAGTAAATGGTACCAGGTACAGAGGATAACAGCTGACTCTTCTAAAGCAACATATCATGAGAAATGCAGGAAGAATAAGAGCTTTGCTCTTCTGTTTGGATGCTTTCTAGGAATTTCCTCATAGATTTATTCATAGACAGTTTATACCCATTTGTAATTGTGCCAGTATCCTCCCTTAACCTTAAAAGCCCCTCAATACCTCTGTTGTTCGTCCTCCAAAGTGTTTCTAGAGAACAGCCACATGCCTTTGAGCTCTTCTTTCAGTAGACTAAACAAGCTGAACTCTTCTGGAATCCTCCTGTGAGACAGACTTCCTATTTTTCTGCTCACCTTAGTAGTTCACCTCTGCACTGTCCCACTCTGACTTCATCTTTCTGAACAGGAATAGCCAGAACTGTGCACAGTGTTTCAGAGAACACCTGACTCTCTTGGAGTGCGTTGATGTGCCCTTATCTATGAGCTACAGCTTCTTGTACTAGTCAGGTTTCCCTTTTCTTTTCCTTTTTTCCCCCTAAGGTTACATAGTATAGGTAACTTGTAGTCACCTGGTGAGGTATCCAGATATTTTATTTCCTCTGCCACCTCCACTCCATGGTTCCATGACTTTAAGAAGCAGCACACCAAAGTTTGTACATCTTTTCATTCCTGAGTTTGTTATTCTCTGGATTCCTTGCTAGCTGTGATGTTTGAATGCTTGAGCTGAAGCTCTTGACATTCAAGGTTACCAGCCGCTTCACCTGTCTTTTCCAAGAGAGGTTTCTCCTTGTCCCACATCTCCTCTGAGCTTAATCATGAATGGAATAATGTGACTCCTAATTCCAGCTACAGTCAGCAGGCAACAAGTTACATTCATGATAAGTATGATATCTTCTGAGGCCATTCATGCAACATTCACTATTGGAATTTTGTATACTTTGATTCAGCAATAAAGGTTAATCAGAGAGTATGTTGTGTTTTTTTCTTTGAGTACATTGTTAATAATAGCTACAGTGCAAACAGATAACTACATTGCTGAAGTAGAGGTTACTTTTTTCCCATAATGGAATGAAGACTTGCTGCTTTCATCATACTCATAACCATCTAGTGAAGCTTATTTTGCATAACACTGATTGCAAAGGCTAGTGAGCAGAGAAACTTCTACACTGATATAGCAGAGGGATGTAAAGTCTGTTTTCTGCAAAGAACTAAGTTCTGCGTTGGTTTTTTTTTTCCCCCTGTATCCTCTGTCACCACTCCCAGAGTAGTCTGCACTCCAATAGATATGGCACAGCTCCTGAATAATGTCAGCACTCATGTGTAACAATCCCCGTGTAACATATTATAAACATAGCAAATGTATTATAAACATCGCAATGGCAAATTTGGGTTCACACAGAAGATACTAGCTTGGTGCATTGTAGCAGATTCGTAAGTACAGACTCTAGAGAATACTACAAAGTGTACAGTCATGCTCCTTATTTTAATGCACAGAAGACTATAACTACAATCATCCACATACTAATTCCTTAATTTACATACTACTAATACCATCCACACTAAATGACTGACTAACTGTTGGTCATTCTGAATGTAGACATGACATAGCAGATTAGGTTCTTCTGTATGACAAATGTTTCAGATAAAAATAAGAAAAGCAGATGTGTCTCACAGCAGAGAAGAGGTGTACTTTGGCCAACAGGTATTGGTGAGAATGGCAGAGAAAGCTCCTGCAAGTAGGAATGGTTAGTTCTGTACTTCCCATTTCTTAATTGTTTTCTGCCAGTAATTGAGTGAGATATGTTATGGACACTTGTAGACAAAAATAGAAATTAGTGTTGTTTTTACATTTATCACATGCTGAGTGTACCTCAATCCCATCTACTTACGAAATTTCTGTGTGCAGAAGCAGCTATGATCACTGTTGTTTGTCTACTGGCTAATTTTTCTGTTTTGTCTCCATTACTTGTTGAGCAATTTGGTTTACATATCTGGGTACATTTAAATAAATAAGTAAAAATAAAAATTCTGTAGGCATTTCCATGATCACAAAAGATGATTAACATTTCAGGACATTTTCTTAATGTTCAATCTGCCTTTTAATGCAAATCTTTTTAACATAAACAAGATTGGCACTTAAATTATTAAATCTGAAGAAGTGCAGAGGAGATGCTGAATGGATATTTAGTATTTAATGCTCTGAATGCTTCTAGATTAGCATCACATATGATTTAACAGTTTTTTAACCTTTTATCATGTTCAACATAAAACATGAGGGTTCTTGAAAAAAGTGAAACCAAAACAGTATATTGGCAAAAGCTAACAACTTCCAAAAATAAAAAAGCAGAACAGTGCTTTATACTGAACAACCTTAGTCATTTTGAAATATTGGTAATTAGTGTTGTTGGGGGAAAAAAAGAAAAAGAGGAAAGAAAAAAACCCAAACCCAACAGATTTCAGCATTCAATTTTCCACATGCATCAAAGTCTTCCTTGAAAATAGAGCTGGTTGGAACTTTTTCTTTCCAAGTTAACGAGGAGCTATGTTCATGCTTGTTCTTGGAGGTCATGGACCTGATTCCCTACTGCAAAGCTCTTCTCTTGTCATTTGCCCCTAACCAACAGCCATATGTAAAACTGATGCACTGGACTGATAGCATTTATCTATCTCAGACTGGAGAAAATAATTGCACAAGTAAGGAATCAGATGCCAGGAGGAAAATGAGCAATTAAGTACATATCAGTATTTATTCTGAGATTTGCATATGCTACCTGTAATGCAGCACATAGTTTGATATTCAGAAATGCAGCGGTGTATCAGCCAGACATGTTCTTGTAAATTAAACCTGCCCTGAATGAACATCAAAAACAAAAAAAATCTTGTCTGGTTTTTATTTTTCATTCTGAGTGAGATGAGCCATAACCGCAAGCACAGGATGCAGCAACATAGGCAGTGGTAAGTTCATTCCTCTGCATTACCAATATCTATATTAGGAAATAATGAGTTGGAAACCCTAGAAGCAAATTTGGAGGGTTAACATTCTCCCCTCCAGGGTGACTTTCCCATAAGAACTTGCTAATAGCAGAAGACATTTTGTCAGGCAGGATAGATTAGGATGTGCACTGGGATGGAAGTATTCAAGTGCTATTTCATCTGTCTTTTTCTCTTGCTCCTCCTGTTTCAACTATGCGGAGCTTCCTGTCTGAATGGATTGCAATGGCTATCTCTGTTTTTCAGATGAGCTTAAGACTCATGTAAAATGTGTTGCTGCTAATTAGTCAAGATGTAATTAGTCCAAGGAAATTAATTGTACATAAATATTGTGGAATTTCAGCTTCATGGCTCAAGAGATAAATTCAGAGCCTTTTCAGAGTTGTCTGTCTTAAAAACAAAATAACAGGAAAGGATTATTAAAGGAAGCTCTTCAAAATTCCCATTACCCTGCTAATGAAGATTTAACATATTGCCCAGAAGACATGGTTGATCTGCACTTTGTAAGGTCCTTCCACCACATCAGCATTTGCGCATTCCCAACTGTTCTCATCAGAGAGGAAGCTAATAGTGACTTTGAAGAAGCAACTTATCTGCCTCCCAACTGAAAGTAAAGCACGGTAATTACAGTCCATGCACAGCAGTGGGTAGGTAATTAAGAGTGCTCTCCTTCATTAACTGGACTTCAAGTGAGCCATCTCTTGGGTGCACACCACAGGCTGGTCTGACCTACCTGGAGCTGTTAGAGTCATTAAAGTTCACCTCAGGATTGCATGTGTCAAGAACTGCACAGTAGAAAGTTGAAGTTTGGCTTCATTTCCTATAAAGCTGCCTGATATTATTACTATTATTCACTGATACAGTTTTGCAGTAACAGACAAAGTACCTAGTTTGGGGGCTGAGACTGTATTATTGTGATTGCAAAAGCCCAGGAATATGTATTCTGTGCCCTCAACATAAAAAGTTAAGGAAACCTCTTCCATGTCCTCCAGATCACTATGAACTAATACCATGCTCGGTTTGGAACTTGCCTTTCCCACCTTTTTTCCTGATATTTTTGTTTTATACCTTGATGGAAAAAAGGAGACTTCTGTTCTTTTATCAACCACCCAGTCCTACATGCATTGGACAGCGTGTAAAGTCTATGGGAAACGTCACTAGATGAGAATAACACTATTTCAACACCTATCTCACACAGTTGCAAAGGACTGCACAGGCAGAAAGCTGCAAAGAGTCAGACTCAGAGAAGTGGGTACATGTATCTCATTCCTTAAGGACAATAGGTTCTGTGGTTTTTGTACAAGTTTTGGTTAGCTTCCAAAATAGTTTGATTGGTTGGTTACAGCCTGAAATGGTTTCTGGATTTTGTTTAATAGGAAATTATATAAAGAGTTACATCAGTTTCAGATCTGTAAACCAATCAAGCCTCAATCTTTTGCATTTCTTATCAAAACCTCCTATTATCCTATATAAGACCATGCCCATGATCTTTATTCATTTTGAAAATACCCCTCAGCTTTCCAGTGGAGTGAAATAACTGGAGTAGCTTGTTTAAAATTATTTGTATTTTATTTTAAATTATAGTCTAGAACTGTTATCTTCTCTAACCTGAGTTATCAGCAGTTACTGATGCCATTAAAAATCTCATTCTATTCTCTTCTCTGAAGTTAGAGAGCGATTTCTCCACCACAGCTATCACTGTAGTCAGCTAGAGTTTCTACAGAGGATAGATATAAAAGGAACAAAATCTTGTAAGACATCTATAAAACAAGATTGTTTGGCATATTTAAGACAAGGTCCTCTCTATTCTGGGCACAGAAATGCTTGGCTTTGGTGAAAGCCAGAGGCAGTGCTTGTATCAGCTGAGAACCAAAGATGTTAATGAACAATTTTCGCATTTCTTTCTTGCAGTTTCACTGAAAGTTACAGGCTTCTCAGCTAGGTGTAACTCCTTTTTTTTTTTTTTTTTTTTCACTTCAGAAGATGGCATTTTGTAAGTAATGAACAGCCAAACCTTAGGAAGATAGAAAGAGTTGAATAGATCTCCAAATTATAACCTGGATTTTTCTGATAGTCTTATATTTTACACCAGTGGCAGGGATGATTGATAAGTTCCCCTGCCAAAGATAAAAATGAACAAATAAGTTAATGTGTGAAAATACAAGTGGGAATTCTTAACCAACTGATATAGTCACTCTTCAAGGTTTTTTTTGTTTTGCACTCCTTTTGCATCCTGGTCTTTGAGGATTAGCTGCATTGTCTTTACTTTCTTCATCTTTTTTGCCTTCCTCTTTCATCTCCCTATAAATAGTCCCCATGCTTCATGCTTTACAGTATTTTTCACACCTATTTGTTTTTTAATTTGTCCTAATCATTTGCCAAGTTTCAGAGATACTATCTCTGCTCCACCTTAATACATTTTTTACCCAATTTATTTATAAGCAATGGCAGTATTTTAAGGTGGCATTTTTGGTAATAACCTAGTTCCACAGAGTGGAAAATCATTTCACTGGCCAAAATTGCACAAGTTGATGGTCTGACTTCAGATTCCTAACTGGTACATGTCATGTAACATAACACTGTTGGGATTCAGAGATTTGGAGGGGAATAAATGGCCAGACTAAGGTAGCTAGTAGTTGATTATAAAACCTGTTTGTATATGTAAGAAGATAAACTAGTTATCTATGCAACTAAATGGTGCTTAACTTTTTTTATCCATAATTCAAACACAGCATGAATATGTGGAAATATTTATCAGTAAATGGAAGCATAGCATATGAAGGTGTATTTAGTTATTACTGGGTAGTAGGATTCTCCCATACTCTTACCAGTACACACACTTGCTTTATGAGAACTACCTCTTTGCAGCTTTAAGGTGAGTCATGCCCCAGTGGCTCCAGAGCAGCAGATGGTGCCTCTCTTGCCATGTCTGACGAGTGCTTGTGCACAGCAGCAAATCTTTCTCATTCTTTCTTTTTCAGTCAAGTAAGTTCTGCAGTGACAAGAAAGAGGGCAATTTTGGTTAAAAGCATATCCAGCTCGACAGAAAATCTGGCAAATGGGGAGAAAGCAAATTACACAATCAAGAGCAATCAGAAAATTATTTTGATGGGTGATTACCATCAGATTGCAATGTTTCTACATAGATCCACAGGGCTTGATATGAACCCAACTGCAATTTAACATTTGTATAAAATCATCAGTCCACATAAAAGAACAGCTTATGAATGACATGAATTTTTGTAGTATGCTGAAGAAGGAGGAGGACTGAAGGGACCAGGTATTTTCAGTCACTGAATACAATGCGTCTCCAGCTCAGCCAGAGCTGTCAGTTGAAATTGTGCCACTTTTAATTTAAAACGAGCATGTTAGAATATGCTACTAAAGCTAAAGTCTCTAAAGCTAGGATTCATTAGTATACCAATTACTAACCTCGAACAAGGTAACCCTTTAACCAGAGAAAACTCACATCTGTGCGGTAAAATGGATTAAATAAATTTCTCTCTGCCCACTGTGTTCAAGTAGGGCTGGTACTTTCCTCCTGGCATGTTCTCCACCAACCATTTTTCAATGGTCCCCTGAGTTGCAACAAATCGCACATCAGCCTCTTTTGGTCTTCAGTGAAGTCACCTTCCTCCTGTCATGTCTGAGACTGGGATATAGATATGATTTCTGACATGCCCTGATCCTTTCAGGATTCTCCTAAATTTCACTGAGGCTGCAGACTGGTGTTTCCTGCTCCTATCATCCTACCCTTTCTCTCCCCACATCCACCACGCTCAGTCATTTTCTGGGAAAATTAAATACTCCTCTCCCTCCGTAGCGCCTCAGTTAACTCAGTGTGCAACTGCTAGGATAAGGCACATAGGCAACGCCATGTGCTAAACCATGACAAACAACACAAATTTCTCTCTCACATGTTCAAATACAATAGCCTTAATATAAAGATTTAATTTTGTATATGTGAGATTTCATATTAGACATTCAAGGGAAGGAGAGGAAAACACAATTACAAAAATAGAAATTACTTTATAAAAATTGGTGACTATTAAAAAAATGTTGGTGTTATAGTGAGAAAGCAACTCAATATACAATGTCCCCACATTAATACAGTCTGTGAAACTGTAAAGAGAGAAACCATGAGAAATGAAACTAATTTCCTATTTATGCGACATTAGTAGGACTGAAACTGGATTGCTATACATAATTTCTTTCTGATGTTCCTTTAAAAAAAAAAAAAAAGTTGAAAATTTATGAAGCTCATAAACCACCAGCCATGCAGATAATCGAAAAATTGGCAGAAGTCATTCCAGTGTGACACTCAGGGTGGGGTTCAGCTCATCAAGTGGGGTGCCTGAAATTTAGATGTCAATATGTAGCTATCCCTCTAACAATCCTTTACACTAGTCATCATTTAGGATTTGTAAATGTAGGTGCCTACAACCATTTTGAGACTCTCTGGGGTACCCAGATGGGCTGTTTAGGGTGCTCCCAACTGCCACCTGTCTCAGTAGAGGCAGCCGATGCTCAACTGGGTCTCCAAGGTCCCTTCATTCTGATGGAGAAGGCCACAATGAAAGCATGTAGCCAAAAGTTAAGCCAGACAAATTAAAATGAGAAATGATACACTTTTTTGGTGACTGTGATTAACTGTTAAGCAACAAGCGTAACATGAAACATCAAAGTTTGTGTCAGATTGTTTGTGTTTTGGTTACTTCAATTCAAGACTAAATTTGAACAAAACAGCCAATTTAGAATAATTTGACACGGCTGCAGTTGTTAGCTCAAACATAGTGCTTTGGTTTTGAAGAGGCATTTGTTGAAGGGGTATCATTTTTACAAGAAAATGGAAAAACAAAAGAGATGCAGATTAGGTCAGGAGAGAAAACCATCTTTCTCATCTCTAATCATGTATCTTTCTCTACATTAGGGTCCCAGATCCTCAGCTCAGAAATGTATTTAACCCTCACATGGGGGATAACAGGGAAATTAGCCAAATTTCTTTTGCTGTGGGATAACAATACAATGGCAACACGGAAAAGGCAGGCAATTCTAATCTTTGAACTTTGTTTTGTTTTATTTGTCTCTATCTTAGGTTTGTTCTGTGTATTCCTCACATTTCATTCTGTTAACTTTGATGCTGCTCTTTGTGATTCCTAGGTGAGCTTTAGTCACTGGCAAAAGTGCTCAAAAGGATTTGCATTTCTTGTGTGCTTGTCACTGTTTATGATCCTTGCTTCTCCCATTTTTCAGAAATTTTTTGTTTTATTCACAGATGTGGAAAAGAATGGAAAGGAAATCGTTGCCACATAAGTGCTAAGTCTCCTCAGCCTCCAACTTCAAGTCTCCTTCGAAATGGTGGGCCTGTAAAAAGAAAGAAACATCTTTCAGTTCATTCTTTGAGTGTCTCCTTTTACTTATTTCTGTCTTTGATTGCTCTGATTTTGCAGATATTTGGATTTGGTTGGGTATCATTTTCTTGCTGATTAAAATCACAGCTGCTGCCTTGTATTTCTTTTCGAAGAAGAAAGTGCCAGAAACGTAAGTGAAACTTTTATTTTGTGTAAAGCAGACACAAATGTGGCACAAAGCAATGGCTAACTGCCCAGTCTCTTTGTTTTCAACTTTTAAATCTCCCCACAGTATGTTTGCCTTCTTATTCAAGACTAAGCATAAACCTAGCTTTGCAACAAAAGCTGACCTTAGTGGACCCCAGTCTGGAAACAATGAGTTACAGTTTGACCACTTAGAATGTTTTGATTGCAACGTTGTACAATTATTCCTAAGTTATAAAATTCACCATTTTTCTACCTTAACAGCAGTAGCCCTGATTTTTGTACATGATAGTTAAATGTGAAAAATAGAAGGTATTTATGGTTTCTTGAAACCTCAAAAGGCCAAATTAGTTTCTTACAGGCAGATCCACAGCTCTTCCTGAAGCTACTGAGTAGCACCTGGGGGGACATTTTTGCCATAAATATTTCAATATTTACACACATCTCAGAACTTGCCCTGTGATAACTGGATGGAATAAAAGGGGGGGGGGGGCTACTTTAAAATATTAGTTTTTTCATAAAAAGCTTTAATAGCCTGGAAAAAATGCAAGCTGTGAGACTGCAGAATTACACAACTTTTTTACAAATTGTAGTGTTTGCCTCCTCTCCTTTAATTAATACAGACACACTCATAATCTGACTTTCTGGTTTAATATTTTATTAGTCATCTTAATCAGTGGTTAGACGTGTCTCAGCAATGTCACTTTATCTGTTCCTTCCACCCATTTCCCCTATCGCTTTGTCTCACACCCATTATCGAATACTGCCATCTTGCACTAGGGTCACCCCAGTACAGACCTCTTGGCTTGTGGTACAAGGACCTGTCTTACTCGTGGTGAATTAATGCTCTAGATGATGATTATTTTCTTTTTAAAATCTATATTTCTTCCATCCAGTACTATGCTTGCTATTAGTACTGTGCAAATAGTAACTAAATTATCTTCTGACATCATACAGCAGAAAGTGAATCCTCAGTAAAGGAAAAAAAATCAGCAAAATTGGTGGTGGTTTATTTCAAAATTTATTTCAAGTACTTTGAATAACAGTACTAGTAGTACTAGAGATATCTCTGCTTCCAATTATTTGATTTGAGTTTTTTTAAGATATGCCTTAGACTGACAGTTCATTATTTCAGAGATATATTTCCTAGCCCCTCCTGTCATCCCTCTGATAATCTCTGCTTTCTCTCTCCTCCCAAATTTAAGATTTAGAAAAAAAAAAAAAAAGAATTTGCTGTTTCTTATTTTCCCCTAACACTTGTATTTCTTCTCTGCCCATCTCTTGACTTATTCTGCTAGATCCTTCTCTTTCAGGAAGTACCTACCACTGTCCCTTCCTCCCTTTCAGCAGTTCCTGTTGTGCATTGCCTTGTCCATTTTCATATTGTTAGATTTCCCTTACCCCTCATTTTCTTCTCCAGAATTCATCTGCAGAGCTGCCTTTTTTCCTTTAAACTTGTGCTCTGCTATAGACCTTTCTCTCTTTGAGGATGTTGTTATCACACAAACTATCTACTAAACTGTGCAGACTCCCGTCCTGGCGTTATTGCTGCCGACACATCTCCTAACACTGCATGCTACCCCTGACAGGTAGAGTTGTTTATGGACACAGAAGCAAAATGTTGAAGAGGGAACATTCAATAGTTGTCCTACTGTTAATTGAGTGCATAGCTTCACCTACTTTCTTTATGTCTGCTTCCTCTTCTGTAAAGTAGGAATAATAGCATTTCCTTAACTTACTTCACAGGGGCTTTAAGACTTAATTCATTCACATTTATACAACCTGTTAAGGTACACATATGGAAAGGCACCTCAGAAGTGCAAGATAAGTTGCTTTGTAAGAGCTGTTTGTTTGGTTTTTTTTTAATTGCAATTAATATTTTTGCAGAAAAAAGTCTATTGTTTTTTCTCAAAACATGTTTTGAGATGATGGTGTTTTAATCAACAACTGATTATTTTTTCTTACGCTACTTCTCTTGTGCTCTAAACACTCCCTTTTACCTTTTTCTTTCATAAATGTCTGCTTAAGGGTTACTGCACCGCCATCCTCTTATCTTCTAACCACAATCTGTATTCAAGGAATATTTTTTCCTTTCTTGTAATTATACATGCTAAAAAACAAAAGTCTTTTTTGTACATGAAAAGGTACCCTGTTGCCAAACACTTAAATGTCCTATTAGGTATGTAATAAAACAGGGATGAATGAGGATCTTCTTACTATGGCACTAAGAAAATATTACAGCCCTGACATGAAGAGAATCAGAGCTGTGAAACAGAGGGTTAGATAGTTTACACAACAAAGTGTATTCTCATCTTTATTGTTTTCACTGGAGCTGCCAAAAAGGTAAGTTATGATGATGGAAATTTTTGTGGTTCCAAGTTTTTGTCTATTAGGAACTAAGATTGTCAAATCATTTTGCCCATGGTACTGAATAAAAATTTTTATTTTGTTTTTAATCACAATTGATTTAACATGTAAGTTAAAATGCATTTTATAGGCATCTTATCAAGAAATAATCTAGCTAATAAATGGCGATTTGATTGAAATTGTGAAACTGTGAAAACAATGAAAACTGAAACTTTGAATTTTAGAAGATATGCTCATCCAGGGAGTTTTTCTCTCCCTCTTCAAATACCTAGTGCCTCACATGATTTGGTATACAAAAATCACAGCTGGAAACATAGTAGTAAATTAAGGCAAGTTATTCCTTAACTGCTTAATCAGTAATCAGAAGTGACTAGACAAAATGCAGCCAATGTTATCATACTGAAGTTTGGATCTCTAAGATAAGGCTTTAGAATAAGAAGTGACTTGTGTTTGCATAAGTCTGTAAAATGTACAATATGACAGCACCACACAGAGGCATGAGATTTTACTCCTGATTTTTTTTTTAAGGGGATTTGATGAACTAGAAGAATTTAACTGTGGACATGAATGATACTTTCCTACAATTCATTTTCATTTCAAAGGCTTGTGTGCACTTTTAGCCTTCCTGGGTCGTTTTCTTAAAGCCATTAGGCAATAGAGGCACTCTAGGAATGCCTGCTTGGCCATTCTTCCTCAG
This sequence comes from Morus bassanus, assembly GCA_031468815.1. Taxonomy (NCBI): domain Eukaryota; kingdom Metazoa; phylum Chordata; class Aves; order Suliformes; family Sulidae; genus Morus; species Morus bassanus. The sequence goes on along the minus strand of CM062567.1, from coordinate 21,994,399 downwards.
GGAAGCTTTCACACGCTTGAGCCAATATTTACTGCCTTTTGATAAATTCTTTTGCTAACCATTTTTTAATAATTTCTGTTAGTGTCTCCTTTTTCCTTACTGGTATAGCACCACACATCTTCACCTCCATAGGCACATTATTAGTTGTAGCTGCTAGCTCCCTGGACATTTTAAAATGAGTGCAGGTCCATCTATGCCTCAATGGAAATAGCACAGGAATGTGCACAAGAGCTGGAGGAGAAGTTTCAAAGTCCATCAGAACTAATTTTTTCACCAGAAAACCAGGTAGCAGGCATTAGGTGTAGGCTGGTGACCCCTTAGACAATTGCTGGCTAAGAAGTTGTCACTAACAGCAGTGAGAATTTGAGAATTACATTTGTCCCTCTTTTTCTTCACTGGAAAGATTGATAGTGCCTTAACCCCTCCTTTCAACCCAAAAAGAATGCGCTGCTTCCCCTTTGCTCTCTCCTTTTTCTCCTTCCTTAGCAAGAATTTCCTCTCTGATCTGCAGGCTTTAAACTCTTCAGTGCCTGAGCAGGAGTTGCTGAAAGTCATCATATAAGTTTATTTTCTAATGGACAAAAGCAGCCTGCCACATGGCTTGGCAGCAGCGTACTTCATTACCACGATGGCATTCAGATATGCAAGCTACTTCCCAGCTGCCAGCTGAGGATATGTGAAACTTTTGTATAGAAACCCCAAATCAGAGTAAGCTTATAAGTTTCTCACATTCTTGTTCGTGCTCCAGAGATGATATTTGCTAGTCCAGCAGGGAAGGCTGCCAGTTATTCTACTCCTTTAGTGGCATCTGTCCTTATTGACCAAATAGAAGCAAAGCTTCATTTTAGCTTCCATTTTATTGCAGCTGCCTTCTCGTGCTTCATTTTACTTTAAAAAGTGAGAATCAAACACTTTCTGCCCAGCTAAGCTATGTTTCTTTGCTATTACCTCCAAAGCAGTCAATGTCCCTGGATCGTTTCAGCTTGTTTCTTTCCTATTCTTGATCTGTGCCATCAGCTGCAATGCTAATGTACCTCAGCCATTATCAGTCCTGTCAGTCATAATGAACACAGAACATAAACTCTTCCAAAGCGCATCAATAATGTATCGTGCCACACAGGCAACAGAGTGAAAAACTGAGGTGCTCTGAGAAAATATTTTAAAATGATAGAAAATCATACGAAAACAGGACCTACAGAGGCCATTTTTCATCCTGCCACAGGATAGGCTCAATTGTATCACTTCTGGGTTTGCACTTAAAGACCTCTAGTAACATGAATTTGATGGCATCCTCAGGCAATCTTGGTACCTTAGGTAGAAAGAAAGCTTACTGTTAGAAAGTTTTTTTTTCTAACTGCTGATATGTCTGTTTACAATTTAAGTTCATTCCTATTCACCACGGACAAGAACAAATCATTGCCTTCCTCCTTGCAAAAAGCTTTTTATGTACTTGAAGGCAGTTGTCATGCCTCCTTGCAGGCTGTTTTCTTTAGGCTAAACAAGCTCAGTGCTTTCAGCCTTTCTTCATAGTTAAGGTTTTCTTGCGATTGTGATGATTCCCAGTTGCTCTCGCCAGGACTTTCTCCAATTAGACCATACCCTTCTGGAGGCCTCGTGTGGAGGAGTGGATAGCATATTCCAGGGGAGGCTCTCCAAGTGGATCTGAAGGACTGCCAGAGGTCGTTGCTGGCTATGTCTCTGTTCCTATATCCCAAAGTGATAAACAGAATGCCAATAGAATGGCATTTATTGAACCATTTTCAGCTTGTGAACTCGAATGGATACAGATACCCTTCTTGTAGAATGAGAGAAAAAGGTGCAGTTTTATGAGAAAAAAGAAAAACAAAACTAGGAAGCAGCAGCTATAACTGTTGTTTAGGAGTTGTTTGGGAGTTGATCCTGCTATCCAAATCCATTCATTCTTCTACAGAATATTTTTTTTCTGAAGTATGAAACCCAGTGTTATAGTCAGAGGTCTTCAGTTTTTCTGAAATGTACATCTCACAACCACCACACATAGGTAAGTTTGCAAAGAAACAAGAGGTGACATGCTGAAAGAACAGAGAAAATCTCTTGGTCTATAGCCTTCAAGATCACCAAGATGAAAGATGCAGAGGACTGATTTTCTAAAAAAATAAATAATTTAGTTTCCTAAAGTGACTCAAAAGGTACAATAGGAAACCCAGACAGCATATTAACAGCCTAATCAAGCATCCAAGTGACTTGTAGATGATTCTAAATGCAGCTTTTGGAAAGTCTGCCCTCCTTGCATCACACCTCCCATTTCTTCTGTGGGATGTGCAAAATATAGCCTACTTCTACAAACCTAAATTTAGTTTAAAAGGCTTTATAAATGCTTTGGAAATTGAGGTCTTGAGTTATGGTTTCTGTTTAGAACAGAAACTTAAGAACATCTATAAAGCATTCTTTTAAGGGATTAATTTAATTAGTAGCTTAATTGTAATGGAATCACTAGGATTTTGTTGTTGTTATGGACCTGATGATAAACATTCTTCTAGTACCATATTTCCTACAACTTTGTACACAGTCTAAAAGAAAAATTTGATTTTTCATTGAAAGGTTCATTGAAAAGTACAAAATTCTGCATTATTGCATCCAAACAATGAAATCTAGAGACTTCAATATTCCATCAAAAAGCATGATGTTACTCAGCAGTCCCTTTATACACTGGCAGGTATTTCTCCCATCTCTGTGAAGCTGTAGTGGAGAAACCTATGACAAGGCAGTAGGTTTTGCTACTAAAGAAGGCAGATGAGCTTAGCAAAGCTATGACCCATGTGACCTCATCCCAAGATGATTAATCCTCTCCTTTCCTACTGTGGTATTTCTGGTTATGTTAGAAAACCCAGTTCTCTCTGAGCTGCCCTAACCACACACTTGAGTCTTTATGGTTTTTTTTCTAAACCATCCTATGCTTGGCATTTTTAACCCTAACTATTCCCTGATTCGTACAATGTTCTGAACTTGGCATTTATGGGTTTTCTTAATAAATGAGATTTATAAACATTTCACATTGATTAATTATTCTGGACTGTAATTTTTGTGAGTGATGAGTTACTCTTGCCCTTACTGTACAGTGGTAACACATACATAACCTTCTTCCCATCATGAGACCTTGTGATGGGCATATTGCTCTCTGCTGTAGCAATAAGCTATCACTTTTTGTCAGGGCAATGTTTCACTTATGTCAAGTAACAGCAAGCACTGCAAGAATGAGCTTAACTCAAGCCACTGCAATACTTTTAGTTAAACTGCCCAATCAAGCAGTTTAAAATTAGTGCATAAACTGATGACCAGATGGCAACACTCACCCCACTGACTAATACTGCACTTTTGTGCTTTCCTCAGCAGTATCTATATTGACGACAGAGTACTAGAGTGGGCATACCATTGCTTGGCTCTAATAAGAAAAGCTTCATATTTCTTATTAACTAAAGATCTAATGCATTGTGTTTACTTCTAGGGATGTATGCACAACATGTAAAGTAATCTGAATATGTCATCTCAGTTCCCAAGCACAGACTTCTTCAGGCAGCTCCCACCTCATCCAACTGATGGATTATAGCACTTGTGTAAACATGTGACTAAATTTTCACTTGTATATTCTTTGAGTTGTTTTAAGTCATTCAAAAATATTTCAGAAATTTTTAAGGATAATTATTGGTATCCCTTAGAACGAATTGTTTGCTACATTCACAAACAGGGTGTAACCATACAGGAGTTGGACTCGATGATCCTTGCAGGTCCCTTCCAACTCAGGACATTCTATGATTCTGTATGTTTGTATAAATGCATTCATATACATGCATCTATGTGCATATATGTGTAACATATATGTTATTTAAAGTGGCTTCCAAAGCCCTGCTTTGGCAAAAAGGTTCCTAAGAACAGGAAAGAACTTAAGAAAGCTTATTCTCCATTCACCTAAATCTGGGGTGCATAAATTCAACCAGTGCCCATATTTTGGGCCATAAAATTCCCATAGTCCCTAAGATACAACTACATATGCTCTTTCATGGTTCAGACCTAAAGTGGAGTGAAATCTGCTGGACAACCTGAGCGAGACTCAATTTTCATGCTTGAGAAAACCTCACACACACAGGCAGGACCAATTTCAGCACTCAGCACAGCAACCACAGACATGCTGTTGAAGAACTCGGCCAGCACTCTTTCTGGTGCCCACAGTTTGGCTCAGTATCCTGCTGGTTAGTTATCCTCCTTGCAGAGGAAGCTGGAGATCTGTGTTCAGAGTCCTTCCTGCCCTCAGGACAGACCTAAGTACTCAGTGTGTTCTTGCCCAAACAAGCAATATATACGTCTTGCACAAATTGCTTAATTTCAATGGGGGAGTGGGGGATGAAAGAGAATCAGACCTGTCCCTATCCTTATAATTTCCTATTGGCACTTTAAAGGTGGTTCCCGCTGTGTATTGTCTGGCTTGCATTGCCCTTTGGAAGTCTCTCCACTGACTGCAAGCAGAATTGATGCGCTAAATACCGTATCATGCTGTTAGGCCATACAGTTGGTTTGTGATGTCTAAATGAGACACCAAAATTAAGGCATGCAAATCTGGCCCTTTGGGCACTAGTTTAGAAGCAGAGCCAACTTCCTTAAAAACTTCTTATTTGAGTTTGCTTCTGGCCTCAGGTTTTGTGAGCCATGGTGTGATTTTAGAGTAAAAAATCAGTTCTGTGTACATTTTGTGGAGTTTATTCAGGAAGATTAGTACGCAAATATACACTTAGGAGGCATATAAATAACCTAATATATTATAGCTTAACTAAACTAACTAAAAGCATCAGAATATCATGATTTCTTACAGTTAAGATTAAAATCAAATGAACAAATCAACAGGTTCAAATATTCAGCTCTCCACATCGCTGTGTCAGGTAATCAAACTGAATTATGAGACTGGCATTAGAAGGCAGTCTTGTTGTGAAAGATTTTAAGGAGACATGTCTGTTTTAGTCTAAAACCCAAACTTAGATTCTCACACTGATTTAACTCATATGGTGATATATTTCTGTAGCCTACCCGTGCCTTCCTCCTAAGCATCCATTCTGGTTTTTGTTCTTTACAAAAGAAATGTGGTGTCTCCCCTGTGGCTCTCACTGAGGAACAACACCTTCCCTTCCCAACATCTCCATTGGCTGTGTCTCCATGACTGCTCTTGTCCCCTCAGACCTGCCTGCCACAGTAACACAGAGCCTGTCTGTCAGTTCCTAGGGAGACACTGCTTAAACCATCTGTAGCAGCAGCTTTGGAATAGGAATGCTTTTAAATACAAGAAAATCCATCTCTCAATCATTGGGATTGAGTATTAGCTTTAGGGAAATTTTTATTTTAGAATACTGTACAAACACAGCTTTCTATAGTAACAAAGGCATGTATATGCTCTTACTCATAAAAGCATTAATGAAAAAAAAACTACTAAATGCATCTCTTCAAAAGCAAAGATTAAAAAAGAAATTGTGCTTCTGCTTCATTCTTCAGTAATTTTAACTAATGCAGCTGTTGCTTTTTATATGATATAGGAACAGTTTTGATGATTTCAAGCGTTGTGGAATATTAGCAACCAGTCATCTATATGGAAAAAAAATTTAGATGTAGCAGAAAGTTCCATCCCCAAATTTCCTTTGCTTTTGCAGAATTAATAGGATTAATTGCACAGGCCATAAGTGCTTCCAAAAAAAGGAATATGTGAAGGTCTCTGTCAGGAAAGCATATCTTTAAACTTCTAACTTAGGTAATGGACATGAGACCCATAATTAGCACAATTTGCCCTATTCATCTATTATAAATTGCTTAAGGCATTGAGTTCATTCATGAAACTTTTGTATTCTGATAACTTCAGCAATTCTTTAAATATTTCTGACTTTGCAGCAAAAGGTATGGGGAGCTTCTATAGCTTTAAAACTAATTCTGATGATTTTGACCTAAAATGCAAGTGCTTTCTTAATTCATTGGAAAAAAGAGTTCTTCTAACATTTAAATAACTAAAGTGTTCTTGAACTTGGAGCCTAAGACCATGTAAATTACTGAATTGCTAATGCGGTAGTAACAAAACACAGAAGAACATGATCTCATCCCATGCAAACACATTATAGCAATGCAACCTTTTAGCTAATATCAAGTTTTACTTAATGTATAGCACTGTATCTGTATTTTATGAATACCTAATAGCTATATGCATATCCAAAAGCATATATATTTTTAGCAGCAACAAATGGAAAATTATTATTTTAACCTACACACAACTTACACAGAACTTTGGTTTAATTTCAATCATTTCAGTAGAGCTCAATCGGAAATATATTTAGCCACCTATATTTTTTGACTCAAGTCTTTTCAACCTGAAACTGTTTGGTTGTTTGACAACCTGTGTAATATTTATTGTGGGCGGTTTTGTTGTTGTTTGCTTGACTTTTCAAGGAAACTGGAGGAAACTGCTAAGGTTTCATTTGCCAACCCGTTGTACAAAGACCTTAGATCATCTCACAAAGTAAAGGTAAGTAGCAATAGCTGCTTCTATACATTCAGAAAAATGTGAGGCTGTAGTCCTCAAATAAGTTTTCCATTAAAACAAACAGTGTTATCCCTCACTGAACACTATTTAATAAAAGAAGTAAGGATTAAAAATTGTTATATCACTCAGATCAGTTCCAATGCATTTTCAAAACACAGGCAGATTTGAAATCAATTCAGTTTTGAGAACATCTTGATGTTTATAACTAATACTGACTGTGGGCTGCTGAATATGAGAAAAAATGAGTTTTGGATGAAATATTTAACCAGACATTAGAAGAAAAAGCTCACTGGGACTTGTCTCCTTTTGCTTCTGGAAAAAAAAAAAAATATGAAGCAAACATCCAACAACAAAAAACAACACCAAAACCAAAAATACAAAATGCATGATTCAGCACCCAAGTTGCCTTTGCACACTCACTTAACTTTAATAAAATAGTTTATAACTCTTCCCAGTACCCTGAATGTACATTACTATTCCCATCCCTGTAAAATTCACCTTGACACTGAATGAACTCTTGGTCACACATTTCCCTAATACCATTTGTTCATCATAATTAAGAGATTGCTAGAGTAACAAAGAAGTTTGTGAATAAAATATGTATCTAAAAGTGAACATATTGCAACATATGATTTCAAGGCAAGATTTAATTATCAAATTACAGTGGTAGATAAAATTTACATTTTACATTTAACAAGAGAAATAGGAATGACTTAAAATGCAGCTATCTCTGCTATTTGATTTATCATTGAAAATAATATAGACAAAGCACCTTGGAAGTAAAAGGAGCAAGAAAAAAAAAATGCTTAAAACATCGTTCCTGCCCACATTTTGATATTACTCTTATAAGCGTTGAAAGATCCAGTCTTGGTTTGAAATAGAAGATAAAACTTCCTTGTCCTTTCCACAGTCAGTAATGTAGGATTCCACTGCAGCTTTGAATAGGATTAACTATGACATGTCATTTACTTTCTATAAAAGGTTCCTTACACCTGATTTTAGAGACATTAATTCACTTACAGGTTGGGGGTTGCGAGAGCTCCAAGTTGGAAACATTCCCATCACAATCATGTCCAATTTATCAGGACATTTTTATTTTAGTTAAAATAGATTCCTGACAGGCTTTGTTTAATAGCAAGTTGAAAAACAGAAGCACAGTGTCAGGAAAGACATTTTCAGAGAAGGCAGCCCCAGGCACTGTGATTGAAGTCCAGTGCTATACTAGATTTTCCTCTATTTTCTTGACGACTGGGAAAACATGTGTTTTCACTAATTCTTTCTTTAAAAGGGAAAACAAGAGTCATGAGTTTTCTCTGAGTCTGATGAGCCTTAAATCTGAATGGTGAATCACCCATCAAAAGATATGGTAAAACACAATCAACAGCTGTTATCTCCAGCTGAATACACACAAGTTATGCACTTGCAGTATCTATGTTTCATAAAGAAAGAACAATTCTCCCCAGACCTTTCTGAACACTGAAACCATGCAGGCTCAGCGTTGCCACACACTTGCCTTTAATATTGCCTCATAGTTTTGGATTCATAGGTTGTGTTACTTGGACAGCCACATGGAAGGATATTTTCAGAATATTATTTGCATCTCACTAAAAATATTCTGAAGACGTTTTTTTCTTTTTATAGTCTCCTGGGTATGCCACCTCACCCGCTGTTCAAATCAGTGTTTCTCCATGGCATGAGGTATGTAACAACATATTTCTCTTCTAATGCAGGAAACATGTTTGGCTATTAAATAAAATTCATTTACAGAACAAAGGGAAAAAAGCCACTTAAAGTCAATGATATATTACTACTCATAATGTTAGCACCTCTGGAAATCTGAGAAAGATGACCAGGGTTGGATTGGCTGACAAGGACCTCATAATAGCAAATTTATTAATGTTGTTTACGGTAGCTACTTGTTACACCAGACAGTAATTCAACACTTTCCAGTAAGGCAGATGCTGAAGAAAATGTTTAGAACTACAGAAGTCCTTACCTGAAGAGTTCATATTCTCTCTTTTCTCATACATTCCTCATTCAAGAAAATTAGAACCAGTCATTTAAATTACAATACTATGTACAAAAATTAGTGACCCACTGCAATTACAGTATTGTACACAGGTTCTCCCAAAATAATACTATATATATGTTATAGCAAGAGCTGTGGAGACAAGTAAAAGAAGGGTGGGAACGGATGCAGAAGAAGGTTAAATGACTTGATCAGGTATATGAGGCAGATAGTGGTTTTGGTGGAGCTATGCTATAATTGTTATCAGCTGAAAATCTGGTCTAAAAGTTTAGAGATTTTATAGTTTTCTGTGAAGTTAACATCGTATGCTACTTCTGTAATGAATCTACTGCCATTCATATGTTCATTCTAACAAATGAGTTCCATTACTTGTTTTTTAAATTTATTCTATGTTTTTTCTTTTAGTATCCATTTAATGAAAATGTGAATGCTACTTCTTTTCCAAATCCTCTCTATGGTGAAGCATCAGAAGACATAGAGAAATTATGCGGTTCCTTGAAAATAGACATAAAACAGGATCAATACTGCTTGTAACTCTTTGCCTGAAGATTTGTTCTGAAATGTGAAAGTATGTCATGATACTGTAGTGTTTGCAACATGAATGAATAACTCTTCACAGAATAACTCTTTTATTAAAATAATTATGTTTAGAAAGTAATTTTACATTAAAAATGGAATCCATACATCAGTAAAAAAAAATATACAGTCTTCTGTCATTTCTGTTAGTACAGAATGAGATTGGTAACTGTAACTATGAATTCATTTTACATTTGTACAGTTCAAATTCCAGTATGTTAATAAAATGTTTCATCAAATCCAGATTCTTGAGGTTTGGGCATCATAATTTTATGTCTATTATTTGAGAAATGATTACTTAAATATTTCTGGAATTTTGCATTAGAAAGGGAATTTAAATGGCTATTTTAGTGTTCCAAGGGGCAGAAGCAAAAGAAAAGTCTTTGTCTAATTAGAAACATATCGAGCTAAATAAAAAATGGTCATGAATCATGGATTTGCATATAGCTCAGCGCGTGATTCATCAATGTGGCATTCCAGTATGTACACTTATTTTTAAAAAATATTTTTATTATTAACCTTGATAGCTGTATCTGAACAAATTCCCTTCTGGTCAGCTCTACAGTGCTTACCACAGCGCTACTGATATATTTAGCTTAGTGGTTGACAGAGGGTGGAAACTAGCATGTTCAGGAAACCGTATTTCTGCTGAATAGGATGGCCTCCCACACAGCTGAAACTTATGTTGTCCCATGCCTACATGAGAAAGATATTGGGGGGGAATTCTGGATTGCCTCCTGATTTTGAGTGTCATCCTCTGTGATACTAGGCATAGATTGTAATAGTGTTTACGCTTTAAATAACCTGACGGTAGATCATCTTCCATAATGCCCACTTGAATTATATGGTGGTCATTTTTAGCTTGAAGGCTTAAGTGTTCCTCCTGTGCTTATGTTTTCCTCCCTTACTGTATTTCTACAGCCTACTTAATTTTAAACCCATTGGCAAGTTTCAAAGATATTAAACTCCTTCAAATTTCATAAAAACAGACATCTGGATAGTAGATAGTATCTCTGTTAATACCTTCATTCAGAGAAAGCTGAAATGCTTGACATTCATTAGACTTCCAGACAGAAAAGCATATTGAAGCCTAGCTTCACTCCATCATGCATGGGACTGCTTGTTTTGGGTTTTGTTTTGTTTTTCTTTCACTTTTTCTTAATAGCATAACAGTAGTCCATAGCTCTCTACCTGGGGCCACAGAGCTACTTTTTGACTTAGGTTTTCTTATCTGACTGGCATGTTGTTTCATGGGTAGCAGAAGTAACAAGGCATGATTCCCATAGATGTTTGTCCAGCATTCTCTCCATACCTTTCAGGCAATATGCTCATAAGTACCTCTCTGCTGCATTGTAAGAGGTCCTATTTTCCTTTCCCCTCTCTTCTGTAATCCCCTGTAGTATCCTCAGTTCTTCCCCAAGTTCCATATCCCACCCAAAAACTTTGTCTCGTTTCCCTCATGTGTCCTAACTACAAACCAAAAAAGAAGCATCAATTGCTGTCTGTCCCAGAGCTACACATGTGCTAATCAGCTGCTGTACGTTTGGCTGGTTGGCCAGTTGGCAGCACACAAACTCACACTGCAACTTCTCCTCCTCTGTGCCCTGAATTTGTATGGCTGTCTCCTGCCCTGCTGCTACTTTAATGAAGCCGGTCAGAGCTTCACATCTTTACATCTTTCGTACACACACTTGCCTTAATGCCGAGTCTAGTTGGAAGTTACCAAATGTTATTCATGGAGGTTTTAAATAAGGAACTCTGACAAGAAGATCACACATGCTGTTTTCTTTCTGGAACAAGATTAGTAAGACAGAAACATAGAATTTGCCTACTATACTTGTACTCGTTAAGTTGAGACACAGAGAATACACTTGATCCATCAAAGTGCTAAGTGCCTCCAGCTCCTGAACTCTGGTATTTTGATAAATCTGTGTGAGGTGATTGATCTCCACATAATAAACAGGCATTGAACATTCCTACAATGTCAAGCCCATGTAGTCAAATTCTCATTTATTCTGCAATAGACTGGCACTGCTTTCAGAATTTCATTAAACACTAAAATGCCGGTTATGCTATAGTCCTTAAATCTCTAAGAATTGTGTCACACTATTTATATTTGTAAAAAATTGCAATAACAAAAAGGATAAAATTAGTAATGATAGAATTTTATCACATTCTTCCTTATGAAACAAAATATATTTATTTTACTCTTAATGGTACTCATATTTTATCATCCTAAATAGAAGCATATGATTATAAAGTATTATTGTAGAAGAACTCAAAGAATATAGTATTTCTCATCAGTAGCTCTTTTCTGAGATAACTGGGACTCTTCTGGATTATCTCTGAGGCAAGGTAGGCCTTTCATGAAATAATTTTCCATTTTTATAATTGATAGAATATTTTTAAAGAAAGTGTTACGTTTCAGATTTTTCATTTTCCTGAATGCCAATCATTTTTTATTATTCTTATTTCACCAAGAACTAAAGATTTACTTATATTCACTGTATGGTTATTTTCTCTTGCCTAACAGCTGAAAGGTTTAAAATAAAAATTATGCTTTTTATTTCTTTTTTTTTTAAAACATTTCAGTATTTTGAATCAGAGCAGTAGAATTCATATTTGGTCATCCTTGCCACAATTTCAATTTCAAAATCTAAAGAATATGCCAGGAAACAAATATTGTTAAATCTTTCTACATAGGCTTCTTACTTCTCCCAATTAATAATAGACCTTGACTAAATACCCTCTGTAAGCTCATGCTGTTATTGTCATAAATCCTAAGTAGTAAAAATAAATTGTTTCCAAGTGGCCTGTTTTCTGGGAATAAATTAGAAGACGGATACTCTATACAGATGATGAATACTGTACTTAGTCTAGTTCAAACACATTTGTACATTAACGATCCAAGATAACAGCAGAAATAAATTACAAGACAAAACTTTTAACAAAACCTAATACCACCTGCAGTGTGGTCAATATGTTCTTTTCATAGTTGTTCAGCTCCCAGAATATCACAATCATAAAGAGTGCAAGCAAGCAAGTCCCTTGCTTTTGGCTAATCTGTTTTTCAAAATAAAACATAGTTACAATACGTATCAACAACCATGTTTCACACACAGATAGCCAGATCCTTATCTTAGAAAGGGTCATTGCATTTGTAGCTTGTTCCAATACTTGCCTCAACATCTGCCATTGGCCACTACTCTGCGATTTTGGAAGAGATGGGGAAGGGTGTTATCTTCTGTTTAAAAGTCTTTATGTATAACACATGGCTGCGCACCCTCCTCTTTGCCAAAACTGGGGGGGTCAGGCCTTTCTCAGAGCTTCCACTTGGGCTCATTGGTTGTGCTTTTGCACCTGTACCAGTGCTTTGTACTGCTGCCCCATTTCTCCATATATTCCCACATCCGCTGGCCTTTACAATTGAGATCTCTATGGATGTAGTCCAGGTGTTTGCTGATGGCGACTTTCTCTCATCCTTGCCCTGTTTCACCAGCAACAGCCTGATCAGCAAGAAGATGATAAAATTGATCAACTACATGATCTAATTTTGAAGTTATTCTGGCTTTGAGCTGGAGGATGGGTTAGATGACATCCAGAAGTCATTTTCAACATAAATTTCTTGTAATTCTATGATTCTATGGCATTGGTAGCACCCAGTTCCTCCTTAACAATATTGTCCTCATTCAGTTCTGTCTCCAGCTTGTGCCATGCAGGCATATATTTGCTGAGATCATTCTGAAGCCAAGGGTATCATCAGCTCCCCCTTAGAGTTTCTTCATTATTTGCTCAGCTGTGGCTGAGGCCTCAGGCACAGCTTTTGACTTTTTTCATGACCTGTTCCTATATCTGACACAGCTGGAGATAGGCTCTTGGATTAGTTAAAGCTTTGTTCTGATTTGCTGTATCTTAATTGGACTTGCTGCCATATACGAACACCAGAGCCACCTACAAAATACCCACTCTCAATAGCCATCAAGTTGACAAGGGTTCAATTAATCTTGTCCTCAGGTAGATGCCTATCCTAGAGTGCAGTAAATGGAATTCTAGCAGCTTCTATTTCTTTCTGTTGACTGTAAAGACAGTCTAGACATGATGTCTGCATTAGAGACGTCCAGATTTAATAATATGAATACCATTCATACTGTCTTACTTAACTCCAAATTTCATTAATGTATGTATTGGATATGGAGATTCTCACTGGATAATCCTCCTTACAAGTATACATACAAATGTTCTCTTATACACAGACATTTTCCAGACTTCTCTGTACAAATCAGACAAAAGAGCTTAATGTGTAAGTATAACATGCAGTAATGCATCTGTCAAAACCTGACATCTTCTGCCTTTCATTCTCAGTTTGTGTGGGGGAAGAGAGGGAGAAGTAGGTGGGGAGAATTCACATATAAGTTAGCAAAAATGGAAGTTCATAAACACCTAAGTAGAAAAATCTATCGAGGGCTGTATTGCTCTGTGTAGATTACAGCATGTGAGAAGTCAAGCACCTGACACACAACAGGATTCTTCTCTGCTAAGTACTTAAAAACAGTCATTTATTTTCCAAGGTACCAATCAGTTACTAAGACTTGTGAATGGGAAATTGTTCTTTACTGTGTGGGGATGAAGTAGTAAATCCAGCGAAGGAAGGAAAGACAGTACTGAGAACCTGTAGCTCTTATATTGTAGCCCCTTTCTGTTTGAAAGCAGATATGCAGCTGACCAGAAGGGTGGCCATAATGTGCATGTTCCTGCAACAGCCAGCCACAGATCTTCAAAAATGCCAAGCAAGTTAATATTCATATTTGAATTTTAATTCACCATCTGCAGCTATAATCATTCTTAGGGGCGCTCAGAAAAATAGGTGTGCTTTTCTACAGGGTAGAAAATAATATGTGATAACTAAGATATGGTAAACTGTAGAGCATATTAGTCTTGGTGGGTTTGCATTTTACTTTTATGAAGACACTCAAGGGGAATCTTAAAGGTGGAGGGAAGGGAATAGATCAAAACATAACCTTAATCACAACAGGAATTCACAGCATGTTTACCGTTCTATTATAAAACCACATTTTTTTTGCCCTCATCTTAATATGGCCAAAGAGCAACATAGTGTTCAGCCTACAAGAGGATCCAAGAACACAAAGCTTGACCTGAATGTTCAGGTGGTGAGAATGGGGTGTAGTAGCTAAACAAGAGTAGCTTGTGATGTGGCAGTGAATTTCTTGCAGTCTTCTGGCCCTCCATGGATCACAAGCTAAAATATGTCTCTCAATATTGGTTCCAACTACTAGAAAGAAATTTCCATTCTGGTAGTGCAATGAATTTTATATGTATGTCTCTCCTTTTGACTATTTCTTAATAAAAGGAGTTCATTTGTCCTTTTATTTATGAACAATGTCAAATTATTATGCTGTGGAGAAGAGCTGGTCAAGTTCAGGGAAATGGTTCGGAAACAGGATGAAGGCAGAAAAAGTTATCAACTACAGGGAGAGTGGGTATTCTATTTTTCCAATGAAAATGTGAATCTTGGAGGCAAGTCAGCAAGGCACGCTCAACTGGGTTAAATGGGTTTAACAGGGAGAAATGAACACAAATTATTCATGGGAATTCTTTAATCTTCTGTATAATTATGTGATCATTCCCAGAACAAAGACTTTGATTGATCATAACAGGAGGAAAAAGTCAGTTCACACTCAGCACAATGATTAGCATACAGCTATAGAGAATTAAAAAAATAAGTGATAATCCAGTGCTTTAATATTTTCTGCATATTGTGAAATTCAGGATGCTAAGTCTAAATAACGTAATGGTAATTATAACTACTCCTTTTTTTCTCCTCACAAGAAAGCTGTTTTCATTTTGTTCTTCATTTTAGTCTGAGTCATACTTCCTCAAGTCACTCATTTATCTTTTTTTTTTTTCAACCACTTAATGCACATCATAAAACAGTATCATTCTGTGACAAGTATTTTACAATAGATATGGTATATGAGTTTGTTAGGCTTTAGTCAACATTATTACCATTTTGGTATATAAGGCTTAGAATACAATTTACAGAGTACTAACATATAGTTACTTTAGAAACATACTTTGTCAAGTGCATTAACGTTAGGAGTCTATTTGGTATTCACATGGACATGTTAGACAGAAGTGGACATTAATGAGCACTACATTACAATTGGTCTCCAGTGAAACTGTGTATTACAGCTGCCTTAGTAGTTAAAGTATTCAACATGATTCACTTAAAGTGTTGTCAGTGAATTAATAATGATTTGCTTCTTTTTGTAAAAAGGGGCTGTACTCATTGTAACAACATGATTAATCATGTAATAAATTAACTCAAGGAGGTAAGTGGGACTCCCAGGGTTATGCTCTGCCCTGAGCTTATATGTAAATTTACTACTGACACAAACCAAATCAAAAGGCTAAAAGAATATACTACTAGGAATATACACCTAGATATCTACTCCTACACCAATCTAGAATATCCAGAAGATAAAAAGGATTAAACTACTCTGCAGTTTCTGTTTAGCCGTCTTAGTCTGCAGGTGGCTTCTCTGGACACCCTTGAGAAAATTCAGTGGCCAAAGGATGCTCAAGTTGAAAAGTTCTGATAACTCTTAATAGCTTCCTCTATGTATGTTAACCAATCAAGGTGACTTTTAAAGGAGTGTTGTTGCTGCATTTTAGCAATACCTCAACTGCTACTTCAAACCACTCTAAAAATCTGCCTATTTTACTAACTTTGTGAACCTTCTTTTGAAGATCTGTTTCTCACAGGTGACAGTTTTGAAAGGCAGCATTGATACGTTTTGATTTACTCTCATTTTATTTTCCTGTTTGTATGGCTTTGTATTTCACTTTAATTTTTCTACCAAAAAGAAGATACATGGGAAATGCTATTTAGTTCAACTTCGACAAAACTGTCTTGGAATACGTATGGGATAGAATGCTGAGAGGCAAGGGAGATAATTAATCTCAGTAAATACTCAACATACTAAGGTATCTAGGGATAAAGTTTTTTATTTTCACATTTGTATCTTGTTTGTGGCCCATTTACTCCTTACAGATAAAACTCAAAGAATAAACTAACATGCTCCTTCTTTAAGTTCACTGTAAATTATCCTAAGAAAATTCTTAAGGCATTTAACTGGAAGAGGGAAAAAAACCAAACAAACAAGCCACCAATGCAGACCAAAAATTGTGTTTTGCAATAGTGGTGGAAGTTCTTCAAAAAATCTCCAGTAGAAAGTTGCTGCATAAAATGTTGCCTGTAAGCAGGGACACGTGGGCTCATTCCTTATATTTAGCTTGTCATCCACCTCTAAACAGCAATTAAACTCACTCACCACCTCATACATTCATTCAAAGCTCTCTGGAAATGAAAATAAAACATAAGCAGTACCCAGTGGATACCATACAGAGATCTCAGACTGAGGTACAACTTTTTATCTCACTGAAAAGATAATTTGCAAATGTGATTATTTACAGAGTCTTACAAGAGAAAATATAAAATCTCTTACTGAAGGGCTTACATGAATAGCTTTGATTTCTTTTACCATGATACTGATTAATCAAGTTGCACATATGTGTTATTTTAAATTAAGCTTGCATTACATTCTTTAACCTGACACAAATTAATCATACAACTATACACATATACATATGCTAGCTGCCATGAAGAAAGGCAAGCAACATGCATACATCTCTGGATCTCTGCACCTTCATAGAACTGTCTATGCTTTTGGCAGGACTTTTCTTTTCCTGTGCCAATAGGCTGTTTATTTCAACTTTCAATCTTTCCATCTTTTTCAGCCTTTCAATCTTCATATCTGCCTTTTTATCCTCTTCTTTCCTATTCTTTTTCACTGATCATTCAACCCTTCACTTATTCTCTCTCCTACATGAAAGGGAAATGGATTTCTGGATAAATATGCCATTTGTTTCAATCATGCTGGTTAGGTTATACTTATCCTCTATACTGTCTCTAACTTATATATTGGATTGCAAATTCCTCAAGACTTTCTTGGTCCTCAGGCACTACTACATTGATTATCATGAATAATGTCACCTGATTTCCAAGAGTTTCAATTGCCTATAAATCTTACTGAAGCCAATGGGGACTGCAGTCCTGGGACCTCAAGAAATTCCAGACACACCAGGAAACCCTTGTTTAACAGCCAAAATTTGTATTGAAAGTCCTAACTTCAGGCACCTTGGTTTAAATGTTTTAAATAATCACTTATATTTTGCTTTATCCTTGTCTCATTGTAATTTCTTATAGAAGAGACTTGCATCATTAGATCAAATAATTTTCAGATGGTTCAAAAACCTATTGTAGGAACTGTACGTAAAACATACCATCACAGACATTTGAAGCATTATTGTTCTTCTCCATTACCCTATGCTATCTTGTGACACCATGAGTGCAATGAGTGCTGTGCACTGCCTGATGTTTGAGAGGGTACAGCCCCAGGAACTAATGCAAGGCACGTGGCGGAGGGGGAGAGTTCATTTCAGACAGGTAATGCTCTTCCATCTGACACACCACTAAGCAAAGTAACAGTATAACATAAGAAAGACAAGTTTGTTGTGGAGGTTTTGTTGTTTCGATTTGGATTTGCAATATAAGCAATATACTAATCTTCCCTTTCAGATGACATGGTTCTGGAGCTCATCTATCACTTTGATTTCTACCAGTTTCCTTAGCATTTTGCTCTGCCCCAAAGACTAGGAACAGTTGCCTATAAACCAATGTGCCTAGTTAACAGGATTAGGCATAATTTTTATCTCTTCTAGTCAAAGAAAACCTTAGGCTTCAATGTCATCTCAATGATATTCAAAGACTTTGAGTCTCATTGAAAGACCATTGGTACCACCAGCAATATGACATCTGGTAAAACATAGGGAAAAAGGAACGAACCTGGAGAATGGTGCAAAACAAGCAGTTCTGGAAGCGGTGGCAAGGTGACAGCCTAAGAAGCACTGCCAATGTTGACATTTTTACATAGTCGTTCCACAAAGATGGATGTATGCTTGGTGTTCAGGTACCATAATTATTGACTATAGGCCTTTTGTTTGTCTAGTGGTAAGAAACATAATGGAGTGAAGAATTTGCAATTCTGAGTACTTTTTACAAGTATGTTAATAATCTATTAATATGGCATGTGAAAGTGGTATATTCTTTAGAACCACAAAAGATGTAGGGGGTTATTTTTTGTTTGATTGTTTTTTAACTGGGTACACTCAAACCTTCCATAAGTTTTAATTTAGGAAGAAAAGATGTACCCTGTTCAAAATGGTACACTGAGCAGATTCTTCTTGCCTGAATAAAAAGGTCTTAGTTCACATGGATGAAAATGACAAGGATCTCTGCAGTGTGTAGTTTACTCATTCTGAATATCAGAAATGCCCCAACACACTCTTTTGGGGGTAGATCTATATAGATATTTATATATCTGTATATCTCAAGTGGGGTTGCAATTGGAGATCCTCAAGTGACTTTGTGGAGAAATGTAGCCAGAAAAATAAAAGACTGTTTGGTTGCTTGGTTGTTGTTGGGAGAGATATGGTTTGCAGAGACAGGAATGGGGACAGATTGTTTTGGGTTTGGCTTTAATCTTTTAAAATGGCCCAATCTATGTGAAAGTATGCCCAAAGGGACAGCAGTGTTCCAGAGATCTACAATACTATATTACATAAAAATTTGTTTAGTGTTCCAACTAGTAAATTCAAACTCCTTGAGAAACCTTTGAGAAAAGAGAAGAAATAGTCCACTTACTTATGGGAAATTCTTTTTTATTTAACCTTGTTTCTCTACTTGCTTCAAGTTTCATGACACGTTCTGACCTTAACAATATGTGAACACCGAGTGCATATTGGAATGTCAATTTTATATTACGAAATTATTAACTACAGAACTGTAGTGCATCACAAAAGTACATCACACCACTTTTCTATTTACATTATGTTAAAATAGTAAATATATGTAGGACTGAGAACAGACTTCCAGAAGGAGCCTGTATATCAGAAGAAGATATTTTGTCCTTCTCTGACACCCACGTGACATATTTAATACACTGCCAGCACTGTAAATCACACAGACAGCCTTTTCTCTTTAACAAAGAAGTATTGCTATTCTACTAAAGCTGTACTTTTTTTGGTGATAGCACTTGCTACTTTATGCAGCAGTCAACAGAACTCTGTATCAGAATAGATCATTGTGTAAGCAGAAAGCAAACGTGCAAGTTTTCAATTGCAAAACCACTTCAGCTGCAGTACAGACACAACAATACTTGCTTTCAATAGCTAAGGGAAAAAACAGATTAATAGACATACCAGTCAAATTGCTGTAACTTCCAATCCAATAGAACAATGGCAAACTGCCCAAAGGAAATGCCCAAAATATTTGATTTGAGCTATGCTGAAGGACAGTGTATCGCACATTGGGAACTTTTAACCTTAGCAATCATGATTAAATTTAAAAAGGAGGAAAAAAACCCTACTACTGCTAAAGACACCTTGTCCAGCAGCAAAATTTAGGCAGTGATGCTTTATAGGATGTATTCTATCTGTATATGTTTAACAGCTCCCTGTGAAATTTTTCCTTTAGCAATTTCCTTAGAATCTAAATTGTAAAGGAGCTGATTTTAATTTTCATACATGCATAATATATAACCATCTTCTGTTCTTGTTTATCTTTAAACATTTTATGTATTATACATAAACATTTTACAAAATATGTATTTTCCATTACATTTGGGGGGGGGGGGGTGTAAATGTAATTTTAAGGGGTAGCCTAATGAAAAGAAATATTCAGTTTGGCTAATACTTATTTAAAGATATTTTCTGTTAATCTTTTTGTTATGATGTAACATTTTCTATATAATTTTTCAATGGAAAGTAATGCTGTGCATTGTTGCTGTTAAACACTAATGGCAGCCCTTAAAAAACAACAGAAATAGATCCTGAAGTCATGTGCAACGTGTAACTACACATTCAATCACCCTGTTTGTAGTGTACTTCTGCACAACTTATTTGTGATTGATCAAAAAAGAATAGATATACTAGTTTGAAACTAACACGAAGATGCCAATGAATTGTCTTATCAAACCTTCCCTCAATCACATTCCAACAATGTATATAGCTCATGCTTCATTTTAAACATGTCAGTAATCCCAGAGCAGTCCCACCAAAATCAAGGTTATACAAAAGGTTTAAGACAAGCATGGCCATAGATTTTTGTGTAATTAGAGTCATCATAAGCTGTTCAAAACTCTGTTTGGAAAATACATCACATCCTACCTGATGATTACACAATATGGATAATCATGGATACTCTTAGGTCAGACTAATTTTGTATCAAAAGGCGTTATGTAATGACAGTGCTAAAATATTAATATACATTCTCAGAAACACAAAGTTCTGAACTGTTCTTATATGAAATTAGCTTCTTCCATGTACTAATAGATAAATATCGGCTAATCTAACTAAATGCCCTAAATGTTGGAGTGCCTATCAGCTTCTTTTTAATATCCATAAAATGGTGGGAAGCACAAGTTTTAGTTATGAAGCAAGAGACGTAACTACAGCAAATGACACAATTCAGACTAGTTCTGTTCAAGGGGTAAACTGAGTGAAGTTTTTAAGCACGCATTTAACTTTTAAACATCTGCTGAGAGTACTCACTTAAGCTTTACTGCAATACATCCTTAAATTTCATTGCTGTGATTTACTTATTAACTGCCTTAAGCACTAAAGGTCTGAGCAGGTAAAGCAGCAGTTCTTAAATGTTTCCAGACTGAGTAGTTTTCTCCTTTTCCATAACAGTTATCCTCACCTTCATACATCTCACACCCCCAAACCTCCTCATTTCAACCAGCAGCCCCCTATCACTTGGTGTGCACTCTGTGTGCACCTTGCGTGTGGGAGTCAGCATGGACTACCTGATTTGTTGTGTCCTAGCATGCCTCGTGAAAACTAACAACACAAATGCTGTTCTCCAACTTCTCTAAAGGTCTCCTCTTGCACCCTCACTGTCCTCAGAAACCCTCTTCCCCTTCTTTTCCTTCCCCATAACCATCCCTTGCCCTCATGCACAGAGATCTCTTCCCTCCACACAGCCCCAGAGCTGCATCCATGGAACCCTTGAGCCTCTGCTCCTGCAGGAGGAAGAAGCAGGGTGCTTATGTGGGGGCTGCTGCTTAGCCCAAGCCCAGTATGGAGAGGGAAATGAGAGCAGGTCCCAAATAGCTACAGTCACTAGACAATCCATGGTTGTCTCCCATCCCACTCACTAAAAGCAAATGTGATACTGTAACTAGCAAAGAAGAGAAATGTCCAGCTACTAAAGAAGCTAAATCTTCTTCGGTTTTGAAAACAAGATTACATTTGTGCAAAGCTTTTTTAGTTTTAGAGATGGAAATGATAATTAATAATTACTGGACCTGACTGTACAGTTATTTTCCCTGAAAAACATACTTTAATCCCTGTACTCTGCTACAGGCTCTCAGTCAGGGAGTTTGGTGAAAAAAAACAGATATTCTGTTAATTTTCAAACATGTCATATCCATTTAAAGAACTTTCATGGCCCCTATCATCAGAATATCCAAAAGCTGCTTCGTCCTTATTGGTCAGTCTCTAGTGGAACTGTCTGGTAGGCAGTCAGTAGCTGAGTTTCAGTTTAAATATGTGACCTGAGGCAGAGTCCAAGGTCTGGATCTCACTCCCCCCTCCAGCTGCAAGGATTTAGGTGTATGCAGTGCAACATAAGGATTCAGATGACTTTATTCAAGCAAGCAAAGTCAAATTTGTTATCTACCTGGACTTCAGTAAAGCCTTTGACACTGTCTCCCACAGCATTCTCCTAGAGAAGCTGGCAGCTCATGGCTTAGACAGGTGTACTCTTTGCTGGGTTAAAAACTGGCTGGATGGCAGGGCCCAGAGAGTTGTGGTGAACAGAGCTAAATCCAGTTGGCAGGTGGTCACAAGTGGTGTTCCCCAGGGCTCAGTGTTGGGGCCAGTCTTGTTTAATATCTTTAACAATGATCTGAATGAGGGAATCGAGTGCGTCCTCAGTAAGTTTGCAGATGACACCAAATTGGGTGGGAGTGTTGATCTGCTCGAGGGTGGGAAGGCTCTACAGAGGCCAGCTGAACAGGCTGGATCAATGGGCTGAGGTCAACTGTATGAGGTTTAACAAGGCCAAGTGCCAGGTCTTGCACTTGGGCCACAACAACCCCATGCAACGCTACAGGCTTGGGGAAGAGTGGCTGCAGAGCTGCCCAGCGGAGAAGGACCTGGGGTTTTTGGTTGACAGTCAGCTGAACGTGAGCCAGCAGTGTGCCCAGGTGGCCAAGAAGGCCAACAGCATCTTGGCTTGTATCAGGAATAGTGTGGCCAGCAGGAGTGGGGAAGGGATCGTGCCCCTGTACTCGGCACTGGTGAGGCCACACCTTGAATACTGTGTTCAGTTTTGGGCCCCTCACTACAAGAAGGACACTGAGGTGCTGGAGCGTGTCCAGAGAAGGGCAACGAAGCTGGTGAAGGGTCTAGAGCACAAGTCTTATAAGGAGCGGCTGGGGGAACTGGGGTTGTTTAGTCTGGAGAAGAGGCGGCTGAGCAAAGACGTTATTGCTCCCTACAACTACCTGAAAGGAGGTTGTAGTGAGGTGGGTGTTGGTCTCTTTTCCCAAGTCACTAATGATAGGACAAGAGGGAACCCATATCTACACTTTTTCAGAAAAGTACATCGGCAAGGGCAAGCTATAGGTGCTCTCCACAAATTCTCTTGCAAACACACATTTTTAGAGTGAATGCAAGATTCATTACCAGGGAACCAGATCCTTGCATAGGAGCCCTGATTTCTGGTTCTTATGCTTCATATATTTTCATTACTGATTCCTTGAAAGAAAATGCATGTCTTCTCAGGGGCTGGGACCAGACACGAAGACCCAGTTCTCATCACAGATTTGAAGGGAATGAGCTTGTTATCCAAAATCAGCTCTAGGAAGGTGCTTTCATGCTATGAACCCCAATTTTACTATTTGGGTTTGCAGGTAAGTATGTGGCCAAGTATTGGAGAGCTCTGAGAAGGGAGGTGCCCCTTTCTCCTCAGGATTTCTCAGCAGCTGGCTTGCATGCTTCTCCTGAGTGTGCTGCCTGGTGGGAAGCATCTTCCACTGCACCTAGCTTACTTTGTTTACTTTATAGGGAAATTTGGTTGGTGACTTTACCCACACCTCCCCCAGAGTGGTGCCTCACTCCTTGCATACCCTGCTCCACTGGGACACTGTTTACGAGTCTGCACCACAGGGATTTGCCCAAGCCCACAGAAGAAACACGCTGGGGGGCAAGCAGTTGAATCAGGGCATCCCATCTTCCAGGCTACTGATTGACAAGCTTTTTCCCCCATGGAAAAGACAATCTTTTCAAGTGGTCTTGTGTCCTGATGGAGCTGACCATGCACTAAGGGCTGTACGTGCTACATGGTGAAGTAGTGACCACAGTGCTTTGATCTGGCTCCTTTGAGCCCAGCGCCTGTTGAAGACCACAAACCAGTAAAAGACCACTTCCCCTTGGTTCTCACAGTTTATAAAATTGCTGTCCTCAGCTAATATTATCAATGGATACAACTGAACAAAGATTTAGCTTAGTAGTAATAAATGACAAAGCAATTTCTTTTTCCCAAAAAGTTTTGACACTTAAAGGTGCAGGTGTCTTTCTTGCTAGAATAAATAACAAGTAGCCTGTGCTACCATCTGGATGGATGTTGCCATCTGGAAATGCAAATCCAGACAGCACAATGTACACCTTTCCCATCAGCAAAGACTGGATGTGTGGAGTGCCTAACAATGCAGGGTTAATTCAACCTATTTTATAAAATGCACCAAATTCTGAAGTGCTTATTTGTGTCTGCAGAGATTAAAGATCTGTCTATCCTGAGAGCAGGCAAGACTATATTTGGCATCTGGATATATATTTTAAAAATGCAATTTGAGATACTGTGCTAGCAATATTCCTAATAGAAGATTTTATTACAGTATCTAGAAGATACCTTTATTCACCTTCAGTCCTGAGCATCCAGGCATTTTATTATTTTTTTTATTCTTGTACTGTACATTATTTAATAAAGGGGAGGGAAGGGATTGGAACCCAATTACTTGCTACTGTATAAGGAACAATGTTAGGCATAGGTTTCCCTATATATATAGCTCCCCCCAAATGGTACATTTTGGGTCCTTATTAAAACAAAAAATATGTCTCCATGTACCCAGAATAAATATGATTTGTTTCATTGACAGGTATTTTTTTCTTGTTCTGTTTCTAAACTTAGAATACATGCACATAAGGACTTACACAGATAAACACAAATTTGCACATGCTTTATACATTTTAAAATGCAATTACTTTCCTGACAGCTTTTTTAATACATGATCAATTCAGAGCCAACATCTGGGGAAATTGCTTTGTTTTCATAACCACAGCAATCAATCAAAAAGTAGAATGAGATCTTTTACCATTGATATTTCTGAGCAATGGTAAAAAAAATTTGATAGTTGAGATTTTCTTCAACAAATATCTTTACCACACCATTCTCCCTGAAAGTCACACAATTCTTTGTGAGCTGCAAATGCAGAAAGACGGCTACATCTGATTTCAAGAAATTACTACTGAGACTAGTACCAGTGTAGGTCAATCACATGATGTCTCTTTAGGATCTCTGTTCATGCTACCTTATTATTTTCAGCCACAGGTAGGGTTTTATGCAGACTATAATTGAAATGGTGTAACTTTTCAGCCTGCTCTTATCTGACAATTACAAACTTCTTCTCCCAGTCACACCAGCTATAACTACCAAAGACCATGATGAAGAATATACACTTCACACCACAGCAGTCACCCAGGAAAGATTAATAACACCCCAATCCACTCTCCACCCCTTCTTCCCCCTTACTCTCCCACCAAGCAGCTAATGAGGGGCAGCTGCTATAAAAGATTGCAAATCAGTCTGGGTAAAGGTGATGGATGAAGATACTCCAGGTGCCTCTGGAGTGGCTGGAGCAGCCCGGTGGGGAAAGGGGCCTTACCCATGGTAGGAGGCACCAGCAGGCCAGCACAGGTTACAACCTGCAAGAGAGGCTGAACTTGAGTCTGGATTTCCCTGCAAAAGGGGGAATGGTGGCTCTGAGAGTAAAGGACTGATAATGCAGGACTAATCCATCCTCAGTTTTATGTTACTCAGAGGTGGGTGATACATGCTGTATGTAGGGTTAGTGAGAGGCTGCTGAGCAGACGCTATGGGGCATACCACAGGCATGGATGTTGGCTTTTGGCACCCTATCCTGAGATTAAAAAAAAAAAAAAAAGTGTGATTAGATTGAAATGGAGCTTTTACTTTTTTTTCAAGAAGAAAATGTTCAATTCATTTTTCCCTCTATTTCATCTCAGAACTCTTTTATTCAACTCCTTCTTTTCCAAAAGAAAGCCAATTCTGTACTGTCACACTGCACCCATCCCCAGGGCTAGGCTAAATTCTGCTGTCTGTTGTAGCAATGAAGCCATTAGGGAATGACAACCCTAGGGAGGCATCACCTGAATTAAGAGGAGCAGAATCTTGCCTTCTATGTCTGTGGTGATGTTTGTTTTTACTTGAATAGCTTTTATGGCAGGGCTTACAATTTTTTGCTGATGTGTAGTAAAACACCTTTACTGTGGTTGGTT
This sequence comes from Morus bassanus, assembly GCA_031468815.1. Lineage (NCBI taxonomy): Eukaryota > Metazoa > Chordata > Aves > Suliformes > Sulidae > Morus > Morus bassanus. The sequence goes on along the minus strand of CM062567.1, from coordinate 21,968,522 downwards.
TAATTTTCAAAGCTTTAAAAAAATCAATTTGTTTCTTTGTACTCAGTATATTGGAGTTGAAAACCGTAATGTACTATTACTTCAGGGTCACTGCTTAACTTCTCTTGACCCTTTTGCCCATTAGTATCTCCTGGAGTTTATTACTGCAATCTATTTCCTGGATTTTTATGCATAAACTTACATTTCTTGTTCTTAAGTAACCGCTATCAGAGTCTTTAAGAACAATGATTGATTTTACGGCAAAAACAATTTACCACGTGCAGGAACACAAAATCCATGAGACACTTCTCATGAATACCCACATTCTCCTCTTTGTTTTGCAAAGACTTTGAGAGGGCTGTGAAAGATGTGGATGTTTCAGATGGGTCAATGTACAACAGAGAAAGAAAACACACAGTGCATACAGTGAATAGGACACATTAACAAATATTATTCTGTCCTTTGGAGCAATTCTGAGTTAAATATCTGCTATTGTTCATCACAGCTTCTCCAACCAGGAGGAGGAAGACAAGGACAGTGCCAAAATCCTTGTTAAGCTTTTGGCAAACACTTTGTTTGTCAAATTACTGGAAATATTAAACCTTTTTTTTAGCACAGGGAGGTCTTTAAGACCTACTTAAAGTATTGCAAGTGGATTGGAGAATAGCATTAAAGGCAAACAAAGATTCCTGTTGTAACTGTCCAGGAAATGATTGGCCAGTGGAGTTGCTTCCTTACAGGCAGCCATCAGCAGAGCTTGGGACAGCATATTACCCTTCTTATGTCTGTTGTTGAAGGGCGGTATCTAGGTTTTTTGACAGGTGTACATATTATTATAGTTACCACAAGACAACTAAGTAATAAGATTTCTCTCTGAATATGGGTATGTCTATATTTGCCTAATTAATCTCTTATGCCATGCTAAAAACATCTAACTCCTCATCAACAAGGTGTTTTGTGTAAAGACTCCTAATACCTCACTCCTACTAGAAAAATAATTTTTTTATATTAATGCAATATATACAATGGATGAGATGCCAGAGTTTCCTTCACTGTTGTTATCCAGTTTGGATGCTCTGTAACAGTATTTCTTATGATCCTAGTATCTCTGTGTTTCACAGGTTATAGCAATATAATGATGCTACATTAGTCACACCACTGATTCTCACTCTACTTATCAAAGCAGCCTTTAGATAATTTCCAGATGAGACATGACAGTGGATAATCCATTATCCTCTTTGCTGGTTCTTTTGTCTTCTGAACAAAGGATTTGATTCAAATGATTAAGCTGATTCTAAGACGTAGCAGTTAGGACTAGCATTTTGAAAATGTTTTTTCCATGCTTGAATGGAATGAATGAGCCTGTTCTACTTGCTCTAGGGAGAGAGGGCAATGTGTGGAGAGTGAGATGAATAATGACCTGATTTAGTAGAGGAAAACTGCTGTAGGGAGAGATAATATTATGGGAACAAATAAAAAACCCCAAAGCAGAGAAGCTGAATAATACTTGAGGAAGGTGGGGGAAATGTTTTAATAATCCTGCTTTTTGTGTGAACATCATAGAAGGAAAAAAAAAAAAGTATATCAAGACATCCTCAGCTCATGACCTGCAACTTGACAGACACCAGGTCACCCAGGTTCTGAAGTGTGGGAATAGCACCATCTATTGCATGGCTGCCCTTACCAACGCAGTGTCAGACCTCATACACTCCCCTGCATGGCCCTCACAACAGGTAAGGACAGGGTATTTTCTTAATTTAGGAGGGGGGATCTGCTTTCCTGGTGGTTCACAAAAAGCCAGCGATAAAGTAGGAACTGAGCCCAGTTCTGAATGACAAGCTCATGCTGTAACTTCTGGCTGTGTTTCCTCTCCTACTAAAAACTCTCATCTGCTTGAGAACCTGGATAAGTCAGGCTAACGAGACCACTTGTACCTATATCTCTTTCCATTAATCTTAAGGACCATATTTACCCTTACCTTCCCATGTATAAGCTATGCTGTCTTTCAGTTACAATTGCATCACATTTTGCAGGCACTAGAAAAACTGTGAAAGTTTGTATTGGGAAAACAGGTTTTCTAGAGTTGCAGGTAGCAAGTAAGATAAAGGAAATTTATAGAGGGAAGTTGAAAGTAAGACAATATTTATACACTAAAACTTTTTAAAATCTAACTTGAAGCTTGGAAAATAGCTGCCATTTTAAGAAAAAAATTAAAATGTCAACAATTTTTTGTTATTTTGTTGTAATTTGAAAGATTCAAGCAGATTTAATGTCTTGAAAATGCAGTTTAGCAGATGGGAAAAGAAGGAAAGGCAGCATGTTAGAAAAGCTTCCTCTTTGAAAATCAGTATCTGTCCACAAACCACAACTCTCAAAAGGCAGGAAAGGGACTTAAAAACATCATATCCATGCTTCCATGTGTCTTTTCTACAGACTGCTTTCTGTTTTTAATTTTCTTACCTTTTATATCAAGTGACTCCTGAAATAAGAGTTGGATTTAAATGGGTCTGTCCAGACAGACAGTAACTCCACCCAAGAGGGTCAATAACTGGAGAAGCAAACCAGACAGGAATAATCATTTGGCAAATTTGGACTGTAGTTGCCAACATGGAGAAAATTTACTGAAGAAAACATGAAAAAAAGAAAAAAGTGAGACAGAAGTTTATAATCATGAAGTATTGTATTTCCACATAACCAAGAGAAGAATCTGTCTTTAAGCTCTTGCCAAGAGCTGATAGTATTTCACAGTGGCTACCTAATAACATTTAAAAAAAAAAAAATCAAAACAAACAAACAAAAACAGCCACCCAAAATTGTGATAATGTAATGACCCTTTGGAATATCACATACTCATATGCTAAATAAAACTTGCCCCAAGTTCAAATCAGAAAGAATAAACTCACAACTCTTGCTACCAGAGAAGCCTGGTCTCACATTTTCCAGCAGGCAGAGGTGTATGTACGTACATACACCCCTCACAGACCCCCACCCTGCCTTTTCCCTCACAAGTCAGTTTTGTAAAACTCTCCAAGTTGTAGTCATGCTAACTGATAATTACATTTCATCTGATTGTTATCCAAAAAAAGTAAAGGTAGTGCAACATGTTAAACTTAGCTCATTTATTTTTGTGAAAACATAAATGACATTTTTAAAGGCTGGAGAGCATTAAGAAAACAGCCATCTTCTAATCATTACCCGCATAATCATTTCACCGGCTGAATGAATGCAGGCAAGTCTGTAACTCGTTGGGGCAGGGTGGGAGGGGATGTTCTGGAGAAGGGCTGTGAAGTCCAGAGATGTACTTCCACAATATTCCAGATCCTCAAATGGTCTGAATTGATTTCACTCTCTTGGATGTCCAAATATTTCAGTTCACACCAGCTGAAGACCTTGCTCTGATATCTTAACCATGTAAGACTTTTTGCCTGGTATTGGGCTGGATCTCTAATATTGATTTCAAGGAGGAGTTTTTGTTCAGCCAGAGAAGAAAGTGAATATATTCTATAGTTGTAGTAGTGAACTAGCACAGACAAAAAAATCAGGAGGCCCAAGTCAGTTGTATATGCCTTTTTTTTTTTTTCCTTCCCTAGACCATAACTGGCTATTATTTTATACACACTGGCTCAGTTGCCTAACTTGGCTAAACTACCTTAGCAGTGTTGAAACCACAGTGCTATGTGACGGATGCTAGCCAAGAACCTCTCCCTGTGGTCCTGCACATTTAATTCTTATTCAGACCAATGTAACTGACCATACAAGGAATGTAGATAAATGGGGACTGTAAGACTTCTTCCTCTTTGTGTTTCAATGACTGAAAGAAACAGTATTACCTATATGAACTGGTATGAGTAACAGTTAGTGTTGAAAAAAATACTAAATTTAGAAAAATGTGCTGTTCTGTTGTTCCCTTTCCTAAGCAAAAATGTTGCAGATGTATCCAAAACTCAAAAATTATAATTAAAAAGAAAGTAGTTAGTGTGCTTTAAAAAAACTTGGGCAGAACTACTCTACTGTGAAACTGCTAAAACCCAATTCACTTGAAAGATAGATTGTAAAACTCTGAAGTATGTTTGATGTAGACTTTGATATTGACCTGCATCTTTGAGGTACATTCCATAACATGTAGAAATTTATAGCTGCCAAAATACCTAATAAGATTAATTTAAGATAAAATCCTCAGACTGAGTGCAAAGGTATTAGCTGTATAGACTTCTTATTTATTACTGAAAGGAACATAACAGAATTGTTTCTTTTCCATCATTTCCTTCCTTGATATTATTAAATAGCTACTTGTTGCCAAAACACCAGCGTGGGTTGAGGAGAAACTGTGAGTTACGACTTCCTGAGTTAAACAGACTTAACATTTTCATGTGTCATCTGTCTCTAAAAATTCATTAAGTGCTTCCAAACAATAAAATTTAGCCTCTTTTTCCTTTTGTTTGCCAGGATTCAAACACTGCCAGTTTAAGATGCTATTTTCATTTTAAAAACTTTTTGTTTTACAATCTGCATATGCATGGTCTGTCTTCTGTACACAATATTTATTGTGCACTAGAAATAAAAGGACCTAATTCTTCTTGGTGTTAGCAGAGCAACTTTGATGGTTGCAACTGGGCAACTCAGATCAGACTTCACTGTGAAGCATAAAAATGAGAGGTCATAATCTCAGAAAATTCTCATATTTACTGAGTGTGTATATATCACTTGTATGTTTCTACTACCCACTTATTTTGGAAATCCAATTTGAACTGGTGACACAACCATACTGGCAACCTCTTTGAAGACATTTCTTCAGCATTATGTGAATGAAATAGATGCAACAAACTGAAATTGTAACCAAGCATTAAAATACATCCAGAAGTTTTGTACTTCATCCCTGAAAAATGAGAACTCCTATTGATTTAATGAGACTTAATTTAGTGGCATCATACAAACACTACCATGAAATTGTTTTTAATGATCACATGAAATAAGATTGTTCAAAATTTATGTTAGGGGAAAGAGAAGTTGACAAAGAAGTCCACAAAACATTTCTCAGTCAAGCTGAAGACCACACTTTGACAACAGTAACCTCAATTTTTTTGCATGAGCTGCTATTTTGACCTGGACAATTGCCTACATAACAAGAATAAAGAAGCATACCATAACATAAGTTTTCCTGAAGTTGTCTGCTGCTTGCCTTTGCCAGAGGTAAGAATAGTTTATGTTTACTCAGTTTTTTTTTTTACTAAATCTGGCTCTTGGAGGTAATATCCATACAGACTTTGGAATGGAACTAGATATGGTTTTGAGATTCCCAAACTTTTCTGAGTTCTCAGGCACCCAAAGGGTTTGTCAGCAATACCAGTTTGTTTGGGCTCCCAGAGGGAGAACTCCTGATTTATCATAAGTGCCTGAGCTCATTTTAAACACCACAAACGATTAACAAGAAAATCAGAAGTTTTATTCTACTGAAAGGAAAAGGTTTAGGTTCTTAATTACAAAACTGGAAAACAGTTAATAGAGTCCCAAATCATGTTACCTGTAAACTTCTTCCATACCTCCTCCAGTGACTTGGTTGACATGAGACAGACCTGGCATATTAGCATCTCCTGTTTTCATGGCTAGCTTGTCTTGGAGAACCTTTTGAATTTATATCTATTTTGAGGATGCTGCTTAAGCTGGAATCTCCTTCCCTTCTCTATTCAGATCTCTTGTCCTAAGTCTATTATCTTGTAAGACTACACTAAGATAGCTCTTCACCAGTTATGACTATGATAACTTAGTTTTCTCTTCCTCTGTTCAATACATTGCATAAAGTAAACGTGGCAATGTTGGACATCTCCTGGGCTTATCTCTAGGATTTAACGTGTTCTTCAATTAGCATTAATTAAACAGCCTTTCTGCAAGTGTTAATGTTTTCAAGACTCTTAAATGAGAAATATTAGCTGTAAATGCATATTATAAAACTCCTTAATCTCTAGATCCATGCTAAAGTCTACATAAGGACCATATGTGACCTAGCACATCTGTCAGATTTATTACTGTTAATAAAGTGGGTTTTTATCCAGAACCACCTTATCATCCTCTATCTTTCAATAGTATTAGAAGCTTGCAGTACTACGAAACAAAGCAGTGTAAATAGGGTCATCCTGAGGTAAACATGTTAAGCGCGTTGAATTGTTGCAGTTGAGTTTAAAAGAGGATGTAATCATCCCTTTCCACTGTCTAGACATTTGAAAGGGTTGTCAGGACTACAGCTACAGCTTACCAAGCATCTGCTTTTGCTCCACAGGGAGAGCTAAATCTTTGACATCAAAGACTCACAATAAACACTTAGCTGGGGTGGATTTCTGACTTGAAAAATCATCAAGTGCTACCATTCACTGGACTCTTGCTTACCATATCCTTCATTAGGCACATAGCCAGGCTCCGTGGTGTACATGGAAGCCACAAAGAATCACATCTGGATGTTTATATGAGGGCTAAGGTGTTCAAGGGTAGATCAGACCAATGTGCAGGGGCAAATCACAGGGAAACCTTACTGCAGAGAGGACTGGAAGCTGTTGGAGAGCAGGAGTTACTGCTTGGGGCGAGCCCATTGCCTGGTAGATGGGGATACCTACCCTTGGAGAAATACTTCTTGTGTTTCTGAGAGATAGGAACCACTCAGAAACCTTTTCAATCTGCAATATGCAAGTAGGGACCACTTCAAAACAAGATAAAAGGAGACATTTGACTGCTTAACCTCCAACTGCTCCTGCAGAGTTCTTCCTTCCTGAAGACTTCCCTAGCAAAGGAAGTATTGCCACAGCAACTGGAGGGAAGTAAAGCTTGCTAGGTTATACTCTTCTTTGAAGGTATATCCCCTCCTTAAGCTTGCTCCCAGCACAAGTCACAGTGGTATTTTGCAAATCTGCTATGCATTCCTACAGACTGAATGTTTACCATGCATCTTAAGACGCTCCATCACAACACAGGGGAAATATGCTAAGTTGAAATCTGAAACAACACAGTTTCTACTTAACTGTATTTCTCATTTCTTTGTAGCCAGATCAGCTCTGTAGTGAAGGTGATTTAATTCAGTTCAATGGAACCAGTGTTAAAAAAGATCTCTCTGGCAAAATTCATTCTCTGCCTGCATAGGCTGCAGCCTCTCTGACCGGTTTAACTGGCCAGGTCCCTGCTTGCCCACATTGGCATGGTCCTGGAATGCCCAGGCTGGGGATGCAGGCTGCTGGTGTACTTCTGAAGCAGGTTTCAAGGTATTCACATGCTGCTCCTCCATGAGGTTATGATGGGATGATCATTTGGGAAGCACATACAGAAGTTGTATGAGCAGAGTAACTGGAGATCAGAGAGGACCCAGGAACAAGACTGCCTCGCAGCTGAAAATTCATCCTCTTCTTCTGGAATTGACAAAGTCTCTTCCAAAGCGTTCCATGTTAATTTGGACCTTTAAATTCTCCTATTTGTTAAAATTGTGCAGAGGAAGAGGATATGGACCTACGCATAAACTTACAGTCTTTAGCTAGACTGTGCCAGCTAGTGAGGTTTGCCGATTAGTTTGTTGGTTGATAAAGACTCTTGCTCCTTGAAAGCAAGCAAATTCTTCTCAACAGCTTTGCAGAAGAAATATGAGTGGATACATAAAAGTGATACAGGGAGAAAACACAGAGCCCTAATACAGCAAAATGCTAATACAGCAAAATGCTGTACACTTTTTCAGAAAGAAGCACATATTGTCTAATGGGACTGTTGTGCTTGTCTAACCTATGTAAATAACACACTGAGATATATATATATATATTGGTCCAGAACAAAAGCAGGTCTTACATGTTTAATAAAGGGGGGCAGGGGGAAAGGCTGTGAAAAGAGGAAAGGTCAACATAGCCAAAGTTTGTACTGTGGAGGCGGGGATGAGAATAGGGACTTCACCCAGCATCTTGGATTTCAGATATGTAGCTCAACTCCAGAGAGGTTCAGGAGGATGGAGAATTGAGCTGAAGGGAAAAAGGGTTGAACACATGTAAGGAGGGAACAACCTGAGTCGAAGGAAAAGATGTCTCTTCCCTGTTGCATGACCCAGTGCAGCATAATCATTGGTTCATGGCCCATCAGATATGACAGCTGTGCCTAGAGACATCTGTCCATATAGTAGGGCAGAAGCCAAAGTTCTGTACTGCATAGTCCCCATATTGTAACTGAGCCAGTTGTTCAACAGTATTATTTCTTCCAGGTGTTAAATTGAAGAAATAACACCATATAGTATATACATACTCTCCTTAGTTAATGCAAACCATGAACTGGACCCTAAACATGTTGCCCAGTTGATGCCTGTAACAGACCAAGCTGTGGCAATCCAAGCAACAGAGGTCTTCCCAGCCACAAAATGCTAGAGCAGTCTGTGGTGTGGTTTCATCTGCAAGCAAGCTGGGAAAAGGCAAATGGACAATGAGCATTGGAAGTGCAGATTGTTGTGTTGCTGTGGCCACTGCACAAAAATGTGCTAGTTGCTTGTAAGGCTTTAACTCACAAATTTTTGCTACTGGTTGCAGCTGCCCTCTTTCCCCACCCTACCCCCCCACCCATGGTTAACACCTTCTGTAGAAGGTCAGTGCCACAGCTACTCCCATGTCAGTTGTCTCAGCTAAGCACTTAAGATCATTCTAGCATTAAAGTTTGCCCAGGCTTGCAGACCTAAAACTTAATCCCAACCCAATTACTTTTTGTTACACCAGTCCTAACCCTTGTCTGGCTTCCCCTGCTGTGCCCAGCAGCAGATTTTGTTCTTTGGTCTTGACTGATTAAAAAAGTTAACTCTACTCACAACTGTATAGGCCATAGTGATTACTCAGGCCCTCCTACCAGCTCCAGATCATGAGTAAGAAAGGCCTTAGTGCAGAATTGCTTGATATACTTCTGCAGATGCTAATAAAGGTTGTTCTCTTGGAAAATGTGGCCACTGAAAAGCTATGTTTGAAACTCATTTGGTTTTAATTTTATCTGAAAAATTTTATTATACTTAAAAACTTCCCTCAGCTTTCTTTAAATTGACTGCTTCAGTCACTACTGGTACCAAGATACCCACCAAGAAATGTGTCCATTCTGAACATCGTCCTATGCTGAGCCCCACTGCCCTGGCTGAATGAGACCTAATGGATTGCTCTGGCCCCCATTCCTCTCCTTAGTCCATCCCACCTTCCCTGTGGCCATCCATGATAAAAGGCCTGGGTGCTGTGCACATATGGTTCATCACACAAAAGTTTGCATCCATATATATTTAGGTTTCCATCACAACAACAGAGAAATAGCACTGGCAAAATTAATTTTTCTTCTCTCACTTTTATTTCCATGCTTGCTTTCTCTTCTGTGTCATCCTCTTTCTTCTGTGTCAGCCTCTTTCAGTTCTCCTATGGCTTTAACTCAGCCTGCTGACTAGTGCTATACTGAAATATGAACTTCTCTGTTAAACTTGGCCCTGTCACAAGCATTCAGGGAACCTTCTGGTTCTTCTTCCATTCCTGGGTCCCATAGCTATCACTGCACTGGACGTATGTCAAATAAGGGTCACAACCACAGCCTTTGCTGGAGTTGCAAGGATGGGATGTGGGACTTGGAACTCCCAGGCCTTGTTTTGGGCTTTGCTGCCTTGTGGTTTTCAAAGTTGAGTAATGTCCTTGGAGCTCCCGATCACAAGCAGGCAAAGGCATTGTTTGGTGCAGCATTGCTGGTGCCTGTGTCAATGTTGTTGCAAAGGCAGATTCATTGAAAGAATATGTTTGAAGCATCTCTAGTTCAAATAATTGAACTTTAGCTGGAACTTTTTGGTTTCTCATTTTGAAATAATGTTCCCTTTCAAAAACTATTCCATTCTTTTAAAATCATTACAGAGCTCAAATAGGAATCAAAACTGGTTTGGATTAAACTTTTTGTTTGACCTCAAACTTTATTATTTTTTCATGCTGCCTTGCTTGCTGAAATGTTTCTCTTTAATTTTTCCCCCCTCAAATTGCCAGTGAACCACTTTATCACTACATAAGATAATGAGACTGAGTTCCAGTTTCCACATCACAAAATGTCTACCACACCATGAATCTGAACTATCTCTTTACCCCCACAGAACCTCTCCCTAACCATAGACTGAGGCACAGGCACAAGGCAGTACATGTGGGAGGTTGTCATACTGCTGTCCTAGAGATAAGCAGAAAGCTTCACTGAACAAAGCTGCACTAGCATTAACCACACAGCTCTTAGAGCCAGAGTACAGGCATATTCTAATTAATCACAATTACACAAACTCATGCATTTGCATATAGCACTGCACAGAGTTGCAGGGAATTTGGCAGATGCCTCCTGGATGTGACTCAGCCATTAAGGGAACCTCGATGCCTGCCCCAGGAAATCAAGCTGAGTGGTGAGACTCAGGGCTCTCCCAGCCAAGGGAAAAGGGGAAGAAACAAAGGCTCATTTAAGAGTGCAGTGCCACTTCTCTGGAAAGTTACTGTATTTCCCTATTTAACAAGGAAGCTACCTCTCTGCTTCATACTTCACATCTGAGTTTTGCGTGGCCTTTTAGTGATTCAACTAAAACGATGTGCTCCTCCTTTGAACTGCCACAGTCAAAGGCAGCTGCCAGCTGGGCAGCACTCTACATTCACAGCTCTAACACCTGGCTTTGACAATACTAAACCTAACGCCTCGGCCAAATTCCCAATAGCAATACTATTCACCGTCTTGAGCCCTATTCAGCTAACAGCAGAGCTCCAAAGGGAGGGAGGTGAATCTCAGTGGCAAACTCACTCTAGGGCATTGAAGTCTATGTGCAACTTCAAGCTGTGATACTCATCAAACTGTGGACTACCTGCCCCAAACGGATCACATACTCAATTTTGTCACTGTGGGGACTAATCCTGGTGGATCATTATTTGTGGCTCTAAAATTATCTAGATCTTTTTCTCTCTGTAGCTGGGAAAGTGGGTAATTTTTAGACATTGCTCAGTTACAGAAGATATTGCTATTTGTAGTCTATTTATTAATATGCAGGCCTGATCCTCTGCAGAACAACAGCAAATGCAAGTTCACTAAACAAGAAAACTCACTTTGGTTTGTTCCTGAAAGAGAATACAGAGGTATTCTCTCCATTCTCAAAGATGCTGCAACTACCTATCAGTTTATTTTTCCCAAATGAAGCAAAGATCCTCCCCTGACTTCTCAAATTCAAAAGCAGGTATCCTTCCAGGCTAGCACTGAATGCTTACAGGAATGTAGCTGGGAGGCATGCCTCACCTGTACCTATCAGAGCAGAATAGATAAGAGCATGTTAAAAAAGACAGAGAAAAGAAAGGTTAAAAACTCTGCTTTTCATAATCAGATGCAATAAGCCCAGAAGACGTGTTGGTTGAAAAGACTATGTTGATACGAAAAGAAAAAAGACCAAAAAAAAAAAAAAAAAAAAAAAAAGGCAGATTCTTAAATGAATGTGTGAATGAGAGTTAGCACTGCAAGCAGTATTACAGTGGAATACAATGAACACGGAGAATCTTCCCACCCTTCTTTCCTGAATGATTGATGTTATAATCAGGGATACTGGAGCTACACAAGAAAAGAAAAATATAAGGCCATATTCTTGACTGGTGAAAATGAAAGCATTCACATTGATTTCTATGGAACCACTGCTGTTTATGCTGCTGCAAGAGATATCCCTAAGAGAGGTGAGATAATGTGCAAGGATGGCGAAGATAAAAGTACATAAGAGGAATGAAAACTTACCACAGGCACTGTGTTCCAAGTAAACACAGCTCATAACCTCAGGAAGCCTTCAAGAAGTTGTTCTTTCAGTTTTATTTGTGCTTTATAAATAACAATGAACGCATATATTTCTCTGTTATGAATGCCTCTCCAGCAATGACATGCTGTCATTAATCATTATAGGATTCATTATTAGCTTTCATCTGGGTTGGGTTTTTTTTTTTTCAGTGCAGTAAAATGTTTTGCCTGTTCTTTTCTACACAATTATACCAAGATATAGCTATGTCCTGATTATCTTTTTTAATACAAGAGGGACAATGCATACAGCCTCCCTCGTAGAGCACAGTTTGATTTTTACTATGGAGCATGAGAAGTACTGAATGCAGTGACTGTATGCTAACCTCCCAGTATGCACACTGCAAAACTGTCACACAACTGCATAGAGCATTGCAAATTAGGACTGTGGGACCTAGTATGTTGCTGGTACTTTTATCTGCAACTGACTTCTATGTTCACCTGACTATTGCTAATCCTTTCCTTTCTTCAGCATACAAAGTTTTTGGTAGTACATCTGTGAAGAATATAAATCTGAAACTATAAACCTCTGTAAGACTGAGAAGCAGGCAGCGAATGAAAGAAAATTTGAGTTGCCCTCATTTAGGCTTTTCTATACTATACATACGGGGCTTCAAGGATTTATTATTATTTATTTTAGCAACACGTAAACCTTTTTCTCAAATCATTCAAGTCTTTCATACTTTAAGATTTACTATAACTTTATAATATGCTAATTTATGATTAAAAGTACAAAATCAGGTGAAAACAGATTTTGAAAGTTCTCCAGACCTTATTGTTCTTATTGTCATCTAACAATACTGCTGACAAACAGCTGAGAGAGAGGCAGTCCTTCTTTAAGACTACCTCCCTACCCCTTCCAGTAAAGGCCAAAACCTCAACAGCCCTCTCAGCAACTCCAGCAAAACTTGGGGAAAACTGGGCAATCCGACCAAGTGTCAAGGAAAAAACTGGTATTCAAACAGCATGAAGAAACCTGCCTCTCCCATTTTGTTTAAGAAACAGCAATAGCTTTAATAATTTGACCAAATCTGCATGGAAGTCTGTGGCATAATCCAGATCACCTGGTATACAGAATGATCACACTCCCCAAATTCCCACAGATTTCAGCGAGGCCAGGATTTCATTCCTGCTGCTACTCAGCATAAGATCTTCAGTGTCATCTTCTCTTAGGAAAGAATTTCTGCAGCTATTTTTTAGCAATACTTGGAGTGGTTGAAAAGGATCTTTATTTTTTCCAAGGGGATGTGCAAAAAGGTTGAACTAGAAGGGCCCACTGTAAACTCAAACGGATAAACCTTACTGGTCTTATCCTCCGGTATCCAATTTGAATATATGTTGAAAAGATTTTGCAAATTTCTGCTTATACTTCAAATATGCTTCTTAAAACCACAAGTGTTCTGCTTTGATTTACACAGAAGCACATCAAAGATTAAAAAGCAAGACAATTACAATGGAGTTGATGAATTCTTAATCTCAGAAACAGTGGTAAATTAAGGGAAAACAGAGTCTCGTTACTGGCTGTTCTTTTGTGATTAAGTATTAGTTATCTCCTATATTTGACATTCTGTAGCCCTATTTATTTGATTAATTTAATTGTCATCCTAATTAATTTAATTATTTTGTAGCAAGGGTTGAGAGGCTGGTGCGTTCATGGTTCTCTACATGGAGCTCAACTGATTACCAGCGCCACAGTTTGCTGAGCTGGTAAAAAGCCGCCGCCCGGTCTCGGTGCCCCTTTCGCTTGTCTGGGTTTGACTGATGTGCCCTCGGCTAGTTTCTGTCTCCGCGCCGTTGTTCGCAGATTAATGTAGGGGATGGGATTATTCACGGTGCGTTAAATTAAGCATGTAGATCAATTTTTGCAAGAGAGAGCCCCCAGACCTTCTACTTTTGAAATGATGAGTGTACGTAAGCAACTCTCCGACCTGCGAAGAGAAAAATAAAAAAAGGGGGGGGGGGGGGGGGGGAGTGAACGGAGGCCGGTTTCCCCAGCAGCACAGGAAAAATCTGGGGGCAGGGATGGGAGATTTGGGGGTTGCTTTAGCTTGTCATTCCGCGAAACGGATGTATCTTTACGAAGCAACTTTTGAATAACCGGGCCGACCGCGGGCTGGGCTCTCTCCGTCCCTCGGAGTTATCTATCCGTGCCGCCCACCATCCCCCCTCCACACACCGTGCCGCTCCGCGGCCGCGCAGGGGCCGACCACCGGCCCCAGGCTCCCGCCCTGCACTGTAGGTTGCCGGCGCTCCGGGGCAGCGAGCGGCTCCGCGCTGCAGCCCGGTGCCGGAGGAGGCGGCGCCCCCCGGGACCTCCGTGCGGTTCGCTGCCGGGGCCGAGCGGCGGCCCGCGGAGCGGAGCGCCGGGAGAGACGGTGCAGCCCCGGCGCCTGCGTCCCACCGCTCTCCTGCGGAGGCGGGCGGGGGGGTGGCGGCCGGGACCCGGCCCCAGGCGAGCCCCCCCGTCCCTTGCGCGGCGGCGGCAGCGCGGGCGCGCACGGCGGCGGGGGCCGCGCTGTGGGCGGGGGGAGCGCCCGCCTCCCGCGGCTGCCCTCGGCCCCGCGTTACCGCCGCCGCCCGCGGAGACCGCCCCGAAAGAAACGGAGAACTTGTTCGTCCCCGCCTGCCTCCCCGCCGCTCGCACGTCCTCTCCCGCGGCGCATCCGCCCGCCCTCCGCGTCCTGCTCCCCCCGCCCCGCCCCGGGGCTCCGGGCTGCCCCGCCGGCTCCGGCGAGATTTCCCCGCTCGTTTCCCGTGGAGGGGGTTTCGTCGGTAGCGGCGTACCGAAGGGAGGCTCCGTCCCTAAGGCACCCCGCCTCACCCTGCGGGGGAAGGGAGCTGGGTGGGGGCAAGCCAGGAAGGGAGGATCTCGGTGACTCTCCTAAAATCTATCAGCAGGCGGCGAAGAGGGAAGAGTTTGGCACTTCGCAGGCAAGGCTGGGCTTGTTTTCCCCAGCGGTGATGCCGCTGGACTGAGAGCGGCGCGGCCGTGCAAGTTGGGGGGACAGGGAGCCCCCCTCCCCCCCTCGTTCGCCGCCCCCCAGACCCGGTCCAGCGCCTTCAGCCCCGGAGGCTCGTCCCTGCCGCCCCGCTAAATGAGTGCTGGTCCGAGGACGGGGCGACTCGGCGCCTGCTAGGGCTGCTCTCCGCCGCCCCCCCCGGACTTTCCCACCCCCGACGAGGAGCGGCGCGCACCCCGGAGAGTTGTCTCGGCAGGCTCCGTGCTATGGCGAGGCTGCGGAGAAGCAAACTAGCCGCTGGATTTCTATTACTTTTCCAGTGCCTGAGCGAGCGCTGCCAGCTCGCCGGCGGGGAGACGCCGAGGCAGAGCCGCGGTAAGCGAGGCCGGTACCTGCCGGGCGGGCGGGGCGGGGCCGGCCCGGGCGGCGCCGCGGAGCCCGGGGCAGCGCGGCCGGGCCGGGGTCAGAGGCCCCGGCGCCGTGGGGGCTCCGCGGGCCGCGCAGCCCGGGAGGGCAAACGCTGTGTGGGGGTCGGCTCCGCCTGCTCCCGAGGGAGGCCCGGGGCGGCCGCCGTCCCGGCTTCCCGCACCTCCCTCCCCCGGCTTCTCCGGAGAGAGGTCTCCGTTACTTCATCTATTTATTTGCATGAGAATTCGGGACTTTCCTGCTTTAATAGATCTGCCCCACCATCACCGGGAGCCGCTGCTGCTCCCCTCCCCAGCCCCTTCGCGGGGTCCCCGGAGGCTTTTTCCCCGCCATGTACGAGACGCTCCCGAAGGCGAAGGGCTCCCACTCAAGCGCCGGGGAGGGAGGGACGGAGGCACCGGCTCCCCCGGGAGCCCCGGGGAGCGGCGGCCCGGGGCGCCCCGGCAGCCTCCCCGCCCGCGGCGGGGCCTCGCTG